>VDFB02270651.1:461033094-461080847 GCA_007258455.2 Sequoia sempervirens | reverse complement strand
GGGGAGATCAAAGTCTCCCGGCAAGAAGTCCAAGGTGAAGTGTTGAAACTATGGGCAACCTGGTCATGTCCGAAAGGATTGTAAAGAGGAGAAAAAGAAGAAGAAGGGCTCTTCCGATAATGGTTCTTCTCATAGTGATGGTGATGCCTTCATTGCAGTCTTGGCTACATAGGCATCAGATGATGTCTGGCTGATTGATTCTGGAACATCTTTTCACATGACTTCTCATAGAGAATGGTTCTATGAAGTAATAAAGAATAATGAAAAAGTAATTTGAAGAATAATATCCTAACTTTTGGAGATATTTGGCCGTGGAAGAGTCAGAAAACAATTTTCTAATGGAAGAATAAAGGGAATTAATGATGTAATGCACATACCAGGTATGGCTCAAAACTTACTTTCTGTAAGTATGCTGAATGATATTGGAGTACAAGTCACATTCTCTAGAAATGGCTGCAAGATGACTAGAGGTTCAATGGTGCTGGCTAGAGGTGCTCGAATTGGTACCCTGTACAAGCTAGATGCACATGCTGTTCAATGTAATAGTGTCTCTGGAAATTCAATGAAAGTTGCTCATAGAGGTAAAGAGGGAAATATCCCTAATTATGTAAACTCTATGGAAGTAAAACTTCCTGTAGAGAAGACTATGCTTTGGCATCATAGGTTAGGCCACATAGGAGAAAAAGGTTTAAAAACCTTGAAGAATAAAAACCTGGTTGAGGGACTTGAAGATTGTAATCTCGAATTTGAATTTTGTGAGCATTGTATTTATGGAAAGCAGCACCGTGTTTCATTTTATTTCAGTCCTCATAAATCTTTTGGTTTGTTAGATTGTATTCATTCGGATGTGTTTGGTCCAATAGATGTTCCTTCTTTGTCTAAATCAAGATATTATGTGTCGTTTATTGATTATTATTCAAGAAGAGCATTTGTATATTTTCTGAAAAGTAAATCAGAAGTGTTCAGTCAATTTAAGGAATTTAAGAACCTTGCTGAAAATTAGACCGGTAGAAAAATAAAATGCTTAAGGACTGATAATGGCGGTGAATTTTGTTCTGATGAATTTGAAAGATACTATAAAGACCATGGAATTAAAAGACACAAGACTACACCTTATACTCCACAACAGAATGGAGTTGCAAAAAGGTTCAATAGGACAGTGATGGAGAGAGCACAAAGTATTCTCAGTAGTCCTGGCTTGGAGGAGAAGTTATGGGCTAAGGCTGTATCTACTGCATGTTACCTAATTAATCGTTCTCCAAATTCTGCTCTTGTTGAGAAAACACCTTTGGAAGCATGGTCTGGTAAGAAGCCCTCTCTGAGACATATTCGTGTTTTTGGTTGTGAGGCATATGCTCATGTGCCGGATGTGAAAATATCTAAACTAGAGAACAAGGCTGTCAAATGTATTTTTATTGGCTATAGTGTTGTCATAAAAGGATACAAGCTTTGGAATCCTGAGACAGAGAAGGTTGTATACATAAGAAGTGTAATCTTTCATGAGTTGAAACCTTCCACTTTTGATCTACAGTCAGAGACAAAGTCAGAAAACAATAATGATGTAGCATTAATTCCTCCTACACTAGAGAAAGAGAAATTCAAAATTCAAAATGTACCTGAAACTGAGGAGAGTTCAAGCAGTTTTGAAAGTTCTAAAGAAGAAGAACCTCAGCCTCAGCAAGTGAGGAGGTCAACCCGTGAAAGAAAATAATCAGATAGGTATGGGTTCTCTTTGATTGATTCTACTTGTGCCTATGCTTTAATTTCTAGCACTGATGAGCCTAGGACTATGAAAGAGGCATTTAGAATGTCTGATTCAGACTCTTGTTTGGAAACCATGAATGAAGAGATGGCATCATTAGAAAAGAATGAAACTTGGAGTTTGGTGCCCTTGCCTAAAGGTAGAAAGGTTGTTGGCTACAAATGGGTGTTTAAGAAGAAAATTGGTCTGGATGGCAGTGTAGAAAAGTACAAGGTGAGACTGGTTGCAAAGGGTTATTCCCAGGTAGAGGGAATTGATTATGGGGAAATATTTTCTCATGTAGAAAAGCTGACATCTATCAGATTTTTTTGTCACTTGCAGTAGCGTATGACTTAGAGGTCGAATAGATGGATGTGAAGACATCATTTCTTCATGGTGATCTTGAAGAAGAAATCTATATGTCCCAACCTGAGCACTTTGTTGAAAAAGGTAAAGAAAAACTGGTATGCAAATTAAAAAAGTCTTTGTATGGGTTAAAGCAGTCACCTAGAATGTGGTACCAAAAATTTGATACTTTTGTATTGTCTTTGGGATTTGTGAGATCAAAATCTGATCACTACGTATATTATAAAGCTGAAAGTGATTGAGTACTTGTTATTGCTCTCTATGTTGATGATATGTTGTTCATAGGAAATAGTAAGCTAATGATTTCTGATCTTAAGTCTCAGTTGTCTGCTAAGTTCAAAATGAAGGACCATGCAAATAAGGTATATTCTGGGGATGGAGATAACCAGGGATAGGAAGAATAGAAAACTATGGCTCAGTCAGAGTAAGTATATCAAGACTGTTCTTGAGAGATTTGTATGAATGATTGCAAATAGCTAGTGGTTCCAGTCATGTACGGAACGAAGCTATCTGTTGAGGACTGTCCAAAATCTCCTATTGAGATGGAGGACATGACTAGTGTACCCTATTCTAGTGTGGTTGGTAGTCTCATGTATGCGATGGTCTATACAAGGCCAAACATTGCCCAAGCAGTGGGAGTTCTTAGTCGATTTATGGCTAATCCAGGAAGAATGCATTGGGATGTTGTGAAGAGAGTGTTTAGATATTTGAAGGGGACTTCAGATTTTGTTTTTTGTTATCATGGGAACTTGGTTGAATCACAAAGGACTATCAGCATTCGTGGTTATGTAGATTCTGATTGGGCAGGGGACATTGACAGCAGGAGGTCCACCAGTGGATACATATTCATGATGAATGGTGGTGCAATGAGTTGGATGAGCAAGTGGCAGGCTATAGTCATTTTGTCCACTATAGAGGTTGAATACATGGCAGCTACTCATGCTTGTAAAGAAGCAGTTTGGTTTAAACGTTTGTGTTCTAACATTGGTTTTGATGCAGGAGAAATAACGATTTTCTGTGACAGTCAGAGTGCAATTTGTCTGGCAAAGAACCCTACTTTCCATGCCAGGACGAAACATATTGACGTACAATATCACTTTGTATGAGATATGGTGGAGGATGGAAAGGTTAGTTTGGAAAATTTTGATACTCTGGAGAATGTTACAAATTCATTGACGAAGCCAGTGAGCACAAACAAGTTTAGGTGGTGTGCTAGTTCAATGGGCCTTAGTGCCCATGTTTTTTAGTAAGTTTCATTGTGCTTTGGAGGTGCCTATGTGATCTTTGTCAAGTGGGAGATTGTTGGAAATATGTGCCTCAATCATCACAGGCTGAAACCTCTATTGGAGCAAAGTCAATATGACATCTATCATGTCTGGCCGACTAGCAGATTGGTAACATCATGTTTTGTACAGGTTGTTTTGACCTAGCTTTTGTCTTGCTGAATGCTTTCACTGTGGAGTCTATCACTACGACATAGAGTAGTCATTGTAACCTCTCACCATGTGGAGACCTCTGGCCGACAGGCCATTCAATCAGGCGTTGGGGAGACTCATAGCGACCGAGGGCTTTGGAGTGACTTCAACACTCAGGGAGAAGTCCCAGCAAATAGTGAATGTCTCGCCAACAGGAAACATATGATGTATTCGCCGTAACATAAAGGTTCTGGTGTGAGGTCTTAGCGAATAGTGAAGGTCATGCCGACGGGGACACATCCAAACGTTCATCGGAGTAACTCAAAGTGATTAGGGAAAGGTCTTGGCGAGAGTGTTAAGTCTTTCCGACCATTCAGTGTTCGGTGTAACACAAAGGATCTCGGGGAGATCTCTTAGCGACTGATGGATGTCTTGCCAATAGCCGATGGCTATCTTGGTAACCCAAATGGTTCAAGAAGAAGTCTCGGTGAACTATGTAAGTCTCGCCGATGATGAGGGTTCTTCGACATAGGTCTTGGCGAACGGTGGTCATCGGTGTAACAAATATGTGTTCGATAAGAACTCTCGGCGAAGATGTTAAGTCTTGCCAACTATTCTTTGGAGCACGGTATAATATGTTACTTTTGTATAACCTTTGGTGACTTGCTATATTCTTTTGGCGAAAGTGATAGGTCTTGGTGACTGCTTGGTATTTCAGCGTAACACTGAAAGCTCGATAGAACATCTTGGCGAAAATGATTACTCTTGGCGACGTCGATATGAAGGTTATGTGGCATCGGTGAGACACTGTTAGTGTCTCACCAAGATGCCAACACAGTGCAAATTTTGTTGACCGATTGACCGTGCTATGTGGAGTCTCATGGACCAATAGGAGAAGCCGAATCTAAACAATTGGAAGATTGTTCGTTGCAATGGTTATGTGAGGAAGTTTGACAGATAGAGATCGACATGGATATACTTGGTGATTGCAGTTTGTGATCTGTTGGTTAGTTTGGTTGCATCGACGGATTGTTGTGTGGTTGCATGATCAGTAAATGAATTCTATTCTATGTAGACTGTAACTTGAAGGTTCCTGTACAAGATTGTTCATGGTGAATGCTGCTGTAAATAGACACTAGAAAGATAAGTCTGTCATTTGTATGTAATCTCCATTACTGTAATACAAAGTGATTTCTCTTGGTGTGGTGGGTTTTTCTCCCATAAGGGTTTTCCCACATATATCTGGTGTTCATGTGTGATTGTCAAATACTTTGTTTTTGTTATCTACTTCATAGTGCATCTTAATTGAACTATAATTTGAAAAATTAAAAGTATATCTACATTCTTCTCTGAGGTTTTGGCGTTAGGATAATTATTTTCACATCTGATTTTCCTTACAATTAGCTCAACTAATAAAGTATTAAAACACTCCTAAGTTTAGCTTAAGTGCATGAGAATAAATTATACTAATAATCAATTAAAGATTAATTAATTATTAGCTAATGCATGATTACTCTAACAACCCCCCTTAAGATGAACTTAGGGAGTAGCTAAAAACCATAAAAAGAATGCATGATGGGTCTTGACAAACAAGGCCATGTAAGGTACCCATGTACAAACAGAAAATCTCTATATTGTGGAGAAATAGAGAAAACCTCATGGGAAAAACTCCACTCTAAAAAGAGATGAAAGCGAAGTGAAGGACTGAAGAAGCCTCCAAACAAGACAATGTTATCACAAAAGATAGGAACAAAGGATGAACAAAAATAACACCATTGAAGCATGAAGAAGCTACAAACACTGTCAAAGAATGACTGTTGCAATGTTGAAAACAAGAATGCAAGAGTGTCCATATATGGTAAGTGATCCATCTCACCAAAATGCAAGTAACCAGCCACTAATGTACGTTGCATCTGAAAGTACATAGGAAGAAATATTGTATACATAGCTCACTCCAATGAGAAACCAAAGAAGAATTAGAACCAATAGTAGAAACCCCCCCATAATGCTAAAAAAGGGAGAGGCATGACAAGTACACTAAAACTGAATGTCAAAAAGAAGTGCATGAAGAAGAATCAGGAACATCTGAATGTGCAAACATGAAAGTACCCACATATAAAGGGTGTGAAAACAAAAGTCACACTCGCATGAGGTTGTTGTCATGGAAGGGACACTCACTTGACAAAGGTATGATTGCAAACAAAGGAAAAACATCAAACCCCCCCATGGCACTTTATAAAATAGTGCAAGTACAATAAGACATAAAGTGATGTGCAAGATCCCATAAAAGATACACCTATTGTGGCACTTTATTTCAGTGTGTTTACATAATGAAAATTTCATACAATGGGAGCCCATAATGTCCAAAAAAGGACTACATGCTAAAAATACAATTCTTTGACAAAAAAAAGAGGAAACTAGTAGCACCATGATGAAGTACATGAAAAAACATGCACTTTCAAAAAAAATGACACACAAAAATGTGTGTAGATGCAGAAGATATGGGTCGTCAAAGCCTCTAAAATGAGAATTGAACAACAACAGCACTAAGAAAATAGAATTCTGGAAAAAATTAGAAGCCAAAACTAGAAAATACCTACACCACTATGAAGAGCTCAAAATTCTACCCCATTTCAAAAAAAAAATGCACTAAAAAATATCACCGTATGACCAAGATATGGCCTCTAGAAGATAGAGTGCAAAAATGAAAAACTCAATAGATAGGGGTTGAGCTTGGAAAAAAACCTCCGCCAAATTTAGCAAAAAAGCTGCCAAAGTTGGAGATCCACCAAATTTAGGACCCTGGGAAAGAATCTCCTCCAAATTTGTCAAAAAATACCTCCAAATGTAGAGTTGTGTTAAAAACTTCACCAAATACATGTGAAAAATAATTGCGAAAAAAATAATGCATGTTTTATTTAAGTAAAAAACATACTAAAAAAACTAGTATATGTTTTTATAAAAAATATATATAAAAAATGTTATTAAAAAAATATATAAAAAAAAATGTGTGGTAGGCCACTTGGGCCACCGCCACTAGGCAAAGCCTGAGGGGTCATCATCCTGCCAGTGGCAGGCGGTGGTACCCCCTATACCCACCACAAAGGGGCAGAACCCAAGGACCACCACTTTGCCAAGAGTAGGTGGCAGTACCTTAGGTACTGCCATAAAAAAATTTAATACATTTTTTTAATAAATAAAAAAACTTGCGATTTGACCCCAGGTTTTTAACAATTATTTTCTTTTCTTTTTTTTGAAAAATTTCGCAAGAAAAAAATATTTTTTTTTAAATTTTTACCTCGATCTACTTGTTGGGGAGGTCGTATGGCTTCCCTAGCAAAAAAAAATTGCCTTAGAAACTCCCGACATAAATTTTGGCGATTTGATAGGCAATCTTAAGGTTTTTGGGCCTTCTTAGTGCAATGGAAACCTCTATTTTGGCTCAAAATACACCAAAAATGCAACTACCCTCCGGATTTGGAAACAAAGTAACCGCTTCAAAACATCGTAGGTCTGGCATTAGAAATCCAAATCAGGTGAAACAAAAGTCAAATTTGACTTTTTTGACAACTCTAAATCCAATGGCAAGACCCATTTTACTCAAAAATGCACTGGAAAACACCCACCTCCAAAATTTGCTAAAAAAAAAAGGGGATTCAAATCTGAACCCTGTGACCCTCATTAAAGAAAGAAAATCTCATACATCGAGAAGGGGTTCGTTGAATCCACGCTTTGATACCATGTTAGAATTGTGAAACAAGCACAAAACCACAAGCCATAGGATCAAACAACAAACAAATACACCTTCCATGCAAGAGATCTGTAAGCAATATATGCAATATTCCTCAACAAGAAAAAGCTACAAAAGCAAGAGTGCTCTGAAGAAGATATGAAAGATCAAGATAATCTCCAGATAATTAAAATGAGGGTTGAGTTCTTATAAGAGAAAATCCCTAAATGAGAAAGGGATCAAATCATGACAAGTGTCAACATCACATGAAATGAGACATAATGATCTAATATTAGCTCAACTAATAAAGTATTAAAACACTGCTAAGTTTAGCTTAAGTGCATGAGAATAAATTAGACTAATAATGAATTAAAGATTAATTAATTATTAGCTAATTCATGATTACTCTAACATATGTTGACATGAATGCACAAGATCCTCTAGATATGCAAGATACTGATAATATGCCCCTTTTGATGAGTATAAATGAGAAATTTGTTTATGATCAACAAGAAGAGCAAAGTGTCTCCAATGAGCAAGAGGAACAGGATGTCTCTAGTAAGGAGAAAGAAATGGAGAAGGAAAAGGATAAGGAAATGGAAAAGGATAAGGATAATGAAAAAGAGAAGAAGGATAAGAGTGACAAAGAAGAAAATTCAAAGAAAGCATATTCCTCTATAGTGGAAACAATCAAGGAGTTCTTAGCACAAGAAATGCAGATTCAACCAATGGTGTCTCTACAACTATTGCATGTTCTTACATTTGATGGATAATTTAATTTGTTCGTTATGTCTCCCCTTCACAAGTTGAATCTTGTGTATTTACTTGACTCCATAGCAAGGAAAGAGTTGTTGCAACAATAGGTGGAGAGTGCAAGAGTTTTGGAAGAGACAATGAGAGTACTAGAAGAGAAATTTCCTAAAGCAAAAAGGGATACATCATTGTCCCCTACACAATAGTTGAAGCAACTAATGGAGTCCTTGAGACTTATTCATCTCATCTAGAGAAGCAAGTAGAAAAAAATTTCAATGAAAAGAGACTGGCAGATGCCTTTGAAAAGTGTGACAACACTTTGGCCAAGTTACTTGATCACGCATCAAAGATATTCAAAAGTGCTTGGAGGAAGAAAAAGTAATATATATTTTCTATCTAAAGTGGCCTACTACAACAAAGAGCATAAAGGATCATATCAATCCAGTATTGAAATGCATATCACTAATGTGGTTGCAACTTATGATCCTATGCAAGACAGTGATGGTACCATAAGGGCACAAATAGAGAGTTTGCACTCAACTGCAAGATCAAAGAGAGCAGCTTAAAGGTTAGGTGAAGCAATTAAGTGAAGTAGTGAGCCTAAGGTTTGCTTCACTCATTGGAATTATTGTGGAAGCTAATGGTGTAATTCAGAAATACCATGCACCATCTTCTTTGGAGGAAGCAGAAGGCACATATGTGCAGTTGACTTGTCAAGTCCAGACCCTGACCGCAGCAAAGAGACAATGCGACAGTAGCTTGAGTCAACTCTTGAGTCAATTTATAAGAACATTCTTCCTTCCAATTGAATTGAGTCTAATTTTTGATGTAAGATACCTTTCCTTTTTTATGATTGTGTATATATGCGGAGTAGAATCATCTATAGATAAGAATATATTAATTTTTTGTTGGTGAGGTAATTGGACTCCATCCCAAAGGGAGTAAAAGTTGTATAGAATAAGGGGTAGCTTATAATTTTTGTATGTATAGAGAAATTTTTGTTACCCTTTGCCCTTGATGTGCATCAAAGGGGGAGAGAATGTGAATCAAAGGGAGAGTTTTTGTGCATATCTTTTAGTTTTTCCATCAATGACAAAGGGGGGATTGTTGTAGCTTGATAAGTTTGATTGTCATTGATGTCAAAAGTAAGCATGTTTGTATATATTCTTTGGAGATTGTTAGTGTACAAAGATAACTAATGGTGCAAGTCAACATTCCAGCAATTTGGAAGGCTAGTAGTCAATTTGTTTCTTATGTATGATGTGGAGGCGAGTACACATGTCTTGATATATTTTCAAGTTTCCTACAATGATATTTTCCAATTTGGTGTACTGCACTTAGTGATAAGTTGTAGAAGTTTTATCTAAGGTATTCACTTGATGTATACTCTAAGGTAGAGATACAGTATTGTGGTTCGCATCCTTCAGTAGAGAAAAGATTTAGTCTTACGATTTAGAAGGTAAGCTCATGGAGATGTGAAGGTGTTATATCCAAGTTTTCATTTCATTGTTCCTTCTGTAGTAAAAGTTACTTGTAGTGACAAATTGTCAAACTATGTTACATGGTAGAGCAAAATGGTTTAGAAGGCTTGTTGGAATGCTTCGTATTCCTCTAGATGTGAATATTTCCCAAGTGATTTTGAGGATATACTCAATTATATCCAATACATGTGCTATATTTAAGTTTCAAGTGTTCTGGTGCTCTACAAGTTTAGTTTTCAAGTGACAAATTGATACAGTTGGTTATGGATGCTTAATCTTCATCAGAACAAGTATTTGATTACTTCCACCAGCAAAAAATTGTGAATTTAGTTGTATGAGTTTGTGAGGAAACTCCACATGTCTCATAGTGTCTAAGGTATGAAGCGCATGGAGATATTTCTTGTTTCCAATACCACACATATGTTTCAAGTTATTTTGTGAAGATATACTTTTGCTAAGGTTGACTAAGGCATGTTAATGGCATGTTAATTCAAGTGTGAGCAAAGTTTATGGAGTGATTGAAGATGTTGTATGGGTCATGTCGACTCATTTAGGATAAATGTAAATAATGTTTTATCATTTTTGTATAACGCCAATGGATATGTAGGCCAACATGTTACCAGTTTTATATGTTCTTGTGTATGGTTGACTAGATTTGTATTTTGCAGGTGTACGAATGATGTATATAGAGAAGATCAAAGATGAGAAGAGAAGTATGGAAGTGTGTGAAGATGTGTAAGTGCATGAGCAGAGCGTGATAAGATCTTCCTCATATCTAATGGGCAGAATTAATGACTATCAGTGCTTGTTGAAGTCATAAAGTTAGTCATATTTCAGTTGCTTTCAATCAAGGAGTTGTAACTTCCTTGGGTTGTATCCCTAAAACAAAGTTGTATAAATAGGGAGTTGGATCTTCCTTGGGTTGTAGCCCTAAATCAAAGTTGTAACTGTTATTTACTTGTGAGGCTAGATTAGGACAATAACTCCTAGCAGCATTTCTCACCGCAGTGTTTCCCCTATGGGTTGTTCCACGTAAATCTGGTGTCAACTATTATCTTGTGTGGATTCTTATCTTGATTAAGTAGATAAATGCGTATTTGGAATAACTTAGCTTCAACTGTTATTAATTGGGTTTAAAATTTGAATTATACTAATTCAACCCCACCCCCCCCCCTCCTCCCCCCCTCTCAGTATTTTGGTGTGTTCAACAATTACAACAAAGAAGATGAAGTAAGATGTCAAAAAAGTAGAAAAATCTAGCAAAAACACAAAGAATAAAATTTGGCACTTAGATTGGAGAAAAAGCAAAGGCAAGTAGCTAAATGATATTTAAAACATACTTAGGGAGTGGACATTAAAACAAGTGCAATGCATACAATATAAATTGCAATTTCTAACTCGACACACTTATGGAAACTTGTAGACTTGATCTCAATGAGTGCAAATTTGAGCATATACATGGATTTAATTAGAAACTCACAAATCAAGTAACTACCAAACTATATAATGTTGGAGTTCATCATGTCATATTTTTTGTTGTCAAAATGTATGTAAGAGAAACAATGTTTAAGAACACCTTTGGGAAATATGTTGAATCATCAAGGTTAAATTCTTCTCAATTAGACCCCTAATGAACTAACTTTACAACATTGGCCAAAAGATCAAAGACACCAAGCAAGCTTGAAATAAATGTAGGATGATGTACTTTGATATCCCTACTATAATGCTCTCATAAATTTTATATGTCAAGTTCTTGCATAAGCCCTAAGTGATTTCTAGTATCTAGTTTCAAATGAGTGAATGAATATCTTTAGAAATAAAACAATCAAACATAGAAATCAATGTTATGTATACTAATTTAGCTCATAATAGCTAGTGAAGTGGTCAGTAAGATAATAATTAAAAATAATAATTTTAAATGTTTAGGATTTAGATACACAACTATGAAAGTGACCTGAGTCGAATTTGCTTCAGCAAATCTAGTCTAGAATGACAAATGATACGTGTAAAAATAAAAAACTAACTCTCTAAAAATTAATAATTATAAAATTTATGATGTGCCATAATCCAAAGTCACACAAAATATATCACCCATTTATTATGACGTTCAATCTCTCTTCCAACCTTCTCCAAGTATTCTCTAAAAACACATTTTAAAAAAGAAAAGAGCGTGGATTTAAAAAATGAAAAATAGTTTAAAATTAGAGTTTGCTCTAGAAATCATAAATAACATTACACTTGTAGAAAGCAAAATAAATAAACTACTTGAGGCTTTAGAGTCAACTCCATTTTTCATTACTTTCTAACATTCCGAATTTTTCTCCTTTATCCTTATATATTCTCTGAGAATTTAGTTGAGAAAACCTGTGGAAAGTAATATAAAAATAAATTGACTTTCTAAATTAGATAAAACATACGACATGCGCAACTTCCATGCAACTTCCCTCCGAATAAAAATTTCAGTGGGCCAATGGAATCTGCAGCCCTTTTTTTGTTTATGATTTCAACATCCTCAAAATGTGGGCTCTCATGCGCAATCGCCGTCATACTCTCCTTCCTCGAAAGCGAGCAATGACGACAAGAACACGTTTTTTATCCTACGTAAGCACTGCAAAACCTAATCTGTTATCACTTTGTTCTTCCTTCACACCTCCATTAATGGTTGAACAGCTAACTCTCTGTTAATCCGTTGATTAATTGCTTTTGGGACGATGACGACCGAATCTAACATTGCTGGAGCATCTCCTTCACGAATTTCGTCCCCGTATCGCAAACTGAAGCCGCGCTCTCTTTCTCCAGAAAGATTGAATTCGCCGGCTGTGATATCATTTCACTGTGATTTACAGGTGCCCATTTCACCCACAAGAGCGGTGAAGCGCATGCTCTTATCGCTCTCTAAAAACACAGTGAAATTGGCCTCCAACTTGTCCCCTCGAAAGCGGACTTCTCCGCCTGAGCTTTCTTTCCACTCTTCGCCTCCAAAAGCGGTTTATGAAACGCGCGACAGCTTGGAGGAAGAGCTGCGTGATGTTTTCAAATACCTCGATTCCGACGGAGATGGGAAAATATCGTGGATGGAGCTCCAGAGCGCTCTTGCTTCTGTGGGTGAGGAGGCGGACGAGGATGAAATGCAGGAGATGATAAAACAGTTCTGTGACAGAGATGGGTTTATTGATGTTGATGGGTTTATACGGCTCAACTGTGAGGAGAGAGCAGAGGAAGAGACTGAAAAAGAGTTGGAGGCCGCATTCAGGATTTTTCAGGGGACATCGCCAGCCATTACTCCAAGAGCGCTGCAGCGTACCATGTCTCGGCTGGGTGTGGAAAATTCTCTCTCTCTTGATCGATGTACTTCCATTATCTCTAAAGTTGATTTGGACGGGGATGGATTCATCAACCTCCATGATTTCAAGCGCATGATGACAGGCGGTATTCCCTCATTTCCTTAGAGGTAAGCTTGTAGATTAAAAAAAAATTGTTTCTTTTTCTTAGAAACTTCCGAATAAAATATATTTTTGTTGCAATAGTTTCTTTAATTTGATTTTAATTATATATAAAATATAATGATGTATACATGGATATTACATTTTTATATTATATATAATATATTATACATATATATATAAATATAATTGCATCTATATATATTTATATGTATATTTATAGATATATCATTTTATCAATCAATCCATCTATTAATAGAATAAAATTTATCTATCTATCAAATTATTTATTTATTTATCTATTCATTTGTTTATATATCAATTCATATATCTATTTATCTGCCTATCTATACATCATTCTTTCTATCTATCTATCAATTATACAAATCTAAAATACTTTTAAAAATTTTGAAATAAAAGACATCTAAATCTCTATTTTTTCCTTCAAACAACAAATTTCAATATCCCACATCAAAATTAACTCCCTTATCAATCTTTAAAAAAAATATGCATTTTCTACTATATTCAATGTTTTAAAATAATATTTAATATTCTATGTTTTACCCTCACTCTAACTATCTATGTGTGTATATGTATATGCATGCATACATACATATACATATGTGTGTGTATATATGTGTACATGTGTATGTGTGTATATATATATATATACACACACATATATATGTATATATATGTATCTATATATTATATATGTATGCATGCATACATACATGTATATATACATATACATATATACATACATATATGTGTATATATACATACATACATGCATGCATGTGTGTAGATAGATAGACAGACAAACAAACAAACAAATAGATAAATAGATGGATAGAATGATGTATAGATGAATTGGTAAATAGATGGATGGATGGATAAATAGATAGATGTATAAATAAATAAATAAATTGATGAATAGATAGATATTAATCTACTCGTAGATAGATTTATTGATAAAATGATATATATGTGTGTACATGCATACATACATACACATATATGTACATACATATACATGTGTGTATATATAACAAGAGATTAGATAATAGTTACACAAAATAAAATGTATTTTAAATAAGATGATCAATCTAAGATATATAAATAGTATTATATGTATATGTAATATAGTGTACATATGTGTGTGTACATGTGTATGGATAGAAAGAATTATAGAGAAAAAAATAGATTAGATAGATAGATAGATATCATAATATATACATAGACAAAAATGATTTTTTAGAATATTATATATATATATTGCACATGTATATATGTATATATATAGGTGTACACAAGTATGTGCATATATACATACATACATATATATTTTGTGTTTAATGACTCATTCTAGAACTAACAAAGAAATGTGTTTGCAGGACATTTTCTTCCTTATTTTTGAAGGGCCAAGTACCAATAAAATTTTCCTATATATGCAAAGAACAAATCTGATTGCATGTCCTACTACTACAAAGAATTTAATGACTCGATAGAGAGTTTGCATACTTGACAGAGCCTTAAGTTTAATGCGGGTGTCATGATTGGGCAATTTGTTGGTTATATTTATATATTTGTTGATATAATTAGAGTTGGTTGGTAACCAACTTGGCATAGGCATATTATAAGGGATAGTCTATGGAATCAAATGTTGAATGTCACTATTTGTAAGGGTTACAAATTTTATGTTGTATGAACCTCAATAAGGTATATAATTTAGATACCTCTTCATATTTGGATGTCTCCATATGTAACTCAAAATTCTTAGGAGATCGTGTGAGTGTATCACAATATTTCTTAAATCACATTTCTCCATTTGTTGCATTATGGATTAGTTGGTGTAATAGCACTATAAAATTATTACAAAAGTTGTGTACCAATCCTCTTCTTAATACATATAATATTTTCATGAATACATATGGATCATGTTTAAACAATATCTAGCTATGTGTGCATCTCATATTTCATTGATTTCCTAATAAATGTTATTATAGTTCCTATTTGTTAATTCACATATCTCTTTCCTTTTCTGAGTATGACTCTATCTCTTAATTTTTAGGCATCAATTTTCTTTGGATAAATGACCAATTTTTCATTTTACACAATCTTATTATTTCTCCTTTTGTAACATATGATTAGATTAGGTTCTACCCATTTGCATGAATCAACATTATACTCTTGTCTAAATTTTAAGAGAACTCAAAGTAGAAATATATTTAGATGATTATGTTTATGTATATTCCATATTGTACATGTTATAAGAAATGTTAAGGGGACTCACATCAAGGGATATAACCTTGTTTTATATATTTAGGTGAATTTGTAAGTTTTTATTTCATCTACTTCATAGAGGTATGTAGATTTATTCCATAGAAAATAGTCTTGTGTGAATTTAATGATAAAACTTGGGGTTCACTTATACACTAGTTGTAGTCCCTAATAATCTAATATATTTTAGTATTTCTCTACCATTTTCATGTTAATAATCTCTAGCATTATCCTCCTTGGCCTTACAAAGATAGAAATGTAGGGTAGCTTCCCACTCCTATCAACTCATTTACCTTGGATTAGTTTAAATTTATACTCTAGAATTAGTTATAATTTTGGAAGACAACTCAACCAATGGTGTCAAAAATATAGTTTAAGCCTATTTTTCATTAATTTCATGTTTTATAAATCTTTTGAAAATGTGTGTGTGCATAAACTCTCATTGACCTAAATATCTACATGTATTCCTAATGTATTTACAAGGATCTATACTTATCACAATACAATAACTGCTAATATCATTGTTGTATGTGATTAGTTCATCTTAACAAGAATATAAATCCATATCAAATATTTCTTAAGGTTTATTTTCACTATAATATATGGGATACTTTTTATTTTCTATGGATATTTCAAGTAGGTTTAAGGTCAATTATGTTTATGGTAGACTTAAGAATACATTTGAAAGAATATGCTTATAGAAATTTAAGTGCATTCCTATTTCTCTTTTTAGTCTTGATTCAGAGCATGCTTATAGACTTAAATGTACACACTTTTGTGTTTCAAATTGAAGCTTGACTCTGTCACCCCTAAGACCAAGGCACTGCTCTTTAGTTTCTAGTTCTTCCACCACACTTAGATCAATGCTTGTTTCCTTTACATTTTGTTGTCATAATTTTCATACTAGTTGTGCATAACACATTGCTTTTAATTTTTCAAGTTACATTATGAGAACCAATGCTAAAAACATTATTAGAGGGTTGTGCATTATTATTTTCAATCATATTCATGTATGAAGCATAATGTTGAGCTACATGAAGCTTTGAGGAGGGAATTTTTTTAAATTATTTTCATACATGGTCTATTGCATTTGCTTTAAATTATTCTATTAATGAACTAGTGTAGGATTTTTTTAGCGAAAAAAAAATAGAACAATCACCCACAAGGTATGGTTTTCTTAAGAGATCAACTATATTGATTTTATTTCTCTATAATTGTCCTTTCTAAACCTTTAGGAACAACCTTCTGGATCCTAAAAAGCTTAAAGTGAAGACAAGCCACCTCTCTAATTACTTGATCCATAATTTCCAACACTATAATTATGATCTCTATCACACTAGCCTAGACTAACTTTCATCCCTAGGTTAGTTTTTGTGTCCATCCCTTAGGAATGTTGGATAATTTTGAGTGTCAATGACAAATAAACATAAATTAATCTAGATTAATAAATGGAGCTATGGGAGAGATAAGTAACATCATAATTTAAATACTAGTCTAGAAAATAAAATGCAATAGATAGAAATACTTAGCTTTATGCTCAAGGGAGAAGAATAATCCTAATATGATATTGAATTCTAGACATTCGAAGATCATAAATGGAAGAGATTTGTCTTTACTCTACCTATGGATTTAATAATTTATCACCTTTGTGGAGGGTTGATTCCAAAATCTTGGCTTACTTCCATGGGAATGGATCTAATCTCTAACAACTTATTTTATTTGGCATAGTGCACAGTTATGATCTCCAACTCACTTGATATTATCTAAAGTAGTGATGTTTATGAATGTCTTTAAAGGGATGCCATGTCACTAGGGGACAAGTTCTCCTAGATCAACCCCTAGAAAATACTAGCCTTACAGTTGTGTGAATAATGAAAGACAATAATCTTCGTGTAGATTTTGTAGGATGGTTATGTAAAGTTAGATTTGTTTTAGTGCATAAAACTAATGTGTTACTAAGATGTTCCTTCAAATAAAATGGATGATTTGAATGTAATTGAATGTCATTAAATACATGTGTGTGGTAGTAATGACACAAATATTTGCTTAGTCAAATCTAGGCAAGAAAAAGAATGGGTGAGAGTTAGTCAAAATTTGAATTTGAATGTTGCAACTTAGGAGTCAAATCCATATGTTTGGGATCACTTCCACACTTGCAAGATTGAAATAAGACAAAAAGATGACAAAATCAAGGTAGAAATGGAATATCTAAGAACAACTATAATAAATGAAGAACATATGAGAATGTAAACAAACATAGATAAAATAAAGATAAAAAATGTAAAAATGTTTATAAACAAATAAATAATAACATATAAAAAGAAACAAAATTATTCCGCAACCTTTGCCAGTACTCTTCATGCCTGTGCCAAAGTGGGAGCTTTGGAACAGGGCATGGACATCCATCAAAGCATAAAGAAAGGAGCTTTTTTTTTAATCAGATGTTATAGTTGCAAGTGCCCTGATAGACATGTATGCAAAACGTGGAAGCTTAAACAAGGCACATGAACTGTTTGACAGAATGCCTCAAAGAAGTCTGTTCTCGTGGGCTGCAATGATTGAGGATATGCACAAAATGGATTTGTTGATAAGGTTTTACAAGCATTCAAGCAAATGCAATTGGCAGGTGCAAAGGTAGATTGCACAACATTTGCCAGCATCATCCCTGCCTGTGCCAAAATGGGAGCTTTGAAACACGGTATGGACATCCATAAAAACATAAAGGAAGGAGGATTTCTGTCAGATGTTATAGTTGCAGGATCTTGTGATGATCGATGTCAAAACCAAAATATCCAAGATTAACTCAAACATACACCCCTCTAAAGATAGAGTGGAAGAATTAGAGTTTGGATATGCAACTATCGACTAAGGCTCACTGCTCGCCGCAAAATTGGGAGCAGGAGTACTAATTGTCTAGGGTGGAGGAATAATCTCCACACTCAAGGGAAGAGATGCAGAAGGGATCAACAATGGAAAATGGGGATTTGGTTTATCTCTACTAAAGGGTGGCATACGATGATAATACTCTGGGTTGTGCTTAGGTGGAGGGTGCAGACTATCTATGTCAATGGTGGTGAATAAGCTCAAAAAAGACCTGATGATAGGTGTGCATGAAGGGAACAAGTGAGGAGGAATATCTATAATCAGACGGATAAGAGGAGGGTTGAGGGATCGACCCAATATAAACTGAATTCAGGGAGGTCTAGAAATAAGAGGTTGACTAGGTAGAATAGAAATAGTAGGCTTAGGAGAGGGAGGTCTAGAAATAAGAGGTTGACTAGATAGAACAGAAATAGTAGGCTTAGGAGAGGGTGGTGGATGTAAAGCAAGATGAACATGACTAGAAGGTGGAGGTGGGTGTGCATCTTGAATAGCATGAGTAGCAGTATAGTTTGGGTAACTTATATGTCGAGTCTATGCACTCAGCTCAATAATAATAGGAGTGGGGTTATTCAACTTTGGTTGCTTTCTAGTTTGTGTCCTAGAATAGGTAGTGAAATGAAAGCAACCACTTGAATTCATTTAACCGTGCAAAAAAGGGGAAGGCTAAAACAATATTGATTGCTTTCTTCTTCTCACCGCCAAACTAGAGCAATTGGAGCAACCACCAAAGGTGGAGTGATTATAAGGGGTGTAGAGGTAATTGAGGGTGTGGAAGATGGAATCCAACTCACTTTATACTTGTGTACATGAAATTTTGAGCATGTAAGAACAAGATAAAACAATATTAATATATTTTATCCAAAACATAAGCCAAACTCATGATTAAGGATAAGAGTTAACAAAACATAAAAGATCTCACTAAATTAACCTCTACTACACCATGGTATGGTGGTTGTGCTGAAGAATGTTGATGTGTGAGTGCTCTTACCAACACCATAAGGTTGCATTTGAATATGTTCATTATATGGCTTAAGATGGCATCCAATTTATAATTTTTTGGTTATAAACTTGGATGGTTAGAATTAAAAGGTGAGATCAATGAGTCATAATGGTTTAGATTGATGGGAAGATGAGAGGAAGACAAGTTTCCTCATTTGGTTAGAGGAGATGGAAGGAGAGGGATTGAGGAGAAAATCAAGGGTGGAGATTCTCCTTAGGAACATTGGATGGACAAGATGGAAGGGGTACTTTGAAGTGTCCTTGAGGGATGGGCAGGTCCTTAGGCCCATGTGACATGGTACCAAGACCATGTCACATGTACAAAGGACCATGCCTTATGTACAAAGGACTCGTACTTTTATACATCTTGGAGGATGTGAAGCATTTGAAGGGGTTTGGCTAGGATTTGGTTGTGCAAGTGGAAATTTAAGGAGTTAAGTGGTTTTAGCCCACTTAATGAAAAGTCTAGAAAAACATGAAAATTAAATAAATAAGATATTTATTTAAATTTTGGGATGAGGATGGAGAGATATAGATAAATAAATATTTGGATTTATTTATCTAAGGTGGACATTAAAAGAAGGATGATTAAGTGATTTAGGCTAGAAATAGGTGTAGGTGAATAATGATGAATAGTGGATGAATAGTGATTTTATTAATTAAATAATAAATTATTATTTAATTAATAAGGGGATAAAAATTCAATAATTAATTGAATAATTAGGGTTATATTCAATTAATTATAGAAGAAATAGTCAAGTAATGAGGATGGTTAGTTTTAGATGTCTACATTATGCCCCCTCTTTGAGATGGTGTTACAAAGCAACGTCATTTCAAAGAAGATTAAAAATTAGTGCTTGGAAGAAAATAGTTAGATTGGGGAAGATGCCCTAGTTATTCAAAGGAGGAGTTACTAGGAGGAAATATTATGAGAATGAGGATGAGGATAAGGATGCCCCCTCAAGAGGACAAGTGGATTTGGGAGAACATTATTGTGCTCTCAAAATGGATAAGAGATTGCAAGGAAGATAGGGGAAGAGAATGAAATATGATGGATCATAGGTGATGGGAGGATGAAGAGATATTGTAAGGAATAAGAGGGATGGATGAAATATGTCATTATGCTACATTCTAGATTGAGTACTCTTTATTTGATATAGCACTAGATGTTATGCACCAAGGTAACAATGTGTTCCATGCATAGTAAAAGATAAGTAACAAGAAACCATATGGTGTATAGCACCATGATATTGAATACCATGATATCAATGTGGCAAGTAGGTTACAAGGACCGATATAGATGGAAGATAAATGATAACACACACAAAAAAGTAAGCAAGCATGCACCAAATGATTCAAATACAAACTTGGTTTTGACCCAATCAAGTTGAAAAGCCAAGATTGGTTGATGATGGATGGAGTGTTGTTGATGTGGAAATGATATATTCTAAAAATAACACAAGGATTCGGAAGGATACATTTTGACGATGATTACTGGATTTGGATCAAGGCTTGCAACAAAGATAAGAACAAGAACAAGGATGTGATTGGATGATTTTTACAAGATTACAAAGTTGGATTGCATGGATTGGGATTTGCTTGTAATTTTGGATTGCAATGGAATTTGAATTACATGGAAGTTATATAGTGATGAGATGGATGGAATTATATTTCGTGAGGGGTAATAGATAGCAAGATACCAATGAGAAGGGATTATGGGATGAGAGGATGAGGTGGTAGGATGGATTGATGGATGGAGGATATATGGAGATAAGGGTTGTGAGATGGGAGGATTATAGGATGAAGGGGTGAAGTTTTTGGATAGGGGATGAGAGGAATTATTGGATGGATGTGATTTGGATGTGATCTCCAAGGGCTATGTTGTAAATGAATAAGATTACCCACTCTAGTTATTTTATGTATGATGAGGCACTAGGATACTCATGATAGGATGGATGATAGCATGATGGTAGGATAAGGGATATAAAGGTGTGTGGAAGTATTAAATGATGGGAAGTATGAGTATAGATAGTATCAATATTATGGATGGATAATATGGATGGATTGGAGGGGAGGAAGGATAGAAAGATAGGAAGATAGAGGGATGAAAGGTACAATAAGGGAGTATATGCCAAGAGGTGTCCAAAGCATGTATGGATAGTTTCCCTTTTCCTTATCAATATTGAAAGGAGGATGGAGGAATTGGAATGGATAGGATATGATGAGTAGGGTGGGTAGGTTGGATGGAGGAGATAATGAATAAGTAACTAGAATAAACTTGTCCTCAATTGTAGAGATAAAATAGATAGGTAGATTTACACATAACACTTGTTTGCCATGTTTTCATCATAGTATTTTCCCAAGATACCTAATTGCAAAATTTTCACCATTCCAACACCATATCATTAAGGGAATGGGGAAATAGCTTCCTTTATATCTTTTCTTGAAAGAGGAAATTACTACATAGGTTAGTGAAAGAAGAAACATGTGACCAAGGGCCACCTTTTCTATTATACTAAGCTCAAATCTTGGGACCTCAAATGTGATAGTTAAGGGTGAAGAAATATGTCTAGAGAGAGTGGAGTATGGTGATAATATGTGGACATAAGGGAAAAATAAGTGGTAAAAAGTATGGTGAGCTCTTATTAAAGGCTAGCTATGTTCTATTTTAATTAATGAATGATTATATCATCTATGTGCAAAAGGGAAAAAGAAGTAGTGAAAGAATTGGAAGGTGGTTGTGAGAATAGTAGAAAAAATGGAAATACGTGTGTAGAGGCGAAGTGGTCAGTAGAGTAGTTGAATAAAAAAAGGGTATGTTTTTTAAATTTGTTTTTTCCAATGAATTGGATTATATTTCAGCATCATAGAGGTGGCAACATGGGTACCAAGGATCATGTATACAATCAAAATGGGCATAAAGATGCTAACTTGTTTATTTGTGATATTAGACTGTGATTCATGTTAGTATGTTCACATGTAGCCTCTAATGAAGAAATATTTTTGTTTACAATTAGGGCTATCCCATTTAATAAATGTATGGCTTCCAAATCATTATAGAGTTGTGTTATTATGTTCTCTAAAATAGATTTGTAAGTGTCTTGTATGTCCTCATTATAATTGCATGATTTTTGAAACTCTGCAAGATTTTTATCCAAGTTCATGTAGTTGAATCCTTCTTGCATATCATGAGATTTTATTCCAAGAGATGTAAATAATTGGGGCAAAGTAATATTGTTTGGGTGAAAGGAGAAGTTAGAAAATTTGAGAATTGTGTGAGTTTTAGAGTGAAACATATTTATATTTGTTAAACTCCTTCGAACAAAATTATGTGAATAAAGTGATTGGGTCGTAAAGCTCAAAAAAGGGCTTACAAGACATAATCAAGAATGCGCCTTATTTTTACTTTTAAGAGATTTTTTTTTTAATTTAAAGAAAAATTAAAGAAAAGAAAAAAATGTAAAAAGTGTAGGATTCGCCAAAATGTAATAGAAGAAAAATGCAACCTAACTTACAAATTGTATGAACTCTCTGAATTAGATGCTCTTTCTAATATTACCTCTTAGGTTAATCTATGTTTTAAATAAATTGTTTCGAACTATTTGTTATTTTTTGAAGAGCAAACATTTTACTAAACTAGGGAAAAATATTTAGACTATGAGAATGAGAATAAATAACTAAAATAAAGAGTTAGTTATAATTATAATTATTTTCACCCATATTTTACTCATGTCAATTTAGTTAGTTTCACCTTTCACTCATTAATCAAATTAATTAACTAATTAGTTGATCTAGTTAACTCTCAATCGAATTAGTTGATTGAACAATTAAATTAGTTGACTAAAAAGTCAAGTTTATTGACTAATCAATCAAGCCAATTAACTAATCAATCAAACTAGTTAACCTACCAGTTAGGTTAGTTGACTAATCAATCAATTTCAAGTTAATAGTTCAATCAAACTAGTAAACAATAATCATCATATCTCTAGTCCTCAAGATTGACCATTTATTTTTTACCTAAAAATCTATAAATATGTCATTCCTTTCAAGAATTAGGGGGGATTTCTGAATAAACTTTAATCCATTATTAAATATATAAATCATGACCCTATTATGCTATCAAAAATATTGTACCATAGTTGAGCATCCACAATTATTCATTGAAGCATAAGCAAATCTAATTCAATTCTCCATATGAGGTTTGCATGTATTTAGAATAGAAATTTTAATTATTATTTTTAATTTCTAATTTTATTCTACATTCAATGCACATTCATAGGGTTATATTATAGTTTTTTATGAATATGGTCATGATATGATGCTTCATGCACAAGGCCCTTCAAAATACCTCTTTTCCTATTACATTTTATTTCAAAATACCTCTTTTCATCCTTTTGAGAAGTGACCTATAAATTTAATTTTGACAAGTCCTTGAAGGGAAACCTAAGAAAATCTATGGCTAGGTGTATTTTCATAGATTGGAAAGGGGATGTGGTTTATATGGATCCAAAAGACTCAAAGTTGTAATAAATAATGAGTTAGAGTTTCGAGTCCTCATCCTAGGTTTACATCTTTGCATTAAGCATAACTTAAGGAGGATTGCTATTGAGGGGGACTCATCTAATATTATCAATGCAATAAGAACTAAAAAAATACCTAATGTTGAAAGTTTAATTCCCTCCTATCTTCTACAATAGCCTTACTTGAGGAATTGGAATATTTCACAATTAACTATTTTTAAATAGAGAAATTAACAGCTAAGGTGGATTCACTTGCCAACTCGACAACTAATCAAGTAGATGAACTCATTGTGGACATATCGGGTGATTTGTGGCCTATGGTGAAACATATCCTTGATGGTTTGGGAGCTATATGTAATGATTAATATGTGCAATTTATTATATGTGATGTACAAAAGTTGTTAATTCATGCATTGACGAAGTAAGGAACATTTACTTCACATACATCTTACCTCCATTTTTTCATGTGATGATTGTATCCTGTCTCTTCAATATTTTGGTTTGGAGTGGTTATATAGAGTTCTCTCATTTTTCTTGGCATTTGTCTGCATTATGGATAACCCTATTTGTCTGAACTATGTGAACAAAGAAAAATGACTTTTTTAGGGAAGGTGATGTAGAATCAGCTACAATGTGTCTTCAAAACTCAAAGTGGGATGATTTTGTTTGCAATTTAATGGGTTGTGGGTGATGAATTCATGGTGTTTGAGCATAGATTTAGAGTTAACTTAGATATTTCATCTATGTTTGTGGTAGTTATTTTAGACATGGGAGAACTAAAGGATATGGTGAAGACAATAGCTTCTGCTTTGATCAAAAAATGTTTGTTGGGTAGCTTAAATGATGTTCTAAAAATTGCTTGATACGACACAAGCATTCCCAATCCAAAGAATTTGTACAAGCTCTAAAATGGGGGAAACATTATGGTATGATATTCGTTCATATAAACTAATCAAACTCAAATGGAGGTGTAGTGATGATGGAAGGTGGCAAAAAGGGTTGATTTTCTCAAGCAAGGTTTGGGTTTTGTGGAATCTGATGGTGTGGATTGGCTAAAGACTTTCTTCTTTATCAATTTGGTGATTGCTTTAGCAGTATGACTACTCAAGTTTGTCTCCTTTTCATTTGTTTGATATTTACAATAGCATAGTTGATTAATATAAAAATATATAGATTTTTTTTGTTGATATGATTCATAATTTGTTAAGAACCTAATTTTTGTGACTAAGCTTTATATCTAAAACTTATGCTTTGTTTTTTATTATTATATATACAAATGAGAACAACTCTCATAAAGCAGCTTACTAATTGAAAAAACTAATAATTTAACATTACTAGAATTCTCATTGTCACAAAAATATCATAAAACAAAACAAATTCTTCTATCGTTACAATTTTTAAATAACACTACAAAGCACTTTTTCAATAGAATGCAACAATTATTGTGATTTAACAAGCTTTATGTTTTGTCGCCTTTAATGGAAACCAATAAGACTGAAGGGCATGGGTAGGTGCGGACCATATACTAACCATTGCTCAATAATAAAGAGGAAAATCGCTTATATATATATTTTGGAGGTACAATTGCGACCCGACAATGCTCGTGGCGAGCAACATCCGAGTTACCTCAACTGGTGGGCCAGTGAAATGGAAGTTGCACCGATGTTTCTGAGTCATGTCAAGATCCAACTTTGCCTTTAGCTGTCCACTCGATCTATTACGAACTTGCCTGGAAACAACACAAGCTTTCTTCTTCCACTTAAGCCCTGCAAAACCCATCTTTCCATCAGTCACTGTTTTCCCTCGCCATCCATTAATACTCAGTGCTCTGTTTATCACCTGTTTTCACTTTCGGGACGATGGAGAGCTTAACCAACGCTTCTGCAGAAAAGATTATCCACAAATCCAACCCGCCCAACTCCACAGAGCTTAAAAGATCGTGTGATTTTCGGGCGCCCAATTCTCCCACAAGAGCTGTGAAGCGCTTGCTCAAATCGCTGTCTAAAAACGCCCTGAAATTGGCCTCCAACTTGTCCCCTCGCAGGCGTTCTATCTCTTCCCATTCTTCGCCCCCACAATCATTTTGTGAAGCACAAGAAAGAATCGTGGGAGAACTGTGTGAGGTTTTCAGGTACCTCGATGCCGATGGAGATGGCAAAGTAACGTGGGTCGACCTCCACAGTGCTCTCAACTCTGTGGGCGAGGAGGTGGGCGAGAATGAATTGCAAGAGATTATAAAACAGTTGGATTCTGACAAAGACGGATGTATTGATGTAGATGGGTTTGTGCGACTTAACTGTGAAGAGAGAGCAGAGGAGGAATTAGAGAAAGAGTTGGCAGCAGCATTCAGAATGTTCCAGGGAACATCAACAGGCATTACTCCTGCAGGACTCCAGCGTATGATGTGCCGCCTGGGCGTGGAAACTTCTCTTACTCTTGACCACTGTACTTTCATTATCTCTCAAGTCGATTTGGACGGAGATGGAGTGGTGAGCTTCGAGGAATTCAAGCATATGATGACAGGCGGTGGTCACTAATTCTTGTTATCATATACTTCTCCACTGGTAAAACAGTCATGAAGGGCTCTGTGTAGACTTTTCTTTAATGGTTGAAACCAGCCATGGGCTGTGTGTATGTTTCTTTTTCATTTTGAATCCTTGTTTTGTACGTTGTAAGTAGTTGGAAAGGCAAACTTATGTAAGTGGAACCTGTTCGTCTTAGCTAAGCAGTTATCGAAAGAAATGTTTTTTTGAAGTAAAAGTCTTATCTGTATTTCAACCGCGAGCCTTTTTATAGACAAAGTTTACAACATTTCTATATAAGTATTGCCTCGTTAAAAAAACGGCTCTTTTTAAGGAAAAGTAATGGGAAGTGGAAGTACTTTTCTAACGTGGAAAGTGCAAGATGCTATATGACCAGCGATCATATGTAAATGGGCATGTCGATAGGATACTCGTGGAAGGTGTGAGGAGGGAGTTAAATTTAAATTTTATTTTTACGTCAAAGGTGTTTTCTATATGAATCAATCGACTGAGTATCGAGATTGATGCTTAACTTATTCTAGAAGGGATGTAAGACGATGTAAATGATCTTGGCTGTTCGTTTTTGTCAATCTATTATAACACTTCAAATATTACCATAACTATTTATTATATTACCATTGGTCCAAATATTTATAAAGATCTAGAATGGTGGTAGGTGTCAACCAATGTCAGCATCTTTTTTGATGTGTCAATTACAAATTGGTCTATGCATCTCCACATGAATATATTCGTATACTCACAAGATTTGAATGTCACAACTCTCTCCCTCTCCCCTTCTATATATTGGGTTATCTCTCCCTCTCCCTCTCTATATATTGATCTCTCTCTCTCTCTCTCTCTCTCTCTCTCTCTCTCTCTCTCTCTCTCTCTCTCTCTCTCTCTCTCTCTCCATATCTTTATATCTCCCTCTTCCTCTCTCTGTCTCTTTATATTCCCCTCTTTATCTCTCCATCTCTCCATCTCTATTTGTCTATCTCTACTTCTCTCCTTTTGTCTATCTCTATGTATTTATCTCCCTCTCCCCCTCTATTTATATATCCTTCTATCTTTAGATCTATCTATCACTCTATCTCAACATCTACATCTCTCTATATCTATCCCTCTCCCTCTATCTCTTCATCTATATCTCCCTATCTCTCTCTATCTTTATCTCTTTGTAGCATTGTAAATTGCCAACCTTGACAATTCCAAACTATGTCTCACTCCTCCTTATGTGCTTGGACCTAATTATGCTAATTACTTGCCCATTTTATTGTTATTTTTGGAAAATCAAGATAAATTTGGAAATTAAAATAAATTTTATATTTAACGACAATTCAAATTTCAAAATAGGTTTGGTCTAGGGTGAATTCACCCTTGACCAACCTATTTTGGCCCAATTTTTAATATATTGTTGTTGGCATTTTTATGTTGACAAATTTAAATTCATTTGTCAACCTTTCATAATTAATTTTGTGGGAAATCAATAAATTCATATAAATACAAGTTGTTTTCACCATTTGAACACCTAATTTAAAAATTTTGATCAATTGAGCATCCTAAAAAGCAATCAAGAGTAGTCAAGAGTAGAATTAGCAGTACTTTTGATCAGTTGAGATTTTTATTAGCAATGTATCATCAAGTTCATGTGTAAGATGGTTTTTATGTTTCGTGTTCATTATTTTGTGAGTATTAACACTTGCAAGACCTTCAATCAATCATCCAATTATCCTTGCATGAGATGAGTACCATGACTTCATTCCATCAAGGAAAGTAGATCTAAGTGGTAAGTTGCAGCACTTGCATGATTTATCATTTGTTTTATCCACTTGAATCTACCCAACCTAGGGTAAGCACTCTTTATCCAACAACATCATAGACATTGTGGAAATGGAAACACAAAATGGGGTTTGACTTAAGCAAGCCCCTATATGACACAATCCTTTCTCTCCTTTCATGTTTGTAGGTGGTAGATCTGAAGTGGATTTGAAGAAGATTGAAGATTCAACATCAAGATCAAGCATTCAAACACATCCATTCATCAAATTAGGGTAAGAGGAATTAGTCATCAACAGATGAAGTTTTGAAGTTGAGTCCAATAAGAGAACACCTACAAATTGTGACATACTGCTACATGTTTAGAGATTCCAGAAATTCAAACTTCTTAGTCTAAGGTGAATTCACCCATGACCAATCAATTTCAGCTCAGATTTGAGTGTCAGGTTCCTCTGTATATGTCTTTTATTTTTCTATTATCAATGTCAATGTTTCAATTATGTACTTCTATAAAATTACATCAATTCATTGTAGTTGCATAGTTGACCTAATTTTCATAATCAAATCAAATCAATTCCTAAACCTAATCAAATCTTTCAATCGCTCTCAAAAAGAGGACCAAAACCTTGATCAATCATTTTGGCTCTTCCTTAAATAAAGTAGCCAAGTGGTCTTATATGATCAATTTTGGTTCCTCTCAAATGTAATTTTGATTTAGACCCTATATCCCTTTTCCCACATCACACCCTCCATCTACCTCTCTCTATTTATTTTTTTCCATCTTCCTCTCTCACTTTATCTTCATCTCTACCTCTATCTTCCTCTCCTCATCTCTCTATCCATTCATTTTTCTCCCTCTCCCTCTCCCTCTCCCTCATCCTAGACCTCTATATCTATATTTCTTTGTCTCTCTATCTCTATCTCTACATATTTCTTCTTCTTATATCTCCTTCTATCTCTATCTCGTTATCTTTCAATATCTCTCTACCCTATATTTCTCCCTCTCTCTACCTCTCTCTATATATCACTTCATATTTGTATATTTTTCTTTCTATCTCTCCCTCTATATATTTATCTCTTCCATCTCTTTATATCCTTCTCTCATCTCTCTCTTTATCTCTACCTATCCTTCTCTTCATATCACTCTCCATCTCCATCTCCATAATTATCTCTCTCTTCATCTCTATCTCTATTTTCTTACCCTCTCTCTCACTATTTCCCCCTCTATCTCTCCCTCTCTCCCTATTGTAAAAATAACATGAGCCTATTGGTAATGAAGCCTGGTTATCTTCTTTATTTATAAGTTTTTCTTCACTCGTGTTTAGATCATTGTAATTGGCCTACTAATTGACCTCGTGTATTGCACAAATGTATCTAGAAAATAGACCATAATTTTCCTTAATTGACCTTCCACACCTCTTTGGCATACCCATTGTGTACCAAGGTGAAATTTCTAATTTATATTGATTAGAATGTATTATATGAAATATAAAGAGTGAGGAGTTTAAGGTAGTTACAATGTTTATCCAAAGGAAGATGGAAAATTCTTTAGGTGAGCCTCCTCATTTTTCCTCATGGTTAAATATGTATTGACTTGCATCTTTGCAGATTGTTGAAAGAAAAATTTGAAGGAGACACACAAGTATGTTGAGCATCACACCCATGAGATTGTGATCAACATCAAGCCTTAGAATCAATGTCATTGATGCCTGTTAACACTCTATCAAGTGTGAGACCTTGTGATTTATAGATTATCAATCTCCAACCCATCTTCAATAGAAATTGGAAATGAGAATCATGAGCAACCAAAATTAATTGACACAAGTTGCAGATATCCAAATCCCATGGGGGTTGGCATAATGATCGAACTTCACAACCAAAAAACTTGGTAGATCTAAAGGATAGTGCATTCACTTTTATAGACAAAAGCTACAACTTTCCTAAGTGATCCATTGATGAGACTTGTTGGTATAGGAAAAAATCAAGTACCCATGTAATAGCTAGTCAACTCAAGTAGACACACACACAAAATAGAAACCCATGTTACAACAACAAATTTATAACAATCCTAAAACACTAGAGTGTTACTTATAGACACCTAAATTGACAAATCATTAATTACCTAATTACCTAACCATTTCATCTATAATTGATTAAATAAATCCATGATTATCCAATTAATTATTCAATTTGTATATCCTTATTTTTATTTTTATTTATTTTTATTTTTTGAGTGCATTTTTTTACTAGAGCTATGAACCAGAGAGGCCACAAATTGGAGACTATTGGTCAAGCATGCAAGCACATTGGATCAGTGAAGGCATAGTGCATGTGATCACAATAGCCCAACGGAGACTTGAACCCTGGTGGCAACAACAACAATGCCACCACTTAACCATCCCACTATGGGATGAACCCCAAAAATGTATCCCCTTATTAATTAGATAATATTTTATTATTTAAATTAATAAAATCATTATTTGTCACTATTCACCTAACCTTGTTTGTAGCCCCAAAACCATTTATCAATATTCTCCTATAGTCCACCTTAGGTAAATGAATTCAAATATTTATTTACGTAGGTTCCCCATCCCCTTTCCAAAACTAAATGAATATACATATTTATTTAATCCCCTATTTTACATCCATTGTCTATTAGTGAGTTAAAATTAATTAACTCACTTATCCCTCACTTGTACACTCTAACCTTAGCCAATCCCCTCAAGTCATGCATAATCCCCAAATGTATACAAAGCTATGGCCTTTATGCACAAGGTGTGGATCCTTTGTACATGTGACGTGGTCTTGGAACCATGTAACATGGGTGAAAGGACTTTCTCATCCCTAAAGGGTAGTACAAAGTACCCATTTTCCATCATATCCCTCCACTTTCTCCAAGGGGAATCTACATCATTGATTTTCCCTCAATCCATCTACCCTCTATCTCCACTAACTATGTGAGCACACTTGTCCTCTCATCCTCCCAAGGCTCTCAAACAATTTGAGCCCTTGATATTTACTTTTAATCTTAGTAATCCAATCATATAGCCAAAAATTTATAAATTTACTTCAGCCCAAGTTCTTTTCAATGTCTTAGCCTTATGTGATGTTAGGTTGTTGGCCAAAGCACTCACATACCATCAAATCCATCATCCTTGAGCACAACCACCATGGCTCAAGATGCAGTTCATGGGTTGGTATTGGTAAGCTTTCACTTTATTTTCATCAATATTTAACTAACCCCTATGCTTTATCTTGTATGTTGCATGCATTTTAGGTAGGATAGATTATATTGTTTAACTTGTTCTTATATGCTCAAAATTCTATTTACGTATCTCTAGTACACCAAGTGGGACCCATGTCCCTTTAACTAATCATTTTGTGATGGTTTTAACTATTTGATATTCACAAGTTACAGATTTGGAAACACACTCTATGTTTCAAAAACTCTACCATGAATCAGTGTATCCACTCCAACCACCTTTTAAATACATTTTTCATTATTTTTTATGCTCTAACCATTAGTTTTTTGTCATAAATCAATTTTATAGATTGACATGATACCCATTGGAACTCACATTTGGTTCCAATATATGCCTAACATGTTTTTCTTTTAGTTCTAAGTGATTGGCATGATTTAGTAGGTTCATTATGTGTTTCGGCAACTTTGCAACAAATCAACAACTCTACTTTTGACACCTTTTAAACATCCTTTTAGCAATTTTTGATGTACTAATTATCAATTTTGACAACATCCTAAACTACTAATATATATTTTGCAACTAATGCTTGTTGAAGACAGCATTTTCTCATTAATCTAGGAACAATTCAATTTCTTAAAAATAATTAATATTGTATGTTATGTTTGTGATAACTTATAAGTTTACACTCTCTTTGCACCCTTGGGTAATCTTGTAAGTCAAAATATTAAATTTGGTCTCTTTTCTTTTTATCATTTTATCTCAAGGACTTCAATCATGTATGCTCTCCTCTTGCACTTCATGTAATCTTAGGTGACCAAAATTGATTGGATCATCCTTATAAGGGACTTTCCTACGGATTTCATCACCCTAGGCCGGATTACCCCAACTCCAAAATTTTGACTATTGGGAAAGGTTTCTCAACCTTGCTTCTAATGTTAAGATTATAAAAACTATAATTTTTGGATATGAAATAAAAAAAATTCCATTTCTAGGTTATAGAGTTGGTTTTTGGCTAAAATAAATATATGCAATTTCTTGACACCACCTATATGTGTGCTTGTTATTTATATCTCTTTAAGCTCTTCAAAAAAAAAGGGCCTAATTAACCCATCGAATTAAAATTTATGGACTCCAGAAGTTTGCATAAGAAATATTAAAAAAATTGTATGCATAAAAGAGTTAAAAATGGGACCTTCACCTGTTGACCAACTTATGATACATGTTATGACACATCATAAGGCATATTTGATTGGGAGATAATTTGGACACCACTTTTGGGTGGTTTTATTTCATGGGTTTCTAATTACCATTTGATGGTTTCAAGTTTTGTATCTCCTATATATTAGGTGCTTGAGATAGAGGTTGAGTGTAAAATTTTGTAGATACTATTAAGCTATAATTCCTCCAAAATTTTGGTTGGTGATACTCATATGAAGGCTGCTTTGCAAGTGTATTTTAATCATGGTTTACTAAATAATACATTGAGCTACTTTGGAGTGTGGGGTTCTTCTCCTAAAATTGTTTTCCCTATGTACACCTATGTTTTGGTAGCTATTGTTTTTTTAAATGTGTTTATACATGTTGTAATTGTTAAAATATTTAAATTTACACAATAGTCTTATTAGAATATTAGTGAATTGAAATACATACCTCTTGGAAGTGAAATCTTGTCAAGAAAGCTAAGTCCTAAGAACCTCATGTATTGGGTTGGTGAAGGTTAAGAGTGGTTTACTCTCATATCTAGGTTTTTTAACATGGTTTCCTTTCATCTACATATTTGGCCTCATGTATCCTTGCAATATATTGAGGATTCACATAGCAACTAGCATTCATCCTAGTCAAATACCAATTAACTATCCTTTCTTGTAGTGCATCAATAAGAAGTCAGCCCTAGGAAATTACCCAAAACATAATTTAAAGTGGTAAAAGGTAGAATCTACCTTGGGAAAGGTCTTAGTGCATGGACAATGGTAAGACATTCCATGTAATTTGGCATTCCCTAGCTACCAATCCTTTTATACGTAGCATATCTATAAGCCTACAATTATTGATGCTTCCACTTGAATAATCTAGGTTGTTGATGTGCTTAACATGTCTTCATTGTCAAAACCTATGTGCCCCATTTAAATCCAAATCCTTGAAATACAAAATTATTTTCATGCCTTTGAGTGCTAAATTATTATTTTTCAAACATTGTCAAATATCGAGATTCCTCATCAAAATTCATTCCTCACTATCTATAAATCCCTACACCCAATCCTCCATCTAATCCTAATACTCCACCTAATCCTAAACCATCAAAATCATTCATGTCTAGGTTCTTCCAAGGACTAAACCAAAATCCTAATGTTATGGAGTCATGCCACCCCACTAGTCCAAAATACTTAAGTTCATCATTAATGATGTCGTCACTTCCCAACACCTACCTCTCCCATCCAAATTCCCAACCTCATCCAAAAATCTAAAACTAGCCAAACCATCTAATCCCTCATCCCTCTTCCCACCCAATCTAAGGATTCAATCCATTTTTAACTCTCCTACCCCATCACACTATACATGAAAACTCAAACATACAATAAAATTATTCCAAAGAATACCAACATTTCTCCCCTTCCAAATCAAGATCCTACCATTCCATCTAATCCCCCTCACAATCCTTTACCACTTCTTATTGAAACCATCCCAACACCATCACCTTATCCTCTTAGTTCCCTTACATTTACTTAGCTCCCTTACATTTACTCATGGTGGTTCTCTTGGTGTAGAGGAATAACAATTATCCACCACTCACCCTGCTCCACCTCAAAACGGATTCACATCTTGTTTCCACAACAACCAACATCCTATTGTAAATTCAATGCTCAAGATCATGAACTATCACATAAAAGGCTTAATATGTCATGAGCATGGCATATTGGATCCCATCCATGTCAAAGAAAATCCATGATCATATGGCCTCAACTACACATCCCAAGGCACACAATCTAGTTATGTTGGTGCAACCTATGTTCCTCCTAAGGAAATTTCTTCTGAACCCATAATAGGTGTCTCTCATTCCTCCTCCCAAAATTTACTTCCATCCCTCCTCCATCATACCAATCAAAAATTAATGCCACTATCCCTCGCACATATTATAAATCCAATTTGGTTTCTTATGTTCCAAAATCCTCATTTGCACATCTCTTATTTGGGTGAAAGCACGAAGTTGAGTCCACTTAAGGTGGAAGTTTCAGACTTAGAAAAAATCCAAAATTGGGAAAAATGAAATAGGATCCCATTATTTAGCAAACGGGATCTTGTTTCACTTTGAGGCCCCGAGCCAAAAATGGGATCCCATTTCGTAGAAACTGGATCTCGTTTTGTAGAAACGGGATCTCGTTTCATAAAAAAAATATTTTTTTATGCTTTTATGAAACAGGATCCCATTTTGCAAAATGTGAAAACAGAAACTCGTTTCATATAGGCATAAAAAAAAAATTATGAAATGAGATCTCGTTTTAGAACAGGGTCTTGTTTCTACAAAATGGGATCCCATTTTTTAAATTTGAATTTTTGGTTGGGTTTTTGCTTTGTTTTTCGGTTTGGGAAAAGGCTTGGGGACCTGAACCTAAGCTTTGGACCTAGTTTGACTTGCAACTTGAAGGTCATGTCCATGTCACAAAAAAATAGTGACTTTGGACATATGTATGAAGACCTTTTTTGAAGAAATGTTTTGACAAAATTGAAACCCATTATAGATGAGACAGTGTAGATTCCAAATATGTAAAAAAATTTACAATTGGATTATTTTTCTATTTTTCAATTATTTTTTTATGAAACTGGTCCATAAACTTGAAATATCAGGGTTTTTTAATATTTTAATAACTTTTTATTAAAATATTTTTTTGAAAAATGAATTGTATGAAAACGTACTTCAAAAAATTCTTTTCAATTTGAAAAAAAAATCAAAAAATGATAAGTTTAGGTCATCTTATGCATCATTGAGAGTATTTTGGTTTTCATCTTTTTGGGAGGAGTTTTGTCCCACTAGTTTTTCTCCTCTTCTCCATATGCAAGAGATTATCTTTGCATTTGTACATGGATACCTAACATGGCCTCGTAATCAGGACCCATCTTTGTGTCACTTGCATAAAAATCAACTCCCTAAGTTGTACTTGGGGGGGTGTTGGTGTAAATAGGTATTTTTCTTATCTAGTCTTATCTAGGTCCTATTTACATTGTTATGTCCACTTAGGTCCTAGGAAGGTATATCTCTAGTTAGCATTAATTAGAGGGGAATCTTTCTAGTTAAGCATTAGTTGTCACTTATCTTATCTAGTTGGATTTTATTTAATGCTTGCATCTTAGGTCATTTAATATTGACTCATGTCATTTAATTATGACACAGTCATTTAATGTAGGTACATCATCACCCTTTCCTATATAAGCAAGGCTTTATATGTACATTATATCAATCTCAATTTAGTTGTGTAAGTCCAATATATCAATGCAATCTTGAGTATTGCATATTGGCCACATCTTGCATCCGTTGTTGCAATTTCATGTTCTTGCTTTACCCTCTTATGGAATTTTGATGTTGGCTTCTACAAATGATCCTAGAGGCTTGAGTCCTTGAGTGACTCTAACATGTTCTCAGAACTATATCTTAGTCCCTACATATGCATGATGTGGATTCCTAAAAGAAAGCCATGAATAAAGAGATGGTGGCATTTAAAAAGAATGCTACATAGGATCTAGTACCTCTGCTTGAAGGACATAAGCTTGTTGGATGCAAATGGGTGTTCAAGAAGAAAATGGGTCCTAATGGTAGTGTTGAGAAGCATAAAGCACAGTTGGTCGTGATGGGATATTCACAGGTGGGTGGAATAGATTATGGGTAGATTTTATCTCTTGTTGCTAAGTTGACATCCATTTGATTCTTAATATCACTTATATATTAGCTTATGACTTTGAAGTCAAGTAAATGGATGTGGAGATAGCTTTCCTTCATGGTGATTTGGAGGAGGATATTTACATGTCACAGCCTGAGCATTTTGTTGTGAAAGGAAAAGAGAATCTGGTATGCAAGTTAAGAAAGTATTTGTATGGTTTGAAGCAATCTATTAGGATGTGGTACCACAAGTTCAACACCTATGTGTTGTCTTTGGGATTTCAAAGATCCAAATCTGACCATTGTGTCTATTACAAGACTAATAATGGTTGCATTCTCATTATTGTGGACTGTATGTGGATGATATGTTGTTTATTGGGAATGGAAAAAGCATGATTTCAAATTTGAAGTCTTAGTTGTAAGCATGGTTTGAGATGAAAGATTTGGGTGCAGTAAGGTATATTCTGGGGATTGAGATCAGAAGATATAGAGCTAATAGAAATATTTAGTTAAGCCATAGAAAGTATGTGAACTCTATGTTGGAGAGATTCAGCATGACTACTTGCAGACAATTAGGTGTTCCAGTTATGCAGGGGACGAAGCTTTTTGTGGAGGATTATCCAAAATCTCCTACCGAGATGGAGGACACAACCAAAGTTCCCTATGTAAGTGATGTTGGTAGCTTGATGTATGTTATGGTTTGTACAAGGCCATACATTTCCCAATCATGGGAGTCCTTAGCTGGTTTATGGCTAATCTTGGATGGGTGCACTAGGATGCGATAGAGTGTTCATGTATTTGTGGGGTACTTCTGAGTATGCCTTATGTTTTCATGGTAGATCTACTAGACCTCGACATTCAGTGAGAATTCATGGATATGTGGATTCTGATTGGGCAAGTGACATTGATAGTAGGAGATCCACCAGTGGATATGTTTTCACAATGTTTGGTGGTGCAATAAGTTGGATGAGTAAGCAAAAAGTTGTAGTCGCTTTTTCCACTATTGAAGCAGATTATATGGCAACTACTCATTCTTGTAAAGAATCCACTTGGCTTAAGAGACTATGTTAGGATATTGGTTTTGATGTAGGATAGATTACCATCTGTTGTGACAGCCAGAGTGTTAAATTTCTAACGAATAATCCTACTTTACATGGTACAACAAAGCACATTCATGTGTAATTTCATTTTGTTCGTGATATGGTGGAAGATGAAAAGGTGGACCTAGAAAAGGTGGACACTTTGGTGAAGGTTGTGGATGCACTGACAAAGCCAGTCAGCACAAAGAAGTTTAAATGGTGTGTCGGTTCAATGGGCTTTTCGGCCTAACTAGTGTTACAGTGTTACAATGACTCCCGAAGGTCTTCGACAAGTGAGAGAATGTTGGGAATTGGTATCTCAACCTTTTGTCCTATTTTTTAGGAGTTCCTATTTTATAGGAGTATTGTTTGTGCCAAGAAATGAAGAATTAAGAATCTCCTATTTTTTAGGAAGTGGGACCTTCTTGAAAGTTTCCTATTTTGTAGGGGGTATGTTAATTGGTCAACCTGTGTCATGGGAGAGTGCCACTTGTCACTTGGGTGCTCTATCTGGGCAAAGGAATTTGTAAAATTCTTAGGAGGAGCACTTGGATGCCAAGTGTCAGTATGTGGTGAGCTTCGAGACCCGCTTGTTAGCATATTCCTTTGTATGAGCATGGAGAGCAAGGAAGGGTGACATTTGTCATCACGAGAGAACTTTGACAAAAGAATATTATGAAAGACCTCAAGAAAGTATGACATGATGCCATGTGGCATCAGTTTGAATTTTTTACCAAAGCTCAAAAGGGAAATTTGCTTTGTGAAGACGAAGTTGTCACTTGAAGTGACTAGGAGTCTTGGATGAGTTCTAAATTGGCAGAAAATCAGATTTTTTCATGGTGGATGCCTAGCTTTATTGTTGCATGATTTATGGTGATTTTTATCTTGCATGTGGTTGCATGTGATTTCATATTGGTGCATATTTGTGCATGTCAATGTATGATTAGCAAGATGCTTTTGTGGGTAGTTGAGGCCAATGCATGTTCTATTTTACATTTTGCATGCATGTAGAAATTGTGGAGATGACATATGGAAACCTTAGGCACCCATATTGGAGATGTATAAAATGTTTAATGACTTAGTCATTTGGATGAGAGACTATTATAATATTTTATATGTTATTATCCTATCAGAATCACTCTAGAATTGTAACACTGTGAAACTACACCTGCAAGAGCATAGACTCTGCATATTGTTTGTAATTGCCTTATTACTATAATACAATTGATCTATGTTTTGGTGTGTGGGTTTTTTCTCGAAAGGGTTTTCCCACGTAAAATTTTGTGTTATGTGTTTATTCTTTAAATCTGAAAATTAATCTTAATGCATGTGCGTTCTTAAGAAACTATAATTGAATAAAGATTTGAAACAAAGTTTTTGCAGCCCTCTCCTAATTGATTTGCATTAGGGAAGCATTTCACACTAGGCTTTCCTTTCAAATGTATCATGTATCATATGTATTGATGTTGAAAATTCCACCACCAATTAGAGTTAGGACTAATAATAGTGATTAAGATGGAGGACTATTTGCAAATAATGCATGTCTTACTATATGAATTAAGTATTACTTATTGGTGGTAGTGGCACATTACATGATCATACTTCATGAATTTTACATATCCATTCTTGAAAATGGGATAGAAAAATGTCAAATATAGCACATTTTCTAACTAAAAGGTTCACCAAGTCAAAGCTAATGGTTCTCATGTTGCTCGCAAGCTAGTGTGTTGATTGACTGGAGTATATGAAATCTATTGCTAAAACTTATAAAAATATGAAGAAGGTACAAGCAGCCCAATTATGTTTGATATTAAATTCACACATGTTAAAGCATGTCAAGTTCATCAAATCTAATGAAGGGTACTCCCCTTACAGACACGATCTCACAACCACAACACAAAACAACACAACTGAAATGCAAGAAGAAAATGAGCTATTTTATTATCTCTGGAATGAAACAGAAATTACAACATTCAGCCTTATTAAATGGGCTATCTTATTACAATCATTTGCCAAAATTGCATATCAGAGTATTCACTCTCGGCTCTACCTTCACCAACAAGTAATCGGTATTCCTTCTCAGCATTACTTCCCTTTCTTGCTAGCTTTTGGCTCTCTTCTCATTTCCCTACTCACCCTCTCAGATTAGATTATATCTTCGTTGCTCTTCCCCTGCGTTGCCTTAGTACCATCATTGTTGTCCAATAAGCAATGAGATCCCACAAGAATTTACCTAGTTATTAGTAACTTCAATTATATTTGTTCCCACCAGGAAATAATCTTCCAACCATTGGCTTCATGTTTGAAATTGTTTGGCCAATGATTGTGTTGATTCACAACAACAATTTGCAATCAACAAATAACATCATGTCACGTGTCGCCACCTTACTCATTCATCTATCGCCATCATTCTACTCATGTTTATATCCATGTTCTTGCCATTGTAGTGTCCTGGGGACTTCAAATCCTCTCATGTCGATATGGAAAGGTCTTGTCAATGAAGCTCCTATAAGGATGTGAAACAGACTCCTCATGACCTCCCACCGAAACATGTTTGTCTCCATGATATCGGAAACTTCGAAGGGACATCGAATGTCACCCTACCGATATATGAACTTGTTGGAGTAAAAATGACACTGAGAGGGGGGGTGAATCAATGTCTTAACAGATTTGACTAATTTTCAAAAATTCAAAAACATAGCTTAGATTTGATCTCAATATTATTTTGATTAATGTATTCATGAGTTGAATGTAATCATTCATAAATAGAATTGAGAAAAGTAATAATCCCAATAGTGTACTGAAACAACAACACAGTAAAGCAGTAAGAACACAGAAGAACAAAGTGACACAAAAGTTGTCGAGTGGAAAACCCTCCTGGGGTATAAAAACCACTCCCTAAATGCCTTCCAGGCTTAATCTTTTAATCAACTATTCACAATGCCTTATAGGCTGATTTTTTAGCACCCACTCAAGGAACACCAACCCCTCATTTAGAGATATCTATCTCAAGGAGTACCAACCCCTCAAATTATGAATTGAACAACAATGATAACTTAGAGGATTTCTCTGTTTTCAGTTAAGCACATATTTCTTTGTTTTCTCGTCTACAGAATACCTTAAAGATTCAATAATTGAATCCCTAAAATACTACATAGAGAAGAAATTTACAATCTCTACATCTTGTTATTCAGATTTTATTGAAGAGTTTTATCCATACATTTTCATACAACCAAGGAATGATAATCTTAGAATTACAATAACAGTGACAAAAAAGAGTTTTTTGCTTCTATTTATACATCTGCCAGATAGGTAACTGTCTTTAGGAGTAACGGCTGAACAACCAAACAAAACAAGAGTCGTTTCACCCAGCTAAGAGTCATCCTCAACAAGTCTGAAACTTATGAGATCATTTCACTGCATAAAAAGCACAACTGCCCACCACAGAAAATCATAACCTCTAATGCATGAAAGACAATACTCATTCAGGGCATCATTTTTCATATTAGTAACAGAGATGCAAAGAGAAGTTAAAGAAAATGGTGATTATAAACCATTATGTGCAGCATGAAACACATAAATAAAAATACCAGACAAATCTGCAACTCCCATTGCTCCATCAGCCACTGTCGAGCTTCCAGCCAGAGAGGCACATCAAACATAGCAGCCATACCATTCATTTTTGAACCAAAAATGAATTTCATCTTGACAATGCCATTACAGCCAGTAACAATAGTAAAGAAAAGTTTATGAAACTTTCTCATGATGGCGGTCAGGCTAGGGTTCGATACCCAGCTAAAAGAATAAACTCAAAAATTTTACCCTAACATTCTTTTCAATCGATGTAATGGTATGCCAAAGGAAACTTTAATCGTTAATCATACTTTGGTTCCTTCTATTTCGTTGTGGCCCTTCATTATTGAGCAGACCCTATAGAGAATTCACTTTGTTTTTCCGAAAGCCCCGAGCTCACAATAGATCGCCAAGACATTAATGTTCTCACACCGACAGAAACCTTTTGTCTTATGTGCTTTGCTATAACATTATGATATCGGGGAGACCTCCTGTAGAGCACACCATGTCTTTCTGAAAGTCTTCATCCACTTGTGTGTCGCTGTGACATTATACTGTCAGGGAGATGTTATACAGCCAACATTGAGTTTCATCGATGGGTTTCCTTAGTGTATTATTCATTCGTTGAGACATAAGGAAACTTCTCACCAAGATTTACCTTTGTTTCATTCACTATCGCTGTGACCATACGATATCGGAGAGACCTCTCATAGAGTAGATTTTGTTTCACCGAAGGTCACTTGATACACATTGTCACCGTAACATATCGCTCTCGGGAAGACCTATTCTAAAGAGAACATCTCTCACCGACGAGCAATTTGAAAGAAGTCATTCGAAAAGTTGTTGTAACTTCAAACTATCGGGGAAACATCTTGTAGATCATTTCAGTCATATCGAAACACCCTAAATTCACACATGTTTGCCGAAACTTCCAGAAAGTCCTGCCGAAGGAAATTGTCCAATGGCGGTCGGTGTGACATTGCACATTCGCTATGACCCTTCGTTGAAGCCTTATGCTCTTGCCGATGTGTTTCCATTTAATCTTCGATCGGTGTGACATACCAATTTCGCTAAGACCACATACCGACGGAATAACATATGCTGATAGAGATCACATTCTATCACCGAAACAAAAAAGAGGTCTGGTCGACAGCTACCAGTATGTTAAATTCAATCGACATGACATCAGAAATGTCTTGCCGATAGGAAACACAGAAATTTCAAAATGGATCGGGGAGACCCTGCCATTCTCACACCGATATGTGTAAGCCCGAAAGAGAAACAACCAATACCATTAGACAAATGAGATGTCAGAATCAAGGTAACTGTAATGCCTTCAAAAATGTGAGTTCAAAGAATGTAAAAAAAATGGCTTGTAACATGTGAAATACACCTGTGGTATGCAAAGAGAACCATCTTAAGACTGATCATCAAAGAGGACTAACTAAAAGAGATTTTGTCATCAAGGACAAACTATAAACACAACAGAGATCCAATAGAACCTCCCTCCAATGTGAATTATCCACGACCATTTACTGATGTTTCTTTCACCATTGATATGTCAAAGAGACATGAAGTAAGGTCTCTTTGAGATCTCAGGTCACACCAATAACCCAATTCACTGAACATAAAATGTCAGATGAATTCAAGGTGTAAACCTTAACATTGTAGTTCAATGTCTGATTGTTCATACTTGGAAAACTTAAGTTGATTAGCCCTTATTGAAATAAAACAACACAAATTGATGCAAGATTGTTCGTACGCCCTAGATGCTCCTACATCAAACACCCGGGGTAATTTGAAAAGTGACCTTGTCACTCCTTAGGAGTGTTGGGTGAAAATTATGTAATCAACTTTCGACAGATTACGCAACTTGGACTTCAGCCACAGCTATGTAAGAAGGGCGCCTCCCCTTTCCGAGAGGAGAGAATCATAACAATAGTAAATCACACAAGTAATTACAAAATGTACACGAAATTCACGGAGTGGGGGGGGTGTTTTACATTCATCCTTCTCTCTTTTTTCAGAGAAGATGTTTACAATGTTTCACATGTTGGAAGTTCCGAATTCTTGATAACTAAAAACTAACAACCAGCAGTAATGCCAATATCTCTATCTCGTCAAAGCGAAGCGTAGAGATACCAGAAATAACAACAAACAAAAGAAAATAAAATGGGAAAGCTCACGAAGGCACAAAGTCGTTCCGTAGCTTTATCAATGTCGGATCTGCATAAACGTACCGTTTGCTACGTTAGAAGCACAAAGTCTTCTTAGACGCAACAATTCTTCGAACAGCATGAACGATTACAAGCACAAAGTCTTGTAGATCATCCAACCAAAATGTCAACGAGCACGAACGATTACAAGCACAAAGTCTTGTAGATCTTTCGACAAAGTATCCAAGAGAATGAATAATTATAAGCACAAAGTCTTATAGATTATCCAACAAGAACATGCAAAAGTATAAATGATTATAAGCGCAAAGTCTTATAGATCACTCAACCAATGATAAACAAAATAACAATGCAATCTAAATAGTAGATGTAACACAAAGTTTACATCAATCACTTAGAGTCTTTCAGATTTCTCGAACTAATCACTACCAAATCAAATCAACTTACAAAAGTATTGAATCCAACGCAAAGTCTGGCTTGCAATCCTTTTCTTTATTGATTGAATCTCATTCACAAAATATGAGCATAAAAGCGACTGGGTGAAAAGTATGTAATCAACTTTTGACGGTGCATAACGGACTTGACTACGACTATGTGAGAAATGAATCTCTCCTCTTAGAAAGGGGAGGCGCCCTTCTTACTGCTAAGAGAAACAATAGTAAATCACAAAAGTAATTACACAATGTACACGAAATTCACGAAGTGGGGGGAGTGTGTTACATTCATCCTTCTCTCTTTTTGAGAAGATGTTTACAATGTTCGATGTTGGAAGTTCAGTGCTTGATAACTAAAACTAACAACCGGCCAGTAATGCCAATATCTCTATCTAGATCAAATGACGTAGAGATACCAGTAATTAACAACAAACAAAATAAAATGGAGAGGAAAGCTCCGCGAAGGCACAAAGTGGATTCCGTAGCTTTATGAGTCGAGATGCTGCATAAGCGTACCGTTTGCTACGTTAGAAGCACAAAGTCTTCTTAGGCGCAGCAATTCTTCGGCGGCATGAAAGGCGATTACAAGCACAAAGTCTTGTAGATCATCCAACAAAATGTCAGCGAGCACAAAGCGATTACAAGCACAAGTGCTATCGGGTATCTGAATAAAATATAAAATAATATAAGTCTTATAGATTATCCAACAAGAACATGCAAGAGTATAAATGATTATAAGCGCAAAGTCTTATAGATCACTCAACCAATGATAAACAAAATAACAATGCAATCTAAATAGTAGATGTAACACAAAGTTTACATCAATCACTTAGAGTCTTTCAGATTTCTCGAACTAATTACTACCAAATCAAATCAACTTACAAAAGTATTGAATCCAACGCAAAGTCTGGCTTGCAATCCTTTTCTTTATTGATTGAATCTCATTCACAAAATATGAACGCAAAGTTTCACAAGTTTGCTTACAAAAGGGCAGCACTTCGTTGCAAAAGACTAAAAGATAATATTACAATGAAAATCCCTCATATTATATAGAAAGAGGGATGAGCAAAAGAAGGAAAGAGATTGAGAAAATCAGGGAAAGTTAGGTGAGCAATTTTAGGAGATCTCACCTAACTTTGACCAAAGTCAAAGTGTAATTTGTTTTCAAAATATTACATCTTTGATCTTGGTGTAATTACAATTTACAAAAAGACATTCGAAAATGTCGAGAAATATTTACAAAATGCATAATGGGATGCACGGAAATTTCTAACTGCTTGCTTGGAGAAACGAGGAAGCTTCTTCATGTTTCTTTGCTTGGGGCGCGGAGTCTTCATACTTCTTCCTGGTCTCCTGCGTGAACTTTTTATTTGGAAGAACCACGATCAAAGGACATCACCTTCGGAATCACTTGACGAGATCTAGAGAGAAACTGCAAGGATGGTGAATCAACAAGCGTTAGCAGAAAAAGTAGCATTGGGAAGTGTGAAGTGAGCAACAATGATGGGAAAGCGTGGAGCATATGACAAGGCACGCAAAACGATGCACAAAATGGAGGGAAAGAAGTTCAGGAGTAAATCAAGCAAGTTTGAAGTTCAACTGGAAAAGATTATAGAAAATTGGAAAAAGTGTAAGGCGTAAAATTGGTATGCCCTTACATTCAAATTTCGCACGATGCAAAGGCGCTAAATTTGCGTATACATCTTCGATCATTAGAGAAAAGAATTTTATATTGACATGTCGGTAGCTAAATTAAACCATTGAATCAGGACTTTGATGTAGAGAGTTAACTAAAATAAGCTCCACCGCATCTCCCGATTAGAAAAATATCTCAAAATGTCTGAGAGGCGCGCACCCCGGTACGCCCTCGCATAAAACATAGTTTTGGAAAGCGGATGTAAATGGTGAGATGGCAATTTCGGGGTTTTGGCGTTAATGCGCATGGGTTACCATTGAAATTGGAGAATAAAGAGAAAGCAAGGGTACATCAAATTACAAGATGAAGCAGCGAAAAACGCTAGAGAAGAACTTCGAATTTCCAAAACACGTGATTGCAGCTTGAGAAGAACTCGCCCAGCAAGAAGAAAAGAAGAACAAAGACCATAAACAATGAAAATGGCGAACAAAGACACTTTTAAGTGAAAAGGAAAATCAAAAAACCTAACTCAAGTCAAGCAATAAATTTAGGCACGAAAAGTGGCACGATTGACGAAAAATGCAAAAAAATGGAGAAACGCGCCAGGGCCAGAAAAAGTTTAAGTGTCAGGAAAAAGTGTAATGGCGCTAAAATTTAGAGCTATTACATTTTTTGGAAATTTTCACTTTCATGCAGGGGCGCTAAATTTTGGCATATACATTCGAGACTTAGCAGCTTGGAAGCGAGGCCCTGTACTTTCGGTGCTGCACATTTTCACAATTTGCTAAGTACGAACAGTGAAACTTCGCGAAAGATCTCGTTTCGAAGGTCTTCGCGAGGCGAACATGGGGGAATGCTCGAATTGACTATTCGAGACTTGGGAACGCATTTCGAGGTGGCTTGAAAATCACTCCGTTATGCGTACTTGAACTTCACGAATCCTAGGAAATGGACAAGTTTTGTAGGGGGGTTATCTGTGGAATGAGCACTGCTAGATTCCGTGATAACAGCTGGCTCCTGTTGGGGATCTTCCTTCAACTGTTCTTTGAAACGAATGAAGGGAGAAGAACTCCAGAATTCAAGTGCCTTTATCCATTGGGCTTGGAGTCAGGTGACAACGACGAAAAACAAATTTACGAAAACAAGACTCAAACTTATGCAAATGCACTTATTGAAAAGGGAAAAACCTACCTAATTAAAACTAGCCATCAATGAAATCTTCTCAAATGAAACCGTTCACAGGTTCAACAAAATAGCTGCCTTTCTTCAACAGCTTGCAAGGCCTTCCATGATCATTAGCAGCTGCATGTAGATGAAGTTGAGGCATTGCTTCTAGAAGGAGATGAACAGGTTCAGCTACCTTTGAAAATATTATGCATATATTGCTGCTCCAAAATAATTCATTGAATGCAGGCTGCTCCTGTGCATCTACAAATATATCTTTAGCTGCATCCTCAAGTTTATCTTCACGCTCAGGTGCAAGTGGAACCTCTGTCTTCCCACTGGCCTCCAACCAAGCAAGATGTCTTATGGGACATTCCCTTGATCGATCAAAGATTGAATGCTTCTTACCAGTTGCTACCTCAACAATTGATTCATCAACCATGGCAACCTCATGCTGATTCGGATGATCTCCTTCATGTGACTCAAATGAAGATATGATTGCATTGCATACCTCAATATGATGTTCACCATCCTCAGACTTGGGAAAATCTGAATTATTTATAAGAAGGTCCTCACGTGACACAGATGCATTCTTTTCAACTTGACTGAAATCTGCATGCATGTCCATCTTTTCGGATCTCAAGAAAATATTATTTTCATTCACTTGAACTTCAACAAAATGACTTTCATCATTTTGCTCTTCATCAATGGCTTTCTGAGACTGCATAAACCAGAATTGGGAGTCGCCAGCTATGTCTACTTCCTTTTCTCGGAAGAGAACAGCAAGATCACTTGGATCGGAGTCAGGATGGTTCACTGCTCCTTTTACTAATGGTACCTCAAGAGCAAGCCTCTTTGGAGGTGAAGATAACTTGTGTTGATTACCAACAGCATTTGAAATTGACCTCCTTGGTACGTCTTTGCAAGGAACAGAAAACATGCCTTGAGCTAACTGCTTTTTGAGGTCAAATAGCTCATTTGCCAACCTTTGCACCATAGGATCCCTCCTTGTGATGGAAGAAAATAACTCCAAAGAAGAGCTTTCTTCAGATTCATCTGAGTCAATTTTTATTTGCCCAGCAAGAATGAGATCATCTTCAATTTTTGTCGCCAAGGTCTGCACAACTGCAAGAGTAGCTGGAGGTGCTCTTCTCAATAGGAAACCAACCTCAGGCACTTGAGCATTTACAAAGAAACATTTCAAGTTCTCAGCTGTAGGTTGAGCAACAGTTGGAATTCTTCGTGTCAACTTGTTGAAGTGAGCAATGAACTCGCACATGGGCATGTGAGATTCCTTCTTCAACTGGGTGAGCTGAGCCAACAAAGCATGAGCATCTTCAAGAGGCTTGAACCTTTCTTCAAACTTGGCTATGAGAGTTTCCCAGTTTGTGATGGTACTTGGCGCCAAATGATAAAACCAATCTGCAGCAACGCCTTGGAGAGTCTCCACAAACAGCCTTACAGATACATCTTCGTATTCAACACCATGAACTCCACAAGCAATATAGAAAGCAGCAATGTGCTCGTCAGGATGTTGCCCATCACCAAAAAACTTAGGAAAGTTCTTCCGTGAGCCTTCAGGAAGAGCATGTAGGGGTAGAACTAGGCTCAACGGACCAAAAGCATTTCCCCAAGGACCTTGAGCAGCCATTTACATGTCCTTGGTGAAATCTTGAAAAAATTACAAGAAAATAAATTACAATAGAAA
>VDFB02270651.1:460775121-461032994 GCA_007258455.2 Sequoia sempervirens | reverse complement strand
TATTTGATGAGTTTGGGTCTTTGAGGTTTTGAAATTCCTCAATTGTATCCAATTTAGGGTTGTAAATCTACAAGTTAGGGCTTCCAAAACCTTCATATGCTTAAACCCTAAACCCCCTGGTCTTGGTGGACACTTTTATTATATTCCTCTATTGAATTTTTGTAGCTAGTTCTCGATCGTTTAGTCACAACTTATGTCTGTAGAAGTCATTTTTTGACCGGCCCCTTCATCCTTGTCTTATCGAATACCCCCATTCAAATATTTGTCTTGATTCCTAGGTTTGGGTTTAATATTTTCTTAACCTTATGTTACCTAGGCGAGCTCCTTTTCAAGTTGTTAACATTGTGCATGTGTAGCTTTGAACTTTCAATACGGGTGGTTGGATCGTTTGATTTAATCATGACTGTTCCTCGCTTCCCTGTTGTCTTGTGATGTTCATTAAAATATTCCAGCGGGCTAGAGGGCAGGTGACACACGTCCCCTTTCCAAGCAAGGCCCATTATCATGTGAGGTCAACAAGCATCGATCTCAAACAGATCAATGGTCAAGATGTGTTCTAAAAAATGAATCTTGGTTGTTCCCTGTTAGCCCATGGGGGACCCACTGTCAGATCTAGGCTTGTGGAGGGATAGCAAGCTACTGCCACATGGCTTCATCCTAAGCACCCAGAGAACTATTAAGGAAGTGAAATATTTCATCAAGACTTTAGAAACATTAAAATTTGAGCTACTAAAAGGATTATAGCACACGTGGTCAAAGGGAAGGTGAGATGTTTTAATCTCATTCATTCATTGGATGAAGGCATTAAGCATGTGGGTGTAATCTTGGAAATTTAAGTAGTGCACAAGTCGAGTTGTACTGGTTTCATCTGGGTTATTGCCCGCTAGCCATAACCATAGAACTGAAACATGCAAATCTTAGAGGGCTAGTGGGGAGGTGATGCATGGCATGGTGGGACCCAATGGTGATCGAATGAAGCATTTGGTGGGTCCATCAGACATGTGGTGACATATTGCTTGGTCACTTCACATCGCTATTGTGAAGTGAGGCGATCAAATGGTTCCCATGATGAGCAATGAACACAGGATGGCAGGTGGAAAAGTTCTTTCCATCGAAGGGACTCAAATGCAACTCATGTCAATTTGTTGTGATCCCCTCGATGATGGTTATGCATTTTCTTAGCAATCGATGACCCAGATTCAAAGGTGGAGATCAACGGTTATGTTTTAAAGTTTCATTGGGAATATGAGTCTTAGCCACTCATGCTCAATCCGACGGCTAGCATTCAAACTTCAACGGCTACTTGATCTTGTTCGCAATAGATTTGTAAAAGTTAGTGTTCAACAACATCCTCAGCTACCAAATCAAATCTGATCAATTATGGATCATTTTTTACACATTTTTTTGACATTGTATTGATTGGAGGATGTCTCATTATCCTTGATGTGCTATAGATTCTTATTCTCTCTCAAGGTGTATTGGTCAGAGGGTTTTTTAATAGTTTTCATGGGAGCCCCATCCCTGCATTCATGGTATTCATTATCTAGGGCTCATTCAAGATGTCAGAGCCCTTATGGTAGGATGGATGGTGTACAGGTCAGTTCTCTCCAAGCTCTCTTGGCACAGATATTTCTTTAACTGCTAACCCTAGCTGGGTAGGGTTTGAGTGTATTCAGGTCAGTTATGCCTGGTCTATAAAGGAAACATTTGTATATTTTCTAGGATTTCTTCCTTTGGCCCCTCTAGGATTTTTCTTTTGCAGACCTACAAATCTTGCATTTTGTCATTCTAAAGGTTACTTCAAGCTTTATGTCAATAAAATTCAACTATTATCACCATTACCTCTTGCATGTTTGAGTAAAATTCATTTACCTTCATATCTGAGTGGGTGTTTTAGTTGTTTCTTTCACATATTATGTTGTTATGAAGTAGGAAGGAACAAACTCTAAATTCGGTGCATCACCTTCTTTCACATTTCATGTCTCCTTCTACCCCTTTTCCCTTGTGATTTGTTAGAGTAGGTTAGCATTAGGACTTTCACTTGTTGGGTTAGACCAACACATTTGCACTTAGTTTAGAAGAGGAATTTGGCTTTCTTCGAAGACTTGACCTCAATTTGCAAGGTCCCACACCTTGAGGTCATTTTCATTGTGTCATTAGAACACTAAACTCTTGTTCAATAGGGTGTATTTTTATGTGACAACAGTAGACAAATGCAAATGATTTGAAATCAGGATATGTTGTAGATAACCTCATGTATGTGTTATGGCTTTCTTCGTGAGATGAGAAATAATAATATGATGAAATGTGGAATGAAATGATGAAACTAATACAAACTAAAATGGAAGAAAAGAAATGTTTTTGATTGATATAGGATTGCTTTATAACCAAGGATGCTCTTGCATCAGACACCCAAGGTTGGAAGAAAATTGAGCCCCTCACTTTCCAAGGGCTAGAGTAAAACCAAAGTGGTCCACCTCAGCCTAATAAATCCATGATGAAACTTCTACTGGCCTACTTTTCCACTTCACCAAATATTCTTCGTACTACTTGTTCCTAGTGCTCCTTCCAATTCTAGTATCCAAAATCTACTCAATCCCCTCTAATGGTTCAAGTGGTAATTACTCCTTCGAATATGCTTCATTGCTACTATCACTTGACTATCCTTCATGATACTCATAAATGTCTGCAACATTGAAAATAGGTAATATACCCAATGTCTTTGGTAACTCCACTTCATATGCATTTTTGGAATCAAACTTCCTTAGAATCTTACAAGTTCCAAACTTCCTCATCTTGAGCTTATTGTATGTTCCAACTGGAAATATTTCCTTCCTCAAATATACCATCATTTCATCTCCAACACCAAATTCCTTATGTCTCCTTTCTCATTTGTGTTTTCCTTATACTTATTGTTCATTTTCTCCAAATGCTTATGGACTTGATTATGCAATGTTTCCATGAAGTCTGCAAATTCTTTTTCCTTTGCACTTCTCTTATTTTCCATGCTAATGTCTTTGAGCTTTGCAACTCCTCTGGGATGTACTCCTATTACAATCTCAAATGGTGTCTTCCCTATACTCTGATTTACTAAAATTTTATATGCAAATTCTTCTTGCGGTAGAACTATATCCCAATTTCCTACTTTATTTCCAACCAAACATCTCAACAGGTTGCCCAAACTTTTGTTTAACACTTCTATTTTCCCATCCATCTGTGGTGATATGTTGAACTAAACTTCAGATTTGTCTTCATCTTCTTCCACAAGGTCATCCAAAAGTATCCAATGAATTTGGTGCCTCTTTCTGAAACTATACTCTTAGGTAATCCATGCAATCTCACAATCTCCTTGAAAAATAAGTTAGCAATATGCACAGCATCATTAGTCTTCTTACAAGGAATAAAATGTGTCATTTTAGAAAGTATATCTATTACTAACATTATAGAATCATATCCTCTTTGTGTTCTTGGTAATCCCAATATGAAATCCATGCTTATATCTTCCCAAGATCTCTTTGGTACGGTCAAAGGTTTGTACAATCTAGTATTTTGACTACTCATTTTTGCAACTTGACAAATTTTGCAACTTTGAACATACTTCCTAACATTCTTGTATATTTGCGGCTAAAAATAATGTTCACTCACCAAAGTTACTATCTTATCCACTCCAAAATGTCTTGCTAGTCCTCCACTATGCTTCTCCTTAATTAGATTCTCCCTCATTGAACTCCTCAAAATACGTAATTGATTTCCCTTTAACAACATATCTTCTTGAATGAAATAGTCCAACCATTGACTCCAGTCTATCACTACTAGTTCCTTACATGGTTTCTAAGCTTAAGAAAAATCTAGATCATCCTCATACATGTTCTTCAGTTCTTCAAAACACAATACTTTTATCCTCATCTCTGTCAACAAATTATTTCTTCTTCTTAATGCATATGCAACTTTGTTTGACTTGCCACTCCTATGTTTCAACACAAATTTATAACTCTGCAAGAACTCAACCCATCGCATATGTCTCTGATTCAACTTTCCCTGACTGTTCAAATACTGCAAATCTTTATATTCAGTATACAACACAAACTCTTTAGACAACAAATAATGTCTCCACTTCTTCAAGGCTTGAATTATGCCATAGAACTCCTAATCATAAACTTAATATCTTCTTCTAGCATCATTCAACTTCTCACTAAAATAAGTTATAGGTCTTCCTTCTTGACTTAATATTGCTCATATTGCATTTCCACTTGCATCACAATCAACTTGAAATACTTTGTCAAAATCGGGTAGTGCTAACACTGGTTGCTCTATCACCTTTTGTTTCAACGATTCAAAAATTCTTTGTGCTCCAAGTGTCCACTTAAAGTCTTTCCTATCTCCTCACACTTCTTCTATCATAGGTGTACAAATGCTACTAAAGCTTCTGATAAACTTTTGGTGGAAACTAGCTAATCCATGAAATGATCTTACCTCTCCAATGTTTACCGATGTAGGCCAATCAACTATTGCTCTACTTTCTCAAGGTCCATTTTCAATCCTTCAGTAGAAATAAAAAAACCCAAGTATACCAACTTTGTCTTTATAAAGCTACACTTCTTGACATTAATAAGCAACTTCTCTTCTCTCAACCTCTGCAATACTTTCCAGATGTGCCACAAATGTTCTCTAATTTTACTAAAAATTAGAATATCATCCAAGTAAACAATGAAAAACTTACCCAAAAATTCATTTATTACCTCATAAATAAACCTCATGATAGTGATCAGTGCATTATTCAATCCAAAGGGCATCACTAACCACTCATATAGTCCTTCATTAGTTTTAAATCCAGCCTTCCGTTCATCTCCTTCTTTGATTCTGATATGTTGATATCCACTCTTTAGATCAATCTTTGTGAAATACTTTGCTCCACTCAAGTAGTCCATAATTTCATCCATCATTGGCAATGGAAATCTATACTTGATAGTGATCCTATTGATTGCTCTTGAATCTGTACACATTCTCCACTCTCCATCTTTCTTTGGTGCAAGTATAGCAAGTTCTACACATGGGCTTAAACTTTCTTTGATCAATCCTTTCTTTCACAACTCTTGTATTTGTCAATTCAATTACGCACTCTCTATTGATGCCATTCTATGTGCTTCCTTATTTAACAAACTTGCTCTCGGTATTAGGTCTATATGATGACTGATGCTTTGAACTAGCGGTAGTCCATCTAGTACATTCTTTGACATAATGTCTTCATATTTTGCTAATAGATTTTCTACCTCTTCATTCTTTGTGGTAGGATTCTTTGCCTCTAGTTTACCACTCTTCCTTGGAATCAATTCAAAACACATATTCTCATGCCTCAATCCATCCATAAATTTTCTTCCATCTACCAAATATAGTCTAGAAATGCTACAAACATCACTTCTATCTTCTTCCTCCAAAGGTATCAACTTAATTCTCTTTCCATTTGAAGTCACAGTATAGGTTTTCCTTCTTCCATCATGAATTTCTTTCTTATCATATTTCCATGGTCTTCCTAACAATAAATGACATGCATCCATAGGCATAATATCACACAATACTTCATCCTTATATGATCCTATATGAGATTTTACCAAACATTGCTCATTCATCAATATCTTATGCTCATCTTGAATCCATGTTATCCTATAGGATTTTGGAAGTTTCAATCTCTTCAAATTCAGCTTGGTTACCATCTCTTCTAAAACTACATTATCAGTGCTACCACTATCAATGATAACTTTACATACCTTTCCTCCAAACTTACATCGTGTTTTGAACAAACTCTTCCTTTGTGGTGGTTCCTCAGTCACTTCTTCATGCATTGAAGCTCTCCTCGTCACCAATGATTCACCTTTCTCTGGTTTCCAGACTGAATTAAGGGATTCAATAGGTTCTTCATCCACATAAGCTACTCTTCCAATATGCTCAGTCTTCTTTCCGATACTTCCTTGATGGCATTCAATTTTTTTATGTCCTTTACCTCCACACTTGAAACAGGTTCCTCTGAATGGTCTCCTCTCAAATCTTCCTTCATCCCTCTATTATCCATCATTGCAGTAAAATTCATGGCTTCCTCTATCATTGTGGTAGAAATTTTTATCTTCTCTTCCTCTGCGATGAGTTGGCATCCTTTTCTTCACTGCGATTATGTTTCCCATCTTTATTTTGATCTGCATAAGGTATTATTTCTCTAGTTTGTGGTTCGCTCCTTTGGAATCTTCCTCTTGCACTTCTCTGCCTTTTTTCAAACTTCTTGTTCAGCTTCTCTTCTACCTTCAATGTGAACTAGTATGCTTCTTCAACTACTATCATCTTCACTAGGCTCAGTTCTTCTTGAATATTTGTTCCCGGTCCATTGATGTACCTCGCCACCTTTTCCTTGCTCGCTTCACTATGTCTAGTCCTAATGATCATCTTGTAGAGTTCTTCAGTGTACTCTTTCACAAATTTCTCCTTTTGCCTCAAGTTCTGCAATCTTTTCAACAGTTCCAGTTCATAATCAGTAGGTATAAATTGATTCTTCAAATTTGTCATCATTCTATCCTATTTGATAATTTTCTCCTTCCCTCTTCTATTTCTATCCAATTGAACTTCTTTCCACCATAAAGCAGCATGACCTTTCAACTTTGTTTTCATAAATCTTACTCTTTCTGGGTCTTCAATTTCTTCATATTCAAAGTATTCCTCCATTTCATTTATCCAATCAATCAATTCTTCAGGGTTTAAATTTCTCACCTAATTTTGAATTTCAACTCTAGGTCGCTTACCAATTTTAGAGATTTCTTTCAAAATCTACATCTAATTTGATTCTTCTTCTTCATCTAGGGATTCTTCAATTTGATTCACAACATGAATTGCTTCATCATTGCTTTCATCCTCATGCCTAAGGTTTAGGCCTCACCTTCTATCTTCTTCTACTGCATCTAATCGGACTCACATTTCACTCATCATTTCCAAAATTTCATCCATTCTTCTAGCGACATTCACCATAGTAGGTGTTCTCCTTGGCAGCATCTCTCCCCTTAGATCCAGTGCAATTTCCTCAATTTGGTGATCTAGCTACAATGGTTCCAACTGCCTCACAATCAGCAATCAATTGAAAACACATGCAGTTTGCCTCAGGTCAGCAATCTTTTCACCACAAGGAATGCCTTCAAGACTTGCAAACTCACTCTGATACCACTTGGTGTAGTCACAGATGGAGGGTTCAAAAAGAACAGTCCAAACTATCCAACTTAGAGTCAACACTACGGAAATAAAACAACAAATTATTCTACAAATATGAATCTTTATTGAATTGGAAATCTTACACACAACATATGCCTCATGGGTGAATAACCATGGCTCGCAGGCCTATCACAAGGGCATTCAACATTACAGTTGGCCAAAGGCCTTATTATAGTCCCTCAATGGGGTAATGTAAAAATTTTAAACTCTAATCTTGAAAAAACTAACTATTCTACTAACGAATGATTACAATGAGTTATAAATGATCTTATATATGATTCTCCAGCTCCAAAAAGGTCTATGTTGGCCCCAAGCGTTTACAAAACCCAATGAATGATCAATGTGAAGGTTGGCCTCAAAACATGAAAAGATAATCCTGTGCAAAATGAAATGAATTATGAATCTTCAAGATAGATCCCAGTGGATCTGAAATGCTTGTATGATGTCCCATTAAGCTTTGCACATTCAAGAAATAGGTCTACACTAATAAATCTATACCAGATCGGCCCTAAATGCTCTGACTATGAATTACAGTGAAATTTTGAGAGTGATAACTTTCAATAGACAAATGCATATGATCTGAAATCTAGATATGTTGTAGATAACCTCGCCTAGGTGTTATATCCTGCTTCACGAGTTGAGTAACAATAATGCAGTGAAATGCGAAATGAAATTCTAAAACTACTACAAACTGAAATGCAAGAAAAGAAATGTGTTTGGTTGATACAGGATTTCTTTATAACCAGGGATGCTCCTACAATAGTAGGGTAATATCTAAAATATATAGATCTAGCTCAAAAAGTGGTGTGTAATTCAAACACCTACTAAATTTGTAAGTGCAAAAGATAGAATTTATATTCTTTAAAATCTACTATCACCTTCTAAAAATATATGGGTATCGCATCATATTAGTGAGTGTAATTACTCATACATTCTAGGCAATACAACTCATTACATCATTGTTTCCACCATATAATTTTCCAAAGGCAAAGGTAAAAAATCATATGAGAATAAGTCCAAATGTAAGGAAAATTTAATAACAAAAGTTAAATCCACATGTGCTTGGGACCAATATTGATGTCATCAAAGTAACCACCATATGCAAACATGATAGGATGCAGTGGAGGCATCACGATAGCATACATCATCTAACACATTTGATATAATGTTTGCAAAGCTAACCTTTTATTTTCTGCAAGTGCAAATAAATGTTTAATGTGGTGCCTCTCACCTTAATTATGACATATCCAATTTCCAAAGCATGTAAAATCCATCATGTGTGCCAAATCAAAGTGGCATGCATTAAAATGACTGCAAGCTTCATTGCATTAACACCCAATAGTACATCATTTGTTGGAAAGCAAGGCAGGGCTAAATAAAAAGGATTTTGTTTAAACATTTTGCCTCATAGCACTTCACATTCTCCAACAATTCTAGAACAGGATGGTGGGTGATATCCAATTTTGGGTGGTATGCTCTCTCCAATGTTGGGGGGTGGATTTTCAAATTCATGGTGGAGGTTTTCTCTAGTTCATGGTAGAGTCTTGTTGCGTGTTGGTAGAATCATGTGGTGTCTTCTGAAAATAGGGTGGTGGTGAGCTCTCTCTAGTGTTGGGTGTGATCTTCCAATTTAGGGTGGTGGGTTTGCGGCAAGTTGGTGGTTCTATGTGGAATTTTCTATAATTATTCAATGGAGTATCATCCAAAGAACTTCAGGGTTATGTTCTAGGTCCAAAGCTAGGAGCGACCATTCTCAAGTCATCTATCAAACACAGAGATGGTGGAGGTCTTTATTGTCTTCTACCCTAGTGTCGTAGAATATGTTCAAACCATAATTGGTGAGGAGATAATTCAATCACATGCCCCTTAACTGATATTCCATTCCCAGGCACTAACTTTTTTTTTCAAACACTCTGGACCTGCTTCAATCGTTTGATTCACTTGAGGTCATAGTAAATGGCGTTGTTCATCTACAATTTTTGGGTGATAATGCATTGTTGCATAGTGTCCAAATGTATGATTTCAATAATGGAAACAAATTTATGGCTGGTCTATTCCCAAGATGCTATTTAAAACACAAAAAAGATTTTGTAGTAGTGTATGATGCAATCAAGCAGGCTATGGCAATGAATTGTACAAGAAATTTGCATAGGGTTCTTCATCACAATGCTACTGAAATAGGTATGGATTTGGTTAGTAAAATTAAAGAAAAGAATTTTTCCATCTCCATTTTACTTTCTCATCATAGGCACCATAATGAAAATGTGCCTCCCATTCCCCTGATTTTTGAGCAAGAAAATAGAAAAGTTTATTCTAATGAATGGCAAGATGAGAATTCAATTGGTGGTTGTAATATGGAGGAATAGCACTATTTTTTTTCTATCTTTATAGAAATCTAATAGCTATAGCAATACAAGCGAATTTCGGCAATGTAATTAAACAAAAAACATCTCTTGTTGTACAATCTTCTTGTTGCCTTCTTTGTGCCTCCAACTGTTGCTCATACCTCCATTGAGCCTCTTTGTTTTGTTGCTATGAATAATGAGCTTGATGGACAAACTCATCATGTTGTGGGAAATAACCTTACTGCCCCTGATAGGCTTAATTAGCACACTCCTACTGTAGGTCAAACTCTTGTTGTCTCTTAAGCTCATCAATTTGTCTATTGAAATCAAGCAAAATGCTTGTGATTTCACTTGCACTTAAATTATCAAAATTTCAGGGTTGAGTAGGAGAGAAGCAAGGTTGATTTTGAAAATGATGAGTCTCTTAGTGTTGTTGATAAGAATATGTAGGCATCTAAAAAGACTAAGCAGAGTGGGGTGGGTGGTATGCATTTTGAGAAGGTTGAGAACCCACAACAATAGGGTTCTTTGGAATGAAATGGGAGGTATAACCAGCCTGATATGGCTAATTGGGAGGTGCAAAGTTGGCATTATCATGGTATGGTGGGGTGTACATGTGGTTTCCATTATAATGACATTTTTAAGCATGGGAAACACCTCAAAAATTACAAACTAAGAGCAAAGGACTGCCCAGCCACAGATTTTGGGTACATACCAAGAGTCACCCAAATAATATTACAGAGTTATCAGGTGCCTGGAAAACGCCTCCAAAGGTTGAAACGTTGAAGAAGGCACCACTTCCTCAACAACATGAAATGAAACTAGGCTTCTTGAACCAGCTAATTTTGAATGGAGTCGCCATGGTGTTTGAAGATATGCCTCAAAAGGCAAGATGCATTAAAGAAAACACCAAATTCTTCAATGGAAAGAAGTAGTCCCACTGAGTGTGCCAAAAATTGTTGTCACATGAAATTGCACCCTGCTAAGCACAAAGCTCGACATTCCAATAACACAATGGAAACAACCTCAAGATGTGGGACCTTTGCGCATATGAGGTCGAATCTCCAGAGAAGGTTGGCTTCCTTTTTCAATCCCAGTGCAATGTGTTGGTCCAACCCAACACATGAAAACCTACCAGTAACCTACTCTAACAACTCACAAGGGAAAAGGGGAGAAGGAGAACACGAAAGGGAAGGCATGAAGGAAGCGAGTAAGAGACGGCCTAAAAACTCGAAATTCTAGGACTTAGCAAAATTTAGGAAACTTCAAGGAGAAAACATGTAATATGGCCCATGGAGGATCTCTTAGATCGATTATCAATGATGGGTCATCTAAGGGTGGCATGAAATGTCAACAGTGACCAAAAATGAGCTCTGCCAAAATAAATTATATTTTTCTTGCAAAAAACCATGGGAACCTAGACACTGATGATTGGGAAAACCTTAAGTGCATTACATAGAAATAATTCCTAGTGAGGATTCAAAAGAGGAAGAACCAAAGCTATAAATTGAAGAATGTGAACCTAAATCAAATATAAAAGAGAAAGGTAAACATCCAAGGAGTGCACTTGCAACATTATCAAGTGCTAAAGGGAGGAAAACTTTGAAATTCCTTCTCTCGTCCCTGCTCCTATGCATGCCCTGACCTCAGCTTCTATTGTGAATGGCCTTGCGAGGGGCCCTTATTTGGTTTCGTTGGCTATGGTAGGAGTGTTGGGGGGTATTCCTCTTGGGTTTGTTGGGGGGAATTCCTCTTGGGTTTGTTGTCGCCCACGCCCTTGCTTCCTCTATTGTTGTTTGTGATGCCTCTTTCCATGCCTTTGTGCCTTTTGTGTGGGTTTCGATGGAGGGTTTGTGTGACTCTTCTGAGTGATCACCTCTTGTTGTGTGTATGCTTAGTTTGCCCCTTCATGTTGTGGCTAAGGTTATTGCTACTCCTATAGGAGTGTTTGGTTCTAAGACTACTTCCTTTGTGGGGCCTCGAAGCTTTGTTGTAGTGGCTAGATTTGGGTTTGCTCGCCCTCGGCAAGTGCCCACCCCTCTACTTTGTGTCAAACCTTCCCCTATTGTGGTCTATGGCGAGGATGTGATTGAAAATGAGGATTTCTACCATAACATGGGTTTGGTGAGCCACTTCTCCTACATCTAGCCTTCTCTTCCTAATCTACACAATTGGGTTTTGAACTCTTGGAGGCCCCTCATGGCAGGTAAGATTGAGCTCTTCCCTTGTGCTACGGGTTTTTTTATTGCTTCCTCTGCTTCTTCTTAGGACAAGTGATTGGTGTTGGGTCGTCTTTGGGCTTGGGGTGAGCACTCTCTCTCACTCAAATCCTGGACTACCTCTTTCAACCCCCTTACCGAACCACTCAATGTGCATTCTACGTGGGTGAGATTTATGAATCTTCCCCTCCAATTTTGGGAGGATTCTTGTTTTGAATCTATCGGCAACTCTATTGGTCGATTCCTAAAAGTTGATTCAACTTCTTACATGGGGCACTCTACCTTTGCTCATATTCTTGTGGATATTGATGTCTCCATGCTTCTTCATGGGGATGTGGTCCTACTAGTTGGGGATAGGCATTGTACTCAACCACTGGATTATGAGGGCCTCCCTTTTTGTTGTCATTCTTACTTTGTTATTGGCCACTTGGCTTCATCCTGCTCTCTCTCACATCGATCTAGTTTTGCTACTTGGTGGAATAATTTTTGAAGACCATTTGACAGTTGAGGCTTCTAAGGCTTTTCCTTCTCCATGTTCCCCTCCTGCTCCATCGACTACTTCTGCTCAACTCCCAACCTCAGCCGAGGTTGTGGTTGAGGTTCCTCTAGGTTCACCACTTGCTCCATCGCCAACTTCTACTCATTTTCCAGGCCTCTACTTTGATTGTGGACAACTCTTCACCTCATTGTCCTTCTAATCCTCCTTTATGTATTGAGAGTCATCATGTGAGGGTGTCTCCTCTTGTGTCCCCTTCTAGTGATAATTTGGATGGTTCTATAGATTAGACTATTGTTCGTTGTAGGTGAAAAATTCCTTGCATTTTGAGGGACAAGCCTTTGTTTAGGATTGGGACCCTTTTTCCCAATTCTTTGTAATGGTCTATAAGCTTCATTGGTCTTTGATCTTGTTTTCCAATCTCACTCTTGGTGATACTTGTACTGCATGCCTCAATGGTTTTTTTTGTTACGGGTACAAGCCCTTTCTTGTTTTAATCTAATCAAAACATTGTCAAGTGCTCCTAAATGTCATCCTTTCAAAGTATAGGGAGTATTGCAAGGACACAAAGTTAGAATTCTAATTCATATTGGAGCAACACAACTTCATTGATGAATGGCTGTTTGCTAGAAGAGGATTATAAATAGAAATTTTCAATGAATTCAACGACATAGTGGCTAAAGTTTTTACCATTCCATACACCAAGAAAATTTAGCAATTGTGGATTGATCTTGGAAAACATTAGATGCAAGATGACTTCTACGTGATTGGCATAGGAGAAACTAACGTGGTTTTACAAGTGCAATGGATACACTCATTGGGAGAATATACTCAAATTTATTATACTATAGAGTTGAGGTTCAAATTAGAAGCCAAAGTAGTGCTACTAGACATTACTAATGAATCTCCTAGAGTTGTATCAGCAAAAGGAATGGAGGGGTGTTTTAAGAGTAGACAAGTAGCACGGGCAACATAATGTTTAGTAACCTCTACATCTATGGCAAGTACGAGAGCTTATCATGTGGACATACAAACACTCTTGGACAAGCATAGCATGGTCTTCAATGGCATTGCTCCAAGATTGCCACCTGATAGAGCATTTCAACATATAATCAAATTAGAAACCAAAGAAAAACTGATAAGTACTACTCCTTATAGACAACTAAGAAGATTTGAGTTCAAATTGAAAAAGGAATTAAGGAACTTCTAGAGATGCACGGTATAGGCAAAGTTCTAGCCCTTTGGCATTTTCGTTCATCCTAGTGAAAAAGAAAGATGGAACCATACAAATATGCATAGATTTCAAAACTTTAAACAAGAAAAATATGAAAAAAAAAGTATCTAATTCCTAGAATTGACGAGTCAATTGATGAATTACATAAAGCACTATACTTTTCAATAATTGAATTGAGATCTGGTTATCATCAAATATAATTGAGAAAAGAGAATGTGCATAAAATTAAATTTTGGTGTCATTTTAGACATTTTGAGTTTTAAGTATGGCCTTTGGTTTAACTAATGCTATATCTAGCTACAATCATGTGAACCAGGTGTTCAAAAATCAATTGACAAAGTTATTTGACGATATTCTAATCTACAGCAAAACATAGAAGGAACATCTACATCATTTGGATGAAGTCCAAGGAATTTTGGAACTATCCTTTTTTGCTAAGGAATTCAAATGTGAATTTGGATTGACAAATATTTTGTATTTAGGACATGTTATTAGTGCTTGAGGAATTAAGTAGATTAGTAAAAGATACAAGCTATTTTAAATTAGCCTCCATTGACCAAGTTAAAATAGTTCATAGGGTTATTTGGGTTCTATAGCAACTATAGAAGATTTGTCAAAGGATTGTATCAATTAGCCATTTATTTGAAAGATTTGAGACCAAGAAGGGAGCATTTGCTTGAATAGAGACAACTCGACAAGCTTTTGATAAACTCATAAAGTAGTAATTTCATGTCCTATATTAGCTATTCCAAATTTCTCACTTCCTTTTGTTTGAGAATATGATGCCTCAAGTGCAAGAAGTAGAGCAGTGCTAATGTAAAAAGGCCATCCAACATTTTCTAAAAGCAAAAAGCTTAAAGGCACTAAAGAGTTATTCAATCTATGACAAAGAGACGCTAGCCATAATGTATGCTCTCAACAATTTTAAGCAATATCCAATTTGTGGAAGCTTTATGGTCAAAACAAATCACAATAGTTTGAAGTTTTTCTTAGCCAAAGAGATTTGAACAACAAACAACAAAAATAAGTAAACTTCAAGCCTATGAATTTGACATTGAATATGTCAAAGGTAAGAATAATGTAGTAGTTGATGCTCTATCAAGAAGCCTTACTTGTGTTCATTATCAAAGATTTATGTTGCCTAGAAAGCTACATAATAGTAGAATATTGGAAGGGCACATTTGCTATTATTATTCTTTAAGAGAAGATTCAAGATGATAAGTAAAAAGTAATAAATGATCTTATTCTATACAAAGATTTTATCATACCCCAAGATCGAAGGTAAAGGATAAAGTTTTGAAGGTCGCGCGACAAAGCACTAACAAGGCATCAAGGTTACTTCAAGACCTATCAACAAAGTAGGGAGAGATTTTCATTTAAGGGTCTCAAGGAAGACGTTCTTAGGTGCACCTGGGAATGCCCTATCTACCAACAAAAAGAAATAGAACATATTTTTCTTACACGGTTATTATGGCCTTTATCAATTACAAACCAAAAATGGAAAACTATCTCAATGGATTGTATTACAAGACTACCCAATGCGCATGATAAAGATTGTATATATCTTGTTAATATACTTGCAAAATATGGTCACTTCTTTGGCATATCTAGAAAGATTAAGGCACCTCAAATAGCTAATTTATTTCTCAAAGAGGGTTGTTGATTGCATGGATTGTCAAAAAAACATACTAAGTAATAAAGATAGTGAGTTCCCCACCTTGTTTTGGTAGAAACTCTTTCATTCAACAAGAGTTGAATTGTCTCGAAGTACTAGTTATCACCCACAAAATAATGGATAGGCAAAAATAGTCAACAAATGGATTGAGAACTATTTAAGATATGATGTAATAAGGCATCAAAAAACCTAGATAAAATGGCTTTATTTGGGTAAACATTGTCACAACACTACCTATCATATGTCCATTAGGATGACACCTTTCAAGACCTTATATGGTTATGATTTTTTATTCTTTGTGTATTTGGTCATCACAAATAGCGCAATACCAAGGCAAGAGATCCAATTAAGCAAAGTGAAGAAATTTTAAAATCACTCAAGAAGAACCTATATTAAAGACAAAATTAGCAAAGTTATATGTTAATTAGTATCAAACTAAAAGAACATTCAAAGTAAGAGATGATTTTCTTAAGGCTAAAACCTTGCAAGTAGTCTTCCAAGAAATTGAAACCAATGTTCAATGGCCCTCATAAAATAAAGCGAAGAGATGGAAGGTTGCATACAAACTAGAATTGCTAGAGAACAATAGAATTCATAATGTATTTCATGTCTTTTTGATTAAAAAGGGCATTCAAAAGTCAAATTATTCCTTCAAAAGAGCTACCTCCAATGATGAAGGGGAACTAACTCTAAAATGTAAGGCTATTATTATAATAATAGAGAAAAAGACTAAGGCACAAAACAATAACAAAATAGTTGTTCAAATGAAAATATCTTCCTAAAGAACATGCTACATATGAGGGTGTAGAAAGTCATCAATATCCTAATTTGTGATTGCTTGAGGAAAAGCAATCTTGGGAAGGGTGGACTATAATGTCCCCTCTTCAAACCTAAACCCTAACTAGACATGACACATTCCAAACTGTTCATTCTAACATTTACACCTATGAGCATGATAGGGTGTAGAAACATATACATAACGTTCAATATGTATATTAAGTTTTAACATACAAATTAATGTAATGCCTGGACATCACATTTATAGCCAAGGATAATAGCATCAATCTTAAGATCTTGAAGGAGTACAACCAACAATTTGGAGAAAATGATTTAAAGTAGCCCATTACATGAAGCACTTGGCTATATACCCAGTGAGTCATCAATACAAGGAGAAAATGTGATTCCAACAAGGATTAAATAATATTACAAATTTTAATTAAATCTTATCAGCCAAGAGGCATTTGAACAGTTATGAACTCTTACAGAAAACATTCATTATCCGATTTCTATTCCTTATGGAGCATGGAACTATGATTCAATTAATTGGAGAAGGAAACCCCTCTAGGTCTAGAATTGGAGAACAAAAGCCCTCAATTCCTTAGAGTGATTTCACAAGATCACCATTGTGAATTTGATTAAATTTAATTTGACTTAGAATATCCTTTCAACTACCAACAAGCCATGGCATTCTAAGATGGATATCAAGGAGATTGGAGGTGTAGAAAATAAATTCGATCTTTCCTAAGCAAACTTCTAAACATTATATCTGATTAAAGAATTAAACACATCAATTGTTATTTCTAGATCGTCACCAAAAAAACAATAAGGATTTCATATTCAGGTTTAATTGTGCAAAACCCTACAAAATGTGTTAGGGTTTGATATTGGTAGTATTCCTTCCATGCAAACTTTTATGATTGTGAGCTAGGGTTTGTTATTTATTTATTTTTTAAACCAAATGGGATATTGCAGTAATGGTTAGAATATGGATATAATGAAAAGTCATAAAGTGTAATTAACCATGGAAGACATCAGACTCAACACCCTAGTTATCCACTCTGTTAATTGGAATCAACAAGGTTTTGGGGTCTAAATAAGTAAAGACCCACACGTAAAGAACGCCCAAATTATTCAGCTGCAGAATATCAGTCTAAATTTCAAATATCAATTATCTCTTTCATGACATCAAATAAAGAAAATCAATTAAAAATACCCAGAATTGGCCACGCAAAATCTGTTTCCTAAACTAGAAGTGGACTTCATAAAATTTGAACAAATTTTTCACTAATTTCCAAACACGGATTACAATTGGAAAAGAAAATTCATGGTATGAAAAAAATGACATAGAGAAGGATGTACCTACCAATCCAGTTAAAATCTCTATCAAATTTGTGTCTATTCTTCAAAAGATGGACCATCTCAAGAGGAATGGACGTGGGCCAACTGTTTAAGGCTTGGATATTCAGATCTCGTGGAGAGTAAGGTATGTACATCCAAGTAACCTGAAATTCAGGGAGCTTCATATTTGCGAACGGAAGATATGAATGGATGGCAGCAAAAGAGATAGCTTCTTGTTTTAGAACAGTATTCATGTTGCCTTTCATGGTTGGCCCATATGCATGTTGGAAGTCACTATCAATAAAAAATGACTAGTTTGCCCAAATGTGTGCACTGTAATAAGAATAAGAAAATCAATCTCAAAAATAAGCTATGTTCCATGGCATTCCAGGGATGGGGGCAGCGGGACAGAAGGGCACACATTTTGGGGATGGCAATCTGATGTCAATGTTTTGGGTATGGTGGGGGAACAGCAGTATATATATATATATGAAGAATGAGAGAGTCAAATTTCTGTAAGTTTAACTAATATTGAGTAACATGACATCAAAATTAAGACAGTGACAGTTGTATAGCAGTAATAAATATATCGTGACAGCAGTATAACAGCAATAAAATTAATAATGAAGCAGTGACAGCAGCACCAGTAGTATAACAGCAATAAATATATCATGATTCAGATTCATAGCTAATACTATAAGTTATATAACAGTAAACACTTATTTTTAACATAGTGAAGGAATTTTAAAACAGTTAACGGTTATATAGGTTTTTCATTTTCATGAAAAAAATTTCAAACATTATTTTAATCTTATGAAGAAATTGTTTTTTAAAACAATATAAAAAGTTGCCCAGCCATCAAGGATGTCTGGCTATCCCAAGATGGTCAAGGGATGTCTCTGACATCCCTGCAGCATTTCCTGTTCCTGCAACACATTTCCAAAGGGATGGCCAGGGGACGTCCCTTGCCATCCTGCCGTACCCAAAATGCCATTGGGAGCAAGGATGGGCATGAAGGCTGGAAATGCATCCCCATGGGACACAGAAAATAAGAAAATAAAGCTAGGAGGGAGGGAACCCAATTATTATAGGCAATCACATATTTAATAGACATAAATACAATAGTATGCCACAACCTCTTTATGGTTGCTCCTTTGATTCTAGTGAAGAAAAATAAATCTAACAAACGTTTATACATGACACCAAGACAAATAATCAAACTACCCTTGGAAGCTTTAGCTTCTTAAAAGCTTCCAAAGGTTCTCCAAGCAATACAATGATAGAGCTAAGAAAATTCCATATTTACCATATTAAATTTACATTGAAAGGTCAATACAAGTTTCTTGATAAAGATATGATTTGTACCAAATTCAACCATAAGTTATGACTTGCTATTCATGCAGGCATTCCATTCATTGTAACTACAATAGTGCGAGAACTAGCATGATCTCTGTGCTCACAAAGCCAAACTCCCTGCATGTGAGTTCAAAATGAAGTTTTAAGTTTTAACATATGAGACCATAAGGCATAAACCATAAACTATCCGTTTATTTGCAAACTTACCTGCCATGTTCCCATGTTAAGATGCCCATCTTTTATTGGTATACTGCAAAATAAGGCAGAATCCTTTTACTAAAAGTTCTCCAGAGCACTACAACAATTCTTTTTTCTAAAAATATTATTCAGACAAAAAAGACAATTGTGAAGTCTATAATAAAGAAAAGATGCTGTCTATGTAATAGTTTTGGATTAAATGGCTACTTACGTAAGAGAGCAACCAAACAATGAAGACTTTATGTGTGCTGGCATGTCATCAGTTCCTGCACCATCATGCACATGCTATCAACATAAGATCCTCTATATTTCCTTTTCTTTTAATCAATGGCAAGCACAATGTCTAACAAAAATAAAAAATACTAAACAAAAAAAAGGAGGCAAATGAAACAACGGATGTGCTTTACTCCCAAAATATAATAAATCGAATGAGACTATTACCGCTTTAGGCAAAAAATATGATAATATCATACAGTGAACCCCAGTGGCACTCAAAGAATATTCACAAACATTTCAAGCGAATTAAATATATTCATATGGTCACTGCATTCTTTAAACACATTATATACGCAACAAGTTCTACGACACATTAAGTTATTTTTATTTCAAAGTTATTTCAAGATGGTGCAAGTATGAGAATAACCATGAAATATCACAGAAAGTTGCCTTTTCACTGTTGATTATGTTGCTCATGTTTGTGCATGAACTCCAACAACAAACTCTTTTAGACACTGATAACTTTAGTAGTTTCTTGTTCAAAATTCCTGCATTGCAACATGAATGGCATGAAGAATATTCTTCTAGACACTGATAACTTTGCTAGTTTCTTGTTCAAAATTCCAGCACTGCAACATGAATGGCATGAAGAATGTGATGGTGGAATTTTGATGTGTCAACAATATTATGATGGTATGTGAATAAATGTACTTTTGACAATGTACAACAAAAAGATGAAATTTGGGGATTAAAAGGCCACTTCAAACAAACTGATCTCAAAAGCTTTGCACCAATAGACTCTAAAAATTGAATCCTTCAAACACATCATTCTAATGAGATCAAAACTTCTGTTTAGTGAGCATAGCTGCATAGGAAGGAATTGGTGTTGGCAGAAGAAACTACTTAATCATTTTTTCTTGAAGTTTAACAGCAACAATCCTCTTCATGCTAAATTGATGGGATGAAGAATTGAAACATTTCCAAGGTTCCTCTTTGCTAGCTAAACTTATTACCTTTGCTTTCCATTGTCATGCCCAAGTAAGAAAATTAGTTTTAGTTTTGTCCATTTTGTTGGCATTAAAAATAAATATTTATTTCACTTTAGTGGCAAGCAATCCCAACATCAAGTGGGTTAAAGCAAGACATTAGTACAACTCTGTTTTGAAATTACAGCTCAGTTCACATATAAAGGCATCATTACTAGCTATTTGCTACTCAATCAGTTTATCAACGATAAATTCATGGAGAGGTATAATTGCCCATTATTAAGAAATCAATGGCAATCCATTACAAATCTTCCTTGTACCATACCATTGCAAATATATTGGACCATAAGTACTGGAAAAAGTGTTCAGTCCAATTTTGGAATATTTATAGCATACTAGGGGAGACCATTACCTGACATGTGCAAGAGCTCTTAGTTGATAGACACCTTGTTGTTGGTCTTGGGGTCTGCATCTCTCTGGTCATCACAATATTGACACTCTTTATCCTTAATTCTGATGAAGTTGTACTCCCTTGAGGTGAGTTAGCATCAGAACCCATCTTCTAATTGTCAACATTCTGTATTTCCAGCTACTTCTTTCATACACTTTGTGCCTTCTTCTCAAATAAACTTGTAAACACTTGTGTGGAGTGCTTAGGCATTTGCACTTACAACAAGACACAATTCCTTTTTGCCATACCCCGCCAAGAAGGGGATCACACTTTTTTGTAGCACCAGATTGTGCCCTTAATATAGGCAAGAGAAATAAGTGATCACAGCAATTATAATAAGTGGCTGATTAAGATTAAATAGGTCATTAAGCAGCAATTCCAAAAAGGTATAAAATAAATCAATAGTTTTCAAGGCAGCGCTTCATTAAGGGGTGTAACTCTTTGCAAGGCAATGGTTTGTTGAAGAGGTCCGACTCCCTCAGATTGGAAGACATAAAAGGGAGATCATTTTGTTTGAGGAAGGCATCCAAGAAAGGGATATCAAGTGGAAAAAGAAGAAATAAGAAAAGAAATCTAAGACATCAATTCAGAATATATATGGAGAGCAGCAATAAGTAATATTCAGAAAATAATTTGCTGCAGTCATTGAGGATAAATTTATTAATTCATCAAGAGGTACATAGTTATCAATAATCTAGCAAATTCCTTGAGAAATCAGTTTTGAATTTGTGGAAGTGTCTTGCAAATAGGAAGGATGACCAGCCTTCAAGTGCTTCTGTGCAGCCTCAGGAGCCAAGGTCTCTCTTGCAAAATCTATCATGCTTGGGTGGCAAGAAAACCCCCCCGAATGGATAAAGAAATATGATCTGCAATGGGGGGGGGCCTCAGAAGCAGGTAAGGTATTTGGGCATCCCATTTGCTGTTTGCCCAAACCTTAAAGATATGTGGCTGTGGATCAAGGGGCAGATAGAAAGGAAGATTGAGAGGTGGAATAGACAATATCTCTCACTGGCTGGTAGGTTTCAAGTATGTCAGAAGGTCCTATCCTCATACAGTTTATACTTTGCCTCTGTGTGGCTTTTTAGCAGCTACCAAGTCAATGAAATTCAGAAAAAGATAGGAATTTTCTATGGTCAGATAGCAAAGGTAAAAGGAAAGACATGCAATCAAATGGGACTGGTGCTGTTTGAACAAAACAGCTGGAGGCCTAGGATTGAAGGACCTAAAGCTACAGGGTATAGCACTGGCATCTAAATGGATTATTAAATCCCTGGATGGGGATGAACCCTGGAAAGTACTTGTTAGGAATAGCATCCAAAATGCATTCCCCAAACATGCAAAGGCATCGAAAGACCTCCCATTCTGTGACCTCCTCAGCAACTGTATTCCTATATCCCCTGAAGGGTCAGCTGTCTTTAAGAGCATCTGGAAGGCATGGGAGCATATAAAGAAGAATATTACAAACTGTCAATTTATTAAGAACAACAAGGTGTCCACCCATAGATTCATATGGTGGAACCTTGAACACAAAGGGAAGCCTCTGGCACTACTGCAAGGGTGCTCAGCCAAGAGCAGGGCCCATAAAGGCATCAAATGTTTTAATGGCATCCTAAAAAATGGATATCTAAAAGAATGGAATGAATTAAGCAGGGAGTTCAATCTGCTCGCATCTAACTGGAGAACATACACAGTAATAAAGGAAGCTTGTAGGGATATGAGCTTCCCGGTGGATTGCAAGTTCAATCCAAAGCAATTCCAAAATTTTCAGTGGAATGATGGAAGCCAGCTCTTGAAAGTTAATGCTAAAATAATTTACAACTCTCTTGCTAATCAGCAGAAGGTCATTGATCATGTTAACAGAATTTGGGGAACTAAACTAAGTAAAAATGAATGGTCCAAAGTATTCAAATTTAACTAGACAAACAGTCTAGAGCCAAGAAAGGCTTGCTTCAGATGGCTTCTAATCTTCCAAAAACTCCCTTACAAACTGAACTTTGAAGATATTGAGATTTGCAATATCTGCAGGACTACAGAAACAATTAATCACATTTTCTTTGGCTGTTTATATGCAAAAGAGATTTGGAAGCTTTTTTGTGAAGGACAATGCATTTGGGAAAATAATAGCAAGATCAGAATAGACATAATTTTATTAATGAGGAATAATAATAAAATGGGAAAAGATCTCTCTTTGTTTTGGCTTTGTCTATCTACTGAAATCCTATGGGCTATATGGAAAGCAAGGAATGATGAGAAATTTAAAAGAAACAGGAGGGCACTTACTGAGTCTATTATAAGACTCACACTCTATAATGTTGCTATGCAGGTTTCTCTAGCTGTTCAAGTTTCCAAATCCAAATTCTTCAAGCTGCTGGAAGAAGGAACAGTAAGAATCAACAGGAAGGTGGTCATATGTGGGTATACTTGGCAGGTGAGGCGGCCTAGTACAGATATTTTCCTAAAAGCATTACATGAATTTCAGAAAGAATTTAATGAAAAGGTATCAAAAGAGGGATCCAACACAGAAGGTTCAGGTATGCTTAACATAGAAGATTTTACCGATGAAGAAATCTCTGCAGCAGAAACTCTCTTGGTAATGAAGAGCTTGATACATGGAACCTGCCAATGAGGAACAGGAAACTGTATAAAATCTGCTATGTAGATATGTAATTATGGATGGGTAATGTATGCAAGATTCAAGGGAACCCAGTAATGGTTTGTAATTTTGTAATCTTTTGTATGCATTGTGAAGAAAGGGCAGCATATACATTGTAAAGGGCAATTAGAAAGGATTAAGACATACTGAAATTGTACAGGCTCATGTAGCAGTACTGCATACCAGTGACAGCATGTAATTTTTTGGTGTTCACACTATCTATAATATAAAAAAAGGCAGCGCTTCATGAAGGGGTGTAACTCTTTGCAAGGCAATGGTTTGGTGATGAGGTGTGACTCCCTCGAATTGGACGATATGGAAGGGAGATCATTTTGTTTGAGGAAGGCATCCAAGAAAGGGATATCAAGTGGGAAAAGAAGAAATAAAAAAAGAAATCTAAGACATCAATTCAGAATAGATATGGAGAGCAGCAATAAATAATATTCAGAAAATAATTTGTTGCAGCCATTGAGGATAAATTTATTAATTCATCAAGAGGTACTTAGTCATCAATAATCTAGCAAATTCCTTGAGAAATCAGTTTTGAACTTGTGGAAGTGTCTTGCAAATAGGAAGGACAACCAGCCTTCCAAGTTCACGAGAGATGAAGGATGGCCCACCTTCATGCTCTTATCAAGTTAAACAGGAGACGGCATGGACAGGCAGCCTTCCATGCTCTTGGGCTTGATTAAGGAGGACAGCAAGCCTCCAAGGTGGACTAAGAGGTGGAAGGGCGGCCCATCTTCCATGCCCTAGGCAATTTAAGGACAACCAGCCTTGATATTGCCATTTGCAAGCATTTTCAAGGAATTCACAATGTGATTTGCTATGAGGAATATGTTATGATCTAAATATTAGTGATGTTATTAATTTGAATATTAATGATGCTTTGATGTATTGATTTGGATATTATCATATTTTTTGATACTTAATATTACTAATATCGGTTTTGAGTGATTAATATTGTTTGTAAGTGTAAAACCAGGACTATCCCACTAAGGGACATTACACTTTTATTGATTTTCCAAGAGTAAGCTCTTGAAATTATTCATTGCAATAAAATTAGCAGTTCCCAAGGTGAGCTAATTTTGTTGAAAAGACCTCTAGAAGCAAACCATGCCATCAAGCAATCCTCAAAACTAATATTGATTTGTGCCTATAAATTATTGTAGTTTGATGAAAACTACCCTTGGTGTCCTTGCACAAAGGGATTCTGAGCCCTTTTTCTAACAAGGTTGTTGCACATGAACCTCATAAACAAGGTCATCAAAATTCTTGTCCACCATAGTCCAATTGCCATAAAGGGGAGATTTTCCAGTGCTTTCTTTCTTCTGATTTTCTACTATGAATATTACGTTATGCATTGAAGCCCACCTAAACCCTGCTCCTGATAGGGTTAATGGCAATGCACCAAAGTAATTCATCTGTTTTTCTAAAGTCAAATTTATTGCCATGAACTGCTATACAGGTCACATGATGTGAGTTGAATACGTATCCACTGCTCAGATTGAATGGAGATGCCAAAGCATTAATAGAGGCATGTGGATGTTAGAATCCAATTGTTGCATGGTCAACTAGAGATATGTACATGGGAAAGAAGACAAAAGAAACGCAAGGACAATGTAAAACATTAGCAAACTTTTTGTCAGGAAGCAAGTGTAATGATTCCACTGAATTGGAATAAAACGTGGAAAAGAACACATTTGTAAAAAGACAAATGAGGAAAATGTGCGGTGGGTGGGCTATGGGCCTAATAAGACAATGTTTAGGTTCAAGGATACTTGAGTGCCACTGTGCCAATGTCATGAATCAAACTGTAATGTCCATGAGACAATTCCAGCCAAAGACCATTGCAAACTCTCCTATCTCCAACATTCACATCATCCTTGTACAACTCAAATAATTTGATCACCCCTTTGAAAAACAACTTGACTTCATGAGGAAAAATAACAAAGAAATGTGCATGACTCACAACAACATAAACCTTCAAAAATTTTGTGATGAGAACCTAAAGAGTCTCCTTCCTATCTCAATTAGTATTAGACAAGGAATGCAACTCCCTTTCAAGATGATCCTCTTCAATTTGATGATGCATGAAAATATCCATAAATTCCCACAAGACTAAAGGCTGCCATATGTACTCACCACCTTGATTCTATTGCTCCACTTGGCTCCTTCTATGTGATGAAGAATCTAGAATGCTTATTAGAGTTTCATAATCAAAACCTTGAGTTCCAATGGACCTTTCAATGATGTAGCAAGTTGTCCCCTCCAAAATATGGTGTAAATCAGATTGAGTATGGGTTGGAAACAAGTTACAACAGCCACAGACCACTTGGAATCTCACGCAAATCAGAACTATGGTGACTAATATTATTGTTCCCTTCATCTTAAACCTTCTACCAACATCATCCAGCAATGAAAACTTCATAAAATGTGCAAACTTGCAGCTGTTCATGACTAATAAGAGCAGCACATGATCTAAACCAGCAACATGTCAATGATACAGCAACTGCAAAACTGAAACTCCTTTGCAAAAATAAAAAATATAAGCAATGTATAGGCTGAAAACATCCTTGTAAGAACTGAAAATTCTGTATTAGTAGTCAGAAACTGAAAAACACTCCTTCCCATGATTGGAAACACCTGCATATCTACCTGTATGGGTGCAACTGAAATAACATGGTGGCTGATAATGGTGACGACAGCAGCATTAATGATGACAATTTGGTTCATAGCTGTCTAAGGTATGTTTCCTCTCTCACTTGACAGTTAGCCTATCACCACTTATTCCCCTCATGCCTTGTTGGCGATCCTTTCCACAAATATTCAAATTTCGAGTTACCCCACCATGCTTATGTTGCGCTACTCTAATATTCATGCAAAATTCTTGAGATCTTCTTGTGGTGCCCATAACTCTCTCAATAGGAAGGATATATACAACAAAATTCCTCACTAACTCTTTATCGTACTTTTTACTCAATGGCAATCTAGGAAGTGCAAAATCAAAGACCAGGCAAAGCTAATCCAAAGTAGACCAATTACAAGAAGATATCTCACCTAGACCATCATATAAGAATCATTGCATACCTTGTGTCCACTCTAAGTGCTGAAAAGTTGTTGTGCCTTCAAGATCCAAGGAATGGTCAAGCCATTTTGTAGTATCTTATTCTTCTTGAACTCACCATCACCCATCCAAAAAGGAAACCTTGTATGTAGCTTGACTCCAACAACACCATACTATGCTTAGTCATAAAATCGTAAACATTCCATTGACATCTATTTTGCTTGACATCTTTCCACATCAAGCATCCTGCGGTGACTATCTCTATTTGGCCATCACCCACAATCTTGTCTTCAAGTGTGGTACTTGTTGATGTGTTTTTCGTGACCGCACCAACGCAGAATAAAGTTGCCAACGGCTTCCCTATTCTCTCTTGATCAAAGTATTCCGCACGCTAAGATTGCCAGAAAGTTCGTGCGTTCAACTCCAAGGTTCTTTAAGTGCGAATAGGCTCAGTTTGGCTCGATGTGATTTGCTGGTATTTCAAGGGGACTTACGGAATTGTTCAGCAGCGGAGAAGGAATTAAAATGCTCGAAAGATTTGTCTATGAAGTTTGGGTTCCCTATTCTAACCGGAAAGTACTGAATTGAAATGGGGTAGGGTTTAGAGGGTCTAAATCTATTCTAAGGCGTGGGATATGGAGCTCAACTTTAGCAAACTTCTAACCGGACTTCGCTTTGCCTCGCATCGGACAGCTTCCACGGAGTCGGTGCAATCTTCAAGGGAAATGACTAAAGATGTTCAAACCACCATTTGGCATAAAGATACCATCACGACGACGCATACCATTATTCAAACTGTGATTGAAGTTAAGCGCATGATATTCCAGTTGACCACACAAGGCGCATTCACCATCAGCAAATACGCTAGTGGTATGGATAGACGAAGTTGCTTAAATCAAACACCACATTCCACAATTAACATCTACTTACATGAAAAATGAAATTTACGCTACTCTACGCTACTTGAAGTAGAAGGGATGAAGAAACCTCGCTAGCTATCCACAACAAAGATGAATTTCACCATCAATGAAAGATCTTTTATTATGAAAGTTTTACACGACAATTTCTTACAAAAGTTTTCAAAGGAAAACTTTCCTTCTCCTCCAACTACACTATCAATCTACTTCTAAGTTATCTCTTTATTCTAACTCTTACTCTAATCTTCTCTACTGTCTAATGTCTACTGTCTAACTCTAAGCTAATTAGAGTGCAAATGAGGGGGACTCCCCCTTTTATAGTTGGCCAAGTCCAATGGACGGCTCAGATTACAATCGGCTGGATGGCCCAGATCGTGCCACCTCAGCCCTAAACATGATTTGCCCTAAAAACCGCCACAAAGGAGAGTGGGGTAATAAATGCGCCATTAATGGCCACCATCCTTCTAGAAGATTCCCTTTTGTAGACGCGTTCACACTGTTATTGATCTTCTCGCTCAGCCAATTCTCTTGATCGCTTGGAGGAGGGTAAAAGAGCTTTTAAGATTGCCACCTCGGATAATAGAATTTGATAGAATCTGGAGTTCAACTGCTCTTGATCTTCCTCTTGACGTTGTCCTTCAACCTTGCTCGAGCCTCCACTCCATGCTCCATCTTGAGTTTTGAAAACGCTTCAACACTTAGCCATTTTCTTGCAGCTTTTCTTCCTTCGCGACTTATCATCTTGAACTAATTGCTTCAAATCATCACCGCCTGGTCTCGACGTTCCTCCTGCAAAACAAGCAAGGAGAAGAGCATTAGAACACTTCATAATATAAATTCGCCTTACTTACCAAGATTTTCACACTCTAACTTCCAAGCGTTCATCGTTTTCACTAGCCAGCTTCACGTTCAAACTCTTCATGCCTTAGCCAATTTTCATCATCCTTTGGACAATATCAACTTCAACTGCATCCTCAAGAAATTCATTTCACCTGCTGGAGCTTCGACAACTTTGATTTTACTCATCTCTGGCTCAAGAAAACTATCTTCATGAAGGATCTAAGTAAATTCACCTAGGTAGTTCCTTTCAAATTCATTGTCTGGAGAATTTCACCTTGAAAACCCGTTTTCTTCACATTTGCCTTAGAAAATTTTCAAATTTCTCCTAGGAAATTCATCAACCTGGCGCCCATTAAAAATATTCACCCTGAAGGCCTCGACAAAGCGTAGAAGACTTCAAAATCCATTCCTGATCGACAATCATCAATACCCAAAAGAAAATTTCCTTCAGAACGTGCCAGACCCATGGGTATCCAACGAACGGGTTCATTTAATTTTCTGAATTTTGAACCTTAGAAAATAATTTTTTTTTTAGCAAATTTAATCTATTTCCTCATCTCTAGGCACATTTCCTTGCTCTGGCTTGAAATTTCTCGTCAATTCCTTGATTGGCTGGCAAGCAATGAAGCCTCCAATGGGTTTGAGAATTGTAGTGGTGCTGAAGCAAGATGTAAAATCTTCACTTGCCATGACCTCTCCTAAGAAACCTCAATGACTTAGAGCAATTAATCATGTGTGTAAAATATAGCAATCGCGAGACTTGGTGTCAAGACACAATAGATGATTCCCTTCCGAGTCAAGTACAATTCCTAACCAAATGGTGAAACTTGAAAGAACAACCTCAGATTCTAAAGCACTTCCTGAATAATTATCTAAGAAATGGACCAACATTGTTTTGGGCCCTGGCGAACACAACACCCCCTTCACAAATGGGATCCCCTTTTATTGAAAGCAACAACTAAACTATGAAAGCAAGACAACTAACCTAAACAAAAACAAAAATTTTAAGTGAACAACACTCAAAAGACCTAAGTACATACAACTCCTAGCATGATTTCTCAGGATGTTCAGTAACAGCATAGCAGTAGTAATAGTACGAAGTTTTGCAAACTTATCTTTAAACTCGGAGAAATATTCTTTCACAATACAAATCTCAAACTCAAGCAAAACTTCAGGAAATATTAGCAATTGGGGCAACTCATCTGGACCATGATTAATCCATAAACAAGTTTTCTTTCCAAAATCTCCATAATCAAAATGATATTCCTTGTATTCAACAGCGGGGAAAGATACAACCTGGTGGTCTTCATTCGCTGGCATGAATGCTTGCCTGTCATCCATTGCTTCATCAGGAGGTCGAAGTTGATGGTGAACCATACCTCTCGCATCTAAAACGTGGAGATGATCCAAACTGGGAGGAGTGGGGCGGGAAATCAATTCGAAAGAGCATTTGGAAACTTGGATTACTTCATGCGCTAGCTCTTTTTGAACCCTTAACAACGAATCAAGCCCCAACCCGAATTGCTTGTCACTTTCCATCTCTTTATCAAGCAGTATTTCATTTGTTTCAATTTCATCAAGCAACTCCTCCATGATTGTGAATAATGGATCAAGTGCTGACGCGAAGTGCCTTTCATATTCTGCCTCCATCTTAGTAGCCCATTGATCGTCAAACACATCATCTTGCCTTAAGCTGTTTATCATTTCTTCCATCTCACTCATGCATGATTGAATTCTTTCATCAAGGAGTATCCCTTCTTGAAGTGTATTGCCACGTTCTCCTCCATCTCTACTTCGAGCTAAGTCCACTTCTGGCACTTGATGGTCTTCAATAGCTTGCAATCTTGTGCATTCACTCTCTTCCATGTGCTGACAGCTGCCTTGGGTGGTTTCTCTCCCTTGGATATATTCCATTGCTTCTTTGATCCTTGCTCCCATAGCCTCTTGTTCTAGTGTGATGTAGGAACAATCTTCATCCGCTTGCTCCCTGAGCTCGATCGCATCCTCTAGTGACTTATTCTCCTTGTTGTCGGATGGTGTTGAAGTACATTCTTCATTTCGTGCTGAAAATGTTTGTGTGGCACATTCAATCCATCCTTTGTCTTTGAAGAATCCATATGGTAGTACTGGTAATCCGAGGCGGCATCTAGCAAAGTTGATAGCTCCTTCACACGTTGTACAAGTGAACTCTGGATGAGGAGCGTTGTGGATCCGACACCAACGAGGGAGCAGAACACCTTTTAAGCAAACATTGCCTAACTCCAACTGATTTTGGATCCTAAGTATGAATCTCGTGAAGGCTTCCTCCACAACTCCTGGAAGGCTATAATCATCGGGTTCTACATCCAATACTCCTGGCTTGGGGACATCCCAAAAGAAAATTTTCCCTTGGAGAACAAGCTCTATCCTTGAGAGGAATGTTAGGCAACTGATTTCTTCGTGCTGGGAGGTCTCATGAATTCGACATCTTCCTGGCAAAGCAAACTTAGACAAGTTCTCGGGCCACAGCTGTGCATTCAATCTTTCATGAATCTGAGCAATATCCACAAGACTATCTTGAGAGCAAGAAACATGCCCATCCATTGAGAAATCTCTTTTTTGGTTTTCCATTTTTTGATTTTTTTTTGAATTTTTTAACTTTTCACTTTTTTTGGATTTTTTGACATAAGAGAGATCTAACATATCTCTGATTTGGAACCTCAAGGCTCATATTGGTTCCTTCCAGCCTCTGGAACAATTCAATCCTGCCCTCCTTCTAGCGCCAATTCTGTTGATGTGTTTTTCGTGACCGCACCAACGCAGAATAAAGTCGCCAACGGCTACCCTATCCTCTCTTGATCAAAGTATTCCGCACGCTAAGATTGCTAGAAAGTTCGTGCGTTCAACTCCAAGGTTCTTTCAGTGCGAATAGGCTCAGTTTGGCTTGATGTGATTTGCTGGTATTTCAAGGGGACTTACGGAATTGTTCGACAGCGGAGAAAGGAATTCAAATGCTCGAAAGATTTGTCTATGAAGTGCGGGTTCCCTGAACTAACTTGAAAGTACTGAATTTAAAAATGCAGGGTTTAAAGAGCTCTAATCTACTCTAAGGCGTGGACATGGTGATCAATTCTCACAAGCTTCAACCAGGCTCTGCTTTGCCTCGCTTCGGACAGCTTCCACGGAGTCGGTGCAATCTTCAAGGGAGATGACTAAAGATGTTCAAACCACCACTTGACATAAAGATACCATCACAACGACGCATACCATTATTCAAACTGTGATTGAAGTTAAGTACGTATTCCAGTTGACCACACAAGGCGCATTCACCATCAACAAATACACTAGTGGTATGGATAGACGAAGTTTGTTCAAATTGAAGACCACATTCCACAATTACTATCTACTGCTTGCATGAAATGAAACTTATTCTACTTTATGCTACTTGAAGTAGAAGGGGTGAAGAAACCTCGCTAGCTATCCATAACAAAGACGAATTTCACCATCAATGAAAAGATATTTTATTATGAAAGTTTTACACGACAATCTCTTACAAAAGTTTTCAAAGGAAAACTTTCCTTCTCCTCCAACTACACTATCAATCTACTTCTAAGTTGTCCCTCTATTCTATGTCTATTCTAATCCTCTCTACTGTCTACTGAATGTCTAATCTAATGAGGTACAAATGAGGGGGACTCCCCCTTTATATAGCTGGCCAAGTCCAACGGACGGCTCAGATTACAATCGACTGGATGGCCCAGATCGTGCCACTTCAGCCCTAAACAAGATTTGCCCTAAAAACCGCCACAAAGGAGAGTGGGGTAATAAATGAGCCATAATGTCCACCATCATCCTTCTAGAAGATTCCATCCTTGAAACGCGTTCACACTGTTCTCGATCTTCTTCTTGACGTTGCTCCTCAACTTTGCTCGAGCTTACATTCTTTTCTCCATCTTAAGCTTTGAAAGCGTTTCTTCTTTGTTACTTGAGCCTTAACACTTAGTCATTTTCTTGCAACTTTTTCTTCGTTCGAGGTTGAAATGTCATCTTGGATTATTTTCTTCATCCTCCTAAGTCATCGCCATTTGGTCTCGACGTTCCTCCTGCAAAACAAGCAAGGAGAAGAGCATTAGAACACATCATAATATAAATTCACCTTACTTACCTGATTTTCACGCTTTGATCTTCAAGGGCTCATCATTTTTCCTAGCCAGCTTCACGTTCAAACTCTTCATGCCTTAGCCAATTTTCATCATCCTTTGGACAATATCAACTTCAACTGCATCCTCAAGAAATTCATTTCACCTGCTGGAGCTTCGACAACTTTGATTTTACTCATCTCTGGCTCAAGAAAACTATCTTCATGAAGGATCTAAGTAAATTCACCTAGGCAGTTCCTTTCAAATTCATTGTCTGGAGAATTTCACCTTGAAAACCCGTTTTCTTCACATTTGCCTTAGAAAATTTTCAAATTTCTCCTAGGAAATTCATCAACCTGGCGCCCATTAAAAATATTCACCCTGAAGGCCTCGACAAAGCGTAGAAGACTTCAAAATCCATTCCTGATCGACAATCATCAATACCCAGAAGAAAATTTCCTTCAGAACGTGCCAGACCCATGGGTATCCAACGAACGGGTTCATTTAATTTTCTGAATTTTGAACCTTAGAAAATAAATTTTTTTTTAGCAAATTTAATCTATTTCCTCATCTCTAGGCACATTTCCTTGCTCTGGCTTGAAATTTCTCGTTGACCCTGTGCAATTGGCATCCTTTGACTTATTCCGGCCGATTTACCCATGCCTTAGCAAATTTCTTCATCCCTTAGCAAGCTTGGGCGCATTTCATACCTTGCACTTCCATTTTTGACACTTAGAAACTTTCTTTATCAATTTTCAACCTCTTGGGCGCATTTGGGCTTGCGAGCTTCAACTTTTAACGCCTTAGGAAAATTCATTCTTTCTCTGGCCATCTCCATCTTGGGCGCATTTGGATCCATGGACTTCCATTTTCGACACTTGGAGATTTATACAAATTCCTATCCTTAAAGCTCAAGGGCGCATTTGGCTAGTCAAAGTTCCACTTTGAAACACTTAGAATATTTTACAGTCCCATCCTCCAGCAAGGGCGCAAATCATGGCCCGAGCTTTCAATTTCAATGTCTCATCTTCAAGGTTAGGCGCATCTGGCATGCCTACTTCCAATTTCAACACTTAAACCTTTTTTTTACTTTTCCCCTCAGGCAAAGGCGCATATGTGGGTCAAGCTTTCAATTTTGCAAGATGGGCGCATTTTAATGGGTCAACATCTAATTTTAACATCTTTACACACTTAGGCGCATTTGACCCTTGGAGATTCCAACTTCGAACACTTAGGAACTTTCATCAACATCTTTGGAGACCCAGGCGCACTTGACATGTTGAACATTTAGTTTAAGGCCTTAGGAAATTTCCAAGTCACATTCTCCTTCAATACCCTCAGGCGCATTTGACAGGTTGTATTTTTAGTTCCAACGCCTTGGACAAAATTTTCATGACCACCTCCTCATACTAAGGCGCATTTAACAAGGTGTATCTCCATTTTGATTAGGGGCGCATATAACATGCCAAGCTTTCAATTTCAACCTTGGGCGCAAATCACCCAGCAAATGTTCATTTTTGGCACTCAGGCGCATTTGACCCCCTGTGGTTTCATTTTTCAACCTTTTAACATTTTCTTGCCAAATCAACTTGTAAGGGCGCATTTGGCCTAGTCTCCATTCATTTTTTTTTTGTCATGGGCGCATATGACCCCCTGAGCTTCCAGTTTCATTACTTAACAAACCAGGGCGCATTTACCAGGTTAAGCTTTCATTTTTTTATGCCTTAGAAAAATTTTCTCATCCTCCTCAAGTCAGGCGCATTTGGAGGGTGGAGCTTTCAGTTTTTAACACTTAACCATTTTTTACTTTTCCCCTCCCAAGCTAGGGCGCATTTAGGCCCCTCTACTTCCAATTTGTTACTTAGTCAAAAATTTTGAGATCCAGGTAGAGGCGCAAATCACTAGTCAAGCATTTATTTCAACCAAGGCGCAAATCACCCCTCTTCCTTCAAGGCGCATTTGATAGGTAGCACTTTCAGTTTTAGGAAGGGCGCATTTAAGTGTTCTAGTTTTCATTTTTAAGAAGGGCGCATTTACTACTAGCAACTTCCAATTTGGTCATTTGGGCGCATATTGCACTTGGCACTTTCATTTTTGTCATAAGCGCATTTTATACATTATATCTTCAATTTATGCCATTGGCGCATATGGCAGGTTGAACATTCAGCTTGGGGCGCATTTGCCACATTGAGCTTTTAATTCATGCCTTAGATAATTTCAAGCCACCTCCAAGGGCGCATATGACATGGTTAGCTTCCAATTTGACACCCTAGGCGCATATTAGACTCCCTGCTTTATTTTAATGACTTAGGCGCATATCACCTACCAAGGTTTCATTTTTGGCACCTAGACAAAATCCTTTTATTCCTCCAGTCTTCAAGGGCGCAATTGAGAGGTCAAGCATCAAGCTTCATGAGGGGGGCGCACTTACTACTAGCAGCTTTCAATTTAAGTGACTTAGAACGTTTTGAAGTCTCCTCCACACTCAACTTCAAGGGCGCATTTGACAGGGTCTACGTCCAACTTCAAAACACTTAGAATTTTCTTCAATACTTGGCCTCCTTAGCTCCTGGGCGCATTTGGCAGGGGCAACTTTCAACTTTAACGCTTAAACTTTTTTTTTCTTACCTTGAACACCTAGGGGCGCATTTCACATGCTGAGCATCCAATTTTAACACTTAGACAATTTTGAAATCTCTTCAAAGAGGGGCGCATTTCACCCATGGTACTTCCAGTTTAAGTGAGTTAGAAAATTTCACCTGTCTCCAGCCTCTTATAGCAAGTTTTGGTGCCGGATTTGAAAAATTATCAAATTTGACGTGTTTCATGCCCTTAGCCAAATTTAGGGTGACCCGTTCATGCTTGCCCTAATTTGCTATTTTTAGAAAGTTCTTCAAATTTTGTGCTTTGAATTGACTTCTGACCTGATATTGCCTTGTTCTGAACCTCGGGATGTGTTTATGCCAGACTGATATTTGCCTGTACCTGCTATTTTTAAGCTAAAATAGCAAGCTGCTCAGAATGCCTTCAAATTTCGTGTGTTGAATGTATGGTGATGATGGGCGTCGTTCTTGCCTGGATCCGGGTTCTGCCCTTGATTTTAGGAAACCCTAATTGACCCGCTAAAAATAGCAATTAACTGATTTCTTCATTCTCTTTCTGTTTGCCTTGAAATTGCCACGGACTTCAACATGTTTTGACTTGTACCTGATTTGGTGCTGACCGCCAATTATAGCTGCTGCTGAGGTGACTTACTATTTATAGTAAGTGTTGGTTTCTGAGGCCTTCCTTGCTCCGCTTGCTTTGAAATTTGGACAGTGGGCCCATCGCTGGTGAACTTGCCTGTGTTGCTGACGCCGAGATCAACTTTCTATTTATAGCCCTGCCCAAAATGCCTTACTAAAAATAGCAGGTTCTCCGATTGCCTTCAAATTTTGCCACATACTCTCGAAAGGATGCTGATCGTGATGGTACTTCAGTTTTGAACATTTTGACCTCTGACTCCTCATTTTTAGCGTGAAGCTCGAAACCCTAATTTTATGCATGTCGCTCAGATGAGCTCCGTTTGACCTCGTTTCAGTTGCATGATGATCGAGCTTGCATTCTGGGCGTCGAGTTCTGCCCAAGTAATACCTGCTAAAAATAGAAAGCGGCCGAAAAGTGATCAACCAGCTGTCGGATGATCTTGCATGTCACACTGCCCGAAAAATCTTGAAAAACCCAGAAAAACCCAGAAAAATCTTCAACATGCACGCACTGGCTAAAAATAGTAAGTTTCCGAAAGTGGTCAGCTCCATTTGCATGTTACATCGTTGCGAAGCTCTTTGAAAACCCCAGAATATAATGCCATGCATGAGAAATCTGCATGCAAACCCTAATTTTGGCCTCGGAAGGCCGAATGCTGAAAGTTGTCATCATACTTTGCATGTCACATCACTGCGAAGGTCTCGAAAAACCCAGAAAGAATCTTGACATGCATCGGAAAACTCTGTGTTTAAGCCCTGAAAATTGCCTCCGAAGGCAGAACTGCTAAAAATAGCAAGTTGTCAGTTTCAGTTCAAATTTAACCTGTGAGTAGCCTGATATGCTCTGGACGCAATGTGACTGTCGGAATCTCAAAAATGCTGAAGGATCACCTGTAATTACACACTTACTAAAAATAGTAAGTTGCCAAAATTCGATGAAATTTTTGTGGAAACCTGCCAAAAATGTGCTGACATCAATGTTAGGCTCAATTTGCAATTTATTCACCTCATTTGACTTCAGGTTGGCCGGAAAACTCAAAACCCTAATTTCTAGACTTGGTCAGTTTCACGCTTAAGCTCAAAGACGGGCACAATCCCGGAAAGACAGATAGTAGACAAGAGAGACAACGACAAAATGAACGCAAAGCAAAGCCAAAATTAGGGGGTCCCCATTTGCAATGGGGCGATGTGTGAAAAATGTCACAACAGTACTTAGCTCCTAGGAGTAATCTATGAGCTGCAAACATTGATCCTTCACAATGTGATTAGGATGCACAACAAAGCTTATATGATTCCTTATAAACTTTCTTTCAATCCAAATGCAAGAAATGGAGAACTCAATAGTGATATTGATGCCTCTATCCACTTTGACCCTCAAAAGATCACGTGGATCCCATATACAAAAAAATCATGAACTTGAATCAAAGAGTGCACATGCCCTATATTGCAAGTTGTATCCCTCACTCTATCACCCTTTCTCGCATGCTTTCCATGATAACAAGAATTTTGTAGTGACATAAAAGGAAGCAACAAATCTAAAATATGATCATCTTTTTCATACCTTAGGCTTCCAATAAGGAGCTCAACTTCCTTTGCAAAATAGAAATTAGGGAGATTCCCTCAATACTTATATCCTTGTGACTCAAAATAAATTATTCAAATGCATATCCATCCACAATACTACTTTAAAATCAATCAATGGCTCACCATTTGAAGTTTGAAAGATAGTTAATGATTTGGTGCATCTTCCTCCATCTTGAGCTTGTCGCATCCAACAAGTGATTCCTTTCCCTCCTTGACTTCTTCACTATTTTGCTAACAGAAGCAATCATTAGAAGTTAATAAAACATCCACTATCAAAGAATCTTTACCTTCAACTTGCATGTCAAGTCCCTCTATTCTTTTTGCTTCTCAATTTCTTCCTTAGCCTTTTCTTTCAATTTGGATCTTTCCTCTTTCTTGACCTCTTCTAGTAGTTGTGGCCTTGGTGGTTCTTCTCCCTTTCATAGGAATGTGAGTTGGAAGGGTCTAGCTGCGGAACTGATTACAATTCTATATTAGTTGTTCATATTTGTTGAGGCACTCCCCTTACCTATAGGTGTCTAGAATTCATGTTATGCATTCTTTGCAACATTTTTGTCAATAGCTGGTTCATTTGCTGCTATCTTTGAATTAAGGCATTGAGTTGGGCATCTGAAAATCCTTCCATCTCTATCTTCCTTATAGACTTCAAGTTTCTTTAACTGGAATGCATCCACTATTAGCTTAACCCAAAGGCTAGCAGGGTCTAAACTCTAATACCATTGTGATGCCCCTTTTATATATTTTTTTTATGGCTTTATACTGCTTCTGTATTTTCTAATTGTTTTTCAAAACAAGAAACGAACTGAAACCGAAAAATTGAAAATAATGATGGAAAATCCTTAATCAAACCCTCAACACTTCATAAGCCAAATTTGAACCAAATTAATAAATTCAGTGGTACAAACATTAGGTCACTTCAAATACTCAAATCAGATTCAAACATAAATTTAGAAACCCTCAAAATCTGATTTTATTGAGTTTTGCTACGATTACAAGCTAGAAAATGCTCTAAAACAAAAATCAAATCTGAAATTACAATTTTGAACTCACAGAGACCTTATTGGAGTGATACAACTGGTTGATCTAGCTAGGTTAAGGGTTGAACAGACTGGTATAGCAATTGTACGACTATGGTAGGAGATTACAATGACCAAAGAAACTATTTTTAACCCTCCTTGCTGCTGATGTAATGCAGACCAGACCCTGAAAACACAAATCAGACTTCAAAAGTGCCAAATAAATATGTATGGACTGTCCTCACAGCTAGCACCTCCCAATCAGCAATAAATATCTCAAAAAATGGTTCGTCAGCCTTGAAAAATAATTTCTGAATTTTTATTTTGCTGAGCCACCTCCAAAAATAGTGCCAAAACCCTCCAATGATGTCAACCAGCAGCTGGTATGACTATAACAACTCAAATCTAGCCCTTTAGGATGCCCAAGAATTCGCCAGAAATCTGAAACTCAATATATAAACTCTCAAATATGTGTAAGTGATGATTTTTGCTTGCCAAAAACACTGTAGCAAAATCCAAATCCACCACAGATTAGCACAATCATGATTCCCAGGCAGAACGCCCAAGATCGGAAACAAGTGTTTTTGTCTTTGATCCCAAACGTGAAATTCAAGCAAGTTTTAGTCCTCTCAAACACCAAACAAACCAAGGGTTTTCATCTTTGGATGCCCTAGATCGAACAAACCCACTCAAATCTGAAAATTGGATGCAAAAGTTAACTTGAATGATCATAAAATGAGGAAAAGTGTTTCTTTTATAGTTGCCTTTTTCAGGCACTTCATTTATTTTTTTATTTTAATTTTATTTTCCATCCAAGTATTAAAAATATTTTTCATATTTAAATCTTCAAAAAAACACTTTCTTTTAATTTTTAAAATAATATTATTTAAGTTGCCCCACAAATAAAATTGACTGCGCCCAACCTAAAAATTATTATTAATTATTTTTATCCAAAAAAGAGGACATGTCACATAACAATACACCTTATTGTGGACCAAATTCTACTAACACACTAGACTTTGCTGTTTCTTTTCCTCAGAATGCAATACATCCTAGATTTCCAACATAGTCCATCAAATCTAAAACTTTTTTTGAAGCTGTAACATTTACTGCATAGAACAAAACCAAGTTGCCATACAACTAATCTAAGCAGGAAATCAAAAATGTCAGACATTCCTTTGAGGCAGGTGCTTATGTGACAGAAGCATATCGTACAGAGAATTTAGAGAGCAACAACAAGGTCATCTGTATAGAGAATATGCGAAAGTCATCTTCTTCTTTGTTAACACAGATCCATTCTTCCATAAATGCTGTCACAGAGTAGTTGTTGAGGAGTTAAATCAGAGTAGCTTGGTAACATCAGTGACCTTGCATATGAAGACCAATAGCATGGTGAGGAAAACTGATCACAGAATGAAGGCCAGATGAGAATTAACTCAAGCGCTTAATATGTACAATGTGGATGCTTTACTTAGACACTGAATGTCTTGGTTGACCTTTTAAGAGTCAGACCTTGGCCTCTGATTATAAAGAAAATGTCTAAGTTGCCGAATCAGGTACGGGTACGTGGGTACGAGTACAGGTACGGGTATGTGGGTGCGAGTACGGGTACGGTACGCCTGTACGACAAAAAAATTTGGGGGGCTGGGTACGTTTGGGTACATTCGTACATAAAACATATAAAAATCATAGATATAGACATATTTGCAGCCTAAAAAGTAAAAACAAGAATTAAATTTAGAATACCACATATCATGCATATGCTAAACAGAACTTAGAACTACCATAAATATAACAAATCTGAAATACAATTATCCTAAATTAATTTGATATCAATTTTCCAAAACTTGACATGTTTAAGCACACGAAAAAGTTGAAAAAAACTTCGAAATCTGCATCGAGACTTTTGGAATCAGTCAAACACGCCATGTCAACCGGAAAAACGTCGGGATTGGTCTATTTTTTAAAATACGTTTCAGGATTAAAAAATATAGTACCCTAGTCGATTCCACAGGGTTTTTACATGTATCCGATTCGGATACGTACCATTACCCGGAATTGGCAGGGCATATGAGCGATTCCGGTAACTTAGGAAAAACTGAAAAAGTTATGTAGTGTTTGATTCAAGAAACTAGATTTGGTTTAACCAACATAAAAAATTTAGCCAAAAGTTGTTTCCTTTGGCAAATAGAATATAGCTAATAGCTCTAAATGATATAACTACACTGTGCGATACCAGAAAACTGAGTGATCTGAAAATGGGTCAAGAAAATGAATTAGACATACTATCAATCCATAAAAAAGTACAGCACAGCTTGTAGTACACTTTTGATGAAGGGAGCAAGTGTTTTTGAGCTGAAAATGGAGGAATTTTTGGTAGTTTTGTGAAACCACCAGTTCAATAGGGGACGACTACACAGGTATCAGCTCCAAAAAGTGGAAGTTTCATAACAACTGAGGCAATTACATAATTATGGGCTGCACCACGCACCAGTTTTATCACACATGCAAAAACAGTTGAATTCACAGTTTTAAAACACATTTAATTCAATTTGGGGGATTTAAAGTGAATTTAGGTGAACAGAGCTGAAAAAAGAGTATTAAAGAACTGATGTAAGCTTCTAAGTGATCTTAGGGGCTGAAAATTATTGTTTCAGGCTGGTTGTATGCCCAAGCAGCCTATTGTATTTGTCATTGGAGATAGTGGAAAAAGGTGGCCATTTGCCTCACTTTTGCTGGAGTTTTTTTGCTGGAATTCTGGTTCTCCAGGGTAGAAATCCTTGTGTCTTCAATTGTTATATTGTTTGCTCTCAATTTCCTTTCATGTTCAATTTAATTTGATTAAGAGTACAATTATTAGTTCCTTCATTAGATCCATATGTAGATGAGAATTGTATGGCATAACCATTGTTTTACAGATCACTGAGATAACTCTATTTCATATGGCATGTAGCTACATGTAAACTATATTTTCTTAAGAACTTATTCAAATCTACATTTACTCTCTAGTGTGTAAATATCCAGTAAGATTTTTCTTCAAACATTAACTGTTGGGAGGAAATCTCTTGTTGGAGATGGACACTTGATGATGTTCTAATCATCATGCACAGTGCCTATTGTAATTTTATATTACATTCTCAGAAGAAAAAAGGAGCATATACTTTATTAAGAAAACAACAACTCAAGTAAATTTTGGGTTTTACTACTGCTCAGCTTGTAATCGGATATATACAAATTTTCATTACTGCAGAGAAGATAGTTGGATAAACTTAAAGAGTACAGATTGCAACCCAGCCCCATCTTTAAACGAACTGTTTGTTGAATTTAGTAGGAAGGCTGCAGGTTATCAGATCAATATTATAAGCAGCTGCTCAGTATACAAGTGCCATACTTAAGCTGCTCCAGTGTGTAGCCATAAAATATACTTTGAATGAATTCAAAAGTATAATTCCTTGGCAAGGCACCTCCACTTGAATCTAATGCATCAACCAATCTTGTAAGAAAGTAGCCAGGCCAATATTTGACAAATAAAGTATTAATCAAGCATTTGCATGTACTCCATTAGGAAGATAGCAAAAACTCAAGTAAATTTTGGGTTGTAAACTGCCCAGCTTGCAATCAGATATCCAAAACATTCCATTGGTGTAGAGAAGACACTTTACAAAACATTCACATAAACTTACAGATTGCAACAAGCTCCAGCTTCAAACAAACTGTTACTTAAATTTAGTACAAAGGCTGCAGGTTATCTACTCAATATTATAAGCAACCGCTCAGCAGACAAGTGCCACATTTAACCTGCTCAATATGTAGCCACAAAAAATACTTTTAATGGCTTCAAATCTTTGGCATGTCACCTCTACTTTAATAAAATTCCTTCACTAATCTTGTAAGTGAAGAGCACAAAGATATACTGAGAGGGGGGGGTGAATCAGTATATCAACAAACTTTTACCCTCTTACTTATTTATCAACTTCAAACTTAAACATACATCAACTATTTGATATGAACCAATTTACACAAGTTGACACAACTTTTATTGAAATGATTTTTACAAAGTAGGCGCCAACCTACAGATTTACAACTAGATAATTTAGTAGGACACAACCTACAAGGAACATCCAAACCTTTACAACTTTAGTAGGCACCTACCTACAAGGAGCACCAGCCCCTAATGCAAGGCACCAACCTTGACTTGATGGTTGCAAGATGATGCCTTCAATCTGACCTGCACTATCCCAATCCTCCAATCTGCCTTTGGTGATGAATGATCTCACACTTAGCCCACACAAGGAGATGGGACTTCAGATTTAGAATGCTCTTTTACACAACAACCACACTACTTGCAGCAATGATTTGGATAAATATATATGTTTCTCAAGAGCTGTATCTTCCTTATGAAAGAACACATCTATTTGTGCACCCTTTGAAAATCTGCCTTTTCACAAGATTTGTTTATCTCTATTTTCATCAAACCTTTTCTATTTTATTTCCCTTGATCGCCCTTCTTTTCCTTTTCTATTTTATTTCCCTTGATTGCCCTTCTTCTTTTTTATTGTTAATTAAGACTGAAGCATAAGCAACAGATCGAATGAATATGTCTTATCAAAATGACTCTTGATAAAAACGTGATTCTTCAGGTTGCATCAAACTTTGTTAAACCTCTTTTCTTTATTTTAATCATTCCTTTTGAGAAAAAGACGTCATTTCAGTTAGTAAACCATCAAGATTAATTCGTGCCCTTTCAATCCTTGACTAAATCTGACTTAGTTATTTAATCCTTCCCTTTAACTAACTGCGATGACCAACTTTATCGTCAACTTCTTTAGATGATACGTCGCATGTTTCTCACAATCAAATGACGATGAGGCAGCTATCTTAAATTGTGAACTCGATGATCTATATACCCGTAATATTCGACGACTGATATATCTTTATTCAATGTTTGTTTGCCTTTGATATATCCTTGGGTCTTTTATAGCGGTGACATCAATGTGATCTTCCGTCCTTTCCAAGTCACCATAGAGAGTGTGTTGTCTTCGAATAAGCATCCATATCTTATATGTTAGGCACGACTGTCAATAGATTAGAGACCCGATAGCATAAATAAAACATATATTTAATATTGCCCGATAAATATTTGGTGACATATTTGAGTTCCTTCTAGCAGCGACAAAGAGTAAGTGATGGCAATATATGTTCGATAGAAATCTCCTCATCAACCTCGAATCAACTTTACTAGATTGACGCGTAACTATTCTGAACACCCGACACCTCTAAATGGCATACTAGGCGTAACTACAAGTATAAATAATTTTTGTCTACATTCCACATATTCTGGCCGCGATTCCAAATAAGAGTAGTTTGTTGATTTGATTTCGATCTTCAGATGTGATGATATTCACATTAGATCTGTAACAATTCACTTCACACAGATGTCGATCTGTAGATGGTGTTTATTTTGCTCCATACAGATTTATTTTGCTTTCTCCTAAGATTTTTGATCTGCAGATTTTATAACACTTAATTGCAATCTGATCTTTAACACAGATTTATTTGATCTTTTAATTTCAATCTGATCTTACTCTTTCCTGTAACTGTAGTTCCTCCTAGATACATCTTCTTGTGTGAATTTCAACTTCATTTGAGATATATGCATCTCTCTTATTTCATGGCTCCCTGTTACATATATTTCTTCTACATTTGACTCTGTAGATTGATATAGCAGTTATCTCTACAACGACAATCTGATTTCTGCTTTTCCCTTTTTGATCTGCATACGTATACTATACATACTCTTTTCTGGAACTGAATCTGCACATACGTTTTTCACAAGATTTTTATCCCTGTTCTCATATTTGCCTTGTGTCTGATATGTATAAACTTATTCAATATCTTTATCCTTTATGATCTCAATGACAACTTCCAACTGTCTCATCTTGAGCACCTTTGATATCAATGTTTGGGCATATCTGCACGATTTGTGGTGTTTAACAACAATGACAATTTGACATCAATGACAATATTTTCAACAATCTCCCCCTTTGTCATTGATGGCAACCTATCATTCCTTATCACTTCTAACTTTCCCCCATTCTACTTCTCTCCCCCTTTGACATCAATGGCAAAGGGACTTCATCTATTTTGCATTTTTTGTTTCATGGAGCTATAAGATATTGTGTATAACTCCCCCTAAATATATGCTCCCTTCAACTCATATTTATCATTTCTCTTTTCACTTCTAAAATAATTTTCTTCTTCATGGAAGCTTCTTCATTTTGACATCAATGCAATTTCCAACAATAAAGGCCAATAGAAAATTTCTCATCATCTTCATTAGATATCAACTTCATAGATAGATTTCTCTTCAACATTTTGAGATGCTTCACTTTTCAATTATCTTCTCCAAGTGGCTGAAAAACAATGTTCAACCTAGCTCCCCCTAAATTCATACTTCTTCTTTAGAAAAGACATATTGAATTTTCATTGGATTCTTCATTTCTTGTATCTATCTTCTTTCTCCAAACTTTTGTAAACTCTCTCCTTTTCCATGGTGTTCTTCTTCATATCTTGTAAAGGTGATTCCATAAAGTCACATCTACAAAAACGTGCTATGTGTCCAAAATTGTTACACTTGAAACACATAACATCATGACTAAATGAATTATAATCACTTCTAGTGAAGCTCAAACCATTTCTTGCTTGAAATTTGCAATTTATTGCTTTGTGTCCAAAGTAGTTGCATGAATAGCAATATCCATAAAAAGAATAAAACTGCCCACAGCTAGATTTTCTTTCATTTTCCTTAAAACTTGTGACATTTTCATCACACTCTATACATTTCTCCTTTGGCCTATTCAACTCATTTTTCAGCATGACAACTTCTTGTTCCAACTTGTCACAATCTCTTTCTTTTGCACTTAACTTGTCTTTTAATTCATTTTCAGCTTGTTCAACTTCTACAAGTTGAATCTTCAAATCTTCAATGACTTTGTTCAATTCTTCCAAGCTTTTAGTTAACTCCTTGGTCTTTATTTTATGCTTGGTTGCCTTCTTCTTCAACTTTTCATTTTTCCTGTATGCATAATGAAGTTCTTCCTCTAGATCTGTTTCTTCTTCTTCTTCATTGCATTCTTGATCAATTTCTCCTTCTTCATCACATTCTTGATCAGCACCTTCATATTCAGCCATGAACAATATTTCTTCTTCACCAATGCTGGAGCATCCTTCACTAAGTTCTTCAGAAGTGCTGCTATCTTTCTTTGAATAGAAACTCTTTTTGTGTTTTTGATATCTCCTTTTTGACTTGTACTTAGAATTCTTCTTCCCTTTTTTCTTTATGTACATCTCTTCTTCATCTTTGCTTGTGTCACTTGAGTTGCTATCACTTTGAGGACAATTAGAAGCATAATGTCCGACCTCTCCACACTTGAAACATTTAAAAGGATATTTCCCTTTGTACTTTCCTTTTCCCTTTTTAAGCTTTCTCAAGAAATGGGCCTCTACTTCATTATCACTTGACTTCTTATTTGATGTATCATGTTTAGTTTTTCCCTTATTAGATGCTTTGAAAGAAATTTCATTTTGTGGTGTCTTCCCCTCAATCCTCATCTCATAGGCAGCAAGGATTCCATGTAGTTCATCTTTGGTTAGCTGATCCAAGTTTGTTAATTCCTCCAATGCTGCAACCTTGGCTTCAAACTTTGTAGAAAGAGATCTTAGAATCTTATCAACAATGAATGTATCCTCAATTACTTCACCAAGTCCTTTCATGATATTTATTGTTTCATCAACACGCAGAAAATATGAAGCAATGTCTTCATCATCCTCCATTTTGAGAGTTTCCAACTTTCTTCTATGAGTTTGCAGCTTAGCTTTCTTAACCTTTGCATCTCCTTCATAAATATTCTGAAGTTTGTCCCAAATTTCTTTTGCTGATTTGCATCTCATAACTTTTGTAAACTCAGAATCTGTTAGGCTGCAAAGAAGAGCATGTTTAGCCTTTGCATTGTTTTCACTTCTCTTTTTCCCTGCTTGATCTGTTGGAGGGGTGGCTGGAGGTGAGTACCCATCAACAACAGATTGCCACACATCAAACCCAAGTGCATTCAAGTATGCTTCCATCTTGATATTCCAGAATGCATAATTAGTCCCATCAAAGATGGGTGCTTTCACCATGTTGCTTTGATTTGCCATAAGTGCTCTTAAGGATCTCCTTCAAGCGATTAAGCTATAAAGAAGGACCTTGCTCTGATACCAATTGAAGAGCACAAAGATATACTGAGAGGGGGGGGTGAATCAGTATATCAACAAACTTTTACCCTCTTACTTATTTATCAACTTCAAACTTAAACATACATCAACTATTTGATATGAACCAATTTACACAAGTTGACACAACTTTTATTGAAATGATTTTTACAAAGTAGGCGCCAACCTACAGATTTACAACTAGATAATTTAGTAGGACACAACCTACAAGGAACATCCAAACCTTTACAACTTTAGTAGGCACCTACCTACAAGGAGCACCAGCCCCTAATGCAAGGCACCAACCTTGACTTGATGGTTGCAAGATGATGCCTTCAATCTGACCTGCACTATCCCAATCCTCCAATCTGCCTTTGGTGATGAATGATCTCACACTTAGCCCACACAAGGAGATGGGACTTCAGATTTAGAATGCTCTTTTACACAACAACCACACTACTTGCAGCAATGATTTGGATAAATATATATGTTTCTCAAGAGCTGTATCTTCCTTATGAAAGAACACATCTATTTGTGCACCCTTTGAAAATCTGCCTTTTCACAAGATTTGTTTATCTCTATTTTCATCAAACCTTTTCTATTTTATTTCCCTTGATCGCCCTTCTTTTTTTTTTTTTATTTCCCTTGTTTCTTTTTTTACAGACATCGAAATGAATATGTCTTAAAAATGACTCTTGATAAAAACGTGATTCTTCAGGTTGCATCAAACTTTGTTAAACCTCTTTTCTTTATTTTAATCATTCCTTTTGAGAAAAAGACGTCATTTCAGTTAGTAAACCATCAAGATTAATTCGTGCCCTTTCAATCCTTGACTAAATCTGACTTAGTTATTTAATCCTTCCCTTTAACTAACTGCGATGACCAACTTTATCGTCAACTTCTTTAGATGATACGTCGCATGTTTCTCACAATCAAATGACGATGAGGCAGCTATCTTAAATTGTGAACTCGATGATCTATATACCCGTAATATTCGACGACTGATATATCTTTATTCAATGTTTGTTTGCCTTTGATATATCCTTGGGTCTTTTATAGCGGTGACATCAATGTGATCTTCCATCCTTTCCAAGTCACCATAGAGAGTGTGTTGTCTTCGAATAAGCATCCATATCTTATATGTTAGGCACGACTGTCAATAGATTAGAGACCCGATAGCATAAATAAAACATATATTTAATATTGCCCGATAAATATTTGGTGACATATTTGAGTTCCTTCTAGTAGCGACAAAGAGTAAGTGATGGCAATATATGTTCGATAGAAATCTCCTCATCAACCTCGAATCAACTTTACTAGATTGACGCGTAACTATTCTGAACACCCGACACCTCTAAATGGCATACTAGGCGTAACTACAAGTATAAATAATTTTTGTCTACATTCCACATATTCTGGCCGCGATTCCAAATAAGAGTAGTTTGTTGATTTGATTTCGATCTTCAGATGTGATGATATTCACATTAGATCTGTAACAATTCACTTCACACAGATGTCGATCTGTAGATGGTGTTTATTTTGCTCCATACAGATTTATTTTGCTTTCTCCTAAGATTTTTGATCTGCAGATTTTATAACACTTAATTGCAATCTGATCTTTAACACAGATTTATTTGATCTTTTAATTTCAATCTGATCTTACTCTTTCCTGTAACTGTAGTTCCTCCTAGATACATCTTCTTGTGTGAATTTCAACTTCATTTGAGATATATGCATCTCTCTTATTTCATGGCTCCCTGTTACATATATTTCTTCTACATTTGACTCTGTAGATTGATATAGCAGTTATCTCTACAACGACAATCTGATTTCTGCTTTTCCCTTTTTGATCTGCATACGTATACTATACATACTCTTTTCTGGATCTGAATCTGCACATACGTTTTTCACAAGATTTTTATCCCTGTTCTCATATTTGCCTTGTGTCTGATATGTATAAACTTATTCAATATCTTTATCCTTTATGATCTCAATGACAACTTCCAACTGTCTCATCTTGAGCACCTTTGATATCAATGTTTGGGCATATCTGCACGATTTGTGGTGTTTAACAACAATGACAATTTGACATCAATGACAATATTTTCAACAGTAAGAAAGTAGCCAGACCAATATGGAGAGCAGAAGCCAATACTTGGCAAACAAATTATCAATCAGGCATTTGCATCTTGGTCAGCATGGTTATCATATCAGAATCCTACAGCACTATTGATTGCCATTAGTAAGTAGACATATCTAAAGTTTTAAACAACAATTTTTATACCAAGCAGTTCATCTGCATCTTCCAGATCTAAGCTCAACAATATGAAGTCAAATCTAAGGTATTTGAAAATAAAGCACATTTTATTTTGGAAATCAAGAATGGGAAGAGAGCAAAATTTTGGAAAGACTCTAGAAAACAACATCCTCCTTAATGCAGTTTTGCAAATGTCATAACAGTGAATCATAAAGATCGCCGCAGATGGTGATTATACTTGTATAATGTAACATCCACACTGAATGGTTGTTACTATAGACAGGACTCAAATCAAGAACTTTACATTTCAAACCACGACATAAGCAAACTTTTCACCTGCTATAAATTCTCTGCAGCAGAATTGTCTTGTGGATGACAGTATGATTCGCCATAATATGATATTTCACATTGGGGAGACTAAGACTTTTTCAAGTAGGTTGTTCAAAATAAAGTGTGTGCGTGTTCTGATGGAGAAAGGCTAAATGAGGTCATCTGCTATTTACTCTTATCTCTTTAATTGTGTTGCTTGTGCTAGTTTCCCACTCCTCCCAGCTCATAAGTCATCATTTTGAAAAACGCTGGGGAAATGTCTGAATCAAATAATTGTAGAACAATCATGATTAGACATACTTTTTCCAAGCTTTACACTACTATCAAGGACTTCTATTGTGAGTGGCTTTAGGACCAAGGGTTAAGTTGGATTCAAGGACTGTACGATAATAGACTACATCTTCAAAACCTGTGCTGTTGATGAGGCCAAATAGAGATCTTTAAAATTCTATTCCTGTTTTCATTGACTTTCAAAAGGTATTCTCTTAAAGAGGCTTTATGCTCCTGGGTTCCTCATTTTCTTCTATTGCCCATCATGAGACTTTATCAGAACCTCATGGATTTTTAAGGATATCACCACTACCGTCAATTACAGGTGCCATTTTTCTACCAATATTTTTGATATGTATGTGCATAGACTTGAGAAATTTATCAAGGGCTCTCATGCAAATATTGGTTAACACCTCCACCATATCTTGGAACATGGCCTCAATACTACTAGTAGACCATTTAAAGGCTCGCTTCTAAGTTAGAGGACATCAAAGTAAGCTGCTAGTTCATATACTTATTTATGAAAGTAGTTTATTGAACCTATCTTAAACCTAAAACCTGCATCCCGACCCTGGATGTCCAGAACATACACTTCCTCGGGCATTCTTGGCAAATAGAATTTCATTCATTTCCAGGATATCAGACAGTTTTCATTATTATTTCCATGATATCACAAAGAGTTTTCAGATTCATTTCCCTTACATCAGATAAGAGTTTTCAAGTTCATTCCAGGATATCAGATAAGAGTTGTCAAATTCATTTGCAAGTTATCCTGTCCATAATGAAGCTCTTTGATTCTCCCATCAAACCAACTCTTCCTTATGGTTCGGAGAGTTAGTGTCCAACTGTTTGGAATCCATAATCATGTCAGAAAAATAAAAAGTGAGATAAGGAATTGCACAATGCCTTCCAATGCAATTTATCTTTTGGGGATTAGAGCAAGCAAATTAAGCATTCATGCTGAATTGGCAAAATAGTCAAATTTCAATACAATCACGATGTCAAAAAAAAGAACTGCACATAACCTGCAAATGTTTTTAAGACACAAAGTAAAACCAACCTTCCATAACATGCCTCCATGGAGCTGACCTTCCCTGCATACAAAATGCACAATGAATGAAGTCTACTGTTAGTTTTTAGCTCCTGAAACAGCTGATTGGAGCAAGGTAGACTTGAAATGTCTACCAACAAATTTTAAGATATCCATTTGCAAAATTCTAGACAGGCTGACCTCAGGAACTATTCTGTTGAGAAAAGTTTCTGTATCATGCTGAACATCCGAATCATAGTTCTCATTTATTGTCAGAGATGCACTTGTGTGTTGCACTGTATATAAGGAAACATAATTAAAGGGATAAACAACTAAAAATGACATATAATGTTGACAAGCATTTTAAAAAGTATTTTATGATTTCTTGGCACCCTTCCCAGAATCTATATGATAGATGAGTCTAGCTCTCACAGAAAAAGTGTGCAAGTCCAAACTTGAATCCTTGTAACTCTGATTGAATCTCTTTTACAATCTGCAAAACACAGATGCAAGTATATCAATTCCTGACAGTATAATAAATAAAACAGAAATATTGGGAAACACTAAATTAGGTAATAATGTGCACATAAACAGCTTCATAAATGCATAAGCATGACACAGAATAGGGACAGATTATTCCAGTGTATACTCTAAGTGAAGCTATTATGAAAACATTTTTGCTTCCACATTCCAAGTTTCATGAGCCTGAGCATTTTTGTTCTATCATCAGTCAACTTTATTGACATAGTTCATAACTGGCATCAATCAAGCAAATTTTCAGAATGTTTGCACCTTCCCCGTGCCCTCCAATATCCCTAGTATACATTAATAATTATTGTATCAAATAGAGGAATTTAAGCATGGTTCAATATTTTTGAGCAATGAATCGGACAGAAATAGAGCATCAACAATCTATACACTTTTAATCCACTAGTTTCATCTATATTAATATTTCTCTGTTTTCTTAGAATAGTTTTCCCTTTCTACAGAGCAGTTTTCTGCATACTGTCAAAACCATCTTTGCACCTCTAGCTTTATTCTTCCCCATGAATCCAAACTTCCCACACAAATCAAAATTTCCATTCATAATGGTGTGATTTTATTTCTGAAAAAATGTTTTCTAGCAAAGAAAAGAAAAATAAGTCACTGGGAGTTCCTTATGTATAATAAACAATGGTCCCTGGGGACGTGTCTCCTACCCAAAATGACCTCATCCCCTATAGGAGACATTTTAGGGACACGGGGATGGGTAAGAAATGTCTCCACCCCATCCCCTTTTTTGTCAAAATTTAGGAAACGTCCCTGGGACATTAAAAAATTTGCAGGGTATGTTAGGAGACAGCTAGCCATCCCCTAACATACCCAAGGACATTTTAGTAACTTTTAAAAAAAAATACTTACAATCGTTCAATGCTTGTTTGATTATTGACATGCCCATCTAGGATTTACAAAAGAATATGAAAATGGTGTGCACCATAATGGTCCATGCGGTTTTAAAGGTCTTTATTAGGGTTTGGTGGCAGGGACTCCACCCCTCAACCTTGCCTTATATCACAATAAGGAACGTGCCAAGGGCGCTGCCTCCAAACCCCATCAAACTATAAGTCTAACCAAGTAATAGACCAATGATCAATCATGAGCACAAAATCTACAAAATACATATCCCCTATTGACAATCTCTGCATCTTCATAGTCAAAGCCACAATCAAGGATTATCTTGTTTCATACATTGCACAACTTGTTTACCACACAAGGACTGCCATAGACAAAGTTGGCATGCTACAGTCATTATACTGCTAAATGCAAGTTAAGTCATAGTTGGCAGGAAATGCCATTTTCATAATGCAAAAATGTAACAATCATGCCCTACACAGACAAATCATAGAACAATCCCATCTATTAGTATCCCAACTAAGGTCAAACTAGAACATAACCAATCATCTTTTACTTAACCGTTCCTCTTTATTAATAGTGGAAGGGATGTTTTGACGAGTCATGAAGATGGTGTTCCTTTCTAGCCTCAACTTACACAAAATTTCCAATAATAGGGGCAAAGAAAGCACCCTTCTCCAAGATCTTATAATCAAGGTATACAGGTCTATCTGAGTTACAAGAATCCAGAATGGTTGTTGATACAATAAATTAAGATGCTATTTTATTTGTTTATCATTCAGGTATAAATCAAGGAAAACTCTTTCAGTTGAGGGGAGTTCGTCTTGGTGAGCATTAATTTCTGACCTGTAATTTTGGGACGAAAACCCTAGAGTTACAGCACCCTGAGGTAGGATGAAAACCCTATCCTCAGTCTTAGTTTTTACTATTCCCTGCATTCAAAATTCGTGAACCTTAATCAAGTGCCTATCTCCAGGATCAACGCAACTAGAGGTAGCAGAAAGAGGCAAATTCCTGATCAAACCTAGCACTCTTCACTGTGAAGGAGGATTTGGTCACACAGACTCAGGCCAGCACACATCATCAACAAGGATTCGAGGGCAGATCAGACCCAGCCTATAACAGGTGTGAGATCTTAAGGAAAAATAGGAGAATCAGATTACTTGACTTGCCACCAGCATCCCAACTCCAACACAATCAACTGCAAAGGGTTTTAAATCAATTTAGTGGCAGTCTAAGGGTCTAACCCAGTCGCCAGCACAAGGGAAGCTTTAACAATCCCCTGTCAGTAACTTTGGAGGCTACATCTAGGTGTTCAAACCTGTCTACAGCAGAAGCAAGGTTACATTTATGGCAAATTGAATGCTATACATTTTTGTAAAAGGCTTTATATGAACTGTTTTACTGGCAACACTATTACTTTCAGAATATTCCATTTTGTCTCCCAGAGTCCTTCATGTTTTCATTCATATATGATGAGATTTGATGATTCCCAGATCTGTTGTTTCCTAGCAGCAATGAATGGCTATATCTAATCTAATCTATTTATTCAGTCGACTATTAGTAGGCTTACCAGATGTCCAGATTGGTGTATTACTCAAATTGAATTTGTTTCTTTTACAAACCCTTGAGCAGAAATTAGGGTAATCAGTGGGACGTTACATTTATTTTATTTGCTTGGTTTTTTTAATACTTTAGTGTTGCAATTTTATCATGGCAGGGGCATGACACATAAACTTTGAGATAAGGCATTTTCTTCAAACTCTATGGTCTCAGTTTCTTCTTTGTTTTCATCATCACTTGGCTGCAATAAACAAGTGATAGGAGTTACTAATTCACTTTCTTTGTTGTTTCCACATATGTGACTAGATGTCCAAGCTTCCTAACATGTAAAACAACATTGCTCTCTTCTCATTTGTTTCTTGCTCATTTTAGGAGGTCCTATCACCTGTAAACCACAAGAAATCAATTCACCTTCTGTCCATTGATTTTTAACTTTCTTATTTTTCTGCTCAACCAATCTTCTTGACAACTCATGTGTTGTAGGTGAGACATCCTGCTTCCTCCTCCAAATGGCCAACAAGTTAGATAGCAACTGCCTGAAAATATCATCATCCTCATCTAAAATCAGAGACAAAATAGTTTGCATTGTTGTTACATTCTCTACATGATATTCTCTGACTTTGGCAAAGAAGCATTGAAACATTTTGAGTATCAAATCATCACATTTGAGATCAAGCATCACCACACAGGATCTAACGTTTGCAACGGTTTCTAGAATTTTTACCCTCTTATCAAAAGAAGGATGTCTGGTATCATCCAACCCATGGAAACTCTCCTCAATCAGGTGGAATATCTCTTTCATTATGTCATCTATGTACGGTACTTCAGGAGTTATAGTCCTTGAAATTTCACTGAGTCAAAAGGTGACTGCAAATCTCACGTCATCATCTGGATGCCTCATAATCTGGGGCTAGACTAATGCAACCAATGGTACCTCTATTACCCATTTCAAAACCTCAAAATCTGATCAGTCGAACTTTGACAAACACATTTCCATTTCTTCCAACTTGTTAAGAAGAACATTCTTTGATTGATACCAAGTCTCAAGTTGTTTTCTCAATGCATAAAGCATACTACTCACATTCATTACTTTTGGTGAAGGAATAGACTTAATAAATCAGAATTATTTTGTGAAATGTTTTGTTAAAGGAATCTTTTCCCTGTTGGCCATCTTCTGTCACACACAAGCTGGCAGGTTCTTCTACTCTAATACCATTGTAAAATCCCTTACTAAATTTTGACAATAATTTGCAAATTTCACAATGTATGCAACTCAAGCATTTTGTCAAACAATTTACATAAATGTTGTTTCAGGTTATATTTCAGCTTGTTTTCAAGTATATGTCAGAGATGTATATATCTTCATTTTCCACTTCCAATAATGCAGTGTACATCATTCACAAGACATTTACCATATAAAATTTTGAACGGGAAATTTAATTTAATTATCTGGGCTTGGTTACAATGTTATAATCTGAAATTTCACATAATGAAATAAATTTACAACTTCATATTTCACAAAGCTGACCTGGAAGAGCAATAAAACATCCAAATCTTTCCTCTTTTTCTGAACTACACTATATATTGCTGTCTAAGCCTTGGTACGGCAGACCCATACAATAGTATGGCACAAGGAGGATGTACGGAGGCTAAGGAGGAGGGTTGTAGCTGGTCAAAACCTCTTTGTTATCTGAAATTGACTCCTTTTGACTGCCTTAGACTTGACGTCAGATTTCAAACAAGGTACAGCTCATTTATTAAAGTGGCAATTCTTTTATGGAGTGTACGGCTCCTCTTTTACATGTTGTGACTACCAAAGGGAAATGTACGGATACTTTAGAGATGCGCTAGAGTATAAAAAAGGTTATTAAATGCTTTAAGCAGATTCAATGACCATTTCCAGCTATCAATGATATATGGTACGATTGCAATGACTATAGTTGTACGGGTAGCAAAATCTACCCAGGAAATAAATAATATTTATTACATTAAATTCTTTTCCTTGCAATTTCACAAATATGATACCCAAACTTGACTGAAACCACAATAAATGATAAATCCTCACTTTGAATTGGAGAAATGATAAATTTTCATTTGCCCGCAAACCTCCAAGAATTTATTTAATCTTCAATCGTTCCGCACCCAAGCAACTTCTACATGAAATTGCTCCAATGGAATCCGAGGGTTTTCATCCCGAAATCCCAAATCTTCAGCACTTCGTCGATCCTTGGTTGGAATCACACTGCCTTTTGGATTTTCTTCCATCAAGAAAACCGTTGGGATTTTCGTCCCTTCAATGAGAAATCTGGCCACAGGCACAAATCTCCAAAAGAGAAACGTATAATATCCAGAATGAATGAAATGAACCACTTAAGTCCTTTTTATAAACTCTTTGGGAACTTTTCGGAATTTAATATTTTAAATCACCTTTTTTAAATAAAATACTTATTGCTCCAAAAAGTGACTTTCTTTAATTAATTAACATTTCCGACAATTTAGTCACTTTTATACTCACATTATAAATATTCCCCACACAACTAGGTGAAGGTGCAAAAAATACAAAAACAGTCCGGAAGTGAAATCTGAAGGTGCCAAAATACTCAAGAGCTCATCGAGAATCCAACTTACTAAAAATAGACACTTTCCAAAAATACCATTTTCCTCCAAGAAGATTGGAGTGTACCAAAAAAGGCAAAACCGCTCTCAAAAAGTATCAATGGACTCAACATGATCCCCAGAACTCACTGCCACTATCAGAACTCCAAACCGATAAGGGTGTTGCTATCCAAGAAAGTTGGGGTTTCCTGGGAATTCTGGAAAGGCTGAAAGAGGGACATTACATTGTTTTGCCAATGAAGCACAATCTCCTCAACAAGTTCATGTTAAACTCACGTATAGTTCCAAGTGTAGACTCCTAAGTCTTTTAGTTGAAACCAAGCCAAGATACTCACCATTCCAACACACAATCTCCAAAAGCTAGAAATCCAACCTCACCCAAATCTAATATAGGTGCACAACCGATCATCTCAAGCTAGTAAACTTCAATTGCAAAACCGCAATAACTAGAAGCTCACAAAACAAAATGATCATGACACTCATCTAGTAGATTTACCTCCAAATCACTACTAAAGCTCCCATTGCAAAGTAGAGAATCCAAGAACTTACCATGTTGTCATGATTTACCATGGCTCAACCAAAAGCTCCAAGAGCTCTCTACATGGCAACAAGCTGTCCATATCCTTAAAAACGAAAATAACCATCCTCTACTAATAGAACAAGGAACTACAAAGAACTCTCACTACTTGCATAAGACAAAATCCAAAGCTCCTCATAACATCAACATCCACGGCAAAAGATCATCCATCACAAAGTGACAAATTCACATCACTACCAAAGCTCCCGCTGAAAGTGATTTCAAGCTACACATGGCACCATGATAAACATCTCCCAACTAAAGATCACCCATGGTCCTCACACAATCAAAGAACCCAATTGCAGTACCAAGAGCTCCCAAAAGGCAAAGTAAAACCACAATCTTCAATCATAAAGATACCATTGACAATATAACCACGCAAAGCTCCCATTGAACCATGATCGAAAGTTGTTCATGACACCATAGTCAACTACTACAAGTCCCAAAGTACAACTATCTCAAGCACTTGAAACAACCATCTAAATCGACATCACTACAACAAGCATATTAATGCACCATGATGATTGAAAAGACCAACCAAACAAAATCCACAACTCTATGGCATCCAACAACAAAATCCTACTACAACTAGACACCAACAACATATTTAAGATATGCTCCTAAGTTCTTTATGCAACATTCAAGTGCAAAAACCCACAAAGCCAACATACATGTGACATCTCAAAAGTAATAAAAAAGCATAGCCAATGCTCCAACTAAAACCAAAGAAAAATACAAAACTCTTAAATATCAAACAATGTAGCACACAAATTCAACACCACATTAGTAACATGCAAAACAAAGACAACCAAAGATAACATGTAGATTTTCCATGAATCAAGCATAAGATCAAATCTAGATCCAAAATTCATCATAATGTTGTTACATCCCCTCTATCTTGAACATGAATATGGCAATGAAATTATGGTTGTTATGTTAGTTATGATTAACTGCTTTTCATGAGAATGTGAAATTGGGGAAAGAATTTTTAAATTATATGTTGAAACAGCAAATGTGAATGATTTTCTTAAATATTTGAAAATGAATGTGAAGATGAGTTTGTATTTTATATATTTACATATATGATGAGAATGGTCTAACCCTGTTTCCCTTTTTGCCAAGTGGTTGCAAGATCGTCAACGCCCGAGGGAAAAGGAAATATCATCAAGGAGAGGACGTAGTTAACAAAGGATCAAAATTATCATTCCACCATGAGTCGGTGTAAGATGGTTGTGTTAAGACGTAACCTTGGTCATAACTCTTTTAATAAAATAATTGTTTAACAAGTCATTTTAAATTATTTTTCAACAATCTCCTTTTGAAGTTGAGAAAATCAACTCATGGAATACATCTTAGGAGATTGTAAATGGATATAAATATTAAATTTATAATAATAACTATAATTTTAAAACCATCGATTTAATATAAAAAAATAAGTAATGCCAAAAACTGATGGGAAATAAGAAGGAAAAATAATAATCCAAGAGGGATGTCAGTAATGTTAGGGTGGTAACTCCCATCTTCTGGCCACCTTTTCCTTGCTTGAAACGTCCAAGATCTTGGGGGCAGTCGATGGAATTTCTTGGCCGATGGTATTGAGCAATATAATGTTGTTCTTGGCTTTCTTTCAAACTCTTCACTCCTCTCATTCGCAGTTTGCTTCCCCATTTCTTTGGCAATCGCAATTTGGGGCATTCTTGGAATCGGCATTTCTTGTATTCTTGGAATCGGCATTTCTTGTTAGCTCTGGAATTAGTTTGTCTTGCTCCATTTTTTTCAAATTATTCCTTTGTCATAGCTCATTTTCTCTCTTACTCTTCGCTTTAAATCATTCTCCTATACCCGCATTCGCTAGTTCCGTATTCTTTCAATTCTCCATCTCTTCTCTTTTCTTGTCGACGTCCTTATCAGGTGGAAACTTTGGTTATCTTTCTATGAGTTGAACGTGGTAGAGTCTGGACAATAAATCGAGTCTTCAATTTCTGGAAGTGATTCTTTGATCTTGAGTTCGCCATTTCCATTTCTCTTTGTCAGAGAGACTTTAGTGGCTTCGTGGTATCGACCTGATCATTTGAGGAAAAGTTTTTGGATCTTCTTTGAGTTTTAGATCTTCATTTACAGGCAAGTAGAATATTAAGTTATTTGCATCGATGGAACCATCTTCATTTGAATACCTTATGTTTTGAAAAGAAAATCTATTGGATTTTCCTCGTCTTTCTGAAAGTAAAAGATTCGGGTCTTATATAATCTTCTAGGGTCGGTCTGAGGAAAGACTTTTCTTAAGCAAACCTGAACCGTTTTTAATTTCTTGCAATCGGAAATTTCTCTGTTAATAATATACTTTTGAATCAGAATATAGACCGAACTTTTTGCAAATCTCTTGAATATTTACTCTATCTAAATAAGCCGAATCCTCTCCTATTCTACTCTCTAATTTAGAAGTTGGTCTAGTGCATTTTTCTTTGCTCACCCCGAATCCATTATGTGAAGCATAGATGTTATTGTCTTGATAAATCCTCAATGTCGACTAAGTTTCTCTTTATATGTATAAAACTTTATGGTTAAGAATTAACCTTGAACTAAGAGAAAAATGATAATCAAACCAAACATTGTAATTTAGACCTTGAGATAAGTGTTATCATGTTGAGCAAGGGTGAGAGTGCTGACGGCACAGGTGTGTCAGTAACGTTAAAATCCTTGGCCAGGGTACTATGCTAGATTAAGCATTTGTCAGCTATCAAGAACCAAATATACCACTAGACAGAGTGATCTTTCAAGTTAGGAGTTACCTATAGTGGAGGGTCGACCAGGAGGTATAGGTCCTTGACACCAAGATCAGAGGCATGATGATAATATGAGATCCTCGTTGATTACCCTCGTGAAGGGACAGGTTTCTTCAGTTGTAGAAACACAGGAGACCAACAAGTCTTCAAATGGGCAGAAAAGCCCTTGATGATATTTATTTTTCCCTGGATATCAGAGTCAAGCTCAAGTATTTCAGCTTCCAAATTGTATTTTCTTGTAACCCTTTCTCTCTCTTATTTTCAGTTATAATTACTTAGCATGTATACTTCATAGCTGTAATAAATGCTCTTCTTTCATTTGAAAGCAAAGAAAAGTCAGTTATTGTTCTTTTGTATTTTCAGTTATATGAAATCAGTTAGTTGCTTTTTTTTCAGCTGAAACTGAAATTTTAAAAGTTAGTTGAGAAATTGAATATGATGTATTCATTTAAAAACTGTTTTTCTTTCCATTCAAATTGCAAAGGAAACCCTAGCATGAAACAAGTTAGTTACATTTCAGCAGAAAGCTAGTAGTTAGATTCCATTCTTAAACTGTAGAATAGTTAGAGTATTACAAATGTAACCACAATTTAGGAACCCATCAAACAAAATTACAAAAATATTAAATGACAAAACACATATCAACACTTCCACACTGAGAAGAGTACAACCAACCTCCCCAAACTATGAATGAAAAATGCATGTAAATCTGCAATCGTTTCCATCCATAAACCCTAAACAATAGTTTCTTTACAAATCTACAAAACCACATAATTTGATTAACAAGTAAAACCAAACATGCAAATCTAAATCCATTTAAACATCTGGAAACCCACATATTTGAAAACACCAATTACATAACCCAAAAGAATGAGGGGGATTAATGAAAGAGCTAAGGTTATGCGAGTATCACAAATAAGCACAAACACAAATTTCAAGCAAGATTGACAAAACCCATAGATCTAAAAACACAAACTTTTGAACATGCAAGCACAAGCATTTGAAAGGATCAAAGAGTTGTCTAGCAAATCCAGGTCACCAAAAGACCAATTCCACAACCTACATGCAACCAAGGGCTAATCATCCAGTGCTTCCATTAAACTAGAGACTAAAACCACAAACCCAAAAAGTGCACTCCATATGGAAGTCAACATAGCTAGTGCTTTCCCATGTGACCAGGGAGCCAAAAGCAAGCACCCAACATGAACACTCTTCCACTACACATGACCACAAGATAAAAGATCACAACCACCATGCTAAAGAGTAGTCCCATACTACAAAACGAGAGCTCCAAATCACTATCATGTAACATGCAGCATGCAACCACATGACAATAATCCACTAAAAAATCCCACTTAAACAAGGATCGATAATCAATTGATTCCTTCCTATAGATTTCCACAAGTTTTTGAGGCTAAAAATATCAAAGCAAAAGAATTCCTAGTACTAAAATGCCACGGATCCATCACATGCAACATGTAAGTACATGCAAGTACGTGCAATCACATACAACCATATGCAAGCCATGGAACCACCTTGTTCCTTATTTCAAATGTTAAGAAAAAGCTTGCAAATCCCTTAGCAATTAAACTCAAAACAAAGCTCATCTAATAAACATTAAGGCACTTTCACATTAACCCTTTGAAGATGATATTGCAAAAATCAATCTATAGAAATTTAATAACATAATAGCATAAAAATCAACACTTTGAAATAGAAAAAAATTAGCAAAAGAGGAATAGACACAACCACAAGAAGAGAAATGACTCTAGGAAAAACCTTTTGAAAAAAACCCAACCTCCAAAGAGCACATACATTAAATGTATTATTGAACAACATCAATGGTTATAATACATTAATTGGATATCCATGTGGGCTTCAATGAGATTACACTCCTACTTCTCTAGAAGAAAACTAGCATCATTACCCTACAAAAAAACATTCCTTTACATCCTCTATTCCATGCCTTCAATATATAGACTTAAGGAGACCCAAAAAAACACCAAAAAACAATACCATAGGCCCAAAGCAAAGTCCCAAAATACTATGATATGAATTCTCACAATCCTCGCATCTTTGACTTCCACCACTCAAGTTGGCATATATAACTCCCAAGCACTCCCCCATGAAGCACTAATTACATCTTACACCCACTAATTATGGAAGATGCTCTTAAAGTCTACCATGTAACCCCCTCGTCAATGCCTCATTACAACAATATTTCCATGTTCTCAAAGAATAATAAAATAATACATGTCCCCGTGGACATCCCATTTTTTCCACTTCACAATTACTAAAGCAAAGACACATAAATTATTTACACGTCTACAAACAATTAGGTTACAATAGACCTTAGGATGTGTAAGGTGAATAGCACACCTAATCCTAACAACTCCAAAGGGTAGAGAATTTGATTATTTATCATATAGTCCTTACTCCTTACAAATGGAAAATCAAATCCCACATCACTAATGGACAGGGACACTTGGCATAAAATTTCAATTGTTCACCCAAATACATTAATGATAGCCTCAAATTCAAGTTCAGTAACTTCAAAGAGATTCAAATGTGGAAATTATTTTGCTGAGAGGTAGATTCACATGTGGAAATTATTTTGCTGAGAGGTCTAGCCTGGAGGTCTGGGAGTACCATTGAAGATTTTATCCTATGTCTTGTCAAAAATATCATGGATGATGATAGGAAGGATTTGTGAAGTTTACCTTAGGGAGATTCTATAAAAGAGATTTCCGTTTGGTTTTGGGTTGCTTTCCTTTTTAGTTTCTTGCTAGTTTGGATTGCTGTTGGTTAAAAATTTAAGGTTTGAATATCCAAAAATTTCCCCTGATGCTACAAATGAGCACATCCAACTCTGTGATTATGCTTCCCTAAACCACTGCTTCAGAATTTTCCCAACTCAGATAAATGCTTCTCTCAGTGCTTCTGGTTTATCTGTTTTAATCTGTTTCTTGTTACTGTTTTAATTTGTTTTTCCTTTCAGACCATCACTGAGTTCAAGGTGAGTTGTGAACTCATATAACACCATAGGAAGAAAGACTTAAACCATCCACCAAAGAAATCCTTCAAGATATGAAATCATTGTGGATGCAAAGCTAACAGACAAACTTAAAACTTGTGGACAGTGGAAAACCCAAATAAAGCTTTCCTAATCCTGCAAAAGTCCAATTCTGATAAAAACTCAATTGAGACAATTAACGAATGATATTAAGATGTAATTAAAGAACTTCAAAGACTCAAACTATACACTGTTGAATCAAGCTCCATCACATCATCGTCCAAGTTGACAAGAATTTGCTTACGTGGAGGAAATCTTACTAGATCAAGGCCAGACTCATTTATGGGAACATATAAATATTGATAAAGACCAATGAAGCCAAAGTGCTATATGCAAACAGTCGTGCTTCTTGTCAGATTAGCCACTTTATCCAGGGAATACAAATCAAAGTCGTGGTATATTGTAATGAATTCCAGAAAAAACAAGATTATCTGGATATACCAAAATGATTGTAAGATTTCTTGCTGAAAGATTGAGGTTTCAAATCTCAGAAAATTCATACATTCCCTCATCTTATTATCATTTACTGTGATATGTTCAGTGGAAAGAGAGGCTTTTATTTTATGCCCCTGAGTATAGCTACAGCTGTGGCCCTTTGATAACTTTACAAAGTTAATGTCTTTCAGAAAAATTTATGGAGAACCAATTGTCTGCTTTAGTCTGACGTAATGGTTGAATATTCAGTAAGGCCATCTGTGAGTTTTAAATTTTCCGTGCAATATCCTGAATGGAATATTTTATATTATTTGATTTACTTCAACAATTGACAAGGGCTAACGCATAATGATCAGCACAAAATGTTGATTATAAAACTCTGTTGTGCTTGAATGTGTGTCTTTTGAATTGCTAGGTTCTGAAATAAATCTGCCACGAAGTCACTGAAAATCTCTTTGGAATATCATGAGACGATAGATATGCCATGAAACCTTCAACTTGTTTAGACTCTTAAACAAATTATGAACAGCAGATTTGAATTATAATTCCCACAATTGGAAGCACTAGGGAGGTGACGAAACATTGCACCTGAATATAGATATCCCTTGAAACCTTTGCCCAAATTGGAAGCACAAGTCTGGACCAAAAATGGAATCACCACGATGATCAATGTCCAGGCTGTGACAGTGATTTTAAAGCTGCACACCATAAATCCAAACTCATATTACTGTTACGATAGCAGTACAAAAGATGCATATACCATAAGGATCCGATGTATATCTGAATTATGCCCCAACTGGCAGCACTACCCTGGAAATAATGATGTAATTTATATATGTGAAACCTAGTGACTAGCTGTACAAAACCCTTTTCACTGCTGCATCTATAATGTAATGTATCAATAGCAACCAGTGATCATAAAGAAACCATTATCATGCTCTAATGGCAGTAATTCATATGGCAAATGGTATCCAATTGTTAGTACACTCCTTATATGCAGATCACAGCCACATTATTGATATATGTCTGCCCAAAAACTATGCAGAATTACTCCAGAAGTCACAGTGCCCCTTCAACACAATTGTAATCTTGATATCAATCTAAACTTTCAATGGTTCAGCCAAATGGTGATTACTGTATGAAATCACTTCAAAGAATTGTGGGTTTTCATCCTCCAATTCCAGACCTAGAGGGTTTTCATCCTAAGGTTAATTGAACCAAAGTCCAATGCTTCAACAAGGAGTAGAAATCAAAATATAATGGTTGATCAATGATGCCTCCTTCTCCTTGCTTGGCCTCTCTTAAATAGAGCTTTCATCTAAAAGACATACCTCTTCAAATGCCCCTTGATTGACATTATTAAAAATAGACTTTAATTATTATTTTATTTTATAATATTATTTAATCCTTCTATTATAATATTATTTTATTTTATGCTATAATTGATATTTATTTATTTTATAGCATAATTGATTGTATTTGTTGTGCTGGAGAATACATCTGCTGCACCAAATTTCTACACCCGATCCATCCTGATCACAGGCCATAGACATGGTCCTTGCATTGAAAACAAAGCATCTGGGTTTAAATTCAAAGAGGGAATATTATATTCTATGCATATGTACAGTTCTCTTTTGACAGGTAAAAAGACCCACATGAATATAAGTACAAGTGTTATGCATCCCTGGCCCGAAGGAATGGGGCATCCACTGCTGTTTTGGGGACTTGGGGTCAGGGACAAATGTTCCCCAGACATTGCCTAAATTATTTTCCATCGCAAACATCACCTAAACATCTTTCCCTCCCAACCATCACTGGGAAGTTCTGGTCCCTCAGGGAGCCATCCAAGGTACATCCCATTTTTCAATGAAGTTCACAGATGTCTTTGTGTCCCCGGACATTTGAGGGCCGTCCCAGATTACTGGGAACATCCCCGGCATGTTGAGCATGTCCCTAAACAGTCTGACAGACAAAGATTTCCCCAATAGCCTGCAGAATAAAATATTTTATAAAAAAATTTAAAAAGAAAAAGAAAATCAGACTTAGAGCAGGAAAAAAACAAACTTGTGACAATGTAATATTTGCAATTTCACGTTCTTTTTTGTCCAATTCAATTTTCATTTTAAATGTTCAGTATTCATTGTTCACTTTTCAATGTCAACAATGCTACTTATTTTTTTAATTTTAATGTAGCTCTTTAGAATGTTTGATGATGTTTAACTGTGGAGGTTTGTACCTGTGCAGCAGCAACACACCATCCCAATGTGTATATGGTCCCCGTTTCAAACCCCGCAAGCACCCTCTGATGCCCAGATTGAAGGAGCTAAAGAGAGAGCACTCAATTACAATATAAACTGGCCAGCAGTGAAAAATGGTAACCTTGTATGATTGTAATTATATCTCCCTCCCCAAGTACCAAGATTAGACATTCCTAAAATAATAAAAATATTACAGAATCATAGCTCCTAGAAAAAATAAGAAAACCTGTTTGCTTTGTCAAAAAGCATGATGTTTCTATGCAAATGAAAAGCAATAAATAGACCCGATAATGGGTTGGAATAATGGCGGTAAGTACCAGAGTAATAATGAGGATGGTGTGTGGGAAGTAATTACGAGGAGAGATGGCTGGGCATTTGTTTCATTGAAGGGAATTACGATGAGAGTTGGCTCATTCATTGCAGGTGTTGGAATTTGAATTTTTGGCTCTCTGCCATGGCATCCACAGCTGGTGTGCGTCATTTGGGTAGTAGAATGCGAGGTAGTTCCAAGGGGAAGGAGAAAGTGGAGGTTAAAACTCCCATACAACGTAAGCACCAAGTCTCTAGAGAGGAAGCTATTGTGGATAATGAGATCTCAGGCCCTGCTCTTTGGCTGTGGATGGTTAGGATTTGGGATTTGACAAAAAATATGGATGGGTCTCCTGGTGTTTGCATTTGCTCAGTGATGGCTAAGCTTTTATTAGACCCTAGCTATATGCGGGGAAGGTGGAATATCTTCAAAGCTGCTCAATCCCTCTCTTGTGCTTCTATGCTATTGACAGTTGTTAGTTCTTATTTGTTGCATGATGATATCGGCAATGTGATGCACCAAGCAGAGGTCCATTTCAACTGCTTCCTGGAACATCTCCATGCAATTAAACAAAACCAAATTTGTCTCCAACGGGCTGTGGAGGCGATTGCTGTGCAGATGAAGGTGGCACTGCCAAAGGATGTGATTCCAGTGTTTTCAGACTGTTGTGATGATGAGGAGGAAGTAGAGGAAGGCGTGAAGAAGAAGGCTCCAGTCCTTAATGTTCCATGTGTTAATTGCAAGTTAATAAATAAGGGTTCCGTGAATTTGTCTCAGCCCTTCCTTTAATAATCACACTTTTATATGGCAGTTTTATAGTCTACTAGTAGCGGGGTGGTAGTATTTTGTGGTTTCGGCCTTTTTTGTGGTGTTTTTGTGATGAGCCCAGCTGGCTCCAACTCAATCCCTGAAGTTTTCTGCTTATCTTTTGTGTTTTTTAAGTTTTTTAGGAGAAATTCTAGACAAAAGTAGAAGGGGTGATAGCATATAAATGTTGATAAAACACAGATCTGAGGAATTGCTGAGAAACTGTAATTGCAAGAAGTATTAAACAACCACTACAAAGAGATTACAAATGATAAATGTACCTGGATGCCTCCAGATTATTTAAATAAGAAATTCTGGAGCTTGCTAGTCAAGAATGGTGAAAACTGACATATCCAAGCGTACAAGACCACTAAATGATTTCTCCAGCCTGGAAATGGAGGCAAATGCTCTGCAAATGCTAGGTGCTAGTGATGAAGCTGTCAAACCCCAAAAAGGGAAGGTGTTTCAGCCTTCAGGTTCACACGCCCTTCTCTGGGTGTCCACACATGCAAGCTGAAATGTACGGCCTCTCTCTCCAGAAATGGTACGACCTCTGTGTGATGCTGACAAGTGAGGAAAGATGGCGATCCAAAGAGATAAACCCTTTCCTTTATTGAAAACAGGAAAATACTGCACAATAGAACTCTGATGAAGCCTCGAAGAACTCTTGAATGAAGCTCCCGAAGTTGCAACTATTCAACTGGTATTCCACAGCCTCACAATCACAGATCGATGAAGAATTGTCGCTCTCCAAAGAAGAAATTTCCTAAAACCCTTGTTCCAAAAGGCAAAGCTTAGCAAAAAGCCAAAGAAGAAATGTCAAATGATCAATAATAGAGTTTGAATTTCCTTTGGCTGCCTTATATGCTCAAAAAGGCACGATTCCCAAAAAGTGACGCCATTCTCCCTTTAAAATACATTTAAAATGTATTTTATAACTTTCAATAGTTATCAATTAAATAATGGGCACACTTTTCAATAAAGTGTTTTAATTTTCACTTAAATAAATTTAAGTGATTCACTTTATTATAAAATCAAGTTGACTTTATAATATTCCATCAAATAAATTAAATACACTTTAATCCACTAAAATATTAATATCTCTCTCATAACTCAACATATTGCGTGTCGTCAAGAGCTGTCAATCACTAAACTGCCAAGGCTTGCATTGAGCCTAACACTGAACTCAAAAGGGTGGAAACGACAATACCACCAAAATGACCACTGACTCCCTAACCAGATCTTGTCAGCCTATGAGGGTCCAAGAGATAGGCTAACTAACTGCTCCTGATAACTGACTAAAATGGGGACATTACAGTTTCAATATGAATTAGTATTTTAGATAGATATGTCTTTTTGGACTAATATCTGTATGGGCAGCAGCCTGGTGATATGGGGTTTCCCCAAATTTTAACGGTTCCTGAATCCTAAACCAGGTATTTTATCAAAAAAAGCCTTAAATACGTTTTTTTTTTCAATTTTCTTGTAGTAATAGTTAAACATATATCCAATTTGCTGTCCCCTGCCCTGTCTGCCTGCCATTCCCAAAATATGGCAAAATTTGTCATAATGGAAACTTAAAAGAAACATACATTTAGCCTTTTCCCTTGTTTGCCTATTTCTCTTTATACAGTCACAGGCAGTCATAAAGGCCGTGATCCAGCCACTCTAGAGGTAAAGGATGGGATTCATTCTCCTTCAATCCCCCACCTCACAAGGAGAGATTGTGACTGACACTTCCCTATGTTCATACATGACCATCGAAACTTTCTTGGAAACAATCAAACATAAAAGTTGCAATTCTGCCTAGGAATCTTTGCATAAAAATCAAAACTAAAAGTTTTGGAAACAAAAAAATTTAATTATCATATCATTTTTAGATAATTTTCCACCATAAAAAAATTAAAATCTGCCCTGATACCACCAATAAATGCAACAGCCAAATCTTTCAAGTGAGCCACTCTTAATTATAAATAGAAAGCAATCTTCAATGTATTAAGAGCTCATCCAGCTAGATGGCACGATTTACATAAAGGAAAAAATTTTACTACAATAAATCTATCCATACTTAAAGACAAGGAAGGCCTCCTCTGAAAGTGTGCTTCCTATAAAAATAACCCTATTCTTGTCTTATTTTTTTAATGGAATCTTTGGCCTTCACATGGCTTTATTTATTCTAGTCCCTTGAATCAATCATTAGCCTTTCTGACAATGCCTTTCACATATCTCAAGGACAAAAATTAATTATTTTGGGGAGGGATGTCTGATTGTTCACAAAAAAATCGACAGTTTGATTCAACTCTCTCAGTCCTCTATGTCCATAAATGACCCTAGAACCTTCGTGGGAAAGTAGAAGGTAAAGAGACACTTAGTCTTAAGGAGGAAGGTACTTTCCAGCAACCAAAGGAGTTGAATATTTGTGTTACTGTTGAATCAACTCTTATCATAACAAATCCTCTTAATGAAAGATTGATCTCAAATGTATAGATTCATGGAATTCAGCCTACCTATTACCTATCAAATAATCAAACTATAACTGGATAGATTGCAGGACACTGAAAGAGAAGATGGAAGTAATAATAATGCCTAGGAACTATTTCATCATTTTCTTGAACCTCTAGGGTAAAGATATCATCTTTGAGAAGAAAATGTTAGACTGATCACAAATTTTCAATGGTATGCTTCAAACCTATGGAATACACACCCCTCTTTTTCTGGTTTTTCTGTTTTTGTGTTTCTGATTGTCCATTTTTAAATTGCGAAAAAAGTTGATGGTGATGTGAACCCATTTTGAGCAGGTTAGAGGAAGCCAGGGAACTTCTTTTGCTATTCCTGTGTTCGAGAAATGGGAGAGGGATGAGGAAACATGGGAAAGGGGCAGGAACATGTCCCAATGTACCCTGATCTTAAATTGTTGCCCAAGGGTCAATTTTGAGAGGAGAGCAGTTAGAAACAAAGGAGACTTCTGTAGCATTTTTTTAATGAGGAATCAAATTATAATTGTTTAAAAGCAAATAAATACTCCTGTAGTGTTCCAGACGGTTAAAAGTATTTCAAGAATTTTCTCCTGGAGTTTTCTACAACCAGAGAGTTTTCCATGTTGAATATATGTGTTTTTTGTATGGATACAATATTCTTTTTGTACTTCTTTTCAATATCATTCTGTATCTGTTTTTTCTACACTCAGAAGGTTCAGAGCTCTCAGACTCTACTTTGATATAATTTGTTCTTCTTCTTCACACAGAATGTTAAGATGTTGGATGATAAAAATATTGTAATTTTGGAAAATATATGTTTGGTGAATCATGCTTGTTCATATAATAGCCAATTAAGGATCACTAAATCATGTTACCATGTTTTATCAGATACAAAAACCCCCTTTGTCCTTCCATGTTGCCATGGCTCTCAGGATATATTGAACTTGATCCCTATGGTTTCTACTTTCTTCAAGTATCTAAACTCGAGAAGCATTGAGACCTAACCAAAGCAAAATGAAGAAATTAATCAATTTGAGACCTTTGCTCATTTTAAATTGATCTTCCAAGAGTTGTGCGTGTCCAGACAATTTTTTTTCTGGGGGTATTTAAATTTCACTGCTAGAGAGCTGGTATATTTTGTATATTTGGTATATGCATAGCCACAATATTGCTGGGCAGGAATTAAACAAGATAAAGAGTATGAAAAGTGCATGTAATGAGGATAATTAATGATGTGCACACCAACAAATGGAATGAAATGGATGTGACTTGTGTTATGGCATAGTAATAGGGCTGATTGTATAACTTTGAAAGGGCTAGATCATAGCAGCAAAAACTATTGTATAACTTTGAAAGGGCTAGACCATAGCAGCAAAAATCTTTTGGAGAAAAAATCGGCAAACCACAAGTATAAGATTTTTTGAAAAAATAAGGAAAAAATCGAATTTAAAAAAAAACATAAAAAATGGTAGAACAAGAGATAAAAACTATTTTTTTGGAAATTGAAAGGCATTTCCATAGCATAGAGATATAGAGAGCAAAAATAAAGAGTTTGACTAATGAATTCTAAAAAATAGATTTTTGTAGTTTATATTCATTTCACTGATTACATTGCATTGCACATCTTTCAAACTCAAAGCATTACTTCACATTGCATAACTAATAACTAGATGCTGATAGATGACAAAATTTCAATTACAATATAGTTCTTACAAAGACAAGGCAGTGAACTGTTTGAAAAAATGCCTCAAAGAAATGTGGTCTCATGGTGATGGAATGCCATGACAATGCAATTCCATCACCATGAGACCACATTTCTTTGAGGCATTTTTATTTGCTTGTCATAGCATTCCATCACCACGAGACCACATTTCTTTGAGGCATTTTTTCAAACAGTTTACTGCCTTGTCTATGCTACCACATTTTATCATACATGTCTACCAAAGCATTTTATCAAACAGTTCACCGTTTTGCTGCTATGGCTAAAAGCCTAAAACAGGTGCTTTCGAACAAGCTATGGATGCTTGGAAAAAATCTATCAATGCATAATGGTAAGCAATAGCATAGACAAGGCAGTGAACTAGTTGAAAAAATGTCTCAAAGAAATGTGGTCTCATGGTGATGGAATGCCATGACAATCCATAGCAATTCGCTTGTCATGGCATTCGTCATGGCATTCCACTACCATGAGACCACATTTCTTTGAGGCATTTTTTCAAACAGTTCACTGCCTTGTCTATGTTACCACGTTTTTCATACATGTCTATCAAAGCATTTTATCAAACAGTTCACTGCCTTGCTGGTATGGCTAAAAGCCTAAAACAGGTGATTTCGAACAAGCTATGGATGCTTGGAAAAAATCTATCAAAGCATAATAGTAAGCAATAGCATAGACAAGGCAGTGGTATGAAAAATGCCTCAAAATGGATGAATGCCATGGGGGTGCAATATGCTATTTTCATACATGTCTACCAAACATTTTATCAAACAGTTCACTGCCTTGCTGCTATGGCTAAAAGCCTAAAACAAGTGCTTCGAACAAGCTATGGATGCTTGGAAAAATCTATCAAAGCATAATAGTAAGCAACAAGCTATGGTCTCATGGTTTTTTTTTGCACGAAAATCAGCATGAGTTTATTCACATTTTTTTGTAGGTTTTAAACGCATTTTTTTGGCAATTTTGCAGTTTGAAATGGGAAAAAATCAAAAATGGGGGAAAAATTGTCCAGCCTGCAGATTTTTTAAAAATTGCCCAGCCTACAGATTTTTTAAAAATCAGGATTAATCGGGATTTTTTTTGCAGATTATTGCTTCTATGGGCTAGATACTATCTTCCACAGTGTTTCAGGGACGAGGATGGCAGGACTGCAGGGGATGCATTTCAGGGATGGCAGTCCAGAGGCCATTTTTTGTGGATGGCGGGGGTGAAGAGCACAAAAGATTTACTGAGAGGGGGGGGTGAATCAGTAAATCGACACAAACTTTCAATTCTTAACTTTTTCAAACTTATTAAAACCAACTTTTTGATATGACCCAATTTACACAAGTTGATAAAGCTTTATTGAAATAAATTTTTAAGGGAGTAGGCACCAACCTGCTCAATTTTACAAGAGGGATGATTTAGTAGAATAAAATCTACAAGGAACACCCTAACCCCTTACAATTTTAGTAGGCACCTACCTACAAGGAGCACCAACCCCTAATGCAAGGCACCACACCTTGACTTGATGGATGAATCAAATTAAGTCAATCAGATCTGCACTCTGCCAATCCTCCAATCTGCCTTTGTGATATAAATTCTCACACTCAGCCCACACAAGAAGATAGGCTTCAGATTTTGACTTCTTGAACTTCCCAACCACAAAATGCAAACATATTTTGGATGACATGTATATAAGTTCTTCAAGGTTTGCAACTTTTAATGAAGAGACACATCTGTTCTTTAGCACAAGTCGCATCTTTTAGAGAATGCATCATTCTTTTTAGAAATACGTCTCTCTTAGTTGATTTTCATTTGTTTTAAAAAATTTAAGAGACTGTTTTATCTTTCATCGCACCTCTCCAGCAAGCTTCGAAACTCTTTAGAATAAACATGCACCTTCAAAAAGAAGTACCTCCGTTGAGAAAGATGATGGCGTTTGAAGACACGTCCCTTAGAAAAAAAAAGAATTTTTATTGAAAGATCACGACTATTCATAATTTGCATTTCTTCTGAAAAACACGTCTTTTCTCTTGTTTCGCACCTTTAGGAGTAATTGAAAAATGGAATTTTTATTGAAAGATCACGACTATTCATGATTTGCATTTCTTCTGAAAAACACGTCTTTTCTCTTGATTCGCACCTTCAAGAGTAATTAATCGGTTTGCAACAATTAGTGAGGATAATTAGTTAAGCCTTGTGTACGTGTGCATGATTTGTTTGCAGCGATTAACTTTTGTGAAGCACGTCACACATCTTTGATCATTTTTTACACGACTTTGTAAAGCAAATCTTCTGGCTGTATTTAGACTTAACCATAGTGCCAACTATAGACTTTTCAAATCTGGGCATGAACAAACAGACAGAGACTGATGGCAATCTGAAATAACAATTTGATCTGGAATAGCAATCTGATATGACCCGAACATCAACTTGATCACATTCTTGAATCTGAGTCTGAATCTCCAGCAATTTCCAGTACGTATCCTTGCTCAGCCCTCTCAATGTCTTTGAAAAATTATACGAACAATGATATCATCAAAGGCATATAATTTCATCAATGCTTCTCGTCATCCATATGTTTCCTTGACATCAATGACAAACTTCTAACAGGGGGACAGCAATTTATGTATAGACATAGAGAGTCGAATTTTTATAAGATTTACTAATATTGAGTAGTAATACATCAAAATGAAGACAGTTATCATATCACTTTAGATGACAGCAGCAACAGTAGCAGCATTCAAATACTGCCCTGAGGGACAATAAATTAGCAGATTTCACCTAAATGCCTTTCAAGTCAGGCACTCTTAATTAGTAAGATTTTTTGAAAGCAAGCATTCTATGAGGATCAAACCTTAGTTCCTTGTGAACCTTGACCATCTTATTTAACTACTAAAAACCCATTTTGTGCCATACATTAGAAGATTTGGTCTTGGGACAATTCTGAAAGTTTCTCTCGTTGATCCAATTCTTCTGATTCTTATTTTTAATTACATTTGTCCTTTGCTTGGCACTTCAAAAGCTAGCTCAACAAGAGAGAATGCTGCATGACACATCTTATTGTAATTCACCATTTTTTGTGTAGTTTGGGGCGGGGATGTTGAACTCAGGTGTCTTTGGTGTCTTCATGGGAGTCTTTTGTGAAGATTCTTCTTCCTTTGCCTCTTCCTCCTTTTCTTCCTCTTGGGAGTCCTCATCCTCTTTGTCTTCATCATTCATAGTTTGAACATGGCAATTTCCATCACTTCATGAGACCACATTTCTTTGAGTGCATTCTCTTTCTTTTGCTTGTTCATTAGCATTCCATCACCACGAAGACCACATTTTCATTTTCTTGAACCTCAGGCTATTTTTCTTGCCAAACAGTTTACTGCCTTGTCTATGAAGCTTTACACATTTTATCATACATTCATTTTTCAATTGGCCCAAGTCATTTTATCACCTTCAGTTCACCGTAGTTTTTTGACTAGCTATGGCTACAACTTTCATCCTGCCTCAAACACAAAATTGCTTTAGCGATCACATTTTCTTTTCTAAAAGGATGTTCCCATTTTTAGAGGAAAATTATGTTCTTATCAATGCTCTTGTAGCATTGGTGAAGCAATAGCATAGACAGGGCATCATAGAACTAGGTTGAAAAGATTATGTGCTCTATAAATAAAAGGTGCTTGAATATTTTTATTTTATCATTTGGTGATTGGAATAGTATCAGTCTTCAATCCATAGCAATTGAACGCTTGTCATGAGCTTCATCAATCTTTTGTGTTGTAATTCATGGCTTTCCACATTATTTCCTTTGAGACCACATTTCAAATCTTCAATGGTTTTGAGTGCATTTACTTCTCAATTCTTTTCTTGTTCTTCTTTCCTTGTCTTATGTTACCACGTTTTTCATACATGCTTCAATCAAACTTTCAGGTTTTGCTGCTTTTATCAAACAGTTCACTGCCTTTGCTGGTCTATTTCTAATGAAGCTTTTCTATAAACAGGTGGCATTTCGAACAAGGCTCATCTTCATTTTTGCATTGGAAAAATTCATCTATGCAAAGCATAGTGATTTAATAGATAATGCAATAGCAATAGCATAGACAAAGGCGTTGAAGCGTATAATGCCTCAAAAGAGGTCTTAGTGATTGTCAACAATGGCAACAATTGCTCCATGGCATCCATCATTGCAAGTGAGCCTCATCGTTCACCCTTGTCTATTCTACAGCCTCTTCATACAGTCTTCTAAACATTTTATCAGAGTTCACTACTTGCTGCTATGGTTTGCAGCCTCAAGTGCTTTTGAAACAAGTTATGGATGCTTGGAAAAAATCTATCAAAGCATAATTTGTAAGCAACAAGCTATGGTCTCATGGTTTTTTTTTGCACGAAAATCAGCATGAGTTTATTCACATTTTTTTGTAGGTTTTAAACGCATTTTTTTGGCAATTTTGCAGTTTGAAATGGGAAAAAATCAAAAATGGGGGAAAAATTGTCCAGCCTGCAGATTTTTTAAAAATTGCCCAGCCTACAGATTTTTTAAAAATCAGGATTAATCGGGATTTTTTTTGCAGATTATTGCTTCTATGGGCTAGATACTATCTTCCACAGTGTTTCAGGGACGAGGATGGCAGGACTGCAGGGGATGCATTTCAGGGATGGCAGTCCAGAGGCCATTTTTTGTGGATGGCGGGGGTGAAGAGCACAAAAGATTTACTGAGAGGGGGGGGTGAATCAGTAAATCGACACAAACTTTCAATTCTTAACTTTTCAAACTTATTACAACCAACTTTTTGATATGACCCAAATTACACAAGTTGATAAAGCTTTATTGAAATAAATTTTTAAGGGAGTAGGCACCAACCTGCTCAATTTTACAAGAGGGATGATTTAGTAGAATAAAATCTACAAGGAACACCCTAACCCCTTACAATTTTAGTAGGCACCTACCTACAAGGAGCACCAACCCCTAATGCAAGGCACCACACCTTGACTTGATGGATGAATCAAATTAAGTCAATCAGATCTGCACTCTGCCAATCCTCCAATCTGCCTTTGTGATATAAATTCTCACACTCAGCCCACACAAGAAGATAGGCTTCAGATTTTGACTTCTTGAACTTCCCAACCACAAAATGCAAACATATTTTGGATGACATGTATATAAGTTCTTCAAGGTTTGCAACTTTTAATGAAGAGACACATCTGTTCTTTAGCACAAGTCGCATCTTTTAGAGAATGCATCATTCTTTTTAGAAATACGTCTCTCTTAGTTGATTTTCATTTGTTTTAAAAAATTTAAGAGACTGTTTTATCTTTCATCGCACCTCTCCAGCAAGCTTCGAAACTCTTTAGAATAAACATGCACCTTCAAAAAGAAGTACCTCCGTTGAGAAAGATGATGGCGTTTGAAGACACGTCCCTTAGAAAAAAAAAGAATTTTTATTGAAAGATCACGACTATTCATAATTTGCATTTCTTCTGAAAAACACGTCTTTTCTCTTGTTTCGCACCTTTAGGAGTAATTGAAAAATGGAATTTTTATTGAAAGATCACGACTATTCATGATTTGCATTTCTTCTGAAAAACACGTCTTTTCTCTTGATTCGCACCTTCAAGAGTAATTAATCGGTTTGCAACAATTAGTGAGGATAATTAGTTAAGCCTTGTGTACGTGTGCATGATTTGTTTGCAGTGATTAACTTTTGTGAAGCACGTCACACATCTTTGATCATTTTTTACACGACTTTGTAAAGCAAATCTTCTGGCTGTATTTAGACTTAACCATAGTGCCAACTATAGACTTTTCAAATCTGGGCATGAACAAACAGACAGAGACTGATGGCAATCTGAAATAACAATTTGATCTGGAATAGCAATCTGATATGACCCGAACATCAACTTGATCACATTCTTGAATCTGAGTCTGAATCTCCAGCAATTTCCAGTACGTATCCTTGCTCAGCCCTCTCAATGTCTTTGAAAAATTATACGAACAATGATATCATCAAAGGCATATAATTTCATCAATGCTTCTCGTCATCCATATGTTTCCTTGACATCAATGACAAACTTCTAACAGGGGGACAGCAATTTATGTATAGACATACACACAGAGAGAGCGAGAGAGTCGAATTTTTATAAGATTTACTAATATTGAGTAGTAATACATCAAAATGAAGACAGTGACAGCAGTATAGCAGTAATTAATATATCATGAGAGCAGTATAACAGCAATAAAATTAATCATGACAGCAGCAACAGTAGTACTACAGCAATAAATATATTATGATTCAGATTCATACTTAATGATATAAGGTATATAACAGTTAATACTATCTTTTTATTGTAATGAAATAATTTTTATAGATGATTGAAAAAGAAAAATAATACAAATATAAATATAATTGAGATACTTTATCATACATACCTATGGACTAATATGAAGGCATGGCAACAAAATTAAGAAGAGCACAACAACTTAACTGAGATTTCACTTAAAATACTAATCCATGCCTGAGGAAGTATATACAAGACAGTGAAGCTCATGGCAGTATCCCTTCCCTCTACAGCGGAAAACAGATCTCCACCTCAAATCGCTGCAGTCGGAACTTGGATCTCAACTTGCTTTGAAATATACATGGTTCTTCTTTGCCCCCTTGCTGTGGATTCAGCTGGTGTTTATCACCATTACCATTGTTTGCATCATGGAAGACAATAATATGCACACATTAATTTATCAGGATGTTCAAATGCAAAATACAATCAGGGAAGCCAGGCTGGACTTTGGACAAACCTAAAGCAGTCCCAGTCTTGTATCTGAACCTGAACCAGATAAAGAAACCCAAAGCCCTTTCCATACAAATTTTCGGGCAAACTGAAATAATTATTTTTAATCTTTTTTAAGTTTGCCAAATTTCAAACTTTATGGATTAAATTCAGCAAGCCCTGTGCCATGGATGTAGAGTATGATTTTCTGTCCATTCATTGCACACAACAGAATTTGGATGTAATGGATTTGATAACAACCTTGGCTCATTTACTAAGGGATTGTGTTATGAAGAAAAAACAAAAAAATTCAATGCAAGTAGACAGAAAAAAAAATTCGAAGCATTTCTCAAAAATTTGCATTAAAGATTTTTCAGGCAGAAAGCTATTTTTTTGGCGCATCAATAACATGGATAATTTTTCGTTGACTCGAGCACTCAATAATGACCTTTGCCTTTTGACCATACTCGTGTCATGTGTTATAATACCACTCGTCATTTTAGAGATAAATTGCCCATTTGAAGTAACTAGTGCATCATCGTTGATATCATTTTTTTAATTTAAGGGTGATTTCCTTATATCAAAAGTCTGAAACGAGCTAATCCCAAAGAATCGACATAGGATTATAACTTGGGCCTCGCTTTGGGTAAGCGAGCCCACAAACGAATTTTCCTTTAACCTCAACCTGATATCATATTTTGGGGGAATCAATTGCACGTTTAAGGTCAGTCAATTGTGCGAGCCATCTTCCATGAGTAGCACTTTACATAAATCAATCCCTAATGAAATCAACTGCATGTTTAATGTCAGTCAATTATGTGAGCCATCTTTCATGAGTGGTACTTCACATAAGCAGGCCCTCATTAAAAATGAGTTACACATGGCCTCATTATTAAGCAAATTAGCTGTACATTAACAGGCATTTGATTACCCTGAAAATTAATATTCGCGAATTGCAATATGTTACTGTAAAATTGCTGTAATAGCCTGGATCTCTATATTAAACATTGGTATTTCTTATATTATCGGTTATTCATATCACAAAAAATGATTGATAATCCATCATGATTTCACAGTCCAACAAAGGCAAATCAAGTTTACGATTTTGAAGGGGATATCAATTTCTTTCTTCAATTACTTAAAAATAAATTACTAGTCGAGCATTTCGTTTCATAAAATGTACATATAGTTAATATGATGTATATAATATTTATTACTTTGTTTCCAGCTTTCAAAGGATGCGATTGTCCATCACAATAATAAAAACCTCACGACTCTGAGAAAGGAGAAATAGACGGTGAAGAAGAAAAGACTCACTTGAGGGGTAACGAGATGGCAGCCTCTTTTCTTGGGGGGAAGGGAAATTGTTTTCTGTGCCCAGTTGGACCCCATGATCTCTGCTGTGCTTAAACCTGCAAATTCTTTTACAGAATTGTGGGGTTGGTTTTCATGGCATATTTGAGGGTTTGACGTTGAAGATATATATGTACTTTGAAGGGTGCAAACAAACAGGATTAATATGAGCGTGGGAAGGGTTGACATTTCAAGATTTCCCCAAAAGAATAGTGTAATATTTCTTCTTGTACCTTATTTTGTTCTCTTAAATTTCTTGGGAGAGCTTTACTCCAAAAAAATATTATAAAAATTATTTTATAAGAACCTATGAAAAGCATTGCAAGTAGACTAAGGGTACGGTTCTATGAAGGGGCTTCCTAAAAAATTTCAGTGGGTGCTGTTGAGATTTTTTAGGAATATTTTAAAACTGGTGGTCCCATGAATTCAATTTTGCAATTCAACTTAAAAGTTTGAGCTCCAAAATTCAAGGAATGAAGTGGAGTAATTTGATAAAAATTAATAAATAAATAAAAATTCTCTCATTTTTTAGTTTTTTTGGGAATTTAAAATTCTAAGTGATAGACAAGTGGCAAAAAATATTCCTAAAAAATTCCTAAGGTGTAGGGGCAATTTTTAGCCCCACCTCAATTTCACCAGCTGAAATTTGAAGGTAGTAAATATTGATTATTTAAAATAATTGAATGTTAAGTTAGGAAGTTAAATATGAAGAACCAACTTAATGATTGAAGAGTGGTGGAAAATAAATAAAGAATTAGAAAATGTTATTTGATTTAAGAATAGTATTTTTCAATGTGCTTGCTTAGAATTTTGCATTAGATTTATGTCTAGTCAAAAGGCAAGGTCGTGACTTTGGGACATATTTGCAATCATGACTATGTACTTGTGCTTTAAAGTTGTCTTGGTAATCTATAAGGTTTTATCCTTCAACATTGTCTAGTGTATTTCTCTTTATTCTTTCTAAAAATTAGGGACTTGTGGTACTTATTAATACCTTGATAGGGTTGTCATACTTATTAATACCTTGATAGGGTTGTCATATGACTAGGCTACAAAAGTAATGCACCTTGACCAACCCCTTGAAATTGAACAATATCAAAAATAACAAGAAAATACCTAAGGTGCAAATTATTTACTATGTTTATTGCACCAAGTTGAAGAATGTAAGTATTAATTATTTTAATGTTCTAAAAAGGCGTACATTCAAATGCTTGTAGGAGGTAAGAGATATGATTAGAATGAATGCATTGAATGTATCTAAATATTAGCACAGCACATAACATGAAATTGTGCTAAACGTGTATTTATTCAATTCAAAGTAGAAGGGTAAAGAGTACTAATTGACCAAATTTGAATTTTGAATTTTAAATTAAAAAGGGACAAGTTTGCAACTATGAGTTCATCCCTACATCTATGGAGTTGTTCTAGGATGGAATAATGGTCAAGTCAAAGTGACGAACAGCTAAATGAAGGTAGATGTGCCATAAATAAGTGTAAAAAATAGGTGGATAGGATGAATGTAAAAGAGTTTATGTATAAATTGATTAGGGTAGGTTAAATGAATAAAGAGGCTAGGAGAATGACACCAACTTCACACAATATCATATCATCTATCGTTATATATGTGTATTAAAACATTACATCCAAATAAGCATAAGAATGAATGGGAAATGGTATGGGTATGCAAATTTCACCATTAAAATTATATATTAGTGTGTTGATAATCATTAGTAAGATAAGTAAATAAGCAACCAAAGTAAGATATAGTTGAAGTTTATTTTAGAATTCACCCTTTATTTGATTTAAGGGTATATAAAACATTTGTTAATACTAAGTGATTATTGTTAATGGTGATATGCACAACCAGACTAAATCCATTATTGTACCACTTAGAAAAATACACATTAACTAAATAAACATTGAAATTGAAGGTCAATGTTGGTTGATTCTTTATGTTTTGTTTTTTATAGATTGGTAGTGTTCCTCTTGCTTTAGAAAAGTGAGCCACCACATTTATAAGTTGATGAAATGTTTTACCTAGATACACATATAAATCACACAATATTTTAATTTTTAAATTATGAAAAAATAATGCTCTCCTATAAATCCTTGTAACTCTATAATTTGTCTTTTTATGGTTAATATAACATGCTTTTATTCATGGTTGAATAGGTAAAAAGGAAAGTAAGAAGGATTTAAGATGGTAGGCCCAATGTGTAGAGTTAAATTTGAATTTTAATGCGACCTCAAATGGAATTTAAGAAAGGAAGGGGTTCGATGTGTGATTTGTACTTGAGATGAAGGTTTTGTACTAGGTGGTTTGATTTTCTTAGGGAAGCAAACTAATAACTATGTAGAATGGGTAGATTTGTTAGTAGGTATTAAGGCCATCTATGTGGCTATTTATGAGGAGAGTAAAGTGAAGGGGATTCTTAAATAGTGGTAAATTTAGTTTTAAAAGGATATTTTCCTAATTGGAAACTGAATGTGATATTCCTCTCCTTTAAGTTAACGCATTACTCTAGAGTTCAAATTATTATGGGAAATTATATAAAAAATCAAGGGATCGTTCTTCAATATTTTTCTATGATAGAAAGTAAAGATGTAAAATATTGGGATAATTAAACTTTGATAGCTAAGAAGGATTAGCCTTATGAATTTTAAATTCCTTTAATAGTTATTATTATAAGTATGGGCATTGTAAGCATGTGTAATGACTACAATTATTTGGGGCATATAGTATGTGATGGCTTGTGGGAGAAGTATGGAGAAGCATAAGATAATTATAGTTGGAGGTTGGTTTCTTTTATTTGCTTGTTTAGGTTGTAGATGTCTAGAAGAATAGTTGGTACTTTGGGTGTAGTGTGGTTGAAAGGTGTTAATGTTGTGTGGTTGTATTGTCTTAGTGCCTCTGACAATATGGCAAGTGGAGAATCCTCTCATGAATTTCTTAGGTAGGGACCAATCTTAGGCCATTGACTAAAAAGGGTTTTTATCTATGATGAAATGGTAGTAGTGTGGCTAGTAAAGATTATATTAAGGCCTAAGGTTTTGGTGAGAGTATAAGATACTTCCAATTATGTGCTTTGATTTTTGTAGAGTTTAAGAAGAATCTATCTTGGTCTATTATGAATATTGAGCTCCTTATTAAGGATAATGATAAGGAAATAGTAAAGAGTGGTGATATTATTTGGAGTGTGTCGAGACATATCTCAGGCAAAAACTAAAGGAAACCCTCAAGTTTTCAAATTGAAGCTTACATTTCTTAGTTGTAGGAAGAATTGCACAAGATAAGGGTTTATAAGAAGATGTTATAGGAATCATACAAGGATATTTATTTAGCTAATATGAGATATATTGTCATTTGATTTTGCAATGGAGTTGACTAGGTCATTATAAAAATAAAGATAATTATATTGTTGAAGATCCATAGTTATAGGTGTATTTGCACCTATGTGGGAAGTTACTCTAATTTATGGTAATGCCATGTATAGTTGTGTTTTAGAATGGTAAAAAATGGCATCACTTGGAAGTGTTTGTGCTTGTGAGCCTATGTACTTCCCTTGTCTATGGTTAGAGATTTTGAGTGGTGTTTGTAGGGTGGTGTTGTTCTCTTTGATTTTGTGGTGATGTTCAGTTTTATGGAGGTTATGGTCAAGCTAATATGGCTTTGGTTACTTCTAGATGTTTGTTCTTGATATAGTAGAGTTGGGGTCCCTTAACAAATCCCCAATATTATAATTTGAAAAATAACTTGTTAAATTTTATAAATGCCTTATGTATTAACACCACCATGGAAATGTGCATTGACTATACTAATCAAAATAATATATGACATAGTTTGAATATTTTAATAATAACTTATAAACTCCCTTCGACTATGATTGTATCAATTAAAAAAATATATAAGAAATGATTATGTGTATAAATCACGTGTAGTTGGCATACATGTTAATATGGAAGATGTATACTAAATTTATGACCAAAATAGGTTAAATATCAAAATTCTAATTATTATAGATTTTAAAAAATTGACTCTTTTCTTTGTTGTAAAGAGTAAAAATTTGAGGAGGATTTTTCCCTCACCACAATTATAAGTTCTTAATAATTTAATAATATGCCAAACCAAATAGTATTGTACATATTATATTTATAAGTGATAAAAGTCCATTCCTTGCACTTTTACACCATTTTAAGGTATTTTTTATTTAAATGTGGTACTTAACTTGATTCATTTGGTGTATAAACTAATCCTAATCCTAAAACTATTTGACAAGCTTAAATTTTATAATTCCTTAGACGAGATTTGTTTAATCCAATAGGAATTTTACTTTCTTTTGGACTAGGTTTCATGTGTCCCTATCACTTGGACTAAGCCACTACATGGCCAAGTCCGCCTAATTTTAAACTTCAAATATTTTGCTCCTAAGTTTGACTTTCCAAAGCTTTATTGTTACCTCATCGACTCATGCACCAAAAAGCTCAATTTGATCAATTGGGATAATGTGCTTGCATACAATCCTAGGTCATTTGAAAAGGAGATCAATGAATTGGAATCTTACATAGTAAAAACATATGTATTGGAGTATAACATAAATAATACATCAATATTTTCATCCTAGCTATTATATCTATTGTTGGTGTGCCTTTGGATATTATAAATTAGAAAAAGGGATTGATTACAATCAAGGAAGTTTGTGGTCTTCTCGCTACCATATAAAAAGTTATAAAACATTTACCACTATTAAAAAAAGGGTTTAAAATTACTTAATATAATCCTTGACCATGCATGTTTGCTTTAATTTAGTTAGCTGGAAAAAGTAGCTATATATAAAGTTGTCCCCATAATGGGTAGCAAGTTCCTATTGAAAAATTGATCATGTGACCACACAACCGTTCTTTCTCTTCTCATCAATGATACCAAATAAATTGATCCGGTTCTAGATGCAATGATGCAATAACCACCTTTTGTTGAGTAAGAATGTGATGAATATCAAATAATTGCTCCATTTGGCATAACCAATTGGTTGGATCCTTGTCATCAAACTTTCTCATATCCAACTTGGGTATGAATTGTCATGGCATATTATTATTAAAGGAAGGATCCTTCTTGAAATCAGAGTCAAGTCCAAGGAATTCATGTCCAACAAAAGCATTATCTTCCATCTTACTAGGTGAATCTTCATCCTTACACATCATAACCTGAATAAGTGATTTTAATTCACTCATATCCTTTTGCATGTCCCTTTTTATTGATGAAATTTCTTTAGTCATCTTCTTCTCTAATGATGAAATATCACCCTTGAATTTTTTGATTTCATCCTTAGGGTTAAAATCCTCAATTTCTACCTCATTATTCTCTAAAGATTTCCCCAGTGTGGTAGCATTCTTTTTGCCTCTTGTTGCAAGCCCCATAATGATGGTAGAAAATAATTTTACAATAAATCACAAAAATAAATTCAAAATAATCTAAAATTTTTATTGTAACTTACTCCTAGGGCCTAGGTCACACTTCATTAGAAAAATCTCTCAAAAATTAGGCAATTTGCAACCTTGAGAGAAACTTTTATAGAAACCCTAATTTTGTAATAACTCACTTATTTGTAATTAAAATTCTCTAAAATTTTGACTGTAGGCTCCCCTATTAATTATTCAAAAACCCACCAAAAATATGGAACCAATTCAACAAGATGTAAGTGATATGCACTTTCCAAATAAATTGGGAAGAAACCCTAATTATTTTATAAATTGCTCAATTCAACTCTAATTCCTTTAAAATTTGAACTGTGGCTTCTTGAACATGTTCTTCAAAATCCATTTGAAAATCAAAAAAAATTATTCTAAAATCTTATAGATATTCTCTTTCCAAAATGACCTCTAAAATTTAAAAAAATGCCTTGTCATCACAGTGCCAAGATCATGCATTGATACCACTTGGAATGAAATAACTTGCACAATATAAGAAAATGACATGAAATATGTTGCAAATAATTGATAATAATTGATAATAATAAGAGCCACTTTGAGGGGGAAAGCCTCCAAATATCACCAATAAGAACACAATTCACAATATGATGATGAACTAAGACTCACAACCTCCTATATATACCTTATATATGCCTAGGATATCTCTCAGATCAACTTAGATAACCCTATATAAGCCCTATTCCAACCTAATTAACTAAATAAAAATATAATAATGATAAAATGACTTAATTAGGAGTTAAGATAACTACAAGACGACTATTCATAACCTGATATGCACTAATATTAAGGGTGTAGCATTCTTTATACCTTATCTAGTATTGTTTAGATTCTTTTATCCTTGTGCATTTTATCTTCCATCTTTGCATGTGCTCAGACCCTTGCATAGTCCTTTTTTATCCTTATCCAAGTCATTTTTACCCTTTTCCACCTAACATTTAATATTGTGTCCCTTTTCTAAGTGTTAGGGATCCTTGCATACACCTAATTTTCATCCCAACTCTTCTTAGCAAGACAAAGATGATGTTATAGAAAGCTTCACCCACTCCAAAGGAGATGCAACACATCTAGCTAACCACCAACATATCAAAAGGTTGTAATATGTACAAAAGATACTATTTCAAATACTTATACTTAGGTATAACTATAGGCTCAAGAGATGTAAATATATAATGAATGAGATAATAATTAGTAGAATATATTTGAGATGACATAATAGAAGGTAATAGAATTAGAATTTAATATAAGGACTAGGATATAAATTACTATTGTATCCAATATGTATATGTGATGAGATATGAAAAATATAATATAGTGTAAGTTGTCATAACTCATATATAATATGTTATGTGATGTAATGTGCATGCAAATAATTGTATTATAAATTATAAGTATCTTTTCCTAATACAATATTTTATAACTCATTATATAATCTCTATACTTACTCTTATCTCTAATTCTAGGGTATAAGTATAATTTTTCAAGAGACTTAAGCACATATATTAGATCTATGCCTATTCCTGCCAACATCTTGGTTCCATTGTTGCGACCTTGGTAAATTTATAAAGGAAATGTCAAACCAATAGATATATCATTTATGGTGATAAAGAAAGTCAATAAGAGATTATTTAATACAAGTAGGAAAAAAAATATGGTTAATAATAGAGAATTCTAGGTTCTAGCCTAGTGAGAGGGGGTTAGGTACCTAGTGGATGACAATTGGAAAGGGGGTCCTAAGGAGATCTCTAAAGAGATGTGACTATTTTTTTGTATTAAGTATAAAATGAGCAAAAAATACAAATCATAAATCCAAATTGTTCATCCCAATATCAGAGCATTGTATCCCCACATATCAAAAATCCAGTACTCCCCATTACAATAGAGCAAAAAAACAACCAGCTTCCAAACCCCCTAGACTAACCCATTACAAAAAAAAAAAAAAAATTCCTCAGCTGAGTGCGACCAAAAGAGGTCCATCATCTGTCATGTAACAAAAAGAGATTAGATACACCAAATATACATACAAGTATAATTCGTGAACATGCATATAAACAGTTATTACTGAACAAAAAGATATGCAAAAGGATTGTCCACAGAGTGCTCTAGTCAGCTCCATGACCACCACTCAAAATCACCAAAGCTTGTGCAACAGATAATTCCTCTCCTGAAGGCCTATCATCTTGTCTCTTGTTCTCAGCTTTCTTATTTGGTCCCTCTGCAAGATCTTGATGAAAAGCATGAAGAGCCCTCATGAATACATCAACACCTAGATGTCCCTCTGGCCATGAGTGCCCATATCTCGCTTCCATTATGTCAATAGTAACATGCATGTTTTCCAAATAGCTCCATAACTTGTCCTTTGAGAGAGCCACAGTGATATAAACCTACATAGCAATGTTATAAAATATGAGTCTCCTAAAAGACTCAGTAAGCAACCTCTTTCTTCCCTGAAAGTTATCTTCATTCCTCGCTTTCCAAATAAGCCAAAGAATATTGGAGGAGAGGCACAACCAAAACAGCTTAGTAGTTTTCCCCATCTTTGTATTATGAATAAACAAAATCATCTCAGGCAGCAACTGCCCATTAGATACCCAAATATATTGCTCATTATAAAAGATTTTCCAAATTTCCTTTGCAAAAATGCATTCAAAGAAGATATGATTAAGTTTTTCAAGAACTCTACATAAATTGCACACTACAATGTCATTAGTTTTGCACTTAAAGGAAAGTTTTTGTAAAATGAAGAGTCATCTAAAACATTCTTGTTTAGCTTCAATCTGTCTAACCCAGTTATTCTGAAAAACTTTTTGCCATTGAATTATGTCCCATTGTAATTTTCAGGTTTGATTCAGGTGATTAGTCAAATCAATGTATCCTGTTAGCATATTATAAAGTTCTTTAACCTTAGTCTTTCTTATGTTATAGTCGTTTCTCCATTGAAAATCTTTAAACTGTTCAAAATCATTTTTGGTTTTCATAGGGAATTGTATCCAGTTACAAGCCTCTCTTAGGAATGTATTTGTTCTCCAATTAAAGGGGGAGAGGTTAAATTCGATATTAAATTCATTCCATCCCTTCAATTTTCCATCTTTCAAAATATCACTAAAATGTCTAATGCCATTGATTGCCCATCGTTTTGTAGAGCAGCCTTGAATTAGAGCCAAGGGCATCCCTTTGTGTTGCAGATTCCACCAAATAGACCAATGAGACTGGATAGTCCCAAAATCCCCATTGATGAACTAATGATTATCTAGATGCTTTTTCATCACCTCCTAGGCCTTCCAGATTGTCCTAAAAACATTGGACCCTATAGGTAACATAACCTCCTGGCTACTAAGAATATCACTGATAGGCAAGGACTTCCAATCCTTTGCACATTTAGGGACAGCTATGAGAATATTCTGTTAGATCAAGAGTTTTCAAGGTTCCTCCCCTTCCAAAGCTCCTAGAACCCACTTTGATGCATGGGCTATGCCCTGCAGCTTTAAGTCTTTCAATCCCATACCACCTTTAGATTTTTCAATGGTGCACCAATCCTAGTTAACAACATGCCTCTTTCTCTTCCCTTTCCCATCTGACCAGAGAAAATCCCTTATTATTTTCTGAATCTCATTAATTTGATATGAGTTAAAGAACCACACAAAAGCAAAATAAATGCAGTAAGAAGAGAGAATCTTCTGACAAATTTGTATTCGGCCAGCAAAAGAAAGAAATTTCCTATTCCACTTGGAGATTTTCTTTTCAATTTTATCCTGAATCTAAAACCATATCTCCTTCAAATCTGGTTCCACAGTAAAGGGGATCCTGAGATATCTTACTAGTTTATGAGGACCACCCCATTGAAGCCCATACTTACTAATCCAATCTGGGGGTCTATCCGTCCAACCCAACAACCAAGACTTAGAGGAGGCAAGCTTTGCACCTGAAGCCAAATAGAAGATTTCCAATTTCCTCATTAGATTAGCAAAATTCCATTCCTCCATCAATAGTAGAATGTAGGTATCATCAGCAAATTGGAGATTGAGAATTTCATTTTCATCTGGCAGCCTAACTCCTCTTACAATTGGAACTAAAGTATTCTCCCTCAAAAGATAATGAAGAGCATCAGAGGTAATGACAAAAAATGTCGGGGCCAAGGGGAAACCTTGTCTTATTGACCTCTCCAGAGGGATCTCCTAAGTGGGAACACCATTAACCTCAACCTAAGCAGAGGCATCTTGGAAGAGTGTTCTAACCATTTGATAGAAGGCTTCAGGGAAACCAAAGGCTTCTAGCATTGAAAGCAAAAAATCCCATTCAACCTTGTCATAAGCCTTTTCAAAGTCCAAGAGCATCATTGCTACATTTTGATTTGATGTTTTTTCCCAATTCAAGGCCTCCCAACTGGTGATCAAATTCTCAAGAATGTACCTTCTCTTAATAAAGCCAGCCTGTGTAGAATGTATTATGGAAGGAAGAATTATGGCTACCCTGTCGGCCAAAATTTTGGCCAAAATCTTGTAGGAAACATTTAAAAGAGTAATGGGCCTCTATTTTTTTATCAAAGATCTATCACCATCTTTTGGAATCAGTTTGATCACCCCTTTATTTATTTTGTTTCCAAGGGACCCCTTCTCAAAGGCTTCCTTGTACACTAGAAGAAGATCATCACAAATACATTCTATAAAAGTTTTATAGAATTCAGTCAGTAGTCCATCAGCCCCTAGGGATTTATCATCCTTCAAGGAGAGAATAGCCTTTTTAATTTCCTCTAGGGTCACCTCTTTCCCCAACTCCTTTGCCATGTCATCATTGATCTTCTTTGGGATAAGACTCTTAATATTCTCTCTAGCTTGAATATTGTCTCTCCTTTCCTTTTCTAAAGAGAAAATTCCTTTATATAACTGGAAGAAATGGCTCCTTATCTCATCTTGATTGGTCACCAAGGACCCATCCACAGAAATGAAGTCAATATGTTCTCTAGCATGTTTTTCTTTAATATACCTAAAAAAAACTTGGTACCTTTATCCCCATTTTCCAACCAGTTCATCTTAGCTCTTACCTTTAGCCCTTTGATTATGGTATTTTGGAGTCTTCTAAGCGAATCCTTGGCCATAGCCAATTTATTTATAAGGGCTTCATTTGTGGGATTGGATTGCAACTCAATTTTAGCTTGGAGAAGGTTGTATTGGAGCAGGACCTCCTTTCTTTGGTTGTTTTTAGCCTTTTTCTTCCCAATTGTCTGGAAAATAATTTTCCACCCTTCTATGTTCATTCACCATCTATCAATGGGACAAATAGATTTGAACATCCATTTGTTAATTTTTCCTAAGACACAGAATAACATTTCTATAGTCCACATCCTTCAAGAGACTAGTGTTAAGGCAAAAATTGTTACTATAACCAACAACCTTAGGTACCCCATTCCTCAAACAGAAAATAGCCCTGATGGGATGATGATCTAAGAGAGTGAAGGGGAAAACCTCAACTTTGCATCCATCTTTCACCAGTGAGGCCGAAAAGAAATCCTTGCTGATATAGAATCTATCCAACCTACAATAAATTCTCCTGCCCCCTTTTTGAGAATTGCACCAAGTAAACCAAATTGCTTGAGTATCTTTCTTCTAACCTTTAATAGGGTCTTCAATCCTTAGTCTATATTTCATCCTCTACCAATAGAACCTTTCATTTCCTTGCCAATCACAACCTGTTCCACCCCATTTATCCTCCTTTTCCACAAAATTAAAGTCTCCTCCAATAATCCAGGGGATATCTTGCAGTGACTAAAGCCAGTTCCAAAGCATGATCCTTTCTCTATAGTCATTGGGGGCATAGATAGAGCATACCCCAAAGTAGATTGTATCTTTCTTTATTATCACCCATACTACCATATTGCAAGGAGAGGCCCCAAAGCTAATTACATATTGGGTCCATTTGTTTGCAAGCAAGAGGGTAGCACCCCCTTTACCTTTATCATGCTTAGTAGTGAATTGTGAAGCATCTTTCCATATGACTATTAGGCTTGTTTCACTTATTGCAATAAGAAAAAGTATTTCTCCTTTTTCTAAGCAAGGAATCTCCTTACCAAATGTTTCCTATTGGGGGTTTCAAGTCCTCAAACATTCCAAGAAATACAATTAACCTCCATTAGATTTGCTCATTAGGGGGGTCCTTTGTCACTCTTAAAATTTTCAAAGCATTTAGGAAGCCTGGTTTCTACTTCCACTCTCTTTGCATTAGGGGGGATGATCCCACTAAGCTTCTTTCTCTTATCCTACTGAGGCTGGGTGGGATCTTTATCTAGAGGTGATTTACTAGTATCTAGACCTTTCTTCTTCATGTACCTCTGAGTCTTCCTCACAACAACCTCCATGGGGTTCTCCCCATTAGTGGTATCCTTAGTAGACAACAAACCTATATCATCTGCAGAGTCCATGCCTGATTGTGAAGCAAAACCATCAGAGCTCATCAATCCACCAATAAGGTTAGGAAGATTCTCTGGCACATTAGAGATCATAATCTCATGCACTTTCTCGTTTCCCACTACAAAAGATATGGTTTTGTAAGTTATATGGGTTTTTGATTTAATCCCCAGCCCTCATTAGGGAGGGGGTCCAGGCCAACATCATTTTTTTCAATAGGTCCCTCATTCCAGAGTAAATCCAAATCCTAGAGACTATCCCTAGCTTCCAAAATTTTATTTTCAACCCTAGGGGTTTGTACTACCTTCTTACTACCCTCATCCAGAAGGCACCCTTCAAAATGAATGTCCTCATTAATTTCTTTGAAGAATTTAGAATTAAAAGTGTAAATTTCTTTTTCTTTATCTGATTTATTCTTAGTGTCGTTAGAAGCTTTATTTTGCATCAATTTTAGAAGATCCAACTGTTGTGCATTCAATTTTATATTAGTTTCCAGCTTACCTGAATTCCTTGGATCTTCAAGGATGGGTTGCTCATTCCCTTTCAAGTGACCTTCATTCAAATCATTTCATTCCTTTGAATTATTTTCTAATTTAGAGAGGAGAGAGGATAAATTTTCTTCAACATTTGTTACCGCATCATTATTCTTTATCAAATTAGATTTCTCCTCGTGTGAGGGGTTGACCCTTATTGTTTTATTGAGATTAGGGTTTTAAAAATTTTCATCAAGTTGTTGTGGGGTGGGGCTAGACTGTTTTGAGTCCCCAACATTTTTATCTTTATTTTCTACTTGACCCTCCATTTTAGAGGCATGTTTATTATTCCTACTTCTACTTTTATTCATCCCCCCACCAGAGACGGCTTTGAAATTTTTTCTATTCCTTATTAGAGGGAAATTCCTTCTTATATGCCCTTTACACCTGCATAAATAACAAGCATTTAGCCATCCCAGGGCTTCAATTTCATAACAAACATTGCCAGTTTTTAACTGTTTTCAATAACTCAGCAAATCTTTACCTGAAGAAACGGAAACCAGAACCTGAGCATTAGAATGAGGAAGAGGGGTTTTGGTATCATCAATTTTTAAGACACTTCCATATGGTTCTAGAAAAAGCAGAACAAATTTCCATATCTGAGGCAGGACATGTTTGATAGTTAACCATCATAGGCTAGAGAGGGCTAAGACCTCCTCCTCCACGGTCTCTAGATTCCAAACCAGGGCTTGAAAAACCACCGTGCCCATATTCCAAAATTGCTTTTTAATTACCTCCAACTCTGAATTATGGTTGCTGAAAAAAATAACACATAGACCCTTATGAACCATGTGGCATTAATAAACTAAAGCCCTAAATTTTTTTCCCACACATTAGAGAACCATTCTTCCAAAATATTTCCTTGTTGGAACCCTATTAGGGTCGACAGCCACAAAGAAAATGGTCATTTTTACCAGTCTATTATCTTCCTCTATAATAGCCTCATCCAAAGCATAATTAGGAATCAAAATAGCTTTTAGTGGAGAAAGTGGGGAATGCTTACCTTGTCTTTCTCTACCATCTTCTTGGTCCTCATCGAGCCCTCCAAGCGAAAACTTGGCACCCACTAGAAATTTTCCTCTCTTGCCCACGACAATGTCTCAAAAAGATTTAGGGGAGTCATGATTGATAGACGAGATGGAGGCATTAATGTTTGTAACTCCTGGAGGATTTGTATCCCTGACCATCAATTCTAGATCCTTCACAAAGAGCACACATGCGGACTCACCTTGGTTGGGCCGTCGGCACGGGAGAACCATCCCACAACACATATGAAACAAGAAGGAATCAACACCTCAACAAAAATAGGACAATCCGTAAGAGAACATAAATTATTATCAAACATGGAGAAGGGTCGAGCCTCCTCCACGGAAGGGAGATCTCACACGCGCACAAACCAAAGTTGTAGAGCACTTCAAACCCTCTTGAAAGCTCTCAATGGTTAAATATAAGTTAAAAATTCTTCATCAAAGATGTGACTATTAGGAGAAAGATGAGGATAATAAATTATGGATGAATAAATGGATTAATGGAATACCAAATCAATGAAAGAACCTATGGAAAAAGGATATAGCAAAAAATAAAGAGAGACTAGGGAAGAGATTGAGTTAGCAATGGAATTGAATAAAGAATAAAAGAGTATGAAATGGATTTAGGGGAGATAGGATAGATATTGTAAAAAGATATAAAAGGATAGAGAAGTTGAATTAGAACACACCAAAGGGGTTTTTTCTATAAAGATGAGAATTTTTGGAATAGAGAAGGGTTAGAGTGTATGAGAGGGGCTACTATTGAGATTGTTGAAGAGAAAGAAGATAAAGATGACCCACCAATAGAATAAATGAGAATTAATGAGCACACCAAGGGGGCTATAGTCAAACCAAGAATTATATGGAACTTAATATGATCATACATAGAGGAACATGTGATAATTATACCACTCCATAACAAAGATACAACTAAGAAACTTAAAGTCCATTTAGACAAAGTAATTGGGATTCTACAAAGATTAGAAAACTATATTGAAGATTATATAATTATCCAATGAGTCATTGAAAGAAAGGTGTAGAAGCATAGGGGTACCATCATTCTAACTCTTAACATTTGCATCTCAAGTAGAACTTGTTATGCCTTGCATGTACATACCCCACCTTTTTGCTTTATGAATCTAGAGACCCCTCTATTTGTTGTCATTTCTTCTTTCATTTGTTATCTTTTTTTCATCGCTAGTTTTGTCAGGGTTCTTTTTTTTTGTTTCTCTTAGTTAGATTTTATGTTTTAGTATTTTCTATTGTGTTTTATTCTCAAGTTATGGGGTCTTAACAAACCTCGACACCCATCTCAATTTTGAGGTCATGACAAACCTTGGCACCCATTTTCGTTTGAAGAGGTAGGAAAGGTCCAACACTTGATATAGTTCTTTTATGGTTCTTGAATCATCATTTTGGGTTCTTTAGAAGATAAATTAGGGTTTCATATGTTTAGGTTTTAATGCCAAGGTTTTATGTACCTCAACCTCAAAATGTTTAATAATAACAACCTTATATTTTGGTTTTACAAAATACAAAATTTAGACATCAAAGTTTTCACAAATTTCAAAAGGTTAAGACATTTAATTTGCTCCATTATTTTTTTAAAAATTCATAGATATTTAAAAATCCCTACCATGTCAATCCATTGCAAAATTCAAATCTCATTCTAGACTTGGAACTTAATATTCCATGTCTTAGGTTTTGTTCAACTCCTACAACTCGTTGCTTAAAATTTAATTTATTTTTCCTTATGGTGAGGATCTAGGACCCATTAAGGGAAATAAAAGGAGGGCACAACTTTGGTCCTCACCTCATGCCTGAATTTTTTTAACTTGCATCCAATATTGTTGTTTAAAAGACTACAAAAATCCTACCTTGACCCCAAGAATCTAGTAGTCCTAAAACCCTGATATTTTTGGATCTATCATTTACTTATTGTGAACCAATTGAAGTAGCAATTCTAGGGGAAATGGTTTAGGTTCATCTCATTTTATGCTTTGGTAGGGTTTCATAACATTTTCCCATTGAATCTACCCATTATTTCTCATTGACACCATCAATAATAATTATTTAGTGTAAGTTTCATTGGCCATGATCTATTAGATTTGTCCCCAAATCTGTGGAATGCCAAATGAAATGTATAATACACTTACATGCAATAAAAATGGGATATATGAAGTTATTAAAATTGGTGGGGACATATTTCATAATTCAACGTCATCTAAGCATTTTTGTGGTTTGACAATATTCCATAGGTTAAAAAAGATGGTTGTACTTGGGAACTTGGTGGTAGATCAAAGTGGTTATCCCTTGCAAAGTATAGGAGAGTGATTTGACAAGGATGAGTGTTGAATTCTCAATTTTATGATGAAGAGCTTCAAAGTAGGAGAAAATACCCCTTGACCCCAAAAGAAATTGGATTTTTATTAGCGATTGGAGGATTTAACAATAAAACCAAACTTTATCTTGAATGAAGAACTGTAAGGAAAGATTACAAAATGCAATGATTACAAGGAAAATGTAAATGCCATTGTACCCAAGGACAAAGCCAATCAAGAGAATCAAAAAATTCTAGCACCTTCGCGGTATGTTGTGGATATTATGTTGGACTTGCATGTTCCTAAGAATAACAAAGAATTTCATACAAAATGGACAATACTTTGGGAAAAATATAGGGAGTGTCTTGAATAGAATTTAAATGAGGATTGTTGATTTGGCATATTAAGTAGTTACAATAGAAAAATAATATTTCTCCTAATAGAAGAATAAATTGATATTATATCAAAACTAGCGAGTGATGGGTAGTGGCTTGAGCATATCTCTGATATGGGACAATATTAGAGGGAACAAATATAGTGCCAAGATTATCAATCCTTTTGCAAGTTTCTTGCATTTGGTAAAGAAGAATAATTTGACCAAAGTACATTGAAAAGGTGTGAGAAAGTAAGCATTGAAAAACATACTCTATGCAGTCTAGGTATGGCCTTAATTGATGGCAATTTAGTAGTGATCGAGTAGAAAAAGGTATATGGTTTGGAAAGTTTAAGAATTTTAGTGATCAAGAGCCTCCTAGAGGTTTGATTCTTGAAGAATTTTTCTTCACTCTTGCTTATATTTTTTTGAAAGATCTTTTATGAGTTCAGAGGGTTTGTAAATCTCTTAGAGCTATGTAGTGAAAATGATGAACTTCTGTGACAACATTTGCATGTGGAGCATCCTTTAAGTAAATAATTTTATAAATGATTCCCTCTTACAACTTTCATCAAGGGCTCAAACTCATTTTTAGTGTTTGAGTTTAGTGGAGTGCTTGAGGGTTATTGATGATGGGTTGAAATTAGTTCTTAATAGAAACCCTAACCTTACAAAGTTATGTTTGTCAAGCATACTAGATTAAGTGTAGAATGCATTGTACAAATAGTGAAGGATCACATAGAAAAGAACATAAATGGGATGTTTGGATTGATGCATTTAAATATTTGTGGCCTTTATGGTCTAACAAAGGATCACCTTGATAACTTGAAGTTCTATGTGAATGGTGGTTTGAAATAGCATACAAAGATTAGTTAAACTTGAGTTCTATCATAATGACCACTATTCATTCACATATAATGATGATCATTCATTTGATGTTGAAGTTTTACCAAAAATTAAAAATGGAAAGGCTTCTTGATCCTACTTGAAAACATTTTGAAATAAGAGTCATTTCATAAGGTGATAGTACATGTAGAAATAAAAAAGACTTGGAAGTAATATTGGGATCATAGTCATCAATTTTGATTCTTGATGACACAAAGCAAGTATGGCCAATGCATAGATCAAATCTTATAGTGATGGAAAGATACCATTTCTTCAACTTAAGTTGTTGAAAATTTAACCTTAAAAGTTGATCTTTTAACACATTTAATGAGGGATGAGACCAAAAAAAAAAGGGGTGCTCTTGCAAGCATGTTGCATGTACTTTCGTCTATGCATAAAATATTTTTATGAGCATAATGATGGCCATGCTACTCAATCTAGATTTAAAGAAAGAGATGAAGGCGAACTTGAAAGAATCGATCAATCATTATGGATTTATGAACTTTATTATGGGTGTAGTATTTGGAATTTCCTATATATAGGTGTTCTCTACCATGAATTAAGTCTTTATGTAGGAGGATTATAAAAGGGGAAATATCACAAGTGGAGGCCAAACCCAAATTAGAACTTGGGAATTTTTAGTTCCAAGTCTAAGTGTCATCCTGACCTCCACTCCCATAGAAATAAACTTCTAAGTTTTTTTAAAACAAGTCTAACTATAAGTCTAACTTTTAACAAGTTTATATTATGCTGTCTAGATTTAAAGAGGAATTTAGGTTCAATTTTTTTTAACTTAGTTCTTAAACCCCATAATTAGAATATATTTATCATTAGGTTTAGTTTTGTAAGTTCCCAAAGGCTTCATGATATGTGCCCTCATTTCTTTTCAAAAACTTGAAAAATTGTAAAACATCAAAACATTTAAAATTTCATGAATATAAAAAGGAATTTATTAATTATGGGTTTTCATGATTTGTAGGTACTTCTAAAGTTAGAAAGGCAGTGGTGTTGAGTGGATTAACAATACCAATTCTTGTTTCCTTGGAATAACAAGGTAATTGGAGGGTATTTGGTCTCAGTTTTTGGAATTTGTGAAGATAGGTGTAGGGATGAAAGAAAATATTTAAATATGAAGTTATTTCTATCAAAAGAAAATCTCATGAGAATATTATCAGGAATTTATTATATATGTAAAATAATATGAAGACTTAGATTGAGGAAATTTGGAAAAAATATGAAAAAAGAGGTATTTTCTACATGGTGCAAGGGGAAAATTGAAATACAATCTAAAAGTGAAGTAGTTTAATTAGATTTTGGAAGCAATTAGTTGTGGGTAAAAGGAGCACGCAAGCTAAGGTTTAAAGATTTTTATTTTAGAATTATTATTTAATAAATGAAAAATAAAATACATATCAATTTGAGCACATGGAAAATTAATTTTGGTCATTGGTTTTTGTTTAAGAACTGGTGTTGTCTCCTATATAAGGCAATTGAATGTACTTGATATTAGGGGAGAAGTTTTTGGTTTTCATGGACTATAACAATAAAAAAACATGATTTATCTTCCCTTAGTGAAATTCTTGTGATGAATATGCATGCATGTGTTTTGATATTTGTATTTTAGTGTGTTTATGGTGAAATATTAGTTAGAGCTACACTAGAACAAGGTTATTTGATGATTTTTGCAATTCTAAGTGATTCAAGTCGCTTGGAAGAGTGCACTAACTTTGTGGCTTTGTGATTTAATTTGGTTAAACAAAGTTTAGTTTATTTCCATATTAATTCATTCATGCATATTATCATTCGAGCATAATTCTAGAGCTAGGATTCTCCTTTTTTCCCTCTCTTTTAATATTTTTATAATCTATTCAGGATTAGGAATGATAGAAATAAAGTATTGAAAATTCATTGACTCATAACATTTCTAGAACTCATATTTCATAATATTTAAGATCGAGAAAATATAATTTTAGGGTTTTTAACTTTTAAATTGATTTATTATCAAGACCTAATCCTTAAACAATATATTCCACAATAAAATTATGTAAGTCTATCTGTGAGAATAACAAAACAATGAACAAATGAGTGAACCAAAAAGTCATGACCCAAGAACCATAACCTTGGGGCAATCATCTTTTGTTGGAAGATTTGATTTCCTTTCAAGAGATAAGTAAGTTTGTCTAAATTTTTATTTGTATTATGAGTGTGTCATAACACCCATCAACATAATTTAATTTTCCTATCCTAAAAATCATAGTTAATAATGTATTTGAAGAATTATTAACCCCTTTACATGCATACAATTAAAATAAAGTAAATATCATTAAAATTAAACCAATCAAATACTCAAATCAAGCACATGTAAACCTCATATTAAGCATATGTGAAGCTTTTCTCATTTTGGAATGTGGGTGTTCAATTCACTTGCATAACCTTAGCATTCTTTGGATATCAAATTGACATAATTTAGGTATGAAACTAAATGCTTGTGAATGAAGAGAAATGGGTTTGAAATATAGAATTGCAAGGGGATCAAATGAATGAATATGATTCAATCTAGAGTCTCATATCTAATCCATGATTTGGAGGATTGGTGAGGAGATATGGAAAGTATTGGATAGTTGCATATTATTTCAATTTTTAATTAAAATAATTACTATTTATCAACTCGAGTTGATTGGGGAGTTTACAAATCTTCAATTGATGAGTTAACTATCTACATAGAAGAGTTAACAAAGTACATGAGGGAATTAGGGGGACTTGACTATTTCTACATGGAATAGTTAATTGATTGATTGACTGATTGAAGTGGATTTGACTAATAAGTGGGATAGGGAGTACTTATGACTAAACTGATTATACTAGGTAGTCAACTAGGTGAGATAGAATTTGATAGTTTAATAATTAATTAATTTAATTTTTGGTGTATATGAGGTATAAATTAATATTAAATTTATTTATTAATGGATAATATGTGGATAAATAAATAAATAAAATAGACAATTAGTTTATTAAATGGATGAATAATATTAGTCAAATTTATTTAAATAACTTAGGACTTGTTTAATTAACGTATTAGGTGTTAGGATTCCTAAGTGACAAATGGGTGATAAGGGGTCTTAGGTGATAAGGTGATGAATAAACAATAAGAGGACCTAAGTGAAGAAAAAATGAATTATGTGATGTGGTGAATGATTAGGTGAGAACAAATGATTAAACAATAAAGGTGAAAGAAACATTATTCAGGTGTCTACACACTTGAAAAAAATCAAAACATTTAGGTTTTGGTGTGAAATATTTATATGATGTGGTAAGAGTGTGGGCTTTCAAAAATAAAATTATAATCAATTTGAATGTGTAAGAAGATTAGAAGAGTGCAAAGGAGAGATAAAGGGAAAAAATGTTCAAGTACCTTGCATGGATACTATTTATATGATTAATGAAGGATGAGAAAACCCACTAATAATTGATGAAATTATTGGAGAATGCCAAGATTAGAGAGCTCAAATTGATAACCTTCCACGAGTGAAATAATGAACATAATAGTATGTCTATCAATATACAAATGAAGAGTGTGTAAATACAATAAGAAACCTTGTATATATAGGCAAGGTGGGTGAGGTAGGAAGGTAGGACTGAACAATTGAGTAACCCTCCAAATATGCAACACTTGTGATATCACTTGAAAAGTATGTGAGAAAGTGTCAAATATACATGAAATAGGTGTCTCAAGTGATGAGGACACATTTCTTAATTCTATGAAGTGAGACAAAATCCTAAAAGTCCTAAGTAAACTTAAACTATAAGTGTGAATAGATCAATCTTAGAAAGATGATTAGCTAACTAGGTGTGATAATGACACTATTTACACTCACCCCCTTAAGTAAAACTTAGAGAGTAATTTATGCACTAATGATGAGTCTTGACTAGTAGGCCATGTTAGATACTCATATACAAATTTCTTATAAAAGTGGAGAAAAGGAGAAAACCTAGTGGTAAATAAAACTCCTCTCTAAAAGAGAAATGATGTAAATACAATGGAATGTGCAAGTAAATAAGATAAGTGATGTATGGAGGACTCATCATGACCCCCCAAGAACTACTTCTAGCACAATTTACAATAAAATGTTCTCCCCATAGGAGAGAAAAGAGAGAAGGTCTATGTGACCCCTTAGGCAATGTGAAGTGATGAACTCCATGTGAGGAAATGCTTCCTCCCAAAATTGATAGGAGAAGAGAAACCATGCAGCCTCCCCTCAAAATGATTTATGTAGTGCTAGTAGATGTTTGACACTAGATGTTAAAGATGATCCACGATCATTGAACAAAATTTCTCCCCCTGGGAAGAAACATCACAAATGTGTGCAATACGACTTCCCATTCTGAATAGGAATATGTAGGAAGTAAGATGAACATATTTGAATTCTACACATGATCCAAAGATTGATATGAAGCCCACGATTTATTTGAATGATGCTAAAAGATATCCAAGCTAATGTTGATAAGATGGATCGAGTACCATTTAAGATTAAGGGACATGGAACATAGATGTATGGAGACAACTAGACCGATGTGAATTTGATATTGTTATAGACGATGACTGAGTTGGATAGGTCAACTCAGGAATGTTTACACAATATGTATTGATAAAAGCTAATGTAGGTGAGGCAAGAGCAAGATCCAAAGATGGCAATGGTGATGTAACTTCATTGAAGCTGACATAAAACAAAAGACAAATTTTCTCAATTGTGTCATCCAAATCTAAAAAGTGAGATTCTACAAAAAAATATGTGATGTTTGGTAGATATGAATCCCAATGTGGTGGATCTAGAATAACAATAGCAATATCCTAGTGTAAAGAATCATGAGAACTCATGAATGAGTCAACACTAGCTTTAGATGTAGCTACATGTGTTAGAGGAGATAGCTATCAATGCAAGCAATTTGAGTACATTGTTCATCCTCAAATGATGGTGTCTCACAAGATGGATTAGTGAGATTAGATGGTATTTTTGTATGTGCTAGAATTAGATGATCAGGTAACGAAATACCATGATCAAGAAGAAGTTGCTTCATTTCAACATTTTGAATTTTAAGACAATCTTATGTTGTATGCCTTTTCATCCCACAATATTGTAAGGAAAGCAGAGGTACGGAAGCAACTTTCCTAACGTCAAAACCACAAGGGAGTAAGCAGGCAGTACTTTTAATTTTCTAACTACAGTCCAATTAAGACACACATGCAAGATCTACAGAAACAGAGAAGATACTCAAAGACAATGAACAAAAGATTTACGTGGGAAAACCCTTTTGAAAAAAAACCCACCACACCAAGCTGAATCTCTTTGTATTACAGTAGCAAAATATTACATACAATTCAGAGATGCAACTCTCTAGTTATCAGTTCTCAGTAGCTATATTCAAATGTTCATTCAGTTACAGAACAGATCTCAACAATTCAATTTTCTCATCATCCCAGTCTCAACAGAATTGATCTGCTTTAAACTAATCACATTCTGATTTTTCCATCTATGCATCCTTATCCACCAGATCTCCATTCAAAAAAGTTTCCATGCTGATATAGATTTTTCCCTGCAAGCTATTTTTCTCCAGTGTCGCAGCAGTTACAAAAATCCAACCATCATCCAGTTTGAAAAACTGTTTCCTCTGATTGGTTCAGCGGGATGCCACATAGGATGGTCACACAATCAATGGCATTCAAACTTTGTTGGCATATCGGTGAGACACTCACAGTGTCTCCCCGATGCCACAAAGCTTCTCTATCGATATCGGCTTTAAGTCTCCAGCAATCGGCAAGACAACAAAGAAGTTATACCGAAACCATCGATGTCCATTTTGTTCCTATTAGCAAAGGTTTCCCTTATCGGCGAGACTCATATTGAATGCATAAGTCACAGCAACCATCAGCATGACACTTTTTTCTCGCCAAGACCTCATGTTGAGTTCACAAGTCACACCGATGAGGTTTCCATTCGGTGAGACATTTGCTTTTTGGAGAGACTCATATCGAAGTCTTCAGTCACAATGATGAGCTATTCCTTTCGGCAAGACATACCAATCTAGCCAAGACTTTCTATCGACAACCTTATGTTACTCTGAAGCCTTTCACCTATCGGCAAGACCCCCATGGTTTCGGTGAGACGTCATACCGAAACAAAGCTTCCACCGAAAGTCACATTGTCGCCAAGACTCGTGTCTATCGCCGTGACCTTTCTCCGAGCTCCCTAAGTCTTACCGAAGACTTACTATCGACAAGACTCGTGACTTTTGCCAAGACTTCTTAGTGATGTCTTTTGTCACTGTGAAGACCATGAGACATCTCCTGTCGGCGTGACCAAGCTGCATCGTTGAGACATCTCCCCGCGACCTCTGTGTTACCCCGATAGCTTTAAGCTATCGGTGAGACATCCACCAATCGCTGGGACCTCTCCCTGACACCCAAGTTAGCCCAATAAGATCACACTATCGCCCAAAGAAATCCATTCGCCAAAAGGTCATGTCGAATGCCGAAAGTCATAGCGATAGTCTTGTCGACAAGACATCAACCCTGTCACGCTGATATGAACATTTTAGATCTTTAGAACAGTTAGTCGGCTAGACATCCGTGATGTCACACCGACTTTGCCTTCAAGGAGTTTCTTTTCAGTAAGAATTGAGGCACAGATTCCAACAAGCTCCCATTTGACGAAGATCTTACTGACACCTCCAGAGCATCATAAAACTACTAAGATTCATGGGCCAAGAGCCCCATCAAACTAGCACACCAATTGAACTTGTTTGTGCTCACAGGTTTCGTTAATGCATCTGCAACATTCTGCAGAGTATCCACTTTCTCCAAAGAGACCTTCCCATCCTCCACCATATCTAGTACAAAATGATACTGTAAATCTATATGTTTCATCCTGGCATGGAAAGTAGGATTCTTTGCCAAACATATAGCACTCTGGTTGTCACAGTAGATAGTAATCTTTTCTGCATCAAAGCCAATGTTAGAACAAAAATGTTTTAACCAGATTGCTTCTTTACAGGCATGTGTGGCTGCCATGTATTCTGCCTCTATAGTAGACAAAGCGACTACAGCCTGTCGCTTGCTCATCCAACTCATTGCACCACTATTCATCATGAAAATATATCCACTGGTGGATCTTCTGCTGTCAACGTCCCCTGCCCAATCAGAATCCACATAACCTTAAATGTTGAGAGTCTTTTGTGATTCAACCAAGTTACCATGGTAACACAAAGCATATTCTGAAGTGCTCTTCAGATATGTAAACACTCTCTTCACAACATCCCAATGTGTTCTTCCAGGATTTTCCATAAAATGACTAAGAACTCCCACTGCTTGGGCAATGTCTAGCCTTGTACAGACCATAGCATACATGAGACTGCCAACTACACTTGCATAAGGCACACTGGTCATGTCCTCCATCTCAGAAGAAGATTTTGGACAATCCTCAATAGATAGCTTCATTCCCTGTGTAACTGGAACAACTAGCTACTTGCATTCAGTCATACAAAATCTCTCTAGAATAGTCATGACATACTTACTTTGACTGAGCCAAAGCTTTATGTTCTTTCTGTCCCTGGTTATTTCCATTCCTAGAATGTACCCTGCTGCACCAAGATCTTTCATCTCAAACTTTGCAGACAACTGAGACTTAAGATCATAAATCATTAGCTTACTATTGCCTATGAACAACATATCATCAACATAGAGAGCAATAATAAGTATTTGATCACTTTCAGCTTTGTAATACACACAGTGATCACATTTTGATCTTACAAATCCCAATGAAAAACAAAATGTGTCAAACTTTTGGTACCACATTCTAGGAGACTGTTTTAAACCATACAGAGATTTCTTCAACTTGCAAACCAGTCTTTCCTTACCTTTTACCACAAAGTGCTCCGGCTAGGACATATAAATTTCTTCTTCAAGATCACCATGAAGAAACGTTGTTTTCACATCCATCTATTCAATCTCTAAATCATATGTTGATGCAAGTGACAAAAGAAATCTAATAGATGTCAGCTTAGCTACAGGAGAAAAGATTTCTCCATAGTCAATTCCCTCTACCTAGGAATAACCTTTTGCAACTAGCCTTGCTTTATATTTTTCTACACTGCCATCTAGACCAATTTTCTTTTTGAATATCCATTTGCAGCCTACATATTTTTTGCCTTTAGGCAATGGAACCAAACTCCAGGTGTCATTCTTTTCTAATGATGCCATTTCTTCATTCATGGCTTCCAACCAAGAGTTTGAATCGGACATTTTAAATGCCTCTTTCACAATCCTAGGTTCATCAGTGCTAGAAATTAAAGCATAGGCACAAGTAGACTCTATTAAAGAAAACCCATACCTTTCGGTTGCTTTCTTTCATGAGTTGACCTCCTCACAGGCTGAGGCTGAGGTGGTTCTTCATCATCTTCAAAACTTTCAGAACTGCTTGAGCTCTCCTCAGTATCAGGTACATTTTGATTTTTCAATTCCTCTTTATCTGGTGTCTGAGGAATTGCTGCTACATCCTTTTCATTTTTGATTTCTTCTCTGACTGCAGATCCAATGTAGAAGGTTTCAACTCATGAAAGATAACACTCCTACTGTACAAAACCTTCTCAGTCTCAAGATTCCAAAGCTTGTATCCTTTTATTCCAACGCTATAGCCAATAAAAATACACTTCACAACTTTTTTTTCCAACTTAGATCTTTTTTCAAATGGCACATATGCATATGCCTCACAGCCAAAGACACAAATATGTCTCAGAGAGGGCTTCTTTCCGGACCATGCTTCCAAAGGCATCTTCTCAACAAGAGCAGAGTTAGGAGAATGATTTACCAAGTAACATGTTGTAGAGACCGCTTCAGCCCAAAACTTCTCATCCAAGCCAACACTGCTCAGCATACTTCGTGCTCTTTCCATTACTGTCATGTTGAACCTTTCAACAACTCCATTTTGCTGTGGAGTATAAGGTGTAGTCTTATGTCTTTTGATCCCATGATCTTTACAGTACCTTTCGAATTCATCTGAACAGAACTCACCGCCATTGTCAGTCCTTAAGCATTTTATTTTTCTACCAGTCTGATTTTCTACAAGGTTTTTAAATTCCTTAAACTGATTGAACACTTCTGATTTACTTTTCAAAAATATACAAATGTCCTTCTAGAATAATCATCAATAAACGACACATAGTATCTTGATTTAGACAGAGAAGGAACATTCACTGGACCAAACACATCAGAATGTATATAATCAAGCAAACCCGAAGATTTGTGAGGACTGGAATAAAATGAAACACGGTGTTGCTTTCCATATATGCAATGTTCACAAAATTCAACTCAAGGTTACAATCTTCAAGCCCTTCTACTGGTTTTTATTTTTCAAGGTTTTTAAACCTTTCTCACCAATGTGGCCTAGCCTATGATGCCAAAGCATAGTCTTCTCTGCTGGAAGTTTAATCTCCATGGAGTTTACACCATCAGGAACATTTTCCTTCTTTTCTTCGTGAGCAGCCTCAAGTGACTTTGCAGAGACACTGTTGCATTGAATAGCTAGTGCATCTAGCTTGTACAGAGTACCAATTCGAGCACCCCTAGCCAGCACCATAGAGCCTCTAGTCATCTTGCAGCCATTTCCAGAGAACATGACTTGCACTCCGATATCATTCAGCTTACTTACATAAAGTAGATTTTGAGCCAGACCTGGTATATGCATCACATAATTGATTCCCTTCACTCTTCCATCAGGGAATTGAATTTTGACTCTTCCACGACCAACAATTTCCAAAGATGAATCACTTGCCAAGTACACCTTTCCACCATTGTATTCTTCATACTCTGTGAACCATTCTCTATGAGATGTCATGTGGAAAGATGCTCCAGAATCAATCAGCCAGACATCATCTGATGCCTGTGTAGCCAAAGCTACAATGAAGGCATCTGCATCACTATGAGAAGAATCATTGCCAGAATTCTTCTTCTTTTTCTCTTCCTTGCAATCCTTTCAGACGTGACCAGGTTGCCCATAATTCCAGCACTTCACCTTGGACTTCTTGCCAGGAGACTTTGATCTCCCTTCTAATTTCGATCTGGACTTCTTGTCCTTCTTCTTTCCTTTCTCCTTTGGTCTACCTCTGACAGCCAAAGCCTCCTTTGCCATCTCAGAAGATTTTCTTCTCATTTCTTCTGATAATAGAGAAGAACAACATCTTCCATCTTGAAATTGGATGTCGTACTCCCAATAGCCATCACCAGATGATCCCAAGAATCTGGAAAAGAAAATAGCAGTAGCATGCAACGATCTTCATCTTCTATCTTCACACCAACAGATGTTAACTGAGCAATCAACATGTTGAAAGCATTTAAGTGATCAACAACAGACCCTCCTTCTTGCATTCTCAATGAGTACAACTTCTTCCTCAAGAACAACTTGTTCACCAAGGACTTGCCCTGATAAATCAATGCCAGTCTTTTCCACAAGGAAGAGGCAGTCTTTTCTTCATGCACGTTCAGAAGAACAGAGTTTGCCAAACAGAGCCTGATCAGCCCTTTAGACTTTCTATCTGCTAGGTCCCAATCCTCTTGCTTGATGCCTTGAGGCATTGTTCCAGTCACGACAGTCCAAAGATCTCGATCAACTAACATATCTTCCATTTTGAGTTTCCACAACTCAAAATTGCTACCATTGAATTTCTCTATTTCCATCCTACTAGATGTGCTTGCCATCTTAATCTGTAATTAAATTAAAAGAACTCTACAAAACTCCCACTGGAAAAGGATTGACTCAAAAAACCCAACCCACTCACAAGGACAACATAACTGGCCAGGCTCTGATACCACTTGTAAGGAAAGCAGAGGTGCGGAAGCAACTTTCCTAACGTCAAAACCACAGGGGAGTAAGCAGGCAATACTTTTAATTTTCTAACTACAGTCCAATTAAGACACACATGCAAGATCTACATAAACAGAGAAGATACTCAAAGACAATGAACAACAGATTTACGTGGGAAAACCCTTTCGGAAAAAAACCCACCACACCAAGCTGAATCTCTTTGTATTACAGTAACAAACTATTATATACAATTCAAAGATGCAACTCTAGTTATCAGTTCTTAGTAGCTATATTCAAATGTTCATTCAGTTACAGAATAGATCTCAACAATTGAATTTTCTCATCGTCCCAGTCTCAACAAAATTGATCTGCTTTAAACTAATCACATTCTAATTTTGCCATCTGTGTATCCTTATCTTCCAGATCTCCATTCAAAAAAGTTTCCATGCCAATACAGATTTTTCCCTGCAAGCTATTTTTCTCCAGCGTCGCAGCAGTTACAAAAATCCAATCGTCATTCAGTTTGAAAAACCGTTTCCTCTGATTAGTTTAGCGGGATGCCACATAGGATGGTCACACAGTCAATGGCATTCAAACTTTGTTGGCATATCGGTGAGACACTCACAGTGTCTCCCCAATGCCCCAAAGTTTCTATATCGATATCAACTTTAAGTCTCCAACAGTCGGCAAGACAACAAAGAAGTTATACCGAAACCATCGATGTCCATTTTGTTCCTATCGGCAAAGGTTTCCCTTATTGGTGAGACTCATATCGAATGCATAAGTCACAACAACCATCAGCAAGACACTTCATTCTCACCAAGACCTCATGTCAAGTTCACAAGTCACACCGATGAGGTTTCCATTCGGCGAGACATTCACTTTTCAAAGAGACTCATATCGAAGTCTTCAGTCACAACGATGAGCTATTCCTTTCGGAAAGACATACCGATCTCGCCAAGACTTTCTATCGACAACCTTATGTTACTCCGAAGCCTTTCACCTATCGGCAAGACCCCCACAGTTTCAGTGAGATGTCATACCGAAACAAAGCTTCCACCAAAAGTCACATTGTCACCAAGACTCGTGTCTATTGCCGTGACCTTTCTCCGAGCTCCCTAAGTCTTACCGAAGACTTACTATAGGCAAGACTCATGACTTTCACCAAGACTTCTCAGTGAAGTCTTTTGTCACCACGAAGACCATGAGACATCTCCCGTCGGCGTGACCTAACCAAGTTGCCAGGACTTCCCAGCGAAGTCTTTTGTCACCGCGAAGAACTCCCGTCGGCGTGACCAAGCTACATCGTTGAGACATCTCCCTGCGACCTCTGTGTTACCCCGATAGCTTTAAGCTATCGGTGAGACATCCACCAATCATTGGGACCTCTCCCCGACACCTGAGTTAGCCCGATAAGATCACACCGTCGCCTGAAGAAATCCATTCGCCAAAAGGTCATGCTGAATGCCGAAAGTCACAGCGATAGTCTTGTCGGCAAGACATCAACCTTGTCACGCCGATATGAACATTTTAGATCTTCAGAATAGTTAGTCAGCCAGACATCCGTGATGTCACACTAACTTTTCCTTCAAGGAGTTTCTTGTCAGTAAGAATTGAGGCACAAATTCCAACAAATATCTACATTTGGTTTTCCATTTATTAGGAGGATTCCAAATAATACTCAAATGGAGGGGATTTGGTGTGAGAGACATGATCACAAGACCCAACAAACTTAAAAGTAGAAACACCTAGATTTCCCCTCTTGATTTAGAGAGCTCCCCCAAGAATGATTAGTGTTGATTGTAGCCCCCACAAAATAATGTACAAGAAATTTTTACAAGTTATGAAGATCGAATGCCAAAATATTTTGTTTATAAACTCACAAATAATTTTTACAATTTTTTAAGAAAATAGTAATCTAGATCTTATTTTTATTTGCAAAATTAAATGCCTTGTGAAATTTTGATAAAAATAAAAAAAGTGCAAAATTTTGATAATTAGGGTGAAAGTTATGCCCCGTCAAAATTTCTACAATTATAACTTTGGAGAGAAAAAATACATTAAAAAATAACAATTTCTAAATCATCTCAATGCTAAATTATTTAGAATGGAAAGAGCTTTTTGTTGACTATTCACACTTGAAAATTTGATTCTCCATTTGTAAGTTATGCAAAAACAAAAAAAGCCCCTCTTGTAGGCACTTAATTGTTACAATGATAACTTAACATAAAATGCTAGTATTGAATACTAAACCCATTTAAAATTTTCAAACAATTATGTTGCGATAAATGCTAGCATCATGGTTTAAACCAATAGAAAAAATAAGGGTCTTTGCAACCCCATGTTGTCAACAACACTACAAAGACCAAGTCAAAGTGATCTTTTTGAAGATATGACATCAATGGTGGAGAGTGTTGTTGTGAGAGGTGTGTGAGAGGGTTGATTGATTAAAATAAATTCTGCAAAGCACAATCTAATTAGACCCTTGGATTTACGGTCCATGACATCATATTGAGCATCCAAAGTAGCATCTACAGGCCTTGAAACTTTCTCATCAACAACATCCCACATATCTTGATCTATCAACAGATCCTCCATTTCAGCTTCCACATCTCAAAATTATTTCTAGAAAATTATTCACCTCTATTCTCCCAGATGAACTAGCCATTTGAAAATTCCTGCAACAAGATCACAAAGTGTCTTTTGCACAAGCTCCCACTCAAATCTAGATTAGTTCAAAAAACCCAACCCACAACTAAAACCAAAGGTGATTAAGCTCTGATACCACTTTTAAAGAAGCTAAGATAGCATAACAACTCCTATACTAAGCTTAAGAGGAGAATAATCCAATAATTTACAAATCTTTTCAATAGTTACAAAAACTTAAGCAAAAATAAACATAAATATTATGCATACCACAACACAATGATTTACATGGGGAAAACCCTTTTGGGAGAAAAATCCCACACTCCAAAATCTGCCCAATATATTATTCAAAAAATATAAAGATTACAATACACTTGCAGAGAAATCTTCTCACAAAAGTACCACCACCATAGATCTAGAGATAACATGACCACAATCAGAGTCTCATAATACATCGTCATCAACAGTCATAGTACAATGCCCTCATAAAATAGGGTTACCTTCTAGGGAAAGCCAAGCCAACAAAACATCTACCATTAGATCAAAGACCTAATAATGAACGGTCTAGATTTACAATATATCATTAATTTAATGTATGTTGACTATTTAAGAGATTTTATTAACAAAAAATTTTAACGCACATCCCACTCCACCCCATGCTCCTATTGTATATTACACCTATCAGTGTAACTAGGAAATATATATATATATATATATATATATATCCTATCAACAATAAACCTTATATAATTACAAAGTTGAGACACATTTTCCCAACACTATATATATCATTTGTACACTTAGTCAGCCTTAGCAAAAGCATATCTTCATAAAACAACTTGAAACATTTGTGTGGTATTGGAAACAAGAAATATATTCATGCGCTTCATACCTTAGACACTACGATACATGTGGAGTTTCCACACAAGCTCATACCACTAAACTTTATAATCTCCTATTGACGCAAGTATCCAAACATATGTTTTGAAGAAGATTAAGCATCCAAAACCAACTATATCAATTTTTCTCTTTGAAAACTAAGCTTACGAAGCACCAGATCACTTGAAACTTCAATATAGTATATATTTAAAGACATAAATGAGTATTTCCTCAAAAATTCCTAACCATAACTTCACATCTGAAGGAATGCATTCTAACAAGCCTTTTGAACCACTTTGCTCTGCCTTAACATAGTCCAATACTCTATCACTTGTAACTTTCACTGCAGAAAGAATATTGACATGAAATCTTGGATATAACACCTTCACATCTTCATGAGCTTAAATTCTAAACTGTAAGGCTGAATATTGCTATGTTGAAGGATGCAGACCAAAATATTGTCTCTACCTTAGGGTATATAGTGAATGCCTTAGACAAAACTTCTACAACGTTTCTTTGAGTGTGGTACACCAAACTGGAAAAATATCAATGTAGGCAACTTGAAAACACATCAAGACATGTGTACCCATCTCCGCATCATACTTAGGCAACATACAAACTACTAATCTTTCACATTGTTGTAATGTTGGCTTGCACCATTAGATATCTGTGCACACTAGCAATCTCAATCTTAATCACGCTTTTGACATCAATGACAATTAGGATTATCAAGCTACAATAGGCTAATAGGAAAAAAAATTACTACAATATTGCAAATATCAATCCAAATAGGAAAATGGGTAGAGGGGCAAATTGACCCTTTGCTGATTTTTTTTTAAAACTTTTTGTACAATAGGCCTAGAAGCCCAAAAAATTGTAAAAATTCAAAGTTATCAAAATTGATGAAACAAAAGGTATTTCTTTGTTTCCCAAGACTTTTGGATGTAATGGTGGTGTCTTTTTGGTTCCATGATGCTTCATTGATAGGGCTATATGTAGGAGTCACCTTGATGTAGGAATGAACATGCTCTCAAGGCTCTGATACTATGTTAGAGAATGTCAAGGTTAGAGAGCTTGAATTGATAACCTTCCACAAGTGAAATGATGGAAATAATAGTATGTTTATCAACATACAAACAAAGAGTGTGTAAATAAAATGAGAAGCCTTGCATATATAGGCAAGGTAGATTAGGTAGGAAGGTGGGACTAAACAATTGAATAACCCTCCAAATATGCAACACTTGTGAGCTCACTTGACAAGTGTGTGAGCAAGTGTCAAATATACATACAATAAGTGTCTTAGGAGTGAGACAAAAGCCTAAAAGTCCTAAGTAAACTTAAACTATGAGTGTGAATAGGTTAGTCTTAGAAAGGTAATTAGCTAACTAGGTGTGATAATGAAAATATTTACATTAACATAAATGTCATCAACTAATGAAAATTCATCCCCTAAATTAAAATAATCCATGAAGAGGTGAACCCCCAATTCCAAGAGTTGTACCCTATGCTAATTAAGACAAGAAGAGTACTTGTGGAAGAAATATATAGTGACTCAACTAGGACAAGAGAAAATCAACAAAAAAGATTCACAATAAGTTGCAAAGAGATATTCAGAAGTGAAATATTCAATGCAAAATTAACTAAGGATGAAGGAAAATCGAGAAAAATAGTAAAAAAAGATTGCGATAAAAAGTTGGAATATTCAATTAAAAGATACAAGGAAATTTGGAATTAAAAAATAAAATCCTGTCTAAAAACAAGGAAAACATCAAGCTAGGAGAACCTAACACAAATATGGAAAACACAATAATAAAGCTATCAATTTTTCATAAAGAAACTAATGAAGCAACCAAACACATCTTTGTGTTATAATCTATGTGGAGAAAAAATAATACTCAAACCAATTAGGCTAAAATCTATGGTTTTTTTGAGACTTTCAAGAAATGAAGCACTCAAATGGTAAAAGAAAAAGTGCTCTAAACATGACAAATAATGGTAGGAAATAAAGAAGGAATTCCTCCCAAATTTTGAATCCCCTAACATTCCATTAGAAAGTGACTAAAATAGGAGATATTTTAAGAGGAAGGAGAAACTATTAAAGAATTTGATCACAAATTTAAGGAAGTGGTGATGAAACTAGAAGAACCTCTTACTAAAAATAGAGAATTAAATTGTTCATATCTAGACTATTACCAAAAGTAAAAATTGTATTGGATGGAAATCATTTTGATACCTACTCAAGTGTGATAGAATTGGCATGTACTTGTTAGAATTGCAACCATATATAAGAAATAATAAATAAATTAAAAATAAAGAAATAGAAAGGATGAGAGTAGAATAAAAACATCAAAAAATTAAGCAAGATATACTAGCCTAAGGTAAAAGCAATGTGACCTCATCATCTAATTAGAGGAATAAAATTTGATGCACCTATTTCTTTGAAGGAAACCTAAGGAACAAATTCTCTATGATGAAAGGTAAAAAAATGGATGTGGCACTTAGAGTCAAATTACAAACAACACACAAGAAATTAAAAAGTGTGTACCATGGAATTTATGGTGAATGGGATGATCATGAAATAAAGGATTGTTCATCCCTGTTATTCAAATTAAGGGAAGAGGATAAAAATGAACCATTGTGCAATCACCAATGTGAAAAAATGATCCCATCTATAAGGGACTAGCAAAGGCTATAGAATTCAATGAAAGAGGAAATTTTACGACCATGGCTACAAACAACCTACATGGAATAATCAACACAATATCTATTCAATACAATTTGTACCACCAAAAATCATAAATGAGTCACCCTTTACAAGGCACCATTCAAATGATAATAGAGTATATTGCAATAAATATAGAGGAGGACATGGTAGAAGAATATAATGCTATCAAAGAAGAACATATGCCATATGCTACAAATGCAGCTAGATAAGGTACTTTATGTTGGAGAATGCAAAGATTATAAAACATGAATTGCTAACCTTCCATAAGTGAAATGATAAACACAATAGGATATATATCATGCAAATGAAGATTGGATAAATATAATGAGAAACCTTGCATATATAGGAAAGGTAGATGAGGTGATAAGGTGGGAGACTGATTGACTACCCCTCCAAATGTGCATCACATGTGAGATCACTTGATTATAGTTTATCCACCTATTTATCCATTCCTATCATCATAGTCCAATCCTCCATGCATAGCATTCCATACCTTGTTTTACACTGGGGGCAAGTGATTACATCCTCCTTTTGAATAACATACCATTTTTCTATCAATAAGACTTTGTAGAGTAACACCTACTTCATATCCCATAATATACACACTTAAAAGATTATAGTTTCACCATCAAATCAATGACTCAACATCAACCTTTTTTTTTGGTAAAAAGAGGGTAAAAACTTTATTAAATCAAGAAAGAAATACAAAGCCAAAAGAACCCAGCCACCCTAAAGGGGCCAAAAGCAAAAACATCAAGCAACACGCAAAACACATCTCATATCCTCTGCACCCAAGTCCTTAAGATCCCTGGAAAGACCATCCAAAAGAATATTCCAATCGTCCACTTTCTAGGTTCCCCTCTGCTCTGAAGACCATTTAGCCAAACCATCTGCCACCTTATTCCACTCCCTAGGAATATAGTAGAAGGTGATAGAGTCTAGAGATTCCCCCAGGGAAATGATCTATCTAACCACAGCTGCCAGCTGCAAGTTAATATCCTCTAGATATTGCTTCTCTAGTAAGTCAATTACAATCTAAGAATTAGACTCACAAATTATCCCTCTCCAACCAAGAGCACAAGCCCTCTTCAAAGCTGAGAGAATAGCCAAGGCCTCCATGAAGTTATTAAAATGTAAGCCACAATACTTAGAAAAGAAGAGCACTACAACTCCATAACAGTCCTTGCCAATTCCCTCGATCCCAACATGGCCAAGATTACCTCTAGAGGACCCATCTATATTTATCTTCAACACCCCCACAGGTGGAGGCATCCAGTGGCCATCTCTTTGGACCTTCTCTCTAACACTTCGACCAAGTCTATGCCTCCTCCCTTCCTTGGTGCAACAAGAGAGCCCCAAAATCTAAACAATCTTCATATCCCCAGGGTCCACAGGGGTGGAGAGGTCACACCTAGCCACCAAAGTCTCCTGCAGAGCTCCTAGAATCCTCATCTAGACCTGCATCATTTGAAGTTTCTTATCTAAGAAAATCCTACGATTACACTCTTACCAATTTTTCCAAATGATGAAGCTATCTCCAATTAACCAAGAAGTATGAAGAAATGAAGTCTTAGCTGTAGAACTCCTCAACCTACTATAAAAATCCTCAAGAGAGGAAGCATGCCAACATGGTTGACTCTAGAGACCCCACCAAAAGTGCCAAAGTGCCCTCACAAAAGGGCATTGGAAGAAGAGGTGGGAAGTACTCTCCTCACTGTTAGCACATAAAACACACACCGAGGGGCCCTGAAAGCCCCGCTTCCAAAGATTCTCAAAGGTCAAGCATCTGTTATGAATCACCAACCAGGAGAGAAAATTACACTTAGGCCAAGAGAACTTGTTCCAGATTTGCTTCCACCAGGTAACCCTTGTGTGTCCAAACAATAGTTCATCAAGAACCTTGAGGCCACAGTGAATTTTCCTTTCTGATCTCCACCCCATGCTAGAACATCCCTCTCCAAGATATAGATGCAAACCCTACCATCCAAGATGTACACAAGCTCCTTACGATCCTCCTCTGTACCTCCAGGTGGCCACTCATCCGGGTCCTTCCATTTGCACACCAAAGCTTGATCCAACACCTGAGGAGACTTGAAATTAACCACATGAGACCATCCAACATCCAAAAAGTGCCTACTTAGGTCCTTCAAATGAGGATGAGTAGAAATAATAGAGGGATGCCCATCCCAAGAGTCAAACTAGAAGAGAGCCTCTGAACCCCTATTATAAATCTAGGACAAGCCCTACTTAATCAACTTGGCTCCCCTCTTGAGGGTGATCCAAACGATAGATCCTCTCCCTATAAGAGAATATCTAGGAACATCCATTCCGTCCATAGCCCTAGGTATTTTGAGGTGAGGATCTTAGCCCAAGTCTACTTATGCTGGGAGCACCACCTCCAATAAAGCTTAGCAGCCAAAGATTTTCCAGTCAAATCAGCCCAACGAAGCTCAAGACCACCCTCCTGCTTCATAAAACAAACTAAATCCCACTTGGTCAGACTCCACTTCCATTAAAGAAGACTTCCAAACCAAAGAAACTACCGACAAAGGGCCTTAAAGTCCTTCACAAAACTAGCAGGAGTGGATAGAACGAAGCACCTATACATAGGGAGAGCATGCACCATCGACTTCAAAAGAGTCACTCTCCCTATAGTAGAGAGCCATCTGAATGTCCAATGACTGACCTTTTTTTGAAACTTCTCAATAACATCCTGATAGAGCACTCGACGTAAAGAGCGAATAGCTAGAGGAACACCAAGGTAGGTAAACATGAGTGAGCCGACCTGAAACTTGAGAATACTTGCAATCCTCTGCTAAATGAGGTTAGGAGTATTAAAGAAATAAATGAAAGACTTGCCTTTATTAATGCTTTGGACTGAAGCCAATAGGTAACAATCCAGAGCCCTCCTTATATTGACTGCTTCCTCTACTCTAGCCATGCCCATAAGCGTTGTGTCATCCACAAACTAAAGATGAGACTAGAGAGGAGATTATTATCCCACCGCCAGCCCTATATCAAATCAAGCCCCACTCGAGATTTCAAGAATCTCCCAAGTCCTTCTACCATCAAAATGAACAAGTATGGAGATAGAGGATCCCCCTACCGAAGGCCCCTCGAAGCTCCAAAAAGTTCAGAAGGCTCACCATTGATGAGCACAGAGAAGGACAAAGTCATGACACAACTCAAAACTCAATCAACCCAATCATTTTTGAAGCTGAAAGCTGTCAAAATATTGGTAATAAAATCCCATTTGACACTATCATATGCCTTGGCCATATCAAGCTTAATGAACACAGCCTTTTCTTGGATGAAGCCATAGAGTGCATAGTCTCCGCAACAATGACCACACCATCCAAAATATTCCTGCCAACCACAAACCCACCTTGTTCCTCAGAAATCAACTTGTCCAACCATGGCTTCAAGTGCTCAGTAATCAACTTAGTGATGATTTTGTACACAACATTGCAAAGGGAAATAGTCCTAAAGAGATCCAAAGAATCAACACCCTCACGCTTAAGGATGAGAGCCAAGAAGGTGGCATTAAAAGCTTTGAGAATTTGCCTATTCTTATGAGATTCCTGGATAACCTCAAGAAAATCAAGCTTGATAACCTCCCAAAACTCCTAAAAGAACTCCACCAGGAACCCATTAGGACCAGGTGACTTACCTTTCGTCATTTGAAACATAACATTTTCTAATTCCAGCAGAGTGATTGGCTTGAGGAGAGAACCATTCATTTCCTCAGTCACCAAGGGTGGAATACAAGATAGGATAGAATCTTCCTCCTGAATGGCAGGATTTGAATCATCACGGAATAGGGCAAAGAAGTATCAAACATCCTCCTTAGAAATTTTAGCCAAAGAAAGAAGAGGGTCCCTAGCCGAGGATTTTAGAGAAGATATTATGTTTCCCTTCCTTTTGTCTTTAATTGAATTGTGGAAGAAGGAAGTATTATTGTCCCCCTCCTGCAACCAATCGATGCAAGACTTTTGCTTCCAAAATATTTCCTCCCACAACTCCCATTCCTCCACGTCCTTTATAGCCGCAAACTCAAGGAAACTCAACTCCTTTGTAAGCCCTTGGTCTCAAATTTGCTGAGTGATGGAATCCAAGTGCTCCTAAGCAACCATTTTAGCTTGGAAAAAATTACCAAAATGGTGTTTATTCCAATGTTTCAACCTATATTTGACATACTAGAGCCTCTTTGCAAAGGAATACATAGTAGTACCAAACACCGACTTGCCATCCCTCCACCACCTAGGGACTAAGTCTTGGAGAGATGCCTCCTGAAGCCACATGAGTTGGAATTTAAAAGACTGTCTTGTAGAAGACCTCACCAAATAGGTAGAAATTTTGATTGGCCAATGATCTGAGCCCCACCAGTCCAAAATCTTTGAACTGGTCACCCATTTGTCACCAACCCAGAAGCTAGACACTAGAAACTTGTCTAACCTTTCAGAAATGGCATCATCCCCAATCCTCCTGTTATTCCAAGTAAACACCCCATTAGAGGGTTTGATATCCACCATGTTCATAGAAGCCACATTGTCCCTCACGAGGTCAGAGGAGGCATCCAAACAGAAAGTCCCACCCCTTTTCTCATCTAGAGACAATATTGCATTAAAATCTCCTGCAATAATCCAAGGGAGAAAAGGCTCCAAGGAATGCAAAAACCTAATTTGAGACCACAAGTGCATTTTTCCAGGAATATCCATAGGAGCATAGACATTAGTAATAAGAATCCTCTCACCTGACTCCAAACTAGAAGAAACAGGAGAAATAGAGCACCTGTCAAAAATCCACTAAAGGGGAATGACCTTACGTGGATCCCATAAGCTGGCAATACCCCATGAGCTGCCCAGTGTTCCAACACATTGAAAAAGACCTCTACTCCAAATTTTAGGAACCAAATTCAACATACCATCAATAGAAAGTTTAGTCTCTTGGAGGAAAACCAAATCAGGAGAGTGAACCCAAATCAACTCTCGAATAGCCTTTTGTCTAGGGATGCTATTCATACCCCTTACATTCCAAGATAGCATAATCATCTTTGTGGTTGGGATAAGTGAGTATTAATAGTTCTCACCAAGCTAGACTCAACCAATGTCTCCCCAATCAACTTAACCTTTTCCTAATCCTTCTCCCTTCCAACTTTAACAGTCTTCTTTGGAGCCCCCCTTTTTAGGGGTTTTTGGTGAAGACTCAAAGCTGGAGAAAAGGTCTTGCCTTTACCAAACTCCTCAGTAGCCTTTTCAATGATGGCTCTAGAACCAGAAGGAGCCGATACCAAGTTTATGTCTAGTGTTGCACCAATTCCCCCACCCCCAGAAACTGAGGTAGGAAGTTCAACACCCATCTGGCTCCCATGAACCCCTGCTGGGATCACACTGGAAGTAACATTCGGTTGATCCTCCAAGCATTTCTCCATATTAGAACTATCTGCAATTTGCATATCAAAGGGAACCCCTTCTTCTTGAACCAAATCCTCTAAAGCTTTGAACCTATTGAGGGATTCATCTTCATGCTGATCTTTGATTGTCCTCCTCTGGCCTCTATTCCTATTACGGGGTCTAACTGACACAAAACCATCCTTATTTGCCACTCCCCCCTGCATGGGGGACTTACCCTTTTCCATCGTTGAGTCACCCTAATGAGGAGCATAAGTCAAACCAACAAAATTAGAAGCTTTGGGACACATTCGATGTAGGTGGCCATACTCATGGCATAGTTGACAATGAAAAGGTAATGCCTCATAATCTAATTGTTGGATCCAAGAAGTTTCTCCAATTCTCATGGCCATGAAATCCAACAATGGGTTATTCAAGTCAATTTCAACACAAATACGAGCACATGAAAGAATATTTCTATTTAGAGTTTTTTGAGAGGGCCCAATAGGCTTACCAAGCAAGAGAGCAATCATTTGCAAAATGTCGCTTCGCTAGCACTCTAGAGGTAGACGAGGAAGATGTACCCATATCGGAATGTGGGAAGGAAGCTCTTCAACAAATTTGAACCCCATGTGCCATGGTTTAATGAATAAACCTACTTAATTATAGAAATACGGTTCACCCTCAAAGGCTTGATTTATATCAACAACACAAGAGAATTTGACAATGAAAAAATTGTTTACAACCAACAAGATATCAAAATCATCTTTAGAATTCCAAGTTTTGTGAATCCATGAATCCAAAAAAGGAAATGAAGCCTACATCCCCATATACTTGTAGATCAATACATGGTTACAAAAGTACTCCACATCCTTCGCCATAGATTTTGATTGTATCATGAGCACTGACCGATCCTTGGACCGCTCTAGACACCCATTTACATTTTGAAGTCAGAAGCCATTGGTCCTCATCAAACCCTCACCAGTCTGACCCACATCAATAGACTTTTGACCTCCTCTAGGAAGAAACAAACCATGATCAAGCTTATCAACTAGGTTATGCCCTTCCATGAGGAATGGCACACACCACCGTCCAAAAAGAGAGCCATCAATAGAGGAAAGGAAAGCACCGAAGCAAAAATAGTCTTACCCACACAAAGCCCCCGAGAAACCTCACCTCACACCAAACCCCAACCACTACAAGGCCCAAGGCAAGTATGTAGATAAGAGAACTCGAGCAAGAGAGGGAATGACCCACACACAACACCTCAACAAGGCAACATCAATGCCACACAAGCAAAGAGAGACCCCACACACCACACAAAAGATACAAAACATAGCCTCTAAGCTCCCAACCTAGTGAAACCTTCAAGGCACACACAACTCGCCCACACACAGTACACCCAGGATAGTAGGAAAATCACAACCACCAATGAAAAAGAGAGTAACCTACACCAAAAACCCCCCAAGAAGCACTAAAATCCACCCTACCACGCACACACGCCTCCAACCACCCAATCCACCAAGAAAAATGAGCATGCAAGAGAGAATACTGTCATGCAAGCTCAACCTTATCAACCTCACTTAGGCAAGCTCGTGTAGCAACACACAAATGCCATCCTTTCGATTGCTAGCACATTTCATTTAGTCTTCCCCAACTCGACATCAACCTTGATAACATACAATTTTCACATTATTTTCCTTTGTGAATCTTCTAACTCTTTACTCTGTCATTTGCAATTGTGGGATGCATCCATCCCCATATCAAGCATAATCCTTATCCATTTATCCTATTAGCACCTTGGAAAGAGGTAATATTGTTGTATGTTAGTTGATAGTTGATTATTTAATTATTTAATTTATCTTTGATATGTCTTCTTTATTATTTCTCTTTGATTTATATTTTGATCATTGCACCTTATCTTTGATGTTTGATTTATGTTTGATCTTTTGATTAATCTTTTTGATTTTTTAATAAATCTTGTGACCTATAATATGCATGCTCATAGTTTCCATGATCATTATATGTTGAATAATGTGCTTTGACTGGTATACATTGGAGCATCATCTATTATTTACATGTGCTATTTTTGTTATTTGTTCTCTAATAGGACCCACCAAGGCCAATCACCATGAGATGTGCTGGGAAATCCTCTCCATGCTTGTTAGATGTTCTCTCACATGACCCACCAAGGTCAATCACCTTGTGATGTGATGGGAACTCTTCTTCATGTTTGATGTTTATTACACCATGTACCCACCAAATGCATTAAAATACTTGCGAGTGTTGTGGGATCCTATTGTTTACTATTGTCTTGAGTATCAATCCATGAATTAGATACATTGGCACCTTGGTCTTTGACATACTAATGCACACCATCCATTGCTATATAAAAATAAGGTTGCTCTCCATATACCAGCATAATATAGCATTCCAAATACACATTTATCCACCTCTCATTATCCATTTTCATTATTTCCTCTATTTAATTTCTCTTTGTATAAGAGTGAATTTGCACCCTAGGTGCAATTCCCCCTTTTCCCTTTACACACTTTAGAAAACCAAAGTCGGAGGCTTAAATTCACTTAAGCCCATTGTTGGCCGTCCATGTGGAGCCTATTTTGTGTGTCGGTGGAGGAATTTCTGTCGGGGACACTCGCGCAATGCACAGACGTTTGTGTGACACGCTGACATCCCTTGTAGATTTTTGTTGATGAGCCAGTAGAGGCATTACTCTTCCCATTGGCAACGAAGTTGTAATGCCTCCTTCGGCCAACTGACCTAAATATGGTTATTTTCTCCCTCATTCCTTCATATTCACTCCTTGAGCTTGTATTCCAACTCTTCAACAGATCAGGCCCTCATTCTAGCACTCTCACAAGATCATTTTCATTCACTTCCAAGCAATCTAAGCATTCCATTGCAACAACATCACACCTCATCAACTCGATAGAGCACATTTGGGACCATGCCATATGCAAAAGAGGCTTGAGTTCCTCTCATTTTCTCCCCCAAGTAGCCTTAAGTACTATTGGTGGAGGTGGTAAGCTTCCCTCTCCTTTCTTCTATCATTTGGTGAGTAGCATAATACTGCATTGTAGTGTTTGTGTTTTTGTTACATTGCTTCTTTGTCTCTTTATTTTGGCTGTCCATGGCGGTGGAAACACCTAAATGGGGGTCTGACTGAGGCAGGCCCCTATACAGCTCCCCCAACAATTTCCCTTCTTGTTGTGTGTAGGTGTGCGAGCTCTTGGAAAATCAACTAGTGAACAAGTTCATAGGTGAGATTCTCCTCATCTTCATCACTCTTGCTTATTTACTTTATCATATTAGAGATTATATAATTTACTTAGTTATGTCATTTTGGCCCTTTAGTTAACTTGCTGGGCCGTTAGCTAGTTTTTAGTGACTTAACCTCATTTTTATTATTTTTCTGGCTGTATGGACGACAGTGCACTTTTAATATGCTAGCGCGCCGCGTTGTTGTCCAAAGTCCACACTTGTGTCCTTAGACAGAGAGCTTTCTAAGACAAAGTGTTAAACCTAGAAACCAACTCGCCTAGCCTCTTTCTGCATTTCAGGCCTATTGTGTAGCTAAGAGGCCCTACGGTCTTTGTTACCCTCACCTTACATACCCTAAACACTACGCTTAGTTGAGGTAAGTTAGGGAAAGCTCTCGCGTCTTGACCCTCTGTGACATGGGGTCTTGCACGCGGTGGTCCCCCTCTCTTACATTTTTGGTGAACTCGACGTGAACCATCTGTTCATCTATCGGTGTTGAAGCTTCCCCTAGTTGCTTTGAAATTGTTGTGTTATCAAGCATTGTGAAGGTTTATGAGCATCACAACCCAGTCCACAAATTCTGGGCACATCGTAAGGAGAAGTGTATGACACCTCTTGATGGATAGAATGAAGGTCTTGCTTGGTCTCTCTATGGGTCTCTTCTCTGGGCCTGTCGTTAGTTTGGTTGTGCAGGAGCAGGCATCGAGGGGTGAGATAGGATTCACTTAAAAAACTGATCACATCCCACTCCTCTTGCATTCCCCATGCCATCATCAATGGACGAGCATGAGGCTGTTCAAATCCTTGTTGAATATGTGTTCTCCCTTACAAGGGGGTTGGGAGACCTTGAAAATCATTTGGAAAGAAATCCGAAGATGGGTAGGGCCGCTTGGGTTGTTAGTGAACTAAGACATATGATGGATAAAGACCGAATAGGTGTAGAGCTTCTAAGTAGTCTCTTCGGTATTGCTGAAGCGTGCACCCCTTTGGGCAGCCCTAGTTTTGCAAAGGGAGTCACCTTTGAAGAACATGAGAGAAAACTAGGAGTATCAATTCCTCCCACCTCTGTCTACATGGCCGATGCAGTCCCTTCCATTAGTATCCCTTCTGTCCCTAATCAACTAGAAACTATCAGGGTAAATAAGGTCCCGTTGGGCTTTAGCTTTACCCCTTCTATCACCTCTGGTGGTGGAGGCTTTGGTAGTGGCGATGGATCTAGTAGCGGAGGTGGTGCTAGTGGAGGTGGGTCTGGTGAAGGTCATGGCGGTGGTTCTAGCAGTGGCCCTACTGGTGGCGATGGCTCTGGAAGAAGTCACATTGGTGGTGGTTCTAAAGGCAGAATTGGCAGTGGCTCTAGAGGGGGTTCCTTTGGCCCTTTATCTTCTAACGACCTTATTCTGAATACTCTACTTTAGAATATGGGTAAGATGCAGAATCAGTTAGCGATCCTTTCCCAAGTCTCTGCCCAACCTATTTTCCAACCTTTCTTTCAACATAGCCCATTGTCAGTTGCGAGAGATTCCTAAATTTGAGAAGTTTGGTGGTAAGGGGATCCACAAACACACATGTTTTCCTTTAATTCCTTCTGCACTAACTTCTTCCATCATGACGGCTTGATGGATAAACTATTTCCTCGATCCCTCAAGGACACAACACTCGAGTGGTATTGTTCCTTGCTTGATAATTCTATTTTCTCATTTGACCAACTTGTTAATCAATTCCTTATACAATTCCAAGCAAACATTGGGTCGAAGATGACCTTTTTGGATCTCGTCTGATGTAAGCAAGGAGACAATGAGAAGATTACCGATTTCATAACATGTTATCAAGCGCTTCTTTCACAAATATCATACCAACGACCCGATTCTAACATGTAGAAGGTGTTCATAGGGAACTTACAAAGCCCTTGGCAAGAGAAGTTATCCCTTATGAAATACCCTTCCTTTGTGCATTTGTGTGCAGCCTTACGAGAAAACCAAGAGACAGTTGCTCAGTTCGAGGGATCCTCCTCACGCTCCCATTCTACAGGAAAGTCCATTGTATCAATCTCTAGGAAAGGAAAAGCCATTGCAAATGTAGTAGTCGTTGTCGATGACAATGGCCTCAAACGCAACTGGAAATTCTCAAAGTTGTCTGAATCTTACACTTCCGTGTTGCAAAATTTGTTGAAGGATAAGATCATAACTTTACCGCCCCCTAAGCTTGTTAGGGAACCCTATCCTAATTGGTACAATGGGAGTGCTTACTGTCAATACCATTGCATCAATGAACATGATATCGAACGTTGCATGTGGTTGCATCATAAAATACAAGACCGCATCGAGGACGGTAGCATTTTTCTCGATGGGAACAAGCAGAACACTAACAAATCAATGGTGAAAGCTAACAGTGAATTGCAGATATACACGGACCCGTTTCTGTCACATTTTGCTAACATGATTATTGATCCCACTGATTCAGTTCCTCTACCCAAGCCCTATGTGAACATGGTCATTATAACTTCTACTATTCCACCCGCACCTGGTTCACCGAATATTACGTTTACAACACAAGATCTACCCTTAAACAACAAAACTTCACCTCTTTACATTCCTGCTCGCGTCAATGGTAACATTGTGATGGGAGTCTTGATAGACCCCGTGAGTCGTGTGAATATTATTACTAAAGAAACATTAGTATTGAATTAATTGCAAAAAAAAAAGTATGGAGAAACAAAATCTACCATCCATACCCACAATGGTATGAATCTAAAACCTTGTGGCTCAATCACTTTGTCCGTCTTGGTTGGACCTAGGATTGTTGACATGGTCTTCGACATTATTCCAGAGTCAGACCTATTCAGAGTGAAGCTAGGCATCCCTTGGTTGGCTTCCATGAATGGGATCGCATATGTTATTAATAAGTGTTTAAAGTTTTCCCACAAGGGTGTCGTGCATGTAGTGCATGATGCTGGATATCAACCTTTGGTATCTCATGGTGGATATTCACTGGATCACTTTTGGCCCTCCCTGGTTAGTCCACTTCCTCCAATAATGGACCTACTTTACAAGAACTATGTGAAGTACAAAATTGGGGGAAAAGGGGAGCCAAAGTTGACCCTTCCTGTAACAGAAAAATCGGTCACCTCCTCTTCCTGAGATGAGAAGGAGTTTGCATTCATGACTACTCCTTCTCTAGGAGAGAAAGAGGAGTCCACATTGACCCCTTCTCCTCCCCACAAAGGTAAAGAGAAGGCTATACCATTTGCTCTCTCTTCCCTAAAGAAGGAGGAGAAACCCATAACGACTCCCTCTCCTTGTCGTAAAGATAAAGAGAAAATGACCTTTTCCCGGACTGCCTCATCCTCTCCCCTTTCATGGGAAGAGTTCTGGATGAGCAAGCTCGGTGGCTATCCTCTGAGTCTGATGATTCCTCCTTGGTGTAGGCCCAATATTAGAATCACAGACCTTCGTAATGAATATCCAAGACCATGGTACTACTTATACGACAGAAAGAAAGGTTCTCACAAAGAATTCGATCCACGACCTCCTACTGCTCCTGATTTTAAGGTAGTGAGCGGAAAGAGGCCCACTATGAAGGCTTTTGAGTCAACTCCTCCTGTTGCTTCTCACCTGCTCCCCCTACTCCTATACAAGAACCTATTCCTCTGCCCAAAATGGTCGTAGTGGACGTTCCTATGGTTGAGCAGGAATCTCTTGTCCCTTCGCAAGCTCCAACTTCTAACTCCAAGAGCTGTAGAAACCACCTTGCACGTGAGCGTAAGCATCGGTGAAAGGCTCTTCTAGCTGAGCAAGCTGCCTCATAGTAGGAGGAAGAAATTACCACTCCTATTTCAGGACCTCCTACCACATCTCCTTCCTCCCTTCCTGTTGTTTCCCTTCAACCTGATTCGCTCTTAGCTTTTGTTACGAGCACAAACGTGCCTAACCCTAAACGAGTATAGGTGTTTATCAATCCTTTGGTAGAGCTGCCTTTGCTAATGTCCATCCTGGATATTCAACCCTTCCCTAAGCCTGTGTACATGGTTAACACTTCGGTCGTGTCCATTGCAGTTCTATCCTCCTCTTCCTATGTGCCTCTAGCTTCGTCTGTGGGGAGTTCATCTCCTCACATGAAGAAAGAGGTAGAGGTTGGTCCTTCTGACAAAGAAGGATGTAAGAGGAATCCACCTTCTTCACAAGGTGGCCCCGTGATGACTTGTTCTGTCCTTGTGACAGAACTAGTCCCAACTTCCCCTGAGTTCGTCACCACTCTCAAGTCCTTTGGTGAGATTAATAATGAATCTCAGACACAACCTGCACCACCCACTAAGGATAAGCATGATGCTCCTGTGGGATGCATATTTAATTCTGCGGATGAAGTATCGACCTTGTCGGCGATCTTCACAAAATCATTGACTTTGACTCCACAAGAGCTCAGTGAAGAGGACCTTGAGAGGCCCTCTTCCTTGGCCCTTGTTGTGGGTGGGTTAGATGCTCCTCCTCTTAACATTCCACCCTTGCAGGCTCATCCCCCTTCCCCTTATGAGGATCTTGATTGGGAAGCAAATGACCTCCTGGATGACCAGTGTTAGGAGGAGGTCCCTTTTTCTTGGTCTTGTGTATGTGCGTGTGTTTTGTGATGTGTTCCCCCATACTCATGCTATATGTTCCTGGATTACCCTTGTCACCCCTGTTGGTGCTTGGATATAAGCATTCTTTTTGTGTCATAAAACTTCTTCTATTTGTACCATCATTCTTCCATGTTTGTGATTGATTTTTGATAAATTGGGGACGATGCAAAGCATTGGGAGCATTTAGGCTTCCCTTCCATGTTGACCCAATTTTTTATTTTTACTTTATTTTTCATGTATTCTTCCTGATCTGGTTTGGGATTTATGATATTTTGCCTTGCATTGCGGTTACCTATTACTATATGAGCTTGGAAAGATCTAACCCCGCTAAACCAGATCCCCCTGTGTTTGTATTTTTCTTTTCTCTTTCGCTTTCCCTTTATCTTTCTCTCTTCTTTGCTTGAGTTGTCCCTCCTATGTGTGACAATGTTCTCCCCTTTAACACTTCAATTTTCAGAAAATGAATTCATGGCCAACAAATCTTTTCTTGAGAGTCTTTACAACATTTTCCTTAGAATTGCATTCTCAACTTGGAAGCCTAACAAAACATGTTTCCTTCATCACGGGTTCATAAAGAAAGGACTTGAAGACCTTCCTCTAAAGTGGGAATTGCTTTGCTTCCCCTCGTGTGGGGGCATGACCTTCCTTTCAAATTCCTTGATGAAGCGAACATCTTTCGAAAGGATCCCTTGATGACGAATCACTCTAAGGTGAACAGTTGCTTTTGAATTGTGTGTCCCTTGAGTGGACCCCCCTTCTTCACAGCGGGTTCCCTAGGGACCCTTTCTTCAAAAGCCTTTGTAACAAATGGACCTTTTCACGTCTAGCCTGGGGGCAACTTGACTAGGTTCATTCCATTTTCTCTTCCGCGTCTAGCTCGAGGGTAGCTTGGCTAGACCTTACTTTTCAAACAACACATCCCTTGAGTGGACCCCTCTCCTTTTGAAGGGTTCCTGAGGGATCCCTTTGAAAGTCTTTCGGTCTGCGTGATCGACTGCTTTAAACACATTCTATTTGCGAGTAGATGTGTCACAACTTTAGACATGTTCTATCTGCGGGTAGATGTGTCGCGGCTTTAGACACGTTCTATCTGTGGGTAGATGTGTCACCACTTCAAACACGTTCTATCTGTGGGTAGATGTGTCACCGCTTCAGACACGTTCTATCTACGGGTAGACGTGTTGCTGCTTCAGACATGCTCTATCTGTGGGTAGACGTGTTGCCGCTTCAAATGCGCTCTATCTGCGGGTAGACGTGTCACCACTTCAAACATGCTCTATCTGCGGGTAGACGTGTCGTCGCTTCCTAACTCTGCGGAGTCCACTTCCTTGGGGCTTCCTCCATGTGAGAGATCTTGGGGGTTTCCTCCTTGTAGGTTCGCGGGCCTATTAGATTCTTTGTTCCAACTTCATAGTTCTGAGCAGCTATGGAGTCCTTCATATCTCCTACACCCTCGGGTATGCCAGACCGAGTACTGCTTCCTCGATGGTTTAGGTATACTTTTCTAACCTTACTCTCTTCTTGATCTACTTTACTAAGCACTCATCAGTACTCGTGCTCGCTAAAGTGGGGGAAAAATGTATAAGAGCGAATTTGCACCCTAGGCACAATTCCCCCTTTTTCCTTTACACACTTTTGAAAACCAAAGTCGAAAGATTAAATTCACTTAATCCCACTATTGGCGGTCCACATGGAGCTTATTTTGTGTGTCGGTGGAGGTGTTTCTATCAAGGACATCCGCGTGGCACACAAACGTCTGCACGGTGCGCTTATGTCCTTGGCAGATTCCTGCGGCTTAGCCAACAGAGGTGTTACTCTTCCCATTGGCAGCAAAGTTGTAATGCCTCCTTTAGCCAACTGACCTGAATATGGTTGTTTTCTCCCTTGTTCCTTCATATTCACTCCTTGAACTTGCATTCTATCTCTTCAACAGATCAGGCCCTCATTCTAGCACTCTCACAAGCTCATTTTCATTCACTTGCAAGGAATCCAAGCATTCCATTACAGCAGCATCACACCTCATCAACTCGGTAGAGCACGCTTGGGACCACGCCATACACAATAGAGGCTTGAGTTCCTCTCATTTTCTCCCCCAAGCAACCTTGAGTGCTCTTGGTGGAGGTGGTAAGCTTCCCTCTCCTCTCTATCATTTGGTGACTAGCATAGTACTACATTGTAGTGTTTGTGTTTTTGTTACATTGCTTCTTTATCTCTTTCTTTTGGCTATTTGTGGCAGTGGAAACACCTAAACGGGGGTCTGATTGATGTAGGCCCCTATACAACCCCCCTAACATTTTCCCTTCTTGCTGTGTGTAGGTGTGCAAGCTCTTGGAAAATTAATTGGTGAACAAGTTCATTGGTGAGATTCTCCTCATCTTCATCACTCTTGCTTATTTAATTTATCATATTAGAGATTATATAATTTACTTAGTTCTGTCATTTTGGCCCTTTACTTAACTTGTTGGGCCATTAGCTAGATTTTAGTGACTTAACCTCATTTTTATTATTGTCTGGCCGTACAGACGACAACACACTTTTGAGATGCCAATGCGTGCGCTGTTGTCCCAAGTCTGTGCTTCTGTCTTTAGATAGAGAGCTTTCTGAGACAAAGTGTTAAACCTAGAAACCAACTCACCTAGCCTCTTTCTGCATTTTAGGCCTGTTGTGTAGCTAAGAGGCCCTACAGTCCTTGTTACCCTCACCTTACATACCCTAAACACTACACTTAGTTGAGGTAAGTTAGGGAAGCCTCTCGCATCTTGACCCTCTATGACCTGGGGTCTTTCACGTGGTGGTCCCCCTCTCTTACACTCTTACATTCATATCTTCATGTTCTTGCATCATTTTTTCCTCTTACAACTACTTTTCTTCTCACCGTTCTTCTTTCAAGAGCTTACTTGTGCGTCTTTTCTATGAATCACGTCTTGAGGGGGAATCATCATCTCACCATCCAATATTTCATTATTTCCTCCACATGACTAGGGCATACCATTAAAAAAAAAAAATTCATATCTAATTTCTACATAACTACTTTTATTTTCTTTGAAACAATGTTACTTTGAACATTGCCTCAAATAGGGGCATACACGAAAATAAATTTTATTTTTCCATCATCATCCAATCATAATAGATTAGTAAACATTATTGCTCAATTACCTATTCATCACTGATATCCCTAATTCCTAATCATTTTATTAAATTAGTCCTAGTTATATAATTAAATTAGCCTAACATTATTCATTAGTTTAATAATTATTTATCTATTTATTTATTCCACATAATGTCCACATAATAAATTTAATATTAATTTCTACCTAATATACACATATAATTCATTTAATTAATTATTAAATCATTAAAATACACTTCACATAGTTGATTGCCTACTCTACACAATTCATTAAAACATACTTCTAGTACCACTCACCAATTTAAACCACTTCACTCACCCATGCAATTAGTTAACCATTCCATGCAAATATTCAACTCCCCCTAATTCTCTCATATGCTTAGTTAACTACTTCATGTAGATAGTTAACTCATTAATCAAATCTATTATCTCCCTAGTGAATTTGAGTTGAGCAATAATAATTATAATTAAAAATTAAAATATTGTGAAACTCTTCCATGCTTTCCATGCCTCCTCATTAGTTCCCATAATCATGGATTAGAATTGAGATCTACGATTGAATCTTAATCATGTATCTGATTCTCCCAAAAATCTATAATTTAAACCCATTATTCATCATTTTAGAATCACTCATTCATACATCCATATTCTATCGATTTTTTATCTAGGGAATGTAGTTGTTATGTAAGTAAATTGAGTATCCATTTTCCAAAATGAGAAAAGCTTCACATTGAGCTCGATCTCAGGTTTAGATGTGTAGGATTTGAATGTTTTGATTGTTTTATTTTGATGCTTGTTTATTCATTCTATTTTGTATGCATTTAATAGTATTTTTCCTAAAGATATCTAAATTTTGTAAAACTTATTAAGTTCCTTAGAACAATATTCTCCTCTATTGTCATATCTTAAAATATTTATCTTATGTTTTGATTGTTTCTCTACTAAGACTTTAAATTATTTAAACTTAGTGAAATATTTATATTATGTCTCAGAAAATAAATCTAGGTAAACCTTGAAGCATCGTCAATGAAGAACGTAAAATACCAATATTTTCTAATAGAATCAATATTAATATAGCCAAATACATCCATATGAATGACTTCTAATTTACTCTTTTCTTTATTATTTCTTAAAGGAAAAGATGCTCTATTTTTCTTCCCAAACACAAAATACTCATAAAAATTAAAATAATCATTAAAATAGGATAAAGCAAAATAATTTTTTTTATTCATAATGGGTTTTAAACCTTTTTCACTTATGTGACACAACCTATGGTGTCACAACATACATGTATTTTTATTTTTTCAAAACAAGGGGGGATCTGTACATAAAGTAGTGGCGTTTAGTCTAAATAGAGTTCCCAATATTGTCTCTCTTTCTACCAACAAGATTCCTTGCACCAATTTGTAACCATGATTATCAAATGCCACATGCATTTTGAATCATTCAACTTAGATAGAAATTTAGATTTCTATCAAATCTAGGAATATACAAAATATAAGGTGTTAGAGAATGCCAAAATTAGAGAGCTTGAATTGATAACATTCCACAACTGAAATGATAAAAAACATAGGATATCTATCATACAATATGAAGAGTGTATACTACAATGAGAAACCTTGCATATATAGGCAAGGTGGATGAGGTGAGAAGATAGGAGACAATGACTGACTACTCCTCCAAATGTGCAAAACTTATGAGCTCACTTGATAAGTGTATGAGAAAGTGGTAAGTATCTATGAAATAGGTGTCTCAAGTGATGAGGACACATGTCTCAATGATATAAAGTGAGACAAAAATATAAGAAACCTAAATAAACTTAAGCTATGAGTGTGAATAGGTCAATCATAGAAAGGTGATAGCATATCTAGATGGATAAAGACACTATTTACACTAACCCAACCCATTAAGTGAAACTTAGGGAGTAATGTATACATAATAATGAGTCCCAACTACTAGGCCATGTTAGGTACTCATATAAAAATTTCTCATAAAGTGGATTAAAGGAGAAAAACCTAATGGGAAATAAAAACATCTCCAAAAGATAAATGGTGCGATGGAACAAAATATACAAGTGAAGAAGATAAAAGGACACATGGTGACCCTCCAAGGACCACTTCTATCATATAAGTACAAAAAATGTTCCCCCCATAGGAGAGATGAGAGAATATCTATGTGAACCCCTTGGAAAATTTAAATTATTAAACTCCATGTGAGGAAATACTTCCTCCCAAAATTGATAGGAGAAGAGAAACTAGGAAACCTCCCCTCAAAATGATGTTTGTAGTGCTAGTATATGATTGAAAATAGATGTTGAATATGATCCATAATTGTTGAACAAAATTTCTCCCCTTGGGAAGAAACAACACTGTAAATGTGTGCAAGATGACTGTCCACTCTGAATATGAATATTCAGGAAGTAAGATCAATGTCTTTGAATTTTGCACATGATCCAAAGACTGAAATGATGCCAATGATGCCTTCAAATGATGCTCAAATATCTCCAAGACAATACTAACATGTGACAAATTTTGATAAGATGGATCAAGTACCATATAAGATTTAGGAACAGGGACCATGGATGTATGGAAACAACTAGACCGATGAGAATCTAAAACTGTTGGAGATGATGTCAACATAGATGATGACTAAGTCGGATAGGTCAACTCATGAATATATGAAAAATCTATCATGTTAGAAACTAATGTAGGAGAGGTAAGAGCAGTATCCAAAGATGGAAATGGTGATGCAACTTTGTTGAAGCTAACATCAAAGAGAAGATGAATGTCCTCAATGGTATTATCTAAATCTACAAGGTGGCATTCTAAAAAAATATATGTGATGTCTGGTAGATATACAACCCAATGTGGTGGATTTGGAATTATAATAGTAATGTCCCAATCTAAAGAATCATTGGAATTGATAGATGAGTCAATACTCAATTTAGATGTAGCAATAGGTGATGTGGGAGATGAGATCTCAATACAAGCCATGCGACTGCATTATTCATCCCCAAATGATGGTGTCTCATAAGATGCCTGAGTGAGACTAGATGGTATTTTTGCATGTAGTAGAATTAGATGATCAAGTAGGGAAATACCATGATTGAGAATAAGTTGCTTCATTTTTGTACTTTGACGTTGAAGAAAATATTTTTTTGTATGCCTTTTCATCCTACAATATCCACATATGATTTTCTATTTATTAAGAGTATTACAAAGAATACTCAAATGCAAGGGATTTAGTGTGAGAGACATGATCACATGAACCAACAAACACAAAATGAAAAAACCTAGATTTCCCCCTTGATTCATAGATCCCCTAAGAATGATTAGTGATGATTGTAGACCCCCCAGAACAATGTGCAAGAGAATTACAACTTATGTGAATATTGGATGCCAAATCAACCATTTATAATGTATGGTTATTTTTATAATTTATATAAAATAAAAAATACAAATATTCAAATTATAAGAAAAAATGAATTCCTTATGAAATTTCGATAGAAATAAAAAAATGTTTGCAAAATTTTGATAAGCGGGGTGAAAGTTATGACTTATTAAAATTTGCTTAGAATTGTGACTTTAGAGAGTAAAAAATGATATTAAACAACACCAAATCTAAAATATCTTGACACTAAAGTGTCAGAGATGGAAATAGCTTTTCATCAACTATTCACACTTGAAATTTTGATCCCTTGTTTACAAGATATGCAAAAAAAAATCCTTAAAAAGACTTGTTGGTTTAAATTAACCATTATGGTAAAGTTGACAACAAAAAATAATTTAAAAAAATTACAATGCCAAAAAAGAGACTGTGGCATGCAGGTCTATTGGAGGGGGTTGACTAGGTCATTGTTCCAATAATGTGGAGGTGGAGTTGGAAAAAATGCCACCAATTGTGTAACCAATGTGGAGGACCTAGTGTGAAGCTTGAATGAGCTGTTGGGGAGTGGCATGAGACTAGGTCAAGTAAAATTCCACATGGGAGGTTCATTGTAGAATATGGAGGCCACTTGTTTAGGGTGTTGAATGATTTAGAGGAGCCACATGTATGTAGAGTTACTATTGTGGTTTGATACTGGACCAAAAAGAGGTCATGTTGATGGTGACTTGCAAATGATGGTGCATGCCATGTAAATGACACAAAAACTAGACACTCATTCTTCTTTGAGTGCATGGCCTTGGTATGATGCAATAAGTTTGGAATATGAGGTGTCCATGACAATGTGCAAGGAACCACACACCTTATAATAACTTACTATCCAACGATGGAAACTCCTTTGCTTGAAATTCTCAAAGATTATGCTATTGTGAAATTTTTTTAGTAGACCCTTAATCCTATATAATATGTGATGGATGATGGATGGATTTGGGTTGGGAGTATGAGGCCACAATTGGTGGAAATTTCTTTGCCCTTACTGTAATAAAGAAACATTTCTACACAAAGATGATTTGGTAATTTGGGAATGGTGGTAGCTAGATATGAGAGATGAAGACAAAAAATAGCTCTTCACCCTCATTGATCACTAGATCCATTCAAATGACCACATAATAGCCATGTAGTAGCATCAAATTTGCAAACATTTCCTACCAAACAATTCATGTAGATGTAGTTGGTTGAGGGTTTGCGAAAAAAACCTTTTTAGGGTTGGCTGTAGGCATCTATGAGATCCTCCATAATGGATAATAATGAGTGACCATAAAACATGGAATACAACCTCATGAGTGGATCATGTAGTGATTATAACTACACAAGCCAAAAAAACTAGGCACAAAAAAAAGTCATGCTAACCCACATATCAGAGAAACCCAAGAAATGATGCAACAAAATCTAGCAATAAGCAAGAATTTTCCATAAGAACCTCTAATTTTGAATTGTAAACAAACCTAAATAGCCAAAAAATGTTCATAATACACAAATTTTCAACCAAAATAGGGAGATGGGTATATTGGCCTCTATTATTATTTTTGATTTATTATAATTTTTTCGTATAATAGGCACAAAAGCCCAAAAATTGCAAAAAACTAAAGTTACCAAAATTGATGAAATGAAAGGTATTCCTTTGTTTCCAAAGTTTTTTGGACGTAATGGCAATATTCATTCGGATCCACAATGCTTGATTGATAGGGCTATGCACCAGATTCACCTTGATGTAGGAAGGATCGTGCTCTCATGGCTTTGATACCATGTTAGAGAATGCCAAGATCAAAGATATTGAATTGATAACATTCCACAAGTGAAATGATAAACACAATAAGATATATATCCTAAAAATGAAGAGTGTATAATACAATGAAAAACCTTGCATATATAGGTGAGGTGGATGAAGCACGAGAAGTTAGGAGACAATGACTGACTACCCCTCTAGATTTGCAACACTTATGAGCTCACTTGATAAGTGTATGAGCAAGTGGTAAGTGTCCATGGAATAGGTGTCTCAAGTGATGAGGAAACATGTCTCAATGATATAAAGTGAGACAAAAACATAAGAAATCTAAGTAAACTTAAGCTATGAGTGTGAATAGGTCAATCATAGAAAGGTGATATCCTATTTAGACAAATAAAGACACTATTTAAACTAACATTAGGGAGGTTTTTAATCCTCCCATCATTGAATAACAATTATACCTTTCCCTATCTAATAATAGGATATGAACTATTATTCCCAAGGTAAACTTGACCTTGATCATATTATTTATATGTGGAAAACCAATCATTGTGAGGAATCATGTGGTATGAGCCTCTTGAGTCAACCAAAAAAATTCATTAGAAATATTATTGCATGAAGATAATGAAAATTCATCACTTGATTTAGAGGCATTTTCTATAGATGAATCCCACTATTTATTTTTGCTTATGAATTTCTTCTTAACATGTCCCCCTTTTCCATAATTCCAACACTTACACTTTGTTCTTTTTACTAGAATTTTTAGATATACCCTTAGACCTGTCTATGAGACCCTTCTATTCTCCTTTTGATCCACCTCTTTCCTTAGACCTTCCCCTAACATGAAGAGCATCTTATGACAACAATGTTGCAACAAGAGCACCCATCTTTGGATCTTCAAGATTAAGATTGATAGAAAGAATAAAATTCAACCATAACTTTAAAAAATAATAAATAATCATAATAAATTCATCTTCATCAATATTCACATCAATTGAAGCTAATTTAATTAAAATTAAATTAATTTAAATTCTCATCAATCGAGTCACCTTTATTTTTTAGATATATTTTTTTAATATAACTTATTTACTAGGATCATGGCTTGTATATTTCACCAAAATGTTTCCATAAGGAATATGTAATGGGGTATTTATCTACATTTAATTTAATTTTCAAGACAAAGTTGGATTGTACCATGTACTTTGTTGTTTATTTTGTCCTATTAATCTTGATCTATTTTATTGGGTTTATTTTATTTTGTTGCAACTTACCATTGGCCCCTTTCTTCAATAAGATCCCCTATTTTCAACTTCCACAACTCATAATTGGTAACAATAAATTTTTTAATATCCAATCAAGATGTAGATGCAACCGTACCTATGACACACAAAAAAATAAATCAACATAACTCCTATTGTAGCATAAAAAACCTTCATGCTTCCACCTAATAAGTATATTTGGCCAAACTCATACAAAATGTTTGAAATAAAGGTAAAAATCAAATATTAAATTATAAATTTTATGTTGCAAATCTAAAATTTATTTTGTACGATACCAATGGATATTTAAGGAAATGTAAATTAGCAACAAAAAAAGAAAGGAAATTATAAGATATTTACACGGAGAAAAACCTTTTTTCATTCTTTCTTGCATCCAAATTGATAGCATATATGTAGTGTGAAACCTCACACCTCTCTACTTTCTCAAGAACATACATAATAATAATTATTTAAATTCTTCTTAATCATCAAATATAACATCCAGAATGGGCCAAAAATCATGCCTCAATTTTGGGAAAACACTTCAACATGTTAAACCAAGAATCTTGCAAAAATTCATTGTTGACAAAAAAATAATCTCTCTATTTTGCGTACCTTGATTTTCAATCCCTAAAAAATAGGAGATACTCAAAGATAGGAACTTAGTTTGACCTTATCCCCTCATATCAAATTAGAAGATGATTTTAACTAGTAAAAAACAAATAAATAATCATTAGTACCAATAGATCCCATGTCCCTTATGAATGCATTTATAAATAATGTCTTAGAATAATTAAATACATAGGATTTAAAAAATTTGATGGCACCTTAATCATAACAATTATTGTAAATGTAGGTAACCAACTATAAAAGATATACAACCAAAATAATAATATAGAGAAATAAAATGATAAAATTTTACATCATTTTAACCACATTTCATATCAAATATCACACATTAAGCTTCCATGGTACTTAGTAGTTGGAGACCTAATAACTTACATAGAAGCCATGGAAAATATATTGTAAGAGAGGACCTCAGACTAGAATATCTTGACAAAACCTTAGTATTTGATGTGGTATGATGGTAGTACACCCACAAACTTAATATCCCAACATGGAAAGCATTTACAATTTAAAAATTAGATATTTGTATGAATAAGGAGAGTGGAAGCTTATTTTTGAATTTTGTGGCGATGCTAACCTTGAGGTACATATAGAAAATTATATCAAATGCTTGACTAACAAAAGAGAATATGATGATAGACTTTATACCCAACTCTTTTATTGTACTTTATCACCTATGTAAAAAACTTGCTCTATCAACTAAGAAAAGAGATGAAAAATAAGAGAATGGAATAGGCTACATAAGGAATTTTGTGAAAACTTCTCATTCTATAACCCCAACACAGTCATCCATAATGCATTAACATAAATGAAGGAAACAATCTTCTCACCCACTCAACAAGAAAAAATATATGGAGAGATAAGAAAAACTAGACCATATCACCCAAAGAAAGGGTATCTCGAAATTTATAGAATGGATAGGCAATATGGATATGCCATCACAAAAAAACTATGTTATACTACAAATAAATTAAGGGAAGATGAGGATGCTGCAAAAAATACTCAAAATTTAGAAATTAAAGGAAATGAAGGAGAATAAGAGAGCCACATCAAATGTGTTGGAATATCATTTTTTAATCAAACTTCAAGAATAAAAGAATAAAATAAAAAAATAAAGAGAAAACCTAAAATGACTAAAATAGGAGATTATTAGGATGAGTGCTAGGTCATGCAAATTATAGATGTATTAAAATAATATGAAGGCTTATTTCCCTACACCTTCATTGATCTAAAGGGCATTGAGAAGGAGACAAGAGTAATGACAATATAATTGAATATATGGTGTAGGAGCATCCAAGGTGTAAGAGCAATCTTTCATCACCCAAAAAAATGTTGTTTCTTTTCAACAAGGGCTAAATTTGACAGGGCTACTATTTTTTGTAAGTCTATATTTATGCACATATGGACACAAAATCCTACAAAAACCTCCAAAATGGTTAATTGAAGCAAATGGTGAAGAAATCACTCAATATCATTTGTCATTTGTGAGATTAAAACTTCAATTTTTAAAAATCCTATTAAAAATATTCAAAGTCAAATTTGAAGCACTTAGAGGCTTTGAATGGGCCCGAAAATTGGCTGAAAACCAAAATAGTCTACCTTTATGTACTATTTCCTACACAAGAGCCTTCTCGAGAGCTTTTTGAAAATATATTATGATTGAAAATCCAACAGTTAGATCAAAAATTATGATCCCAAGAAGTTGTACTACCAAAATTAATAAAATTTCAAAATATCTTCTTGAGGGGGTTACACTTTCCAGAATATTATGGGGTGGTTACACATTCCAGATAGTGGATGTGAATGGGTGTTACCGAGCAGTAGAGAGAAGAGTAGATGGTGGCTCCGATTTGCAGGTTTGTAGATTTATGTAATAAAAAAGCCCATGTGATGTTAGTTGCAATATTGTAATTTCATTTTCATTCCAGTGATAATAAAAAATATTTGCTTCCTTCTTGTATAATTGGATTTGTGAAATTCTCTATTGTTGTGAGTTTCAGATTGTAAGGGGAGTACCCTTCATCAAGTGGTATTAGAGCAAGAGTTCCTAAGTGTGTAGAACAATTATCGAACATAAGGAAGTTTGCACCAGGACTTGTGGTTGTGGGTTTGTGGGAAAAGATGCCTCCAAGAAGAAATCATGGTTGGAGAAATGTTGGTGTAACAAAAGAGGATTTTAGAGTCTTCTAGAGACAAGTTCAAGTATTGGAAGAGGAATTGTGTTGAGGAGTTGATGTTAGAAGAATAGATGAAAGTGAAGATGAAGCTGAACAAGAACAGTTTGAAGAAGAACAAGTAGTGGTTAGAGATCTCAAAGAAGATTGAATTTTGAGGGGCATTTCCAAGATTGGAAAGGGACTAAAGATTGAAGTTTCTACATTTTCTAGAAACCTTAACCTAGAAGATTTGATCTATTGGATCAATGATATGGAGGAGTATTTTGAGTATGAGGAGGTGGAAGATTGTGAGAGGGTCAAATTTGCAAAGGCCAAACTGAAAGGTCATGCTAGTCTATGGTGGAAAGAGGTACATTTGGAAAGAAAATGAAGAGAAAAAGAGAAAAGTAACAAGATGGGATTGGATGGTGGAAAATATAAAGAGATAGTTCATTTGCATGGACCATGAGTTGGATTTTTTGAAGAAGATGCAAGGGTTGAAACAAGTGGGAAAATCTATCAAGAAGTATACAAAGGGATTCTATTGAGTCTTGATCAAAGCAGGCTATTATGAGGCCAACAAGGATAAAGTTTTCTGTTACATAAATGGGTTGAAGTCGAGTCTCTAGGAAGAGTTGAGTTTGGTTAGAATGTCTACCATTGAAGGTGCATACCAATTTTCCTTGAAGGTAGGAGAAAAGTTGAACAAAATATTTGAAAGAAAGCGAACAGGTCATGGTGGAAAGATTGGTGGATGATCATATTGTGGCCAAAGTGAAGATAAAAAGAAGAACAAAGGGTGCAGTAGCAGTCAAAACTAGAAAGAAGATAACACCTACTATCCTCAAGATCAAAATAATGGAGGCCAAAGAGGAAGAGGACCGAGAAGAGGAGGCTTTTGTGGAACCTATTTCCAATGTGGGGAAGAAGGACATAGAGCATTAGAGTGTCCTCAACATCAAGGAAGGAAAAATAAAAGACCTAAGGGTAATGCACGAGTTGCACATGTAGATGAAGATACCAAGTCTTCACATTTTGAAGATGTAGAAAGATGAGAGGTTCTTGTTACTAGAAGAGGCTTACTAAACAGGGAGAAAGAACTAGCTCAAAGGAAGAATCTATTTCACACAAGATGTAAGCGTGAAGCTAAAGTTTTCAATGTGATTATTGATGGAGGTAGTGTTAATAACCTTGTTTTAGAAGAAATGGTTAGTAAGATGCAGTTGGAGAGAAGAAGGCATCCAAACCCATATCATATTGCTTGGTTGTGAAAGGATCATAAAGCTTTGGTAAATGAACAATGTCTAGTTTAAAGTTCAAAATTGGAAATTATCATGATGAGGTACTATGTGATATTGTGCCTATGGATGTTTTTCATATGTTGTTAGGGAGACCATGGAAGCTTGATCAGTGAGCAGTACATGATGGACATGCCAACGCCTATTCTTTGATAAAGGATGAAGTTCATCATAAGTTGAAGCCCTTGAAAGAGATGGAAGAAAATATATGCAATAATGCTAGAATATGTTTCGTTGATGGAATATTTTTTTGATAAGGTATGAAACATGAACATATGTGTTATGCTTTTATTCCTAGAGTTGATAGGGGAGATGATAAAGAGATACCTACAAAGGTTTCAAATTTATTGGATGAGTTTCAAGATATCATACCTAATAATGTACCTAAGGGTTTGTCTTCAGTGTAAAAGATTAGTCATCAGATGGACCTAGTTCCTAGAGCCAGTTTTCCAAATAAGGCATCCCATCAAATGATTCCAACAAAGAATGAAGAGTTAAACAAACAAGTACAAGAGTTGTTGCAAAAGGGATTGATTCAAGAGAGTTTGAGTCCATGTGCAGTTCTTGCAGTACTAGCACCAAAAAAGGATGGAGAATGGAGGATGTGTACAGACTCCTGAGCCATCAACAAAATTACTATCAAGTATAGATTTACCTTACCGAGGATGGATTACATCATGGATTGTTTGAGTGGAGTTGAGCACTTCACAAAGATACATTTGAAGAGAAAATATCACTAGATCTGGATTAGAGAAGTAGATGAATGGAAGATAACCTTTAAAACTAAGGAGGGTTTGTATGAGTGGTTAGTCATGCCTTTTGGGCTAAGAAATGAATCAAGAACATTCATGTGACTCATGAATGAGGTATTAAAATATTTTTTGGATAAATTTATTATTGTTTACTTAGATGATATTCTTATTTTTAGCAAGACATTGGAAGAACATTTGATGCATATTAGAATTTCTTTTGAGAAGTTAAGAGAAGAAAAGTTATTGATTAATTTAAATAAGTGTAGCTTTTTGAAGAGAGAGTTGGTATACATGGATTTTTTGCCTCAAAATATGGTCTTAGGATGGACCTAGAGAAGGTGAAAGCTATCATTGAATGGACTACACCAAGGAGTGCTATAGAGGTGAGATATTTTAATGGTTTAACAAGTTTTTATAGAAAGTTTATCAAAGGTTTCAATAATATTTGTGCACCTCTAACTAAAAAAATGAGAGGGGATATAAAAGAGTTCAAATGGACTACAGGGGCAGAAAAGAGTTTTGATTTGTTGAAGAGGAAAGTCACAAACCAACCTATTTTGGCACTTCCAAATTTCAACAAGGTGTTTCAGGTAGATTGTGATGCTAGTGGCAATGTCATTGGAGTTGTTTTGAGTCAAAAAGGTAAAACCATTGCTTATTTTAGTGAAAATTTGAATGATGCAAAGAAGTATTCTATTTATGATAAGGAGTTTTATGCTATAGTTTAGGATTTAAAGAAATGCAGACACTATTTGTTTCCAAAAGAGTTTGTTTTATTTACTGATCATCAACCTTTACAATATTTGAATAGTCAAGGAAGTTGAATCAAATAAATTTGAAATGGGTTGAATTTTTGTAAAGTTATACATTTGTTTTGAAGCATAGGAGTGGAAGATCTAATAGACTTGTAGATGCCTTGAGTAGGAGGCAAAATTTGCTAACAAAAATACAGATTGAAGTTGTTGGGTTCAATGAATTCAAGAGATTGTATCTTGTTGGGTGAATATTTTGTAATCCCTTTATAGATTACAAAATAGGGATTTCAACCACGACTATGATGAGAATGTTCTCTCCTCTCTAAAAGGGGAGGCTCCCTTCTTACTACTTATTGGAACAAAAGTAAACTATGCTAAACTAAAAGTATTTACACTAGCTTTAACCATGTGGGGGGTGTGTTACATTCGTCATTTTCTCTCCTTTCAAAAAATACATTTACAATGTTCCACAGTAATATTCTACAATTATTTTCACTTCTAAATATCTACCTAAGCAATAATCACCAATAATCTTGATTAAACATAAGAATAATCAAAGAGTACCAATTTAACTAAAATATGAGTAACTGAAAGACACACAAAATCCCAAAGTCTTCTTGTTTCCTTCTACGATAATTCTGTAGTAACCAATGATGCACGTGGTAGTACAAAGTCTATCAACCCACTTCACCAATGGATCTGAACAAAAAGTGAATAAATCCAAGCTCAAAGTCTTGATAATATTCACCAAGAAACAGTTACATCACACAATTCCAAAAAAATAATATAACACAAAGTTATGTAAACTATCTTGAACGTCCTTCCAATAATAAGAATGCATTGCCACTTATCCTATTAATAATAAGAGAATCAAAAAACTTCTTACTCATACAAACTTGATTCCAAATAAAGGTTGAAATAAAAAATTTCCTCCTTTTATTGACTGAACTTTATTTTGCAATTTGAACACACAGTTTCAAAGTTGAGTCACAATTTGGGCAACACTTCGTTGCATAAGATTAAAGGTCTTTATTACAAATGAGCTCTCTCATATTTATAGAGGAGATCAAAAGAGCTAATCTAGGAAATAAATAACTACTTAGACTTATTCAACTTTGGAGTCCAAATTTTTTGAAGGACTTCATTGTTGTTACATGTATTTGCAATTTTGGAAATGACAAATGACATGTAAATTGTCTTCGACTAATTACAAAAATCATGGAAATACTAAAAACTAATATAAGGTAGATTTAGCCTTTTCCACCGTCCTTCATGAGAAAGTAATTGTGCTTCTTCAGGATTTCTCGCACTTACTCTTCATTTGGTTTTGAAGTATGCTTGAAGATGCCATAGAATCTTGTAATTGAATCTTTGATGGTGTTGTAGGCTTTTTCATGCTTCCAACAAAAACTTTTAAGTTGTTCAAACACAACTGAATATCTAGGAGTTTATCCATTTGAGGTACTAAAAATGCCTGATCTTTGAACTCCCTTTGAATTATGCTAGTGAAATCTTGGACAACTACATCTGGTGAAAGAAACTTTTGATCATCATCCTATAGCTTGCACAAAAGTTCTTCAATCTTATGGATAAGCTGTATATCATTTTCTTTGTGAACCTCACAAGCAACTTGCAAATCATTGAGTAGATCATTGATGATGGTCTCTTTATGAAGCATGGCTTCTTTCACTTCTACATAAACATCTCTGTCGGAAATGATCCTAACTTCCACTAGAGTATCTATCTTTAGCTTTTTCATTTTCACCCACTCCTTTCTTCTATTCTCCACATCTTCTTTTGCTCGAGAGAGAGTATTAGTGGTTTCATCCAAGTTTTCCTTTATACCTTCCATTTTCTCAAGCTTTTCCATGACAAAATTTAAAAGTTTAGTTCCCAGGGCAACCATCTAGTCGAGAAATTCATTGACCACCCTACCCCTAGTGTGCACCTTCTCCACCTTTTGGATGATAGGATCTTCAACACTAATTGCAATTTCCTTAGGTTCAACATATTCAAAAGATTGGGTAATCTTCTGTAGCACACTTGTAAATTGTTTTGTCTTTGCCTTGTAATGATCCTTTGCCTTCTTTTCCTTGTCAAACCTCTCTATGAGAGAGTTCAAGGTGGATTGAACATATGCCTTTGCACTCTCATGAGCTACCTTTCCCAGATCAACTCTTGTGATAGAGTAATATGTGAGATCCACCTCTTCAAAGGTCTATTTAGGGGGAGGTTTAGATACCTTTTCATACCTATTGCCTTCTTTGTCAAACAATATTATTGAGAGAGTCTTCGCCTTTTTCTTGGTTTTGGTTTCTGGTGGTGCAAGTTGTACGATGTTGAACTCATCTGGAGAGATGACTTCTTTTCTTCTCTTTGGATTTTGTGATGACAACCAAGGTGGGAGTGGTGAAATATCCTCTGGATGGGCAATCATTGTCTGTGATGTATTTTTTGCACTCACAAAAGTGGTGGTCACAATGGGAGGAGTGTCAGTTAAAACAACATATGGAATTTCAGCACTTGACACTTAAACTAACTCAAACATGAATTGTTCTAAGTATGAATGTGATACAATATCAAGGGATGGAGAAGATAGGCTCAACAAGGACATGGGATAACCTAACACATTATCCAAACCTCTTTTAGGACTTTCAAAAGGTGACCTTGAGATAGGAGATGAATGCACAAACTAAATTGACACAACAGGAGTAACAACACTTGTAACTGTCTCTCTTCTTCAAATTTCCCTTCTTGTTGCACGAGCTCCTCTTGTGCTTCAATAGATGGCTCTTCTACTGACTTCTTGTTCTTCTTCTTGCCACCCTTGATCACAAATTTGATCTTGGGATTTGAAGGTTTGCTAGAACTTGGAGCATCATTTTTATTCTCGGTCCTCATCTTAGACTTCTTACCTACTTTACCTTGTGTCTCTTCCTCTGATCTAGTGAGAATAGGTTTCAATTGTATTCCCCTTTCCTCTAACCAAATTTTAGTACCATACATAATGGGTTCAAATCTTTCCTGGATTGAGGTTACCTCTTTTCGAGACCACTAGATGGGAGTTAAAGGTGAGCCTACAATATTATTCTTTTCGTAAGCAGAATCTAATATGTTATCATCATCCTCCATGTCTTTAGGGATGTCAGCCAAATCCAATTCCTTAATCTGCTCTAGTGTTAATTTGCAATAATCATTTTTCTTGATTTCTTGCTCTGTTTTGATATCAACCCGTATATCCTCAATTTGATGTACATGGGTATGAGCCTTCTTGATTCAATCCTTCATATATCTGTAATCAAAATCAAGTCTTTCCTTTAACAATTTCAATGTCACTTGTTGCATTTCCAATTCAACAACCTTGGCCTTGTGTGAAGTTTGAATAGAGTATTTGTCGATCGTCAATGAGAATTTGAATCCGGGTTTATGGGATTCCATCTGCTTACTGTGCACTGCAATGATTTTTCTACACAATTCCATCAAAATGATCTATTGCTAGGATAGAAAGGAAGCATGTAGGGGTAACCAATGAAACATCCAACTCTCAGATAAGTAAAAGTTGGAAAACGAAGATATAAACAACCATATCTATTCACAACCTTCTAGAATTCATCTGATACTCTTTTATTTTTCAACTCTAGATCAAAGGCATACATGAGAGAAGCAAAGAACACATCGTTCACCCTTCTAAAACGATTGATGCTTCCTTTAAGAGTAATATGTGGGAAATAATTGTAAACCTGTGTTACCCTCTTGTCTCCTTCAATTTTTAAACTTGGAAAGTTCCTCATTGCTGCTACAACATAGACCAAATAGGAATTCATATAGAACTTTTGTGTCATAAGCACTTTGGTCAACTGTTCAGGGATAGTATTACTAATTTCTTTACCCCATTTTTTTTTGTTTCCTATTCAAAATAATCTTAATGTACAAGTAGATCTAGTCCTCAAATGTTAAAGAAGCAGGTAAATCATGTACCCTACTAAGAAGAGTAATTAGGTCATTTACCTCTTCTATGAAATCATTACGATGAGGATTCTTAGGCCACCTTGTGACACCTAGTCTAGGGGTCTTCAACCATTTACAGTTGATGATCCTTTTGGCAGAATGATTATTGTTGTCATACTCTACCTATGTAGTCTCTCTAGAAATTGTAACATATTTGTCAATGCTTGGGCATACGAATTCCTTGTTAAGAAATTTGACATCCAACCTCATCACTATATTACCATTTGAATCCCAAACACTTCTATCCTCTTTGTTGTAGTAAGAGGCAACTTGTAGTACAAATTTAAAATTTTGAGCAGCTATTGGAAATGAGGACACAAGATGTATGTTACTCTAAAACATTGATCTCATTCCATTGTCCAAGAGTTGTTTCTTAGTCCTTTCAAGAAACTCAGACATGTAAACACACCTAATCTCTATGTCCTTGATCTCATTGAAACATTTGATGAAATCATAATAGCTAAAAACACACCTTGATACTTGTACTTCATAGCTTTCCCCTCAAAAGGAGATAGATTTGTCATTGGTAGGATACTGGCTTTGAAAGGATGCAGATGTGAGATATTCTTGAAAAATGTGCATAGGAAGTTGCATAACAATATTAACATTTTGTAGATGTTAGGAAAATATTTGCACATTTGGAAATTGCAGTGAGAGCGAAAAAATAGAGCGATTGCACAAAAACTGGGGCTTGAGTGCGATGAGGGCAGAAAACAGAGCACAATGAGTCAACTTGGTAAAAAGGGAAAATTTTCTAGTGTTAGGAATTTTTTGGAAAAAACATGTAGGGTCACTAAAATTTAGTGATATTGCAAGTGGAATTGGATGCTTTTGCAAAAAATTGCACAGTCATTAAATTTTAATGACAATGCAAGAAGGGTAGAACTTTTCCTTTTGCAAAGTAAAAAAAAATACCGATTATGAAAATATAGAAGCAATCTCATTTATTGTTGGGTCAGGGAAAAATCCCGACCATGTAATTTGGAAGATCACTTTTATTTTTTGCACAATCGGGGAAAAACCCTGATTTTGCAATTGATTTTAATGTTTATAGGGTTAGACTCATACTTTTCCCACACGGGGTTTTTTCCCACTTGTACAAAAGAATGATTAATGCTCATGTAAGGTCGGGGAAAAACCCTAACCATACATGAGACATGATGCGACGTTAAAATTTCTCGATAATGCATTCCAAGGATGAACCAAAACTTGGTTGATAATGGATAGTATATGTTTGTCTCATCAGCAAAAAATTCCAATTCCACACACTGTTAATGCAAAATCCAAGGTCCAATTGGGGTAAAACTCCGATGACACGTCACAAATAATCCATTTTTGTGTTTCATTGAAAATCATCGGACAATCCAATGGTAAAGAAACCGTGATTTATTTGTAAGCTTTCTTGTGCATCGCAGGGGTTTAATACCCGCGTTGCACAAAGATGCAAAGCTTTCTTACAATCAATAAAACAAACCAAGTTACTTTAGGGTATTTCAGGCTTGAAATAAAATGAATTAAACATGGGATTAATAGAGGGTCTGGCAAAGCTTGGGAACTTGAAACGGGTTGAGAGGATACAATACTAGGGTTTGCACATCAAAAAGTAGGGCTTCAAATCAAACGAGAATCTAACAATTAAAAATGATTGAGACACGGGAAGAACTAAAATGAAAACCATTCAAGATAAAATGAAAAGCAATTTAAATGAAAACCTTAGCATTTAAAAAATGAAGGAGAATTAAAATATAAACATACCCAAAAGGAAAGACAGTGAAGAAACTTGAACAAAAACCCTAGCTGAGTCAAACAACAACAAAATCCATTCAAATTCACACTTTAGATGAACTCGAGTGCTTCAGGTGAACTCACAACAATAGTAGGAGGAGAAACAATGAATATAAATGAAGAAAATATAAGTGAAAACTAATTTAAACCTAAATTCAAAGTCATTAAAATGCATAATAAATGCAACTTGTGTGAGGCTAAGATTGTAGGAGCGGGTTTTTTCGATGATCGTGCATATTGGAGTTAGATAGGTAACTTGCGAGGTCGGCAAAAAAGTTCGAATTTGCAAGATTTAAATTTCACTTCAACTTGCAGTGTCAGGGAAAAACCCTGACTATGCAACCCTTTTTTGTTTTACAACTTTCACTTGTAGGGTCAGAGAAAAACCCTGACCTTGCAAGTATATAAATTAAATTTCTAACTCCTACAAACTAATTTTTACAACTTGCACAAAAAGATGAATTTCAAAAAACTGACAGAGGTAAATGCTCAGAAGGACATTCTGAGACTGAGGACTACACACAAGAGAAAATTGAGATTCACCTTGTTTTGCATGCTTAGAGTTAGTGAGCTACAAAACAAACAAGTTTCGCAATTGTTATCCCATGAATTGAGCAAGCTGAATTCAAGGATAACATATCTTGAGAATCCTGATTTTGCAAAGGCTTGGAGAGATTGCATGGTTCCTATCACTTTGGATACAACAAGATGGCTGGATTTCACAATCCAAGATGGTATGTTGTTTAGAGGAAGCTAGTTGTGTATTCCAAGGAGTTTCATGAGAGAAAACTTTATCATATATAACCATAGTGGGGGATTAGTTGGGCACTTTGGTCGAGATAAGACTATTGATATTTTTAGTGAGTGTTGTAGCAAGATGTGAAGAGGTTTATGTAGAGTATGTTAGATGGTAAAAGGAGCAAGTCAAAATATTGGGTTATATCAGCCATAACCTGTACCGGAGAGGCCATGGGAGGATATCAGTATGGATTTTGTTCTTGGTTTACTGAGGACACAAAGAGGACATGATTCAATATTTGTGGTGGTGGATAGATTTTCTAAGATGACATATTTATTCCTTGTAAGAAGACTAATGATGCTGCTCATATTGTAAAGTTTCTTTTTAGGGAGGTGGTGAGACTACATGGTCTACCCAAGAGCATAGTTTTAGATCGAGATACCAAGTTTTTTTGTTATTTCTAGAGGAAATTATGGAAGAAATTGAATACTGATTTGAAGTTTAGTTCTACACACCATCCACATACTGATGGAAAAAAATAAGTGGTGAATAAGAGTTTAGGTAACCTACTATGATGCTTGGTATGAGATAAGCCCAAGGGATGGGATTTAATTTTACCATAGGAAAAAATTTCTTACAACAATTTTGTCAACAAGAGCACTGATAAATCACCATTTCAGATTGTTTATGGTAGTAGTCCAAGAATGCTTATGAGTTGAGGAGGATGGAAAAAGGAGAAGAAGACAAGTGTTGAAGTTGAAGACTTTTCTAAGCACCTATAGAATTTGCATGAAGAGGTGAGAAAGCATATTAATAAGATGAATATTCAGTACAAGGATAAGGTAGATTAGAAGATTTGAGATATAAGAAATTTTAGGTTGGAGATGAAGTCATGGTTCACTTGAGAAAAGAAAGGTTCTAGTTGGTACTTACAATAAGTTGAATATGAAGAAGTTTGGACCATGTAAAATCCTAAAGAAGCATGATTCAAGAAATGCTTATGTGGCAGAGTTGCCTAATGAAATCCATATTTCACCTCTATTTAACATCTTAGATTTGATAGAGTATCATTAAGGAGGAATTGAAGAAGAATTAGCAACATAGTGGAATATCCCAACACCTACTTTAGAAAAGAAAGAAATATAAGAAATTTTGGATAGCCATGTGAGTAGAAGCACAAAAAACAAGTAGTATGCTGAGTACCTTGTGAAATGGAGAGGAAGGCTTGTTGAAGATTCATCATGGTTATTTGAGGCTGAGGTTAACCGTCTTGGTTTCCCTCTAACTTTTGAGAAGTGATAGGGTCACTTTTCAAATTACCCCGATTGTCTGATGTAGGAGCATCCAGGGTGTAAGAGCAATCTTGCATCACCTAAAAATTGTTGTTTCTTTTTATTAAGTGCTAAATTTGGTAGAATTACTATTTTTAGTAAGTCTATTTATGCACATACGAACACAAAACCCTACAAAGACCTCCAAAATAGTGAATCAAAGCCAATGGTGAAAAAATCACTTCAATATCATTTGTCATTTGTGAGATATTAAAATTTTGATTTCCAAAAATTCCTGTTAAAAATATTCGAAATCAAATTTGAAGCACTTAGAGGCTTCGGATGGGCCCAAAATTTGGCCAAAAACCAAAATAGTCTACCTTTGGGTACTAATTTCCAAACAAGTGCCTTCTCAAGATCTTTCCAAAAATATATTATAATTGAAAATCCAATAGTCAGATGAAAAAATTTATGATCCTGAGAAGTTGTACTACCAAATCTAATAAAATTTTGAAATATCTTCTTTAGGGGGTTACACTTTCCAAAATATTACGGGGTAGTTACACATTCTAGATAGAGGATGTGAATGGGGGTTATAAATTAGGAGAGATCAAAGTAGATGGTGGCTTCGATTTATAAATTTGCGGATTTATGTAATAAAAAAGCCCATATGATGTTAGTTGTAATATTGTAATTTCATTTTCATTCCAGTGATAATAGAAAATATTTGCTTCCTTCTTGCATTGGGTTTGTGCAATTCTTTATTGTTGTTGTGAGTTTTAGATTGTAAGGGGAGTACCCTTCATCAATATGGCATAAAACCACAAAGGAAGAGACCTTAAATACTTAATACTAACATCAAAATAAGAGTTAAGAATGAAATAGAAAAACTGCTAGTTGGTGATATAATAAAACTAGTGGAAGATGTCAAGTGGATAAGTCTTATGATTTAGTGCAAAAATGGTTATGGACCTAACTAGTTCCTAATTAACCTATTGACAAACATAGATTTTTTTTAGATTGCGAGAATTGGGTAACTCCTTATAAACTGCAGTGTTCCTAGTAATTTTTTTTCACGTGACTAGTGAGGCTAGTGTGACATGCCCTTTGGTACCACGAAGATAGGGGGAGATTGGACCTCATGACCTCTTACCTGCAACATGATGCTTTAGCCAATTGATCCAGGGCGCTTGTCCATTCACACATAATAGGTTAAGTTTCATTAGGGCATATTATTATTTCTTATGTCATATTTACCTTTTTTTGTCCCATTGCATAGGATTAAGACACATTTGATAATCCTATTGCATGTTCCTAGCTAACTTTATCTTTATAAGCAAGGTGCATATTATATTTATAAGTAAGGTTCATATTGTTTATTAACAAGGCGTATCTTGCCTTCACAAGATGGAATAAAAGGAGGTCATTTATATGCTTTTGTAATTTATTGCTCTAATTCAAGATTACATTCTCCATCTCCTATTTTTTAATTTCTTGCATGTGTGGAATATTTGATGTACAAAATATTGAGTAATCATTAGATTTTCTAACATGACATAAAAATTATACATGCATACTTCTTCCCTCTTTTAGGTGAGATATGAAGGGGTATTTCACCTTGATTATCATAGAGAAAAATGGACCTCACCATTGCATTCATAAGGCCTAAAAACTTATAAAACAATATAAACATTGATAGGGTTTAGAGTTGGCCTTTTTCAAGGGTTGGGAAAATTTTTGTTGTTAAATATTCCATACACATATACAGATCTATATAGTCTATACCATATGGTTTGCATTAGACATGCAATCAATAGTCTTCAATAGATCTAGGTAGGTATTAGGTTGGTACAATATGTTCTCCCAATAGACATATTTTGGGGAATATTTAGGCTTTTATATGTCACTTTATGGATTCCTTATATTAGAGTATAATGCATGACATCATTAGATATGAGTTTTTATTTTAATAATATTTTTTCCTATACATTATTAATGGCTGATTTCGAGGGGCTTTGCCCCTAGTTCTAACTAGCCTATGAGTTTATCAATAGTTATGTAAGGGTTTTCTACTCATGCATCACTTAGTGACTATCACCGATCTCTACCAAGTATCTTTCACCCCACCTCAATAGTGTTGCCCACAAATATTGCTTGAACACCACTCACGCCACCAATACCACCATTCTATTACTAGAATAATGTATCTCACCTATTTCATTTACCCTCAAAAAATTTATTTTTCAAAGGGGCATATATTTTCACCATAATATAATTTTTTTTGTGTTCTATAGGCATTAGAAAGATGGTTCCACATAATTTTTAGACATATAGATTTTGATAGAAAAAAAATGCATATATCTTAGTTACAAGCTGAAGTTGTTTGCCACTCTAATATTTGAAATGCCATAACTTTCTCCCTAGATATCCATTTTTTACAAATGAATAATCATTGGAAGTTTGTTGTAAAGAAGTACATAACCTCCCATCTAATTTTTCTATACTTTGAATTTATTAAATTTTATTTTAGATTGTATGATTTCTTATACCCTAGTCTATCAACAAAATACGAGGCCTAATTTTTAGTTTAAAAGGTTGTATTTAAATTACATTTATTGATCTATACTTTGATATTTGAGGAGTGTTCTATTCATTTTATAATGTGTCCAATTTTAAACTATTCGTACTAAAATGACTTAATGATTTGTCCTTAAATACAATTTCCTCACATATTTTTGATTTAAATGTCATGTATTTGATCAAAATTGTAATCTTAAACCATTGAACGTCGTATAAAGTTTGCATAGTGTTGTTTCCAAATGATTCAAGTTCATTTGTATCGAAATCAAATTTCTCGCGCTAAGTTCAAAGTAGTTTGTTGGTCCAGTTCAAGCCTAGGAGCAACTACGAAAATTGAAGATATTAACAAAATAATTAAATTTGAAAATATGTATGAGCTGGTACAAATTCCTTTAATAGGAATGTTCCTAGTGGTATTTCACCTAATGTGGCTAGTTTTCAAGTCAACACTTCATGGATTGTGAGATTTTAAAACTTCTTTTTTTTGCATGTCAAGTTGTAGAAATAATTAAAATTGTAATTTAAGGATAGTTGGGAAGATACCATTCATTGGGTTTCATTGTATTAGGGTGCCTAATAATGTGACAAGCTTTTAACCAAAAATATGGAGCCAATCCAAAGTTATCACAAATTCTCCATTAGTGAGCTTGTAGATCATTTATATTTCCATGATATTTTATCATGGTTTTCCGCATTTCTATATAAGAAAAAATAATATTTCTTGATCCAAAAAAAGTTTCTCGACTAATCATCAATCATAGAATAATTTTTGATGATGACAAAAAGTTCAATTTTTTTCAAAGATTGCATTTTAATAATTACTTATTTTGAATAGCTACATTTCGCTGGATGAATTGGAGGCTACTATCTTTAGACGAAGAAAGGGAAAGCCTCGGGCCCTAATGGTTTTCTAATTGAATTCTTCCAAGAATTTTGGGATATCATTAAGCTAGACTTATTGGAAGTGGTTCATGAGTCTTAGAGGAATAAGTAGATGTTGAGGGCTTTGAACTAGATACCTTCCTTGCTTCCATTCCTAAATGTGAACGGGTGGATTGACTGAGTCTGTTCTGACCTATCTCCCTTTGTAATGTGGTTTATAAAATCATTTCCAAGTTGATTGCTAAAAGGTTGAAGTGATGGCTTAGATGGCTTATTTCTAAGGAAAATAGTGGTTTCATGGCAGATCGAAAAATTCTAGATGGGGTGGTCATTGCTACTGAAACTATTTACTCTATGGCATCCTCCAAAGAAAAGGCTATTTTCATCAAGCTAGATATGGTGAAGGCCTATGATAGAGTTAAGTGGTTCTTCTTGTGCAAAGTTCTTATTTCCTTTGGTTTTGATGAAGAGTGGGTCTAGTGGGTTATGTGTTGTGTTACTTCCACTTCCTTTTCAGTTCTAATTAATGGTGAGCCTTATCTTTTTGGTGCTTCTAGAAGCCTTTTTCAAGGGGATCCTATTTCTCTTTATTTATTTATTCTCCTTGCTAAAGGTTTGGGGATACTATTGAAGCGTAATGTGGAGTTGGGTCTTATTTAGGGTTGGGTTTGGGGAAATGGTTTGCCTCCTCAGTCTCACCTGCAATTTGTGGATGATACTACTTTGATGGGTATGGCTAAGGTTAGAGAAGCTACAATTTTGTGCAAGGCTTTGGATACTTATCTTGCTGTTTCTGGTCAAATGATTAATCAAGATAAATCTTCTTTTTTCTCTTTAACACTTCACAACTCATTAAATAGAGCATTGCTCGTATCTTGAGGTTTCAAATTGGGTCTCTTTCTTTAACCTATCTTGGCATTCCTATCTCTTCAGGTATCCTTCCTAGGGAGTCTTGGCAGAATATTCTTGACAAGTTTCATGTGAAGGTTAATCATTGGACTCATCGATGGTTGTCCTTTTCTAGGCAGGTTCAGTTGCTTAAATTTGTGGTGCATGCTCTTCCCATTTACAGATGTATGCTCCAGGTGGCCTCGGTTGGGTTTGTTAAGGATTTGGACTCTTTGGCTAGAAAATTCTTATGGGCAGGTAGCTTGTCCTCCTCTAAGTGGAGCCTTGTGAAGTGGGATATTGTGTGTAGTTTGAAGCAGTTTGGGGTTCTTGCATTGCGACAGTTGACTTTGACTAGGTTGGCACTGGCTATAAAGCTTTATTGGAGATGGTGTTTGGAACAAGATCATATCTGGGCCAGGATCTTATCTCATAAGTACCTTCAGGGGGTTTTGAAGGAGGAGGTCCCTCGTTATCTTTTGGTGGGGAAAGGTTTTGTGATTTGGGGAATGCTTAAGAAAGGGGCCACATTGATTAAGGATGCCTTGTTCTGGATATGTAATAGGGGGCTGAGGATCTCTTTTAGTTTGATTCTTGGGATGGTATTCCCCCCATTCTACATAAGTATCCTAATTTGTTGAATCTTGGCCAGTGCTTCTTGGAGGCTGGTTGGTCAAAGGTGATTGATTTTAAGACCTCTTATCCCTATGGGCAGTTGATGGTGGCTAAGTGGAAGAATCCTTGTGATTGGCCAATTGTTGGTTTAGAGGAGGAACATGTTGAGCATCAAATTATTTTGACTAGTAGATAGTGCAACTCTCTTAGGGACAAGGATATTCTTGCTTGGAGTTCAAATCCTAAGGGTACTTTCACTGTACCTAGTGGGTATCAAGAGCTGCTAGCTCGTAATTTTGGTGGGGTGGAGATTCCTTGGTCGAAGCAAGTATGGAACAAGTTCTCCTGGCGGAAGTGTAATTGCTTTGTGTGGAATTTGGCTTGGAATAGATGTTTGACTTGTGATAATCTTCGAAAATGGGGATTCCAGGATCCTGTTTGTGTTCTATGCGGTTGTAGTGAGGAGGATTCTTCTCACTTGTTTTTCTGTTGTTCCTTCTCTATGATGCTTTGGCATTTTTGGTTGGATATTTGGAAACATCCTTGCATTCATGCTTCTTCCCTAGTTGAGTTCTGGAATAGTTTGGGAAGGCCACCTACTTAGGCTTCTTTCCTCCAGATTGTGTGGTGCATTGGTCCTACCTTCATCCTTTGGAAAATCTGGCTAGAAAGGAATTGTAGGATCTTTTATTGGGAAAGGATAATGGAGCAATAGGTTTGGTAAAGAATTGTTGGTATGATCTAGGAGACGCTGGAAGCTAAATGTGAAGTGGGTATCCTTTGGAAAAGAGTGATGATGAGATTTTGGATAGATTGGGCTTACAAGGGTTGACTTCCGACTCCGCTTGTGTTAGAAAAGGTGGAAAGGCTAAAAAGAAGGTTCTAAGGGTTGGAAGATGGTTGCCTCCTCCAGAATGTATTTTCAAGATCAATACTAATGGTTCTTCTAGGGATAATCTTTGGCTTGCTAGGACTGGTGGTGTTGGAAGAGACTATTTTGGCTCGATTATTTTCTTTTTCTCCATTCATAAAGGGTAGCACTCTAACAACTTTATGGAGGGGTTGGAAATTCTCTGGGATAGTGAGCGTGCTTATGCTTTGGGGTGGCATAGGATAATCTGTGAATTTGACTCACATATTATTGGTATGCAAGATTTTTGGAATAAATTGTGTGTGATTTTTATATCATCAATGTTTCGGATCATACTCCATGATCCATCATCAGGATGATTAGTGACTCTACTGCTAATCATCCTGATGATGGATCATGGAGTATGATCCGAAACGTTGATGATATAAAAATCACACACAGTTTATTCCAAAAATCTTGCATACCAGCATCATGGACTGTGGAAACAAAATGTCACATATTATTGTTAATTTGTTGAATGAGAAAAAGTTGTTAAGTGTTAATTGGTAGCTAGATTTGGTTGTTCGTCATATTCTGTAGTTGTGTTCTATGTTGGAGGTGGTGTATTTTACCCACATCCCACATGAATGGATAGGGTTGCTGATTGTTTGGCCAAATGGGCTTCGAAACATGATGAGGATTGGAAGATTGAGGGTTGGGGCCAGTTATACCTTGATTATTGTCATGATTTAGAGAGGGTTATTTTTGATGATTTGGCTGGCTGAGGTATTTATTGTAATGTGGGTGGTTGTTTTTGTCCTAACTGGGCATTCTTGTGCTCTCTTTTCTCAAGAGTCTTCTGATAATGTACTGTTAATTTCTTGATTTCAATAAATTTTTTACCCCTTTTATTTAAAAAAAATCACTTATTTTGAATAAAATAAGTGGTTATTCTGGGGGAAAAAATCAAGTGGGAGAAAATTTAAAAGAAATAGATTAATTAAAGTTGTGAAATCTTACATCTTAAAGAAAAAAGGAAAAAGTGGGGTTGTGAAAATTCACATCCATCACTCAAATAAAGTGAGGTTGTGGCTCTTTTTATTGAAGGGAACACATGCATGGTGGTGGGTGCATAAGAAAGAAGGAGACATGATTGAAAAAGATTTTAGCAGGTGTAACGTTAAACTCCAAAACCTTTATTAATATCCAATGACCTACACTAAATTGGCAGTATTGAATAGAGCATGGACAAGTTGTGAGAAATGTCATCTCATCGAGCACGAGTTAGGTGTCTCCTGCATATTGGAAGTACGAGGAAGTCCCATATACTTTAAGCCATTTGTAGACCTAAAAGAAGATTGTCTAATATTGTAGAATATAAAAGGATCTTTCCTTTCCTTTATTTTTGAATGCTCTAACTGACATTCATATAAAATGTAAAAGCACAAAAAAGACATGCTAGATTTTAAATAAAATTCCTTGAAGAATTGCAAACTCATGAGACACAATAATTACAAGATATGTATAGTATGGTTATGTTGAAAAGGCTTGTAGAAAATTTCAAACAAATGTAGTTGACAAATCTAGCACCAAATTCCACAACTTTTGCAAATGTTCTCTCAACCTACACACAAAATGGTGAAGCATAGTAAAGGAAAAATGCATGCTAATGTTTGATAGAATGCATCAAATAAGATGTCATCTCACAGATTGTTTTGATTACAACAAAATATGTACAAAATACATGTGTTGAAAATACTTTTTAGACTTTCAAGCGAGGGCATTTGGTATGCGTAAAATCAAATTCTATAACCCTTGTGAGCATTCCCACGACCCTTCATTTGAGACAATGCATGGACATTTATCAAAGCATAATGGAATTAAAATTTTGACAGAAGTTGTAATTGCAACACCCCTACAACATATGGATGTAAAATATGGAACAAAGTAGTGACCATCCATTGAAGAATAATGAAAGTGGATTTTTGGTAGATGTTGTGATTGCAAGTATTCGTGTAGATACACATGCATAATATTCTTCTTTCATCTCCTTTTTTGAGTACTGAAATAACAACAAATATTTTTTTATTTTTTTTAATCAAGAGTGCTAGACCACTATAATATTATTAATCTAATAATAAGATTATACAAAATCTTGGTTCAGGAGGGCATATCGGCAGGAAAGAACCAGGAAGAAAACCTTCGGTTATAGCCCAAAAAGATATAGTTCGTACAAATAATCTAAACAAAAATATAGTTTTTACAAATGATCCCAGCGAGAGTTCTTTCAAATCCCGATATCCCATGTCATGAGATTACAAAATTTAGATGCTAATCCTAATCTTAATAAAAATTGATTCTAGTTTAACCATGTAAAATGGTGGAAGTATAAATCAGGTGCATGAGTTTTTTTACAAACTGCCTCAAAGAAAGATTGAAGCAACAACATTAGGTAGGTTGGTTTAGTTCATGTTTTCCTTGTTTGTATACATACAAAACATAGTGGCATGAACAAGGTATGTTGAATATTTAACATACATTCATGGGCTTAGGAATGCAAGTATGCAAAATACGTATAGAGATATTCTTGTTAAATAGATTATGAAAGTTTTTCTAAGTGTTTTAAAACATCAAGACTTTTTATAAAGAGAATTTTCAAAGTATTTAAAGATATATTCATCAAACAACATTATTTTATTTGAAATCATGAAGTATAAATATAAAGGATATGAATTCATGTCAATACTAGAGAGTACTTCCTGAGATTAGACACAACATTGGGACATATCATCCTACATGACTTCTAGAAGACTATGGAAGAGGGGAAAAGATCACCATTGTATAAGAAGATATTCAAAATTTTATTGGATCACATTGCTAGCTTTTTGATATCAGTTCAATACCCAAATTTAGTTTTTGAATGTATGAAAGGTTATAATTCTAAAACTAGGGAGGTTAAAACTATTGATGATAAGCTAGTGGCTAAGTTGGATAGAGTTTCAATTGGAATTGTTCTCAGATTGTCTATCAGAGATCAATTTACCAATATAGACAAGGGAATTGTACAAACATACTTCACTAAGAAGAAAAATGAATGTCAACACCATGGTGAGGAATTGGTTATAGGTATTGAAAGGAGGAAAATCGTAGTTGCCAAAGGTTCTACATAGGTCACTCTTCATCGAAGAAGTCTACAATATGATTTTTCTCAAGTTCATAGGTCGATGGGGAATAAGGGTTCAAGTGAGTTAAAAAAATGGATGTATCTTTTCATAATTATCATTTGTGCAAGAAACTAGTTTATTGATTGGGGAGGCATTATTGTGATAATTTACATAATCAGTTGACCTATTTTGAAGAGAATCAAAATTTCTACATGACATTTTATCTCTTTTATGCAATTGATAATATGAAGACATTGCCAAGTCTTGACACCAAAGGTACATTTGATAACACGGCTTAGATTTATAATTTTTATCCACAACTCCAATTGGATAAAAGTTATAAGAAATTTAAGAGAGTGAATGATGCATTCACTATGTTGACAGTAAGAACACTTAAAGGGGACACAAGACTTAGGATATCTTAAGAATCAACTATTCTCATCAAGAATTATGATAGCTATTTCATCTATTTCACAAAATTCACTTACATCCGGGTAGGAGGGTATGATGGATATCCCTACAATATGCCTAGGTATGTGGATGAAAAGCTTATTTTGATTGAGCTCTGTATGTAAATTGGAGTGGTCAACAAAAGATGCAAAAAAAAGTGGAAAATGAGAATCTCATTTCCTATTGGCCTCGATCACTATAGTTGTAAATTTTCTCCTGATGCTCAAAATAATGAGCAATCATCATAAAATTTAACCATGTACTTTTACACCGTGAGAATTTCCTTTAATAGTAAGGACTATGACAAAGATAATTGGATTTTGGTCTAGCTTTTTTATCACTTCTTTGAAATTGAAGACTTTTGAGAGGATTGCAAAGATGATTATGAAGTGAAAAAGAGAAACTAGATGAGGTTTAGGATTGGATGAGATGTAGAAGGAATTGAGGATGACATAATGGATTTGATCGATCCCTTATATTTTGAAAAGATTTAAATACAACCTTTTCCACCTATAATTTGGGAAAATGAAGAAGGAAGAAACATTGGTCAAAGAACCACTCATATTCTCATGAGACCAAAAGATTGGGTAAGGAATAAATTCATCAAAGACACAACCACAAAACCTTCAAGCAAGGATGATCCACCAAGGAGGAAAAATGACAAACAATAAGGTTCTTCCTCTTCCCTTTCTCAATATTTTGTTATGGTCACTAGTGCTTAGAAAAATATGAAAGGGGGTGGTGATGATGAAGACCCTTCTAAAAAGAAGGATTTCATAAGTATATGTGGGAATGATCCAAAATTAAAGAAGAGTAGATCAAATCTAAAAGAAAATTTGTTGAACCCCATACAAGAAGAAACCAAAGAAAGGAAGTCTATGGATCCTCAAGGCCATCCTAGTGGTGAGGAGAAAGTCTTAGCTATTTCTCCTTTTGTTCTTATCATATCTCCTTATCATGATGTACCTCATTCTCCTCCTATAACATAGCCTCCATCTTTGCCAACTATCAATGCACTTCCCAAAGATACTTATTTCATGTTTTTTCTTAATCCCCTTGTTGAAAGTTTTTTTTTCCATTGATTTCAATAGATATTTGGTGTTGCATTGATGTCAATAGGTCTATGGGGAGATTGTTGGATGTATGTGAGGATTCTTTGATTAGTTACATTATGTTTTCATTAGTATTATCACTGATGTTGACCTCTAATGTTGCTTTGATCAGCATGTGTTGGTGATGTTAAACCTCTTGTGTGGTTGAGATGCTGTAGAGGTGTTCCAAATGATGAGTTTGAGTTTGTGGTGCTTGGTTTCCAAGTGCTTTTGAGAAAATTTGAATAAAAGAGGAAACAATGTGGTGAAGAGTGTTCAGTGTGATAGAGTGGTGTTCAGTGTTTTTCTTCACATTTCTTCATGGTTGAAGATCTGTTTATGTAGTTTGGATATGTTGACCAAAGGTGATTAGAGGTGTTATATCCAGAGTCTCAAGTTATGGATAATTGTGCATAGAAAGTTGTGTTCACCAACTTGTGTGAACTGTGAAAGCAGTGTTGTCTGGGAGAAACGGTTTTACTCCACATTTTTTTGCAGTTTGGTTTATGGTCTTGCGAATCTGAGGGTGTGCTTAGATTTTTCATATATATCTTTAGTTTGAGTTGTTTGATTTTTAGTGCTCCGCAAGGTTGGATTCAGGTGTTTTTGTGTGTGGAAGATTATGTGGTTGTGCAAATGAATATGTTATTTTTGTGTATGATGTTGCAAAGAAGTTGTTGGATTTCAAGGTGCTAATGGAATATTCCAGATTGTGTTTAAGTGTTGTGTGTGGTCTATGAGTCATCTTTAGATCAAAGAAATTGTGTACTTAATGTTTAATGGTGTTAACATAGGTTCGACCAACCTTGGGTGTTTACACTAATTACATATATTCTTCGATGTTTGTGGAAATGTGGCATTGCATGCATGTGTGTATTTAGCTCTAAGTTAAGGTGTGTTGTGGTTTTACTTCATTCCTTTCCACCATGGTAATGTTTTGGTGCTGACTTAATTTGAATTTGCATGTTTGAGGTGCATAGATGACCTTGTGAACTATTTTCAAGGTTGAAGATGACATATATGAGTGATGATTTGATGAGTGAAGTGCAAAACACGAAGTGTGAAAGTGTGAAATGTAGTGTGAGCTTTAATGCCTAAGACTACTAGAAGCAGTGAGTAGAAGGTGTATAAATTCTACAGAGACAGTGTGAATATTCTAGTGAAGTAATGATGGAACCTTTTTGTTGCTCTATGATGGATTTCTCATTGTAAAAATCTTCTTTCTTCTTCTTTCTAATCTAATAGTGAACAATTGGCAGTCAGCCTTTCCTTTCTTTTTGGAAGTGAGCCCTCCAATAGCGAGCCTATTTTATTTGGTGTTGCAATTACTTTATATTGTGAGCTAATCCTCACCGTGGTTTTTCCCTTCTCGTGTTATCCACGTAAATTTGGCGTTCTAATGTGTTTAGATGTGTTTGCATTACTTTTCTCATGTTTACATTCCACTAATGAATGATAACAATTTAATAGTTGTTAAGGGTTTAAGGACTAATACAAATCTGAATGTTAATGAGTGTTTTGATGTTTTACTGTACAACTGATTCGCCTCCCCTCTCAGTTGTCTTGTGTATTTATCTATTGGTATTAGAGAAAGGTTCCCTAGAAGAAATATTAACTGCTTGAGATAGATCTAGGATGATGCACAAGAAGGAGGCTCCTTTGTTTGATGTATTTGATTATACATTCTAGAAGACAAGGATGAAAGGTTTTCTTATTTCCTAGGGATTTGGAGTTTGGAAATCTGTTGAAACTAGATATGCAATAATTGTAAATGTTTCGAGTAATGATGATGAAATCAAGACATATGAGAACAATGGAAAAGTAAGGTATGCTCTTTTGAGTGGTCTTTCTAATTCAGAACTTGTGAAAGTTACGAGTCTTAAAACTACTAGTGAAATTTGGAAAAAGCTAGAAAGTATCTATGAAGGAGATGATAAGGTCAAGAAAGAAAAGATACAAAATTTTAAGATCAAGTTTGAAAACCTAAGGATGATAGAAGATGAAGATATTACAAGCTACATTCATAGAGTGGATGAAGTTGTCAATTCCATCAGAGGTCTTGGTGGAAATCTAGAAGAAGATGAGGTGGTAAAGAAGGTACTAAGAACTCTAACTAAATCCTATAGTCATAAAGTTTCTACCATTGAGGAAGTTCAAAATTTGAATAATTATTCTAGAGATCAGTTGTTTGGTGCATTAACTACTTTTGAATTGAGAGAGTTTGGTTCAAGTGATGTGAAAAAGGAGACTACTTTTAAAGTTGGAAAAGTTGAGAAGAATGGGGAATTTGACCTAGATGAATTTGATGAGTTGAAAGAAAACTTTGTGAGGAAATTGAAAAAGGGTACTAGAAAATATAGGGGTAAGTTACATTTCAAATGCTTTAATTGTGGAAATATTGGTCATTATGCTTCAAGATGTCTGGTCAAAGATTCAAGAGATAGACCTAAGGAGAATAAAGACAATCAATTAGGAGAAGTTATTATGTTAAAGAAGATGCCAATATATCCGATGATGAATCTAATTATCCTGATGATGAAGATGATGAATTCTTGTTAATGGTTCTAAATGATGGAACTAATTCTGTTAACTTTGAGAGATGTATGAGGGAACGTGCCTTGGAAGCAAGTCATAACATTGTAGGAGAAAATGGTGACTAATTTTCATGATAGATAAGAAAAGAACAATTGGATAATTGAAAATGGATGCTCAAATCACATGATAGGTGATATGAGTAAGTTTGTTAAGCTTGAGAAGTTTGAAGGTGGTTTAGTTAACTTTGGAGATGATACATATGCTAAGATATGTGGAAAAGGTTCAATCAATTTTAATGGAAAGCATAATATAGATAATGTTCTTTATGTTAGCGGTCTGTGGAATAACCTTTTGAGTGTAGGAAAAATGTGTAGCAAAGGATATAATCTTGTGTTTTAGGATAATGGTTGTGAGATTAGGAAAGGCTCCATAATTGTGGTTGCAACAAGAAGGATAGATGGAAATGTTTATCAACTAAAAGGTGCAAATGGTCAATGCTTTATGAATCATATTAATGAAAGTTGGCTATGGAATAAAAGAATGTGTCACATCAATTTTGATATCCTAGTGAGGATTAGTTCAAATAAATTTGTGAGAGATCTATTGATGATTACAAAGCCTATCAATGCTATTTGTAAGAAATATTAGATTGGGAAGCAAGATAGAAAGAATTTCAAAGTCAAAGAATAATCTACTATCAATCGTTTGGATTTGGTGCATATAGATCTTTGTGGCCCTACCAAAATCAAAATTTCTCAAGGTGATAGGTATTTCATTCTATTAATTGATGATTATTATAGAATGACTTTTGTTGCTTTTCTCATTGAAGAAAAATCAGAAGCTTTAGATAAGTTTAAGGCACTCAAAGCTATGGTTGAGAATGAAATGAATATGAAGATAAAATGTTTGAGATATGACAGAGGTGGGGATCTCACCTCCAATTATTTTAACACCTTTTATTAAGATCATGGAATATAGAACTCCTCAATAGAATGGAGTTGTGGAAAGGAAGAATATGACTGTTTAGGAAGCAACAAGGACAATGATGAAGGAATCAAATATACTAGATGGATATTGGAGAGAATCAATTCATACTATAGTATACATACTTAATAGAGCACAATCAAGGACAAATAGTTCAAAGAATCTCTATGAGTTTTGGTATGGAAGAACCCCTACTGTGAAATATTTCAGAGTATTTAAAAGCAAATGCTATATCAAAAGAGATGAATAAAACTTAGGAAAGTTTGATGCAAGATATGATGAAGGAATCTTCCTTGGATATTATACAAGAAGCTTGAGGCTCATCGATGCTACAACAAGAGGTTGAGAAAGATAGTTGAAAGTGTAAGTGTCAAAGTGGATGAAGATTTACATAAAAGTTTAGTGATGATAGATAGATATGGATCAGATGAGTCCTCTTGCAAAGAAGAAGAGAAAGATGAAGGCAAGGAAAAAGAAGTGTAGGTTGAAGCAGAAGAAGCTCTAGAAAAGATCCCTAAGACCCCTAAGTATGTGCAAAAGAATCATTCAGAAGATTAGATCATTGGTGACAAGAGTAGAGGTGTGTTGAGAAGAAGAAAGGCTGATATGATAGAAGAACAAGTAAACCTATGTTTACTTTCCAAATTTGAACCTAAAACAATGACTGAGGCATGAAAAGATGAATATTGGATCAAGGATATGGAGGAAGAACTGATGTAGATTGAGAAGAATTAGACTTGGTAACTTCTTCTAAGACCTGCAAACAAGAATGTGATTAGAACTAAGTGGGTATTCCAAAATAAGCTGAATGAGAGTGGAAGTGGTAAGAAACAAGGAAAGACTTGTGTGTAAAGGCTACTCACAAGTGGAAGGAATAGATTTTGAGGAGAAATTTTCTCCAGTGGAAAGAATGGAAGCTATTAGGATGTTTTTGGCTTTTGTAGCACACAAGGATTTAGGAGTTTATCAGATGGATATGAAATTTGTATTCTTGAATGGTGAGTTAGAAGAAGAGGTTTATATTGAACAACTAGAAGGTTTTCAGTTATCAGATAATCCTAATATGGTCTATAGATTGAAGAAGGCATTATATGGACTCAAGCAAGCTCCTAGAACTTGCTATGCAAGATTGGATTGGCACTTATTGCAACAAGGATTCAATAAAGGTACCACATATAGTAATCTTTATTTCAAAGTTGAAAAATATCAAATCTTGATTATGGTTGTGTATGTTGATGACATAATCTTTGGAGGTAATGAAGTGATGTGAAAGAGATTTACAAAAGAGATGCAAAAAGAGTTTGAGATGTCTATGTTTGGGGAGATGAATTTCTTCCTTGCACTTCAAATCAATTAGACAAAGAAAGGGATATTCATTTCACAATCTAAGTATGCCAAGGAAATGTTAAAGAAGTTTGGGATGGGAGACTCTAAACAAGTATGTACTCCTATGGTTACTGGTTTCAAATTGAGTAAGAATGATGAATCTCTTAAAGTTGATCAGAGCAAGTACAAATTAATGATTAGATGACTGCTATATCTAATTTCTACTAGACAAGATATCATGCATATAGTTTTTCTTGTGGCTATATTTCAAGAAGATCCCAAAGATTCACATATGGTAGTAATAAAGAGAATATTTAGATACTTGAAGGGAACTCTGGAACATGGGTTGAGGTATCCAAAGGATATTGATTTCTCTCTTAGTGCTTATACAGGTGTAGATTGGGTTGTCTGAATGATAGAAAAAGTACAAGTGGTGGTTCATTCTTTCTTGGAAGTAGGTCGGTGTCTTGGATAAGCAAGAAGCATGATTAAGTGTCATTGTCTACTGTAGAGGTAGAATATGTATTGCTGTAACATCATGTTGCACACAGGTATTGTAGATGAAGCAAACTTTGAAGGATATCAATGTGGTATATGATAAACCTATTTCTATCTTATGTGATAACAAGTTTTATTAATATTTCAAAGAATCTGGTGATGCACTCAAGGACAAAGCATATTTCAATATGGTATCACTTTTTGAGAGAGAAGGTTGCAAAAAATGAGATAAAGTTGGAGCATGTGCCTATTAAGGATCAAGTTGCAAATATCTTCATGAAGGCTTTTCCTAAGGATACTTTTGAGTATCTCTGGGAGAATTTGGCCCAGGTTATTTACCCTCCTTTCAATTAGATGCATAAGGATATGCATAGTCTAGTGGACCTCGAGATTCATTCCTTGTTCTGGATTGATGTTGATGGCTACCTCTTAGGGGGAGTAGGTAGTGGAATTGTTGGTTGTAGTTAGGGGGAGTAAGTGTTGTCATTGTGTAGTATAAAGGTGTTTTACTTTATTAGCCGTATCAAAGGATATGTGTAGTTGTTGCTAGTTGGTGAAGTATGTTGTGTAGTGTACAAAGAAGGTGTGAAGAAAATGTAGTGTAAGTAAAAGAAAAGGAAGTTATAGAGCAGATACATGTGCGATTAATGTCAAAAGGGGAGAAATACAAGTGTACTATCATTTTCCATTGATGTCAAAGCGGGAGAGAAAGTTAATTGAAAAAACTTAGGAAGTATGCAAGAGAAAGTGTTGGAAAGTATAAATGTTTTTGTAAGGGGGAGCAGTGTGTACTGTGGTGTAGTATATGAGTTGGTGGGTAGAGTTGTTTTTGTTGTTGATTATTTTTCCATGTGTTTCCATCAATGACAAAGGGGGATATTGTTGGAAGTTTGTGTTGCCATTGATGTCAACAAATATTTGTTATTGCATTAATGTCAATAGGTCTATGGGAAGATTGTTGGAAGTTTGTGTTGTCATTGATGTCAAAAAATCTTTGTTATTGCATTAATGTCAATAGGTCTATGGGGAGATTGTTGGAAGTTTGTGAAGATGATTTTATTAGTTGCATTATGTTGTCATCAGTAGTATCACTAATCTCAACCTCTAGTGTTGCTTTGATGAGCATGCGTTGGTGATGTTCAACCTCTCGTGTGGTTGAGATGATGTAGAAGTGTTCCAGATGATGAGTTTGAGTTTGTGGTGCTTGGTTTCCAAGTGCTTTTGAGAAAATTTAAATAAAAGAGGAAATAGTGTGGTGAAAAGTGTTCAGTGTGACAAAGTGATGTTTAGTGTTTTTCTCCGCATTTCTTCATGGTTGAAGATCTTCCTGTGTGGTTTGGATATGTTGATCAAAGGTGATCAAAGGTGTTATAGCTAGAGTCTTAGGTTCTAGATTTTTGTGTAGAGAAAGTTATGTTCACCAATGTGTGAACTATGAAAGAAATGTTGTTTGGGAGAAATGGTTTTGCTCCACATTTCTTCATAGTTTGGTTTTTGGTCTTGTGGATTTGAGGGTGTGATTATATTGCTCATATCTATCTTCAGTTTGAGTTTTTTGAGTTTTGGTTCTGCACAAGGTTGGATTCAGGTGTTGCAGTGTGTGGAAGGTTAACTAGTTGTGCAAAATGAATATGTTCTTTTGGTGTATGATGTTGTGAAGAAGTTGTTGGATTTTAGGCTGTTGATGGAATATTCTAGATTTTTTTTAAGTGTTGTGTGTGGTTCATAAGTCATCTTTGGATCAAAGGAAGCATGTAATTAATGTTTAATGGTGTTAACATAGGTTTGATTGACCTTGGGTGTTTACACTAATTGCGGATATGCTTCGATGTTTGTGGAAACATGGTGTGACATGTATGTGTTCATTTAAGTCCAAGTCAAGGTGTGTTGTGGTCCACCTTCATTCCTTCCACCATAGGAATGATTTGGTGCCAAAATAATTTGAATTTGCACGTTTGAGGTGCATAATCGACCTTGTGAACTATTTTCAAGGTTTGAAGATGGTATATGAGTGATAATTTGACGGGTGAAGTGTAAAATGAAAAGTGTTCAGATGTGAAGTGTGAAAGTGAAAAATGTAGTGTGAGCTTTAATGCCTAAGACTAAGTTAGAACCAATGAGTAGAAGGTGTCTACATTCTACATAGAGAGTATGAATGTTTTGGTGAAGTAGTGGTCGAACCTTTCCTATTTCTCTAAGATGGATTTATCATTGTAGAAATCTTATTTCTTCTTCTTTCTAATCTTCTAGTGATCCCTTCCTTTATTTTGGGTAGTGAGCCCTTCAACAATGAGCATATTATATTCAGTGTTGCAATTAATTTATATTGTGAGCTAATCCTCACTGTGTTTTTTCCCTTCTTGGGTTTTCCACATAAATCTGGTGTTCTCATGTGTTTGGATGTGTTTGCATTAATTTTTCTTATGTTTACATTCCATTAGTGCATGATAAGGGTTTAATGGTTGTTAAGGGTTTAAGGTGTTGAAAATGGAGGTAATTATGTAGCTTAAAACTTGTAAAACTATGCGACTGTAGATCTAATTAAGTGTTTTTTGTTACAAATTCTTTGTGTATGATTATCTGTTTAGATCAATTTTACCAATTACAGAAAGAGATATAAGATTGTAGAAAAATTAGACAAGAAGATAGAAGTGACACAACATATATGTGGAGAAACCCTTTTAGGAAAAAACTCCACCACTAGAATCAATAGTGCTTGTATTATTTAGCCTTAGAACAAGATTACAATAATACTATATCAATCCTTGATTGATATGCTTCCTTGCCTTCAACAATCCTTCTTCACAACCTACACAAAACTCTCATACACTTTCTGTAGCATAAGCTATCCATGCATTCCATGTGACCAAGCGTGAATCCACACATCCCATGCCATGCTTCAAACCCTCACACATGCACAAGTTCAACCTACTAAGCTACCATCAACTCTGATGCAATTGCTGCAATAAATAGACAATTAATGAGCATGTAAACTCATAAGAGTTATTAAATACAAGAGCATAAATATCCTCTCAAAATATCATGCCTAGATTGTGCAAGTAGAGTTCCACACTATAACATGAAGTCAAACCAAAGTCTTCCTCAAGTTAGACTCCCTAAACTGACAACTGAACTCTGGTCAAGAAAATATCTTGCAAGCATCACCTCAAATTTGGCACCCAAGAATGGGCCCACTTAATTGAGCCTTGTAAATATCTTCTCATGCAAAAGGTGTTAACTCAAAGATGCCAACTTGGGCACCCAAGGTGGGTCCAAGTCAATCTTATTTAACTGAAACATATCTCTCCACCAATTCATGCAAACATTATGCATGATTGATCATCCCCACTTAACTAAATGCATACACCTATTATCTATCATGCAACTGAAGTCATTAGTCATGCAAATCAAGTCAACTAGCATTCAACTCAAACTAACTACATGCAACTGAAGATAACTGAACCATAATTGATCTGAACTGAACTGAATTGAATTGAAATGAATTGAAATGAACTGAACTCCACTCATGTAAATATCAATCCCTAACTTTTAGGATCTTTACATGCATTACTAAAGTGTTATCTATCCTCTAAACAGTCAACTGAAGTCAACTAACATTCAACTCAAACTAACTACATGCAACTGAAGATAATTGAACCATAACTGAACTGAACTAAACTCCACTCATGTAAATATCAATCCCTAACTTGTAGGATCTTTATATGCATTACTGAAGTGTTATCTATCCCCCAAATAGTTAACTTAAGCAAGGTGGGTTCCACATTCCATGTGGGTGCACCATGTGCTCCTATTTGTAGGAGCTCTTCTTGGGCATCCCCACATATTCCTATCATTTAGGAATAATTACAAATGTCAATTTACATGCTCATTTCATTTGAATTTAATCTCTTTCTAATCCTCGTGTTGGGGAACACTTTCCAAGGAGTTAGAAGATACATGAAATATGTTTAGGATTGCAATTAAATCACATCCTATTCCCAACATAAGGACTAATGCAAATATGAATGTTAATGAGGGTTTTTTTGTTTTAATGTACAAATGATTCATCCCCCTCTCAATTATCTTGTGCATTTAATACCACCTAAATTATTTGATCCATCACCTATGAACATTCCAAGCTCTTCACAAGGTCTTGATCCTTCATGGTTACAAAAAAGCTTGGTAAAGAAAAGAAGTGTCACTCAACTAGTTATCTCAAAATTTGATACAATTGCTAATTTGATTTAGAGGTTTTCCAAGATAAAGAAGACTAAAGTAACATCAAGGTTAACAGTTGATTCTTCATATGGGAATATATGTGTGTTGAAGTAGCTCAACCTATATCAGAGAAAAATATGGATGAAGCTAATGAGAGTGGTTTTAATATCACCAAGGTACATCTTGGCCCTTCAAAACATGAAAATGATAATCATAAATTTTAGTGTTTGTAGCTAAGTTGATTCAAATAATACAGAAAGAGAAGCATACAAAGGATAAACTCAAACAACAGGTGCAAGTCTTGATGTCTTATCTTAGGTCCATTATGGATACATCTGCTTTACCTATAAATGTGGCCCCTACCTTCGAAGTTCCTATTTTTGAAGGAATAATTGAGAATGAAGCTATAGAAAATGTGTACAAATACCAATCATATGGAAAAATAATTGAGAAATGGGTGTATTAGATGAAAGCAGATGCTTTATATTTCATTGGGAAAGCTAAAAAGGAGTTTATGAGAAAGATGTTCAAAAAGAAGACATTGCAAAGGAACTAAGAAAGATGAGAGAAGAAGAGTCAGTATGGGAGGGAGTTTTCAAGAACCTCTATGAGATGAACAAGATAGATGTTAATATATTAAATATTGAGAATATATTATCAAGTATTGAAGAGAATAAAATTGATATGTGGTTTCAGAGTGTGGAATGGAAGATTGTAACTATTAGTCAAATTTTGGCAAAACAAGAGAAACTTTTGGTGACTTGTCAACAAGTAAAAATAAAGATTCAAGATGATCTCCTATCACTTAACATAGATACAATGGAAAAAGGTGGAATCTAGGACATGTATGTTTAGACAATCAAGAGAAAATTTGAAAATAGAATTATTGCATAATTATTTAATAGATAGGTCTTCAGTGTGGAGGTGATGAAGAGGTTGAGTAACATTTTTTTCACTGTTGATATGTATAATGTTCATGCACCTTATTATTATTAGAGTTTAGAAGATATCAGAAGAATTATGCTATGTGGAAGCTAAGGATGAGCAATGCAATTGCTCCTAGTAGTAACTTCATAGCTCAATCTGTTAAGTTATTCAAAGAAAAATTTTCCCATTAGAGGTAACTTGCAACATAAAGGACTTCTATAGAAATTACTAGGGATGGTAAAGATGGAAGAAAAGGAGTTTCTCAATGAATTCAATTACACAATTTTTCTTAAATTTCCAAGTCGTAAGTCATTTGTTTTGTTTTAATGTTATCTTTTGTAAAAAAGTGAATTTTATCTCATATTTGTAAAAAAATTAGGAAATGAGCCTTATTTACACAAAAGTTGAGAGATTTCTAACTTAAATAAAGTTTATTTTATTTCTCTCAAAATTTAAAGGTAGTTACCCACGTACTTACAAGTTAGTTATGAATTAGTTAACGAGGAAAGCCTAAATGGGCGGGTGTAAAAAGATGGGGGGCCAAAAGTGGCCAAAATTCTTATTTTTTAAAAGCCATAATGTGAGCATGTTATAGCTCTTTATAAAAAAAAAAGCAACATTTTTCATTTGTGGTTTTTGCATTTTCTTGCAAACCCTTGAGAGCGTGCTCACGTTATTGGAGGGAAAATTCTTCACCAAATTGTCACTAATTCTTCATCAAAATGCTGCCATGACATTGGGGAGGTCAAAGGAGTAAGTTTTGTTTGCTTTTTTGTGTCAATTTGTTACTAAATAGGTAGATTTAAGTGGGTTTTTGATATAAATTTCTTTAATTTATAGGAATTGATAATCAACCTCCTTCTGCTCAAAATTTAACACCAACAACAAACACCTCCAGTAATTCATCAATATGCCCTTGGAACATAAGAAAATTTAATGTGGAAAATTGAAAATAACAAAAAAAATTTGAGGACATAATTGCAAGGTTGAAAGATCCAAGTTCAACCTCACAGAGAGTCGCACTTGTTCAATCTCTTGAATCTGTGTTATCAAATCTAGATTCAATTAGCAAGCAAATCTCTACTTGATTGGATAAGAGAAGTGGGTTTAGGCAATTCTATGTGAATAAGTTATCTTAAAAACAAGTCAAAAATGAAAAAAATATAAAATTTGACTTGTGTTCCCTTTTCACAAACCCACAAAAAAATCAACCTCTACACCCTACAAGCAAGAGGTTCCCTATCCATTGGTGCAACCACCAAGGGATAAATAACCATTTTTGGAAAAGGTGGTGGATGGTTTTTGACCATCTTGCATGCAACAATAATGAGGTCCCACAATATTTTTTGAGGAAACTCTACTACGAGTTTGTCCTCAATAAAGTACTAAACTATTTTGATATGCGAGACTTCTAGGGTAGAGGTGGGGGGTTAGCACAAGATAGACCAGGGGCACGTCTTAACCCATAATAACCAGTGAGATGAGCACTAATTAGACTAGCCTATGAGCATGTGGCTATCCCTTCCATTGTGAAGGAGAGTACTAAGGTCAATAAACTATAGTCCATTAGTTCCTTGACCCAAAGCATTATAGAGCATGCTAATCTTGCAACACAACGTGAGCTGGGGGAGACTTCAAGGAGTAAGGTTCCACCCCATATTTTTTAGGCTTGTGAGTCACACTATGGTTATGACTCCATGGATAGTTAGGACATAGGTGCACAAGCTACATCTACAACTTAGCAGTTGGTGATGACAAATGCCTTCTTAAATGAGGCTTTTAGCCTTGATACTTAGGAAAATATTAGCAAGTTCATTGAATTTAATTTATTAAATTTCATTTTTGAAATGAAAGATTAACTAATTTAGTTTAATGATTGTAATAAAATTTTAGGGTCATAGCGTTCATTTAGTTTTCAACGGTTCTCGACCTTTGTATTACACTACGACATGTACTATCGAGGTATGTAACTAGTAAAAAATTATAAATGTTACATGTGAATAACATTGTTATATGAATGAAATTATAATATCTAATTTTGGATGTTGAATAGGTTAATCGTGGAGATTTCACGACAACACCTCCCAGTGGAGGTGGAGGTCGAAGCTTCACCTAGGTAATAAAATAAGGTGTTTAACTAATGAATTATACTTAATAGATTTTTGTAGTTTATATTCACATCATTGATTACATTGCATTGCACCTCTTTCAAACTCAAAGCATTACTTCACATTGCATAAATAATAACTAGATGTTGATAGATGACAAAATTTCAATTACATTATGGTTTTTTAGAAAGTCAACATAAACAGTTATGCAATTACTTCACATTGCATAACTAATAACTAGGAGTAGCTGCCAATTGCATTTGCTTTCCATGGCATTCCATGAGACCAAATTTTATTGAGGCATTTTTTCAAATAGTTCACTACCTTATCTATGCTATGGATGCTTGGAAAAAATCTATCAAAGCATAATAGTAAGCTATAACATAGACAAGGCAGTGAGCTGTTTGAAAAAATGCCTTAAAGAAATGTGGTCTCATGGTGATGTCCCCATCACCATGATACCACATTTCTTTGAGGAATTTTTTCAAATAGCTCACTGCCTTGTCTATGCTACCACATTTTCCATACATTTCTACCAAAGCATTTTATCAAATAGTTCACTTCCTTGCTACTATGGCTAAAAGCCTAAAACAGGTGCTTTCAAACAAACTATGGATGCTTGGAAAATATCTATCCCTAAACCCTCAACCCTTAACACTATACCTTAAATTATAATCCCTTAACCCTCAACCCTAAACCCTATCCCTAAAGCCTCAACCCTCAAACCTTAAGCCTTAAACCCTAAACCCTATCCCTAAACCCTCTACCCTCAACACTATACTTTAAACCCTAATCCCTAAACCCTTAAACCCTCAACCCTTAAACCCTTAATCCCTCAAACCTTAAACCCTTAAACCCTAAAATATCAACCCCTATATACCCTTAAACCCTTAAACCTTAAATCCTTAAACCCTATACCATATACACTTAGTCGTGGACACTCAACCTTGAACATTATCCCTCAACCTTCAAACCTCTAATGTATACCCTATACCCCCAGCCATATGCTTATACCCTAAACCCTCAACCCTCATCCATATGCCTTATACCCTCAACCTTAAACCCTGAACCCTATATCTTAGACACTCAACCTTGAACATTATCCCTTAACTGTAAAATCTCAACCCTTAACCCTAATCCCTCAACCCTATACCTTAAATCCTTAACCCTCAACCCTCAACCCTAATTCCTAAATCCTATATATTAAACCCTCAACCCTCAACCATAATACTTCAACCCTCAAACCTTCAACTCTCAACCCTTAAACCCTCAACCCTCAATCCCTCTACCCTATACATTAAACCCTTAACCCTAATACATCAACCCAATACTTTAAACCCTAATCTCTTAATTGTCAACCCTTAAACCCTAATCCCTTAAGCCTTCAACCCTTAAAATATAAACCCTTGACCCTTTAACCTTAAAGACTTAAACCCTCAATCCTTAAACCCCAATCTCTTAACCCTCAACCCTCAACCCTTAAACCTTAAACCCTAAACCCTATCCCTAAACCCTCTACCCTCGACACCATGCCTTAAACCCTAATCCCTCAATCCTTAAACCCTGAACCCTTAAAACTTTAATCCATCAAACCTTAAATCCTTAAACCCTAAACTCTCAACCCATAGATACCCTTAAACCCTTAAATCTTAAGCCCTTAAACCCTATACCCTATACACTTAACCTTGGACACTCAACCTTGAACATTATCCCTCAACCTTCAAACCTCTAGCCTATACTCTATACCCTCAACCCTATACTTATGCCCTAAACCATCAACCCTCATCCATATGCATTATACCCTCAACCTTAAACCTCAAACCCTATATCTAAGAGACTCAACCTTGAACATTATCCCTCAACTGTAAAATCTCAACCCTCTATCCTAATCCCTCAACCCTATACCTTAAATCCTCAACCCTCAACCATACCCTAATCCTTCAACCCTCAACCCTTAAATTCTCAACCCTTAAACCCTCAACCATTAAACCATCAACCCTCAACCCCTCTACCATATACATTAAAACCTTGACCCTAATACATCAACCCTATACCTTAAACCCTAGTCTCTTAATGCCCAACCCTTAAACCATAATCCCTTAAGACCTCTACCCTTAAACCCTAAACTCTTGACCCTTTAACCTTAAAGAATTAAACCCTCAACCCTTAAAATATAATCCCTTAACCCCCAACCCTAAACCCTATCCATAAATCCTTAACCCTTAAACCCTTAAACCCTTAATCCCTCAAACCTTAAACCCTTAAGCCCTAAAATCTCAACACCTAGATACCCTTAAACCCTTAAACCTTAAACCCTTAAACCCTATACCCTATACACTTAACCTTGGACATTCAACCTTGAATATTATCCCTCAACCTTCAAACCTCTACCCTATACCCTATACCCTCAACCCTATACTTATGCCCTAAACCCTCAACCCTCATCCATATTCCTTATACCCTCAACCTTAAACCCCAACCCCTATATCTTAGACACTCAACCGTTAACATTATCCTTCAACTGTAAACTCTCAACCCTCAACCCTAATCCCTCAACCCTATACCTTAAATCCTCAAACCTCAACCCTCAACCCTCAACACTAATTTCCCTCAACCCTATATGTTAAACCCTCAACCCTCAACCTTCAACCATAATCCTTCAACCCTCAACCCTTAAACTCTCAACCCTTAAACCCTCAACCATTGAACCCTCAACCTCTCTACCATAAACATTAAAACCTTAACCCTAATACATCAACCCTATACCTTAAATCCTAGAATCTCTTAATGCTCAACCCTTAAACCATAATCCCTTAAGCTCTCAACCCTTAAACCCTAAACCATTAACCCTTTAACCTTAAAACCTTAAAGCCTTAACCATTAAATGCTAATCCATAAACCCTATTCCTAAAGCCTCAACTCTCAATCCTTAAACATTAAACCCTAAACCCTATCCCTAAACCCTCTACCCTTGACACTATACCTTAAACCCTAATCCCTCAACCCTTAAACCCTTAATCCATCAAACCTTAAACCCTTAAACCCTAAACTCTCAACCCCTAGATACCCTTAAACCCTTAAGTTCTATACGCTATACACTTAACCTTGGACACTCAACCTTGAACATTATCCCCCAACCTTCAAACCTCTAAACCTTATACCCTATACGCTCAACCATATACTTATGCCCTAAATCCTCAAATCTCATCCATATGCCTTATACCCTCAACCTTAAACCCTAAACCCTATATCTTAGAAACTCAACCTTGAACATTATCCCTCAACGGTGAACTCTCAACCCTCTACCCTATACCCTCAACCATATACTTAAGCCCTAATTCCTCAATCCCCTACCCTATACCTTAAACCTTGAAACCTACACCCACAAAGCCTCATCCCTATACCCTATAACCTCACTCTTATACCCTAAACCTTGAATATTGTGCCTCAACCCTATACTTAAAACCTAAACCATACATTCTCAACTCAAGTCATCCTATGCCTTATATACCCTTGATCCATATCATAAACCCTAAACCAAATATCCTAAACCCTAATACCTATACCTTACACACTTAATCTTATACACTCAACAAGCTGAATATTATCCCTCAATTGTAACCCTCAATCCTCTACTCTTTACCCTCTACTCTCTACCCTCTACCCTCTACCCTCAACCTATTACGTAAGCCCTAATCCCTCAACCCTCAACCTTATACCTTAAACCCTAAAAACTATATGGGCTCAGGTCCTTATATACCCTAAACCCAAAACCCTTACATACATACATACAAGCATACACACATACATACAAGCATACATACATACATACATACATACATACATACATATATACATACATACATACATACATACAAGCATACATACATACATACATACATACATACATACATACATACATACATACATATACATACATACATACATATAGGCATACATATAGGCATACATACATGCGTACATGCATACATACATACATACATACAAACATACATAAATATATACATACATACAAGCATGCATACATACATACATACAACCATACATACATACATACATACAAGTATACATACATACATACAAGAATACATATATACATACACACATATAAGCATACATACAAGAATACATATATACATACACACATATAAGCATACATACATACATACATACATACATATAGGCATACATACATACATACATACATGCATGCATACATACATACATACATACAAGCATGCATACATACATTCATACATACATGCATGCATACATACATACATACATACATACATACATACATACAATCATACATACAATTTGGCATACATATATACATACATACATAAATTTATGCAAATATATATGCAAACATACATAAATCAAACATACTTAACAAACTTGAACATACAAAATTCCAAGCGAGACATAACGTGAGCACATTATAACATGCTTGTGTTATGTCAAACTTGACAAACATCAAGCAAAATTTTACAAAAAAGGAAAAAAATGCAAAGCAAAACATAATGTGAGTGGGTTATAATGTGCTCACGTTATATGTTGCTTTGGGAATCCTCAAGCCTTAGGATTGGGATTTGCTTTGGATTTCCAACCCAAAGGCTTGGAGTGCCTTCCTAATGTCCAAAGATGTGTTTTTGCATATTCTACAGGATTTCACATAATCTTGTTCATGCTAACCGTCAAGTTTGCACATGTTTCAAGGTCGAACAAATCAAACACCTGGGTAATGTTAGGCTTTCTCTTAGCTATTTAACGATGTGATTTTTTTCACATTTTGACAAAGTTAAACCTTTCATCTTTAATTCCTTTTGTTTGTGTGCCCATCTTTTGGAAAAAACCACTATTTGGTATTTTTTTCTGTATAAATTAACCATTCATTGAAATTTCAAATAAATTACATTTTTATAAATTAGACTCCATTCTACACATATTAAAAAAATGATTTTCAATTAGTTTTCAAGTTTTATAGGGGTAGCACAGCCAAAATTTTGTTTTTCAAGATGTTCCCACTTTGAAAATTAGTAAAAAATCAAATATTCATTAAAAAATTATCAGAACAATCTCGTATAAACTACATGTTGTTAGCTAATTTCTCACTGAAGTGATTTTAAAAATACAAAAAAAAGTTAACCTTTTTAGCGAGCCACAAAACACACTATGTTATGTTTTTTTCACAGAAACAACACCAATTTATGTGGCTCCCATTTTTTAACCCCTTAATCTATACCATTTTAAAAAAATAAAATAGTATTTTAGAAAGTAGACTCAGAGCACTATGAACATTGTTTTTGTTGCATATTAAAATTTTGAGTGTAACTATGCTCAATTTCTCATCCAAGGTTAGTATTTCCTAATTTCAGAAAAAAAGTGGCTACTCAAGACCCCTTTTTAGCCCCCCATCTTCCTACACTTACCCATATATACAAGGCTTGTGTTATTGTAAAGGTACCTTTTGGATTCTCACAAATTTGCATAAGGGATTTTGAAATTGTATAATTCTACAAAGTGATGGAATAATTTTTGAAGGTGTGTTCATGGTTTTCTTGTGTCATTGTTAATATTTTTGTATGTTAAGTTGATGGTTACCTTTGTTATCGTAAATCTTTTTTGTGAAAGTGAATAGTCAATCTTCAATGAGTTACATTTTGAAAACATATTCAGTTCTTGGTATCCCAATTTGAATGTGTTATCATTTGAAATCTACAATCATTATAAATTTTGTATGCATGGTCTCTAATCTTTATAATACATTTGGTTAAATTCTAAGCAAATCCACCGAACCCAAAATAACATTTAGGTATTTTTGTTTTGGGTTTCTTTTCATTTTAGTTATGTTAAGTATTTTTCATTCCTTTAAGTAGTTTTTGGATAAAATTATATTAAAAAATATAAAATAATATCATATGAGGGAGCCACCCCTCTCAAACGTAGAGGAATATTGCAATTGCATAACCAATCTCTCCAACTGTTGGAACATTTTTCCACTTTCTATTGGGAAAGTCATATAACATTTCAAAGTGACAAATATGTTTATCAACAAAGAGAATATAATGAATTTTTTTCTTAGTCCTTCAATGATAACTCTAAACAAGGGCAATTAAGAGTCATGGAAAATGGGTATTGTTATGACCTGCATAACCACCCCATTTTCTTCTTGATCAAAATAGGTCACCCCTCTTTTTCTTGGTGTTTTCCTTCCCTTTATTTCTCTTGTTTTGGTTGCCCCTTTGTGGTTTTTGTTCTGGCTCCAGGAGTTGTCTTTTCCTGTGCCTTGTCTTCTTTTTCTTTGTCAGGATCGGGTTTCAAAACGTAATTTGAACTTGACCTCGAAAGAGGGTTCATGTTCTAGGTGCTGTTCTGAATCTAATTCTTGTTGTCTTGCCTTTTCCTTATTTGCTTTGAAATCAGATTTCAAGTTGGAACCTGAACATTTCTTCTTTCAGGAGTTCATGTTCTTGGTTCTTCCCCAAATAAGCTTCCCCTTTCTTGTTTTCTGTTGATTTTGTTAGGCTCGAGTTTTAGGTTGGAACTTGAACCTTTCTCCTTCGAAGGGTTCATGTTATAGGTCCGAAATTGATCCCAGTCTTTGCATCCTTTTGTGTGTGTGTTTTGGAATCAGGTCCCAAACTAGATTGGATCCTCCTTCAAGGGTCCATGTCTTGGTTTTGTCTTGATCCTGATTTCTACTCTGCCTTCGAGGGTTGCTTTTGTTTGCGTTTTGTGTCTAGTCTTGACCCCAGAACCTGACCTACCCACATTAATGTCAGGTCAGCTCATACATGCGGAATGGGTATTTAATTGGACTGCTCTCGCATTTTGGCTCATAACTGCATTTGATTTTGTGCGAATTGGTACCTGAGCAGAGTGAGAGATTGGGGCATTAGTTTGGGCTTGGGTGTTTGATCGCGTTTCAATTTCTCGCCTTCGCATCTTCAAGGTAGGGTTTTGGTTCTCTTGTTTTTTTTTCTTTCCATTTGGTGTGTCTTGTTTGTTTGTTGGTTTTGTTTGTTTTGTTGGTTGTATGTTTTATTTTCTTGCTAGTTTGTTTGTCTCCATTTTGCTGGTGGTTTGTTTCATCTGTGTTGCATCAGGAGGTCTCCTCTTGGAACATTATCTTCTTTTTTCTTTTTCTTTTTTGCGGATTTTTCTTCTCTTGCCATGCCCTAATTTTCCTAGGGTTTCTATATAGTTTTGTTTGCCCATTTGAAAAAATTGAAATTTTGAACTTCCACAGGGTTTCGACCCTGTGTCGACCTTTTGAATGAGTTCTATATTTCGAGCCACTCCCGATCCCAATTTGCAAAACTACATTTTTTTCTTTAAGTCTTAACCCATATTAAATGGTTCCATTAGAATCTTTGGTTCTAATAGAACCTTCCTTGACAAGGGCACTCCTAAGCCCTATTTTCAATCATACCTTCTTCAACGGTCCATGTTCCTGGTTCCATTTTGACTCCAAATTCTGCTTGTTTGGTGGGATCGGGTTTTAGAACAAAACCTAAACTATTCCTAGAGGAGGGTCCATGTTCCTAGTTCTGTCCCGACTTTGACTTCCCCTAGTTTGGCAGGATCAAGTCTCAGAGCGAAACCTAAACTTGTCCCGAAGGAGGGTCCATGTTCCTGGTTTCGTCTCAACTCCAACTTTCACTAGTTTTGTAGGATCAATTCTTGGAATAAAACATGAACTGTTCCTAGAAGAGTGTTCTCATTCCAAGTTCCAATCTGACCCAATTTTTGATCAATTTTTTTTTTTCAAAAGTTCACATTCGAGGTTATATCCTGACTCTGATTCTTTCCTGTTTAGTGAATAGGTTCCTTTGGAGCGTTGAGTTTTGATTGAATTCTTCTATCATATGTCCAAATCCTAGGTTCAATCCCTAACCCAAAACTCGAAGCGAATGAAGTTGCCTTTAAAATAAACATTCTCTTAGAATATAGAAAAACCTAATATGGGATGCATTTAATGCTTGACTTCCTATAACCTTTTTCCTTTGTCTAATGGATGTTGTTATTGTAGGTTTCACGAAATGTCTAATTCAAAAGGAGATCTTGGTGCCAAGGAGGTACAAAAAGAACATAAAGCTAAGAGGTTAAAACAAGAACACATCCCAATCTCCATGAAGTACAAGTTCCAAGGAGTTCCAGTAGTTTCAAAATTTGCATCAAAGGTGATGAAAATAACTGATACGAAGCTTGGGCACATCGACCTCAAATAATTCATCGATGATACTTTCTCACCAGAGGCTAGTCCAAGGGCCTAGAATATTGCCAACTTAGGATTTGCACATGTGGCTTCCTTTCCAATGGTAGTGCAATGTCTTGAATTTATATTAGCTGCAACACATGCATACAACCCCGTTTAAAGGAAATGTATTGATCCTTGGGGAAATGTCATAATTGGTCTAACACCAACAATGATAAGGTTTATCTTTGACTTGCCTCCCCATGTCAACCTTAAAACCATGATAGAAGTTTAGGCAATATAACAATACGAAACAAATGTGTACTCCCACAAGAGGTATATGAACAAGAAGTGGTTAAAGATGGAGAAAAATTCCATAACTAAACTTCCCCCTAAGCCCAAAAGGTCTAATTTATCCTCAGAAGTTAGGGATATTATCACACTACTATGTAGAGAATTCAGGGAGGAAGACTCACATGCATTTGAAACCTGGATGTTTCATTTCATTTAGACTATTTTTAAATGGAAGAACTACTTGGATTGGGGGAAAATGGTCTTTGATTCCATCCATGACCAAATCACCAAGGTAAAGGAAACCAAGGAATTTTATATGAGTTCCTTTGTTATTTATTGTGCTACAAGGATGTGAACTTCCCAGGTTTGCATACAGTAGGGGTCCTTGGATAAGCACCTAGAAAAAAAAAAGTGTGGAAATATTATGATCAATTGGAGCTTAAGAAGGTAGAGAAGCACTTCAAAAGAGTTAATGATGCCTTCCTATATATGTTTTCATTAACCATATGATAGGAGATGTTGGTTTCAAATTGACCAAAGAAGCTATGGCATTTTTCAGAGAGTGGGGGAATTGGTTTTTTGAACACCCCAAGGCTATTTATATTAGGTTGTTTGGTTTTGATAAAATTTCATTTAGGTTACCAAGGTGCTACAGTGACAAAATGATTCTGATGGAATTCTCCTGCCAGATGGTGGAGGTAAATGAAAAGTTTGCAAGCAAGCATAAGGCAGGTTGTCTCATGTTCCCATTTGAGTTGGGATTTTACTCTTGTTTAATGATAGTGGCAACTAAGATAGCCATAGAGGAATTCTAGGCTCTCAATTTTAAGTTATATGTAGCGAGGAAGAATTTTGACCCAAAAAGAAAAATGAATGGCTTGTACACATCCTTTATCATGAGCATCACATTGAGGACTTTCGGGCCAATCTTCAAGATGAATTTGAGATGAGAAAGAGAGGGTATGAAAGATTAAATATCCCTTAGATGAGATATTTTAAGGTCAAGGAGGATATACTAGAAGGAATGTTAGATGATGGAATTACTCTTGATCCTCAGTATGATGTAGATCAAATAGCAACAAAGGTATTGGATCCCATAAATTGGATGGAGGAGGAATGTGACATAAATAAGGTCTCATAGGTGGTCATTGAGAGGATTTTGAAATGGATTGATCTATGCATAAAACATCCTCAAGGAAGAACCACTCAAAAGAGAGAATATTTGAAAAGTGAACCTTCTTCTTCCACTACAACGAAGGAGTATAAAAGGTTGAGAAAGAATACACCGCTAGTGGTAGAAGAAGAGGAGCATATATTTGATGAATTAGTTGAAAAGATGCAGAAAGCTACAAAAAAAATCCATTGCTACATAAAGAGGAGTGATCTCCGGGGAAAGTATAAATCCCATTGCCATGGAATATCTTGGGAGAGAGATTATAATAGAAGAGACTCTTGTTGCCCCTTCATAGTCAGAAGAAGTTGCTGTTAAGAAAGAGAAGAACAAAGAACCGATAGTGAATATCATAGATTCTACCATTCCATCTGATACTGAAGATACCCATATAGAGGAGGAAGGAGATGAGGACTTTGGTAATAAAGACATGTCTCTTGAGGAAGACATCAATTTGGATCATGTGCTCATATAGGAGGAGCAAAAGGAAATTTTTGACAGTGCAGAAAGACTGGCAGCTAAGCATGTAGTTGAACAAGAGAAGGAAGCTCAAGAAATGGATGAGCAAGAGGAAGCATTGAGAAAAGAGCAAGAGAAGGCCAAGAAGGAAAAGCTCAAGCAAAAAAAGGTTTCCTCTATACAAGTGACTAGTTCTTGATTCAACAATCTCCATAGCCTCCCAAACAAACGCTTGAAGTTACTTAGCAAGTGACAGCTCCATCGAGTCCTTCAACTTGGTTAAGGCTAAATTTGGAGAAGAAGCAATAGGTCGAGGCTCAACCAATAAGCTAGGATGAAATGAGGAAGGAGATGGATAATATTGAACCCTAGGAAAAGCCAAGGGCTATATACTCCACTAGGTTGAAAGATGATGGGGATTTGGTTGCAGAGATTTCCACCCCAATGGTTGACAAAGATGACCGAGAGTTGCAAGCCTCAAATTACCAATTACACGCAGTTAATCTAGGAAAAAAACCTAGAAATCAACATATGGCACTCATTGATGTTGCAACAAGTTCAAAAAAATCAAGAATGGTGAAAGATAAGTAGGTTAAAGATGAGTTAAAAAATCAAGTGGGACAAATGAAGAGATTTTTGAAGGAGTTTACCTCACCAGCTTCAAAGAAACCATTGTCATAAGAGGTGCTGGTATTAATAAGCCGCAAGGAGGTAGATGAGCTAAATGATATGAAAAGAAAGGCTCATTTGTTAGATAATTGGTTTAATGCTCTCAAGATGGAGATAGAAGAACTCCTAATTGAAGGCTATGAGTATTATAATGAAGCATATACTATTGCCAAGAAAATAGAAGAATATGCTCAAAAGCTATAGGAAGAGGAAGATAAGTATAGAGAATACTTGTGGAAATTGAAGATTATAAACAAACTTCCTAGAGAAACAATGATTGAATCCAGGATCTTGGGAGATGAGGATCCAAGTTATATTAATAAGTTCATTAATATAATAATTTTTAGATAAAAAATTCTCATCGAACCTAGAATAACTTTGCTTAAAGTTCAACAGGATTTGTGTAGTCACACGAGGGTGTTCGAGGAGATTGTCTCATTTGTCACCACCAAGGATTGACCATTGAATCAAAGACACATACTCCCTATGAGGAATAGGTCCCCTTATGGTGAAAATGTCCCCCTATTTTGGCTCCAAATTTAAATATGTCTATGTTAGCACTTTATTATTTATAATTATTCAAGTGTCCATTAAAGTTGGCTATCGGGATTTAATTTATGAGAAATCAAAATAATTGCATAAAAGTACCTAGTTATTGCATCATTTGAAAACTAAGTGAAAAAATCTAGCAAGAGTTCAGAAAACTAAGAGCAATAATTATTGTCAAGAGCATTATCAAGCAAGTCAAGAGTAGTTTTTCAGTGATTTATTGCAACAATTCAAGATCCAAGAATCATGTGAAATCATATGTGAGTTTATATATGTTCATTTTATCATTGTTTGTGAGGGCTAACCCTTTGTAGGTCTCCAAGAAATTCAATCAATTCAAGCAAGAAAGATTCAAAACCTTGAGGATATTTGTATGAATTCAGTCCTTCAAGGAAGCCATTGAAGGATGGTGAGTTGCAACACTTTGTTAATTCATCATTCCTTCCTGTCATTTATATTTTTTATCATTGACATTTCCTTGGTGGAAGTGGAAACACTAACATGGGGTTTGACCAAGGCAATTCCATAAATCCTTCCTCTCTCTTTGAATGTGTTGGTTTCAAGATTGAAGAATATTGGAGGAAGCTTGAAGACCAATTATCCATTATTGCAACAAAAACCCTACACCTTGACAACTTACAAAAACTAACTTATAAAAATATCCGATAGTGATCCAACAAGTTTGCAAATGGAAACAAAAAGCTCTAATTTGGCAGTAGAGGACTGCAAAAACAGATTTGAAATCCCTCTATAAGGACACTTACGCCCAAGGCGAATGAGTCCTCCAAAATCAAGCTCAAATTTATACCACAGGTGCATAGTGTCCTTCTCTATTCATTTCAATTGTTCAAATTTGTTGGCGACTTTCTGTGCTTGCTTTGCATTAGAACAATAAATTTAGTGCCTACACTCTTAATCCCTGACTCCTAACAAATTTGGTCGAGGGTTGGTTGACTCACCTTTTAGGTTGTAAGTCAATCATATATCTTGTACAAATCCATCAAACCCTGCTACCTCAAATCTTTAATGAAACATTTGGAAAAATGCCTAAACCCAAGGGTAAAATCTTACAGTTTCACCTTTTTCTATGTATCAAAACTTAATTAAATAAATATAAATTTATTTAATTAAGGGTGAGGGATAAAGGTAAAGGATGAATGAATGAATTAAATACATAATGATTATTTATTTAATTAATGGCTAGGATAGGGTAAAGTTAAATATGGTTGGGTATGGATAAATTTAGTGCCTACACGCTTAATCCCTGACTCCTAATAAATTTCTTCATGTGTCTGTCATAGTTAGAGATGTAGAGATACTCTCACCTGCATGTTTTAAAAATGAAGCATGGGTTACTCCTGATCATCAATCCTTGATAGTGGTATGGGTTATGAGGTATCCTCATCCCCCAATCCTAAAAATGTGAAACTCCCATGTTTTGCACTATTTACTCCTACCTATTTCCCTCATGACCCAAAACACTATAAATGACCAGATTTGATGCCAAAACTACTCTAGAAGGTTTTTTCCCACCCAAAAATAGTTATCGATCATAATAGTATGTATTCAAATATATTTTTAGAAATGGAGGATGAAGAACACCATGTCGTTTTTGATGTAATGGGTGTATTTTTTATGCAAATGATTTTCACAAGCTTGAGGCTACTATTTTAGTGAATTTCATGGGATCTTAGTTTGTTTTGCACACAATATTAATAATATTTGATTTTGATTCATTTTCCTATGTGGATTGAGGCAACCATATATGATACGTGCTATAAATATAGGTTCATTCAACATCAAAAGAGTTGGTCTCTATTCATGCTTTGGGAAAGCTTTAAAGTGTTGAGGCCAATTTGAGTCATGTTATAGAGTTGCATTGTATTTGATTGATTAATGTAGAACAATATTATTTGTGTCAAAATTTTAAGATGGTTTTGTAACTCTTTTTAGTAAATCAATATAAAACATTACTTCTATTATCATTTTACATGCTATCTCCACCTATGTTTGAGTTCTTTAGGGGATTCAAGGAATTCCTAGGTTCACATTTCTATTCTTTATATTAGGACTTAATTAGTTTGTATTCAAGGAATATAGTAAAATTATTCTACTTGTGCATTTATGTGCTAAAGTAATAATTATTTCAAGATTAATATGTAGGGCATTTAAATTTGTTGCAGAAAGGAGGGTAGTTGAGGGTCTAAGCTTTGCAAGATAGGGCCAAGTACATTAGGCTCATTTAAATGTTATAATTTACATAGTCATTTTAGATTTTTATATAGATTTGACTTTGTTGCTACATGAATTAGTACTAGTTTGGTAGTTGAAGTTGATCTTGTAAAAAATGTATTTCTATTACTAATAAATTATTTATAGTTTAATATCTTGCCATTATGCACAATCTAGTGATAAATGTTTGTAAAACCCTTTGTGAACTTGCAACTAATGAAAACCACTAGAGGGGTTTATGTATAATGTCTTTTTCTAGGTTAATGATGTTGTAAGTGATCACAAATGAAATTATTTATATGAATTATTAAGCAACTTCCCATCTTATGATGCATCATATAACCTATCTACAATAAATAAAGTCTATGACTTGCACATCCAAGAAACCCACATAAAGAAATATTGTCATGGTTAGTTTTAGGGATGTCTTTATGAGTAGATTCAATTTTTTTATGTAGTCTATTAACTTGTGTTGTCTTTCAAAGATCTATTGAAGCACCCTCCCAAACTTGGTAGGGATCAAAGTATAGAAGAGGCTTATCCACCTCTTATTCTTTGGACTTTCCCAACCCTTAATTTTAGCGTAGATTTCTCCCTTTGTTTGGACTAATTTGGTCCCCTTACCTAGACACTATGGTAAGTGCATTAGGATCAAGATTATCCAAACAAGATAATATACATATCCAAATTATTTATTTTTCTACACTAAAATGACAGATTTTGATACCACATCAAATTTTCTCACTCACATCAATTCTAAAACTAAATACCCTAATTTGTTGCATTTACTTTTCTAACTTACTATTTATTCAGTAATCAAATATTTAACCATCAATTAATTGCTCTAATCAACATTTTAAAGTCAAAGTCTTTTTTCTTTACAGCCATGAAGTACTCACAAAAATGTTCCCATTTTGAAAAAAACAAGAATTTAGAGGGGAGAAAATCTCAGATGGGGCCATGGCATATAATCTTGGTCAAAGCCTAGTGTGAAATGCTCACTTTTGGGGAATCAAAATTTCGTACAGGAGAAAGAATCCAATTAGAAAATGTGGAGCTATTCGACGACAGAGACGGAATTGAAGAATATGAAAATGGATATGTCGTTTTTGTTGATGAAGAGAGGCTTCCGACAAAGCGACAGCATTGAAATTCCTGGGAATTGCTTGAAGAAAACGCCAACACATACGATCAATCTCTAAAAGCTTCGAAATTTCAGTTGGCCGGCAGAAACTGCGCCGAGATTTCTCAATCCCATCATCTCCATAGAAATTTCAAAGTTAAAATCTTTTGCCTGGTCACGGATGCATTTTCACACTAATTTTCCTCCCCCATTTCCACGAAGGAAGCAGAGTAAACCCAAAGTCACCGCACGAACAACTCCCAGTCTTTATATACACGCTCCGTAATACAGAATCCTTTCATCCCTGGTTTCCCATTCATCCAAATCGTTTGCTTTTCTTATTTGGATTCATGGAAACTGCATCATCTTCCCACGATAGAGAAAGATGGGATTCGGGTCTTTTGCAAACGCCCAGTTCTCCTACAAGAGCTCTGAAGCGCCTTGTGAAATCTGTCTCTAAAAACGCCCTGAAATTTGCCTCCACTTTGTCTCCTTGTAAACATGTTTTGGGATTTTCCTCATCTTCTCTCAGTTCTCCCCCACCAAAAGCTCGGCTTCAAGAAGCGGAAGCTGGTGGCGCCATGGAAAGAGAGCTGCGGGCCGTTTTCAGATACTTCGACGCCGACAGAGACGGGAAAATATCGTGGCAAGAGCTGCAGGGCGCTCTGAATTCTGTGGGTGAGGAGGTGGGCGAGAATGAATTGCGAGAGACGATCAAACAGTTCGACTCTGATGGAGACGGGTGTATTGACGTCCATGAATTTATACGGCTTAATACGCAGGAGAGAGGGAGGGACGGTGAGGAGAAAGAGTTGGCGGCGGCTTTCAGAATGTTTGAGGGCAGAGAAGGCGGAGGCATTACTCCCGTGGGGCTCCACCGTATGATGTGCCGCCTGGGTGTTGGAGACGATGCTCTTACTCTTGATCACTGCTCTTTCATCATCTCCCAAATTGATATGGATGGAGATGGAGTTCTCAGCTTCCATGAATTCAAGCATATGATGATGACCACTGCTGTGCACTGATACATTTCAATTGAAATCATTGTGCAATTTCAATTGCAATTTATCAGATCTTGGCTTAGAGTTTGAGGGAAATAGATTGTTTTTTTTGGGCCAAGAGTTAAAGGTATGAGGGTATTTATTTCTTTTTGTTTTTGGGCGAAGAGTTAAGAGGTGAGGAGTATTGTTTCCTCAAATTTATTTGAGGCGCAATTTTCAAATTTATTTGAGGTACAATTTTGATCTTATATTTTATAAAACACTATATATTTCTTCTTGTTTTTTGGTGAATAGTTAAGATAAGAGGAGCATTTATTTCATCAAATTTATTTGAGGCACAATTTTCAAATTTTTTTGAGATGTAATTTTGATCTTATATTTCATAAAATGCTATATATTTGCATCCAGGAGGACTTGATTCATAATGGATTCTTTATAAGTCATATTCAACTTCACTAAGAGATTAAGGGTCACTCAACTTAATCATATATTTTGATATTGTAATAATTCAATTTTGAATATGCAATATTATGCTCATGTAAAGTTGTGTGTATGGCTTCATCTAATTTATCACAAATATGCACTCAAGTTTATCATTCATCTATATACATGAACTATTTTCTATATTTAAATATAGTTTAAATTATATTTTAATAGCTTCTCATTGCATCCTTCACAACTCCCACTATCTCTCTCCCATCCCTCTATCTTCCATTCCCTCTCTCTCCCACTCCTCTCTCTGGACCTCTCTATCAAGTCTCTCCCTCCCATGCCCTCTCTTTCTCTCAGGTCTCTTCCTAAGGCACCCTACCTACATAACTGGAAATCTCTCTCTCCCTCTCTCTCAAGTCTCTCCCTACCACCCCTCTCCCTCTCCCAGGTCTCATTCTCTCTCTCACTCTCTCTCTATCCATCCCACCCTACCTAGATACGTCCCTCTCACTCCTAACTCTCCTCTCACACTCTCTCTCTCTCCTCTCTCTCTCAAGTCTCTCCTCTCCACCCCTCTCTCTCTCAGGTCTCTCTCTCTTCTCTCACTCCCTCCCTCTATATCTCCCCCACTCCCTCTCTCTCGCACTCCCTCTCTCTCCTTATCTCTCAAGTCTCTCCCTCTAGCACCCTACCTAGATAACTCTCCCTCTCTCTCTCTCACCCCTCTCTCTCCCACCCCCTCTCTCTCTCTATCCCTCCCACCCTACCTAGATAAGTCCCGCTCACTCCAACCCCTTCTCTCCCATTCCCTCTCTCTCAGGTCTCTCCTTGCTACCCCCTCTCCCTCTCTTAGGTCTCTCTCTTTGACTACCTCTCTACCTATCTCTCTCTCTCTCTCAGGTCTCTTCCTCCCTCTCTCCCTCCAACCCTACCTAGACAAATCTCTCTCTCTCTCTTAAAATTCTCCCTCCCTCTAAATATATACATACATACATACATGCATAAAAGCATACATACATGTATGTACATGCATACATACATACACACATACATACATATAAACATACATACATATGTACATACAATATTACATACATACATACATGCGTACATACATACATGTAAGCATGCATACATACATACATGCCATACAAGCATACATACATACATACAAACAAATATATATACATACATTTAATAGACTAGCATTTAACACAAAGCAAGACATAATGTGAACGCGTGGGCAACTCTTGAGCACAAACACAAAAAATATGTCAAAACCATGAAATAACATGAGTGCATTATAATGCGCTCATGTTATTTCTTTCTTTGGGAATCCCCAAGCCTTAGGCTTGGTATTTTCTTTGGATTACCAACCAAAAGGCTTGGAGTGCCTTCCCAATGTCCAAATACATGATTTTGCATATTCTACAAGATTTCACATAATCGCGTTTGTGCTAACTGTTAAGTTTGCATGCATTTCAAGGTCGAACAAATCAAACACCTAGGTATATTGTTAGGCTCTCTCTTAGCTATTCAATGATGCAATTTTTTTCACATTTTGACAATGTTAAGCCTTTCATCTTTAGCTTCTTTTGTTTGTGTGTCTGTTTTTTGGCAAAAGCCATTATTTGGTATTTTTCATTATAAATTAACCATTCATTGAAATTTCAAATAAATTACATTTTTAGAAACTAGAATCCATTATACACATTAAAAAAAAAAGATTTTCAGTTAGTTTTCAAAATTTATAGGGGTAGCACAACCAAAATTTTGTTTTTCAAGATGTGTCCACTTTGAAAATTAATAAAAAATCAAATATTCATTAAAAAATTGTCAGAAAAATTGGGCATAAACTACAAGCTGTTGGCTAATTTCTCACCAAAGTGATTTTAAAAATACCAAAAAAAAGTTAACCTTTTGAGGGAGCCACAAAAGTTGCTATGTTATGTTTTTTTGACAAAATAACACCAATTTTTGTGGCTCCCTTTTTTGAACCCCTTAATCTCTACCATTTTTTTAAAAAAAATTAGTAGTTTAGAAAGTAGACTTAGAGCATTACGACCTTGTTTTTGTTACATCTAATTTTTTTGAGTGTAACTATCCTCAATTTCACATCCAAGATTAGTATTTCCTGATTTCAGAAAAAAAAAAGTGGCCACTTAAGACCCTTTTTGGCTCCCCATCTTTTTGCACTTACCCATTTTAAGAAGGTAACTCCTTAAGGGTTTTTCCATAGTTACAAGGGATACATTGTCATATTTTCACCATGATGAGAGAAATTAAAAGATAGATAATGTATAATGAAGGTTTCAAGATACAATAATAGACTATCATAAAATGATAGTGAAGCATTTTCTAGGACAAAAGACTCCATAAAATAATGGCAATGGCATGCTAAGGGTTTGTATTTCAAATCCCTCATTTAACTCTCATCCCAATACTAATGGTAATGAAGGCTCTCAATATGATAAGGGTTAGTGCATTGAAGATTCCTACATAATATTGTTATGACAGAAGATTATTCTCATGGGAATATAGGTCCACAAACACTACTTAGGGTTCTTGATAGGGTTAAGAAGAAAGATGAGGAACTTGATTGTATAGTTGGGGATCAAGTTGAAGGATTTCTTTTGGTAGCTATGAAGATAAGTACTAGATATTGACCAATGACTCATGAGTTGCTTTTTCTTGTTAGCAAATAATAAACCAAAGTTAATACATAATGAAGGAAATTGTCAAGAGAGATCTCAAAGAATAATAGAGCATAGATACCAATGAATAGAGGATAATCAAGGCAAGATGAAAGGGAAAGTCACCACGAGTTTTGAATTTGGAAATCCCCTTTATGTGACAATCCCCTTTATAATGACAAATACCAAGTATAATGACAATCATAGTTCAATACAAAGGGATAGTCATGTAAATATGTTTATGCATATTTGAAGTGTATATGGGCAGTGATAGGATAGTCAATGCAATGAAGATTCACCAATGAAATATCATCATTAGGACCATTCACGAGTTAAGGAAATCCAAGAGAAGGAAACTTCAAAAGGCAGAGCAAACCTATGATGGAAAATTGTCACTTCAAACATGCCACATGACACTCAATAATGAAGGATTGTCCAAAGGGGTAGTTTTCTAAAATGACAACAAGATAAATGAAAGTGTTGTTGGGGATTTGAAGGAAATTGAAGATAGTTCCATGTAAAAAACCTATGATAGTGACAAAAGGATAGTGGTATGAGGAGATGAAAAGCTAGGGATATTCATTTCAAATGAAGAGAGGATAATCAAATGATCAAGGATGAGTTATGAAAACCTCAAGTTTCAAAGGACAATTATGACTTATGGTTGTAGTCAGGAGTAATGTAAAAAGATGGTCATCATAAAGTTTTAGACTTAAAGAGGAAAAGACAATCACACTTCTGAAAAAACCATCAATAAATGAACAATCACCATTCACAGTCATATAAGTAAATGATTGTGTGATAGAGGATAGGGACATATATCATGAGGAATATTCCAAAGGTTAATGGAGGTAGTCAAGTAAAGACTTGCCAAAATCCTTCACAAAGAAAAGACACAAAAGGAAAATATTAGTAGGATGTCTACATAGATGCATAGAGATAACAAGAGGGATAGTGATACATTCCAAATATCAAGAGCCATTGGTATGAAAGTCAATGGGGCATATATCACAATTTTTATAAAAATCCTATTGATGATGGGTAGAGAATAGTCTTGGCACTATCCAGGCCAAAAATTTAAGATGAGTGAGTTAGGCTAACTCAGGGGGCAGTTAGCTCATGAAAAGTAAAGAGCACTCATCTCAAAAAGTGATAGTGGTATTAGAGTTTTGAACTATGGATTTACAACTTCATCAACAAGGAAACACAATATATTCAAAGATAGGCACCATGAAGGTTCAAAGAGGCCAACTTCAAGGAGAGATTATGGTGTACTATGCAATGAAAAATAGAGGACAATCAACAATAGTAATGAGAGTTATGAAAATACTACATACTTGGCAATAGCCATACCCAAGATAATAGTGATTATGGGCAAGACTCAAAGCCAGTGGGCATTGTTTCAAGAAAGCTACAACTAGAGACATGTGAAGATAAAGGATCTATAAAATATTGAAGGCATGAATTAGTTAGTAATATTTGAATTATTCTACATCACTCTTGAGAATTTGGTTGTCTTTAACCACTTAGTTATCTTCAGGTAACTCTCTCATATGACTTACCGTCATGCAAGAGTTTCAACCTATTAAGGAGGTAAAGAAAATCAATTTGGAGGCACTTATCAATAGTTTGGGAGTTGATTAAGAAGCCTACATGGATATAACTAAAGTTGGGTAAAGTTTGAAGCTATAAGCATGTATTTATGGGAATTTTTTAGCCCTAAAATGAAGGCTTTTTTTCTTTGTATGTCCAACAACCTAAAATCTCATGAAAATGATGGAAGAAAACTTTCCAATCAACATCATGTATAATTTAGAGTGTAGTTATCATGATTGGTTGGAGCACATTTCAAGGTGCATGCAAGTGGAGTGAAGTCAAGAATCCAAAGTCAAATCTCCTTAACAAATCTTTGCATGATTTGCAAATAGTTCAAGAGGGAGTTCCACATCTAGGCAACTAATAATCACCATGCAGACTCCACCTCTTCCTTGAAGATAACTCCAGTCATGCAAGAGGTGGTTTTTCATTATAACTAGGTGCCCAAGTCTGATTAGAGTAAGTTCTTTCTATTCTTCTTTTTTTTTGTATGCAAGAGAAGGAGATTGCAGATTATTTTTTAGAGAAAATTTTCAATATATAACAACTTTATGTATTTTCAAGTATTTTTTCAGATTTGTATCAGAAAAATCTCTTATTTTCCAATAAAAGAAACATATTTTTCCTTCTCCAGTTCATGTGTTAATGTATTTCTAAATGATTTGATCTGATTTATATGATTTTGTAATCTCAAATTCTTAAATTATGTCTCATTTTGAAATTTTTTTATGCTAGAATAATAAAAAATCATATAGGTCACAGGTTATATTGATATATGCAATAGTTTTAGTTGTGAAAACATTTAGTTTTCCTTCAAAAAATGTGAAAAAGAATCTTCCTATGAAACATTGTTATGTGAGCTAATAAAAAATTGAGTTGTGGATGGAGTAAAGTATTCTTTTGAGAGAAATTGTGAGTTGAAACAAGTACAAGTCTCAAAAAAATTGGTGTATCACCTCATAGGATAAATCTTTTCAGTTTTAGTTCTTCTATCCCTTTTTTCTTGTCAAATCAATAGTTTATAGGAGGTTCAGTGAGGGAAGCGGTCCTCTTTAGAGGTTCATCTTCACCATAAGTAACACACAACTTGAAGATGATCCCATCTTTTACAGGATAGATAAGTTTCACACTTAGCTAGGGTACAATCCTTGTGACAACAATTTTTGGCATGCTCAATTGGACTCTTTGAACTATCATAGTTTAAAACTTGTATTTTCATTATTGGTATTTAATGTGTATGTCAACAATTTTTGTCTAAATGGAGGAAATATATTCACACACCTAGCAACTCAAAGTTCAAATCTACTAGCTTCAAGTGGACTAAGTGCTAGTATGTGCTCAGAGTTTTGCAAAAAATCAGTCTTGATTATTCTTGTTCGAATAATATTCCAATATAAATTTCTAGCTTATTTAAATTTAGCATCATGGATTCATTTTATGAAGATAAGTTTTATCACTCCTCATTTCATGAAAGTGTTTCTCATTTACCTCCTTATCAGCCTTATCAAACTAAGCATGCAATTGTTTTATCCCAAATTCTTTTGCCACATGAAGATACCAACATTTTCAATATATTTTCCACCCAACCACCCTTGCTCAAACCTCATGGTAGCCTACATATACTCAAAATAAATTACAAGAAAACCATTTTGTTTCCAACCAGCATAGCTACTCCCATATTCAGCCTCAAAATGTTGATAACATGAGCATTAGGGATATAATTTTGGGTTTCTAAAGAAAACTATACGAGATTGAAGGAGATCAAGAGTATAACTTGCAATAGGAATATTTGGTTTACTCAACTCACTAGTACTAGCAAGAGGTGGAGATTGAAAGGAAGCAATATGAGGATTTTCTTGCAAAAGAGATTGCTACTAAACAAGATCAAATTAAGTTATTTCTTTCCCAAGTAAAAATATTAGAGGCCCAATCAACTTATTACATTCTGGATCAACTTACAAAAGAAGAGCTTCCCAAGTATGAAATTCCAAGCTTCACACAAGGTAAACCTTCTAAGTCTTCAAATCAATCTCTTGAGCTTGAAATTATAAGTTTTAAAAGTCTTCATATTTTACAAGATCCCAAACCTAAGCAAGAGAAACCTTCTCTAAAACTTATACATCCTCAAGAAGCTCAACAAAACTTTTATAATTCGCCTTCTTGTCCTATCACCATTTTTTATTTCCAAAGGTGGAACCATTGTTTATCAAGACAACTAGTTTAGTGAAAAAAGAAGAGATGTTTAGAGAGAAGCAATAAGAATTTTCGGTTGTTGATATGCTTGAATATGATGTACAAGATGAAAAATCAGACCTATTTCAAGAGGTTGATGAGGATGATCAACCAAGGAAATAGGTTGAAAACCAAGGAGGTGTTGAATATCAAATTATTTCTAATATGTTTGGTGAGCTTCCATTTTTTGTGAAGGATGAAGAAACTATAACTTTGGTCGCAACAACAAGCTCAAATCAGTAAGAAGATGTTAATACCTTTATGTTTTGATTCATCAAGAGAGCTGTAATGAAGTCAAAATCAATCCTCTTCCACAAAAAAAGAAAAGAAGAGGTTGAAGAAGACCCTTTTGGGATAATCTAGAGATTTTTGTTTCAAACTTAGATGTCAAACCAACACCTCTAGAAGGGGAAAATCATGAGCAGCAAGAAAAAATGTGTAAGTGACCGTGTTTTCAACGAGTCACTAGAAATGAAGCAACCTAATCAACAAGATGATGAGATATAAGATGAAAATCATGAGACCAACGAGGAGAGCTCAAAGTTTATCTTTTGTAGAGGATGCCATATTAGAAATTTGGCCAAGATGGAGTCCAACAAAATAGCACAGGTCATGCTTGCACCCAAGCATGAAGTTGAAGCTAAATAAGGATGCATTCATCTTACCTATGTACCTCAAAGTTGCAGCATGTATGGTCAATGCAATGAGGTAAGTGCATTTTTTCTATTCTCCAAGAGTTGTTGCAATAGTTGATCAAAAATTTGTCATTTCTATACCTCCTCTTGGTTATCCATAAACATGAGAACCGTTGCAAAATAATGAGAAAAGGAAGCTACTTCAAGCAACCGGTCAATGGTTTTATTTGAGTGGCTCTTGTTCTTGGTTAGTGTAGGTTAGGATAGGTTTTCTTTCAAGTTAGTAAGTGTTGATGCATAAAGGATAGTTTGTCATTTTCTCCAAGTAATGAAACACAATTAGTTTATTGTTCTTGCGGTTTTACAATTGTTTTTGATTAGAGGTAAAATACGGGTTTTGAAGGGGCCTAGAACCCTTTACATCAGAAAGCAACTAAAACTAAAGAAAACAACACTAAACAAAAAATATCCCAACAACAATGATCCATCAGCAAAAAGTTAGCCAAAAAGGACCCCAACCGGCAACATTACATGTTTTTCAGAATATCCACCACATCCACGCCGCTTGTTGTAGCCTTCTGAGAATCATCCAAAACATCAAAAATTTCTTTACTAGAAGTCCCAACCTGAGCTTTAGTCTTGTTCCTAGTCCTAGCACCAGGTCCATCCGTATTCACCTTAGTAATCAAAACAATATCTTTCTCCCCACCCTTTCCAACATCACCCTCCCCCCCATCAGCTTACTAGCAACACCGATCTCTTCAACATGAGCACTATCTTTATGCTTCTTGGCACTAACCATAGGAGAGATCACACCAGTAGAATCAAATTTACCAAAAAAATTAGAAACCTCCTCACCTCTCATCACAGTATTCCAAATTTTCTCCATTTTATCCTCAAGGGTGAGGATTCTACCTTCAAGATTTTGTTTCATCTTAAAAGTTTCCTTTCCCACAGTGTCCGCCATAGTTTTTAAGGAATCAAACAATTCATCTATCTGGTTTTGGATAGAGGAATCCTTATCCTTACTCACCACACCCCTAACTTTGACATTAGTTTTATTGAGTTCATGAAAAGACCATTTAAACAATTTAAACAAAACAATGGAACCCTCACGAGTAGTTCCCAGCACATCAGACATTTCCTCTCTATCAATATTAAAAACCCCCTTCTCCAAAGTGTCTTCCTCCCTAGAGGAACTAACCTTATCCTGATCAATAGAGATTTCCTTACCTTTCCCAACAACAACTGGGGTCTTTATTTTGCAGATAGAGCTCACAATCTCCTCTACCACTACCTTTCTCTTCTTTAGCCTCTCCAATTCCACATCCTGGGTTTCCACATCAACATCAACAACCCTAGACTTACCTTTTTGCTGCACATCTGACTTAACACTTGGGGAATCATCAACAATGAGGCCACCTGCAATAGTGAGAGGAAAGTCCCTCTCCAATATTTGACTCGCAACCCTTAGAACCAGTTTCTTCCTACTTCCCTCCTCCAGCTCCTTCTTCTGCTTGGTTATAGGGGGTGGTGAGGAAGCCTTGCCATACAAATCAATATTCTCCTTCACACCCCTACTCAAAAAATCAACAACCATCTCATCACTACAAGTCACATAACTCTCACTAGCACACAACTCCCCTTTTTTCATCTTTCCCGTACTAGGGGATTGGGGAGCCACCTCCATAGAAGCAAGTGAATCATGAAAAAAGTCCACATCCCCCTCTAAATCTAACTCTTTTTCCAAAAATAGTTTCATTTTCTTTTCTTTTTTGCTGGTCCATTCCTCTTTAGAAGCAGTCTCATACTCCTTCGTAGGCTTAGACTGTTTACCCTTCATGGTAATAATTGGCTTAGCCACCTCAAAGTTCTTTGCATACTCAGAGATAAGAAGGATTAGCCCCACATGTAAAACAAGATTTTTAGGGTTTTTCTTATGATCCTTAAGACCTGAATCTAGAGACATCAGGAGATAATACAAGAAGGAAATCCTCTTCTTATGTCAAAAGTGATTGAGCAAGATGAAGTGGTATGCATTGACTGCTAAGAAGTGACCTTCCAAGGTTATGAAACACATTAGCTCTTCTGCAACATCTCCCCACAATGCCTTAAGAGAGCTTCTCTGGTAGCCTCCACTCCTTGTAGTCCTCAAATCCTTAGCTTCATCTCCCTTGAAGAAGATTTGAATTGCGGTCTGTGACTCCTTCTTATCTCTAAAAACTTTCATACCATCTATAGCCAGACCAATAATATTAGCTATAAATTCTTCATTGACATCAAACTTAGTTCCATATAGCTTCAACACCCTATCATTCCATCCTTTAGCAAATAGAGTCATAACCTAAGGATTATTGCCATGTAACTTCTCTAGGTAAGGAGTTAACCCTCCTTTCTCCAAAACCTGCCAAACCTCCTTCTTCTTCTTAGCAGCTTCACGTGAGAAAGGTTCCGCATGATTTCTATCTCCACCCATATCGACAAAATTAGTAGAAGGTAACAACTTGAGGGATCTATACATGGTGTACGGAAAAATCTAGAAGACAATGCTAGGAACTCCCAGAATCCATGTGAGAATTGAAATGAAATAGAGGAGATTAAAGAACATCGAGTTCCGTTCCCTATGGAACCCAACCCCTATACCATTCGCTTGATTCAAATCTGGCTTACCATCCTTTCTCATAATAATCAACCACATGAATAAAGACATGCATGTCACCAACCATAATGAGAACTTAAGAAAATTAAAATCGCCCATAATGGTTAATAGTTGCAATAGCCTCTATAGGAAGAGGGTCATTCAAATCCCATTCCCTAACTCTCTAACTCCAATATTAGCGAAGATGTCCGCTAGACCATTACCCTTTCTCAAAATGTGCGAGATGTAACATTCATCAAAAGATTTCAAAATATCAATAAAATCTCTTATCAAAGACTCAATAGTCCAAGAGGGGGGAACACAATTTTTCAAATTATTAATGATATTCAAAGAATCCCCCTCCAACCAAACTTTCCAATAGCCTTTGATTTGTGCTAGCTTAAGACCATGATAGGATGCAACTGCTTCTGGAGGTGTTACAATTATTTTCAAAGTATCGTTTTCAATTTTTCTCACACTCTTTGAACTCCTATGCCCAATGGATATACAAAGCTATGGGTCCTATGAGTTTTAGTAGGTAAAACACCCTCAAAGATCACCAAGAATGTTGTCTATTTTTTAATATTCATCAACATTCATTAAATGTTTAGGTTAAATGGTTTTTCCTTGAGTTACTCCCCTTAAAAGAAAGTGTTGATATTTTTATCCTTAAGTAAAGCTTGCGAAGGAAATATTTTTTATAAACTTATCTCAAGTCTCAAAACCTATTCCCAAAAAAGAAGGAAAGCTTCACATTACATGCAAGGTAGGGAAAATTTCTTGATTGAAGTTTTAGCTTTTCTAATCTCGAGTTATTCTTTGAGATTTATAGGGTTTCATCATGAGGAAACTATTCTTCCTTCTTGCAAAGTTCAATAGTGACCATCAATACTTTTAGTTCATTAAGTTTATTGTAGAGTAGACTGGGTGTTGGATTTTCTTGTGGAAGACAAGGAGTTAAAGTTCATTGCAGAGCCTTGAGGTCATGATATTTTAGTCATGCCCAACCATGCAGAGTTAAAGATGTGGAGTTCATATGAACATGCTTGTATTTTCAGTCCTCTTGAAACCCTTACATTATCATCTATTTTTCCCTTCAAGTCTCGAGGTTTCTTCAAAGTTTTTGAAATGATGAATGCAAGAGAAGCCATGAAAGCTAGAACCTGAGGAAGATTGCATCAAACCATCTGAGGAAAAAAACATTTCATACATAGATAGTCTTAGGAGAAAAAAAATATTAACACTCCATGATGCAAAGGGTGTAGAAGATATTTGGAGATTATTTTCCTTATATTTCCATAAGCATTGTTATGACTCTTTCAATCTCTCTAGGTTATGCCTCCATATATTTTTTAAGAAGGTAACTCGATAAAGGATTTGTCATGGTTACAGGGGATACATTGTCATATTTGAAGTGTATATGGAAAATGAAAGGACAGTCAATGCAATGAAGATTCATCAATGGCATATCATCATGTAGGAGCATTCATGAGTTAAGGTAGTCCAAGAGAAGGAAAATTCAAAAGGAAAAGTATATCTATGATGGTAAATTGTCACTTCAAACATGCCACATGATAGTTAATGATGAAGGATTATCCAAAGGGGCAATTTTATAAAATGACAAGATAAATGAAAGTGTTGCTGGGGATTTGAAGGAGATTGAAGATAGTTCCATGTAAAAAACCTACGACAGTGATAAAAGGACAATGGTATGAGGAGATGAAAAGCTAGGGATAGTCATTGCAAATGAAGATATGACAACCAAATGATCAAGGACAAAGTTATGAAAATTGTAAGTTTTAAAAGCACCATCAAAACCTCAAGTTTCAAAGGATAGTCATAACTTTTGATTGTAGTCATGAGAAAGATCAAAAGATATTCATCATAAAGTTTTGACCTTGTATGGTAAAAGCGTTCCTTTAAATTTTCCTTTATCTCCCAAAATTGAATTTCTCCATCTCCTTTACACCAAATAGGATAGAATCCTCAAAAATAGGAAGTAGCTTTATAGTTATGAATGAAGAGCTGAGGAGACCTAATGCCCTCCTCTTCTGAGTATCTCCCCCTGCCCCCCCTTTTTTTGGGAGAATGATTATTTCTTTCCTTTAACCAATTGTTGTTTACTTATCAACTGGCATTACTGGTGCATTGATGTAAATTAATTATATGTTTAAAAAGGCATATTTTTTTGTCTATTGGTTGTCATTCCTCCTCTTCTATACCATCCCCATGATGAATTTTAATGGCTCAAAACTTCATACGATGGTTACAAAAAAAAACTAACTTCATGAAAATTAAAAGAATGGTGTGGGACTTACTCAAGTTCCCTTAATTTAACTTTCATTTTTCCATGCAAATAAATGCATACTCACCCACCTCATACATGCAAATAATATTTATTATATAAACATATTGTTAATTACCTTTATTATATTAGTAAATATTTATTAGTTATTTTGAATCCAAGCATGTATAAAATGAAGTTTATTTATTTATCATTGTTTTCTTTTGTTAATATGTTTGCAAATAATCATATAATACTAGCAATTGATTTTATTTACCTAATAATTAAATCATCAAGATAACAAGATATGACAAATGAACCTCGATCAGGAGAAGAGGCATTAGGTATGAATGATGCAGAATCTTTGAAGATTGCTATGGATGAAGAAATGACAACTTTGAAAAAGAATGATACATGAGATGTTGTACCATTTCCTGAAGGACAAAAACCTATTGGTTGTAAATGGGTGTTCAAGAAAAAGATTGGTTCAGATGGAGGTATTGAGAAGTACAAAGCAAGGTTGGTTACAAAGGATTACTCTCAAGAATTGAGGGTGTTGATTATGGTGAGATATTTTCTCTAGTTGAAAAAATGAAATCCATTATATTTTTGCTTTCTATTGCTACTACTTATGATTTAGAGGTTGAACAAATGGATGTGAAAATTGCTTTCATTCATGGTGACTTAGAGGAGGATATTTATATGACACAACCAAAGCACTACGTGGTGAAAGGTAAAAGTAAGTTGGTTTGCAAATTGAAGAAATATTTGTATGGCTTAAAATAGAGTCCTAGGATGTGGTACCAGAAATTTGATACATATGTGTTGAGTTTGGGATTTGAGTGTTCTAAATTAGATCATTGTGTTGATTATAAAATTGATGGTGATCGTTTCCTGTTTATTGCATTATATGTTGATGATATGTTATTTATTGGTAGAGGGAAAGGTATGATTTCAGAACTAAAATCTCAACTTGCTGCTAAATTTGAAATGAAAGATCTTGGCGTAGCTAAACACATTCTTGGAATGGAAATCAAAAGAGATAGAGTGAACAAAAAGCTATGGCTTGGCCAAAGCAAGTATGTCAACTCAATTTTATAGAGGTTTGATATGCAAGAATGTAGACCATTGTGTGTTCCTATTTTAGTTGGAACAAATTTATTTATTTCAGATTGTCCAACATCTCCATTAGAGATGGAAGACATGAGCAGAGTGCCTTACTAGAGTGTAGTTGGAATTTTGATGTATGCTATGGTTTGTACAAGACCAGAAATTTCCCAAGTAGTGGGAATTATTTCCAGATATGTCTAATCCTGATAGAGTTCATTAGGATGCAGTTAAAAGAGTCTTAAGATATTTGTGTGGTACCTCAGATTATTCCTTATGTTATCATAGTAATATGACTGAAGACGAGATTTCACTTGATATTCATGGTTATGTGGATTCAGACTAGGTAGGTGATGTTGATAGTAGAAGATCCACCAATGCTTATGTGTTTACTTTATTTGGTGGTTCAATTAGTTGGATGAGTAAGTGATAGGTTGTGGTTTCTTTTTCCACTACTGAAGCAAAGTATATGGAAGCTACGCATGCTTGTAAAGAAGCTATTTGGCTTAAGAGACTATGTTTAGATATTGGAATAAAAAAAGGTACATTGACAATTTATTGCAATAGTCAGAGTGCGATATGTCTAGCCAAGAACCAAACGTTTCATGTCAGGATCAAGCACATTGATGTACAATATCATTTTGTTAGAGATATGGTCGAAGATGGTAGGGTGAAGCTGGTTAAGGTAGATATTTTGATGAATGTTGTTGATTATTTAACTAAGCATGTGAGCATAGAGAAGTTTAGATGGTGTTTAGAGACTATGGGCCTTTCGGCCCCTAGAAATCAAAGATGATGATGACACCTTCCGTTGTCCTTGCAAGGTGTTCAACAAGTGGGAGATTTTTTGGGAAAATGTGTCTCAACCTTGCAATTATATATGATTTATTGATAGGATGTATGTTGGAATGTGGCAAATGATCATGCAAATACTATACACTCATAACAAGACATGGGGTTCAGGGCATCGCTTCGAAAAAAAATTTCATTGACACGTCAAGGTTTTTTCCTGCTGACACATTAGGGTTTTTTTTCTGTTGACACGCCAAGGTTTTTTCTCGCTGACATGCCAAGAGTTTTTCATTAACATGCCAAATGAAAAATGACCTTGTAAACCCTAATTTTAGAAGGTTCCAAAAAGCTTTTTATAAGCGGATAGGATGTATGTAGATGAGGTGTATTCTGAGAGTTTGATAGTAGTCAGATTTTCTCTTGATCTTTGGTGGTGATACTCCTATGAGAAGCTTTCTTTGCAAGTATATTGTAATATTTTGATTTATGAATAATATATTGGGTGAATTTTAGAGTGTGGGGTTTTTCTCTTGAAAGGGTTTTCCCCACACAAATCTTTGTGTTGTGGTAAGCATGATATTTGTGTTTAAGTTTTTGTAATTGTTAAACATTTGTAAAAGTTTTTCATTATTCTCCTCTCAAGGTTATGTAGGAATTTGTTCCGTTACCTTAGCTTCCTTACAGGCAGTAATATCTTCATCTTCATACATCCTTAGTTTTTTAAAATTGTCTTTGTAGTCTTGCATCTTTACTTGTTTAACCTTATCATCTCCTTCATAAATTCTCTCAAACTTTGTCTAGATCTCTTTTGCAATTGTGAGGCTTATCACATTCCCAAGCTTTGAATAAGAAAGTCCACTCAATATAACATTTATTGCTTTTCCATTATTCTCATATTCATTGATCTCATCATCACTTGGTGGACCAACAACATGCATAGCATATCATTTTTTAACTAATTTCCAAACACCAAACCCAAGATAGACCATAAAGGATTCCATCCTAGCTTTCTAGTAAGAATAATTCAATCCATTGAACATAGGAGCTTTGATACCTTTCCTATACACCATCTGGATCCACCTCAAGCCATTAATATTCTTCCAAGGAACCACAACTCTGATACCAATTGTTAGATGCATAGGAAAACTGAGAGGGGGTGAATAAGTTATATATTAAAAAAATTAACCCCTCATCAACATTCAACCCCTGTTAGCCTTTAAACCCTTATCATAGTATAATGTAAAAATATAAAACAACAATGCAAACCAAACACATAAGAACACCAGATTTATGTAGAAAACCCAAGAAAGGAGAAACCACAGTGAGGATTAGCTCACATATATATGAATAAAAACACTGAATCTAATTAGGCTCACTACCTACAAAAGGAAGAAAGGTTCACTTCCAAAAGGACTCACTGTTTGAAAGAAAGAAGAATAGAATGAAGACTGTTATAGAGAGATTCAATATCTCAAAGAAATAAGAGAAATCCACCACTGTAACTCTATTCCATCTACAACCTTTGACTCAAGGCCTCCAATAACTTCAAGCACACTAAAGATGTAGACACCTTTTTCTCACTGCATTTGGAGTCATGTAGGCATTAAGCTTGCACTCAGATCACCATACTTGATCACATTCATATCTTTCACACTTGCCACACACTCAACACAAAATATATCTTACATTTATACTATTTGTGACCTAAACAATCTCAATTAGGTTGACCTTAATGAAAAATATGCACCTCAAATGTGCAACACCAAAATAGGCTAGTATAAAAAACCTATGCGGTGGAAGAAGTGAAGGAAGACCACACGAAGGGTTAACTAGTACCCAAATCCACATCACCACACTACTCAACACATCCACAATCCATGAGGTACCTCCACAAATAGTGCTAGCATCTTAGGTCAGCCAAACTTGAACTAACACTACAAGCGACAACATGCATGCTTCTCTAGGTCTGAAAATAAAGTGTGGAACACACAATAACAATTCACAAAATTCACACAACATTCCAACATCATTAGAATATTCTACAACACTACCACAACCATCTGAAACAAATATTACTTTCATCCTATTCATTAGGATGCACTACCACTAAAATCCAACATACAAATTGAACTTGCAAAGAAATTCGACACCAAAAACTATGAGGGAAGATAAATAAAACAATATAAGCATGTTCCAAATCTGCAAGACAAGAAACAACAACATGGATAAATGCGGAGCAATCTCATTTCTCCTAGACAACCTTTTACATAGACAAAAACTATCAACCACAAATTTCACTGTAGAACAATCCAAAACTTGAAACTCTAGATATAGAACCTCTGAACACCTCTGATCATCACGTCCAAACCACACAAGTATAGCTTTAACCATGAAGAAATGAAGAGCACAACACTAAACACACCTCTGTCACACTACACACTATTTTATTCAAATTTTCTCAAAAGCACTTGGAAACCAAGTGAACTTATTGAAACTGAAACACTTATCCATCACAACCATACAAGACATAAATGATAGCATCACAACACCTTCTTATATTCTTATCAAACCACAACACATACATACTAGCACCAATACTTGACAACACTAACAATCTCTATATTGTTGACATCAATGACAACATCAACAACATACTTTGAACAATAGGAATGCGATATACAATCTTTAGCTACAATGAGGCAAGATTTTAACAATAATAAAAATTTATATTTTTAAAGAAAATAATATTTTAAGGGAAAACTAAGCTTCAATAAAAATAAAAGAAGTTATTCAAAAAGAAAACCACCTACAAATTAAAACCCAAGAAATGTTCTCAAAGGGAGTAATAACAAAGGATGGCTTAATAGGATCAATCTAAGAGCTAATAATATAATAGTATTTCCACCATGATCCAATAAAATTAGAAATGATCCTCCAAGGATCTAATATCATGAAGACCACTAGGTGGGTGTTTTATGTGTGATGGGAATCACTATGCTAGATATTTCCCTAAGGCGTAAGGACAAGTTAGGGAAAATAAACCTTAATAGGAACATCTACAATGAATTTATGTAGTAGTAGGAAACTGTTAGACTTATTTTTAGATTATTCCTATTGAGATTATAGGTATTCTTTCAATCTTACTTGTCTCCATAATAGTAGACATAGGATCATCAAAATATTTAATTTCTATTGAAATTATGAAAAGAATGTCTTTAAAAGTTAGTCACATAGAAATATCATTGACTATCTAGTATGGGTGTAATGATATTAAATAAGGAATATTTTTTTGAACACTTCAATTCAAAATTATAAAATTAGAATAAAAGTGTCTATGTATGTGACACCCCTAGGATCTCATGATGTAATCATTGTAATGAGTTGGTTAGAAAATTATCAAGCAACTTTGGATTGCTATAAATAATGGTAGAATGTATACGTGATGAAGGAAATAAAATAAATTTGGAAGCAATCTATACACCTATAATTGTTGAAATGATATTGGTAATGTAACTAATTAAATCAAGAAGAAAAGAAGTCAAATTGTTCAAGGTTACACTATGTAAGAAGAGGAAAAGGTCACCCCAACTTAAAAAACCTCTTTCTTCAAGAATTTAAGGATATTTTTCCTCAGGTTTTTCTGATAATACCTCCTAAATATAAGTTTGACTTCTATACTAAAATTTTACTTAAATCTAAATTTTTAGCCAAGGCCCAAATGCAACTATTAGAATTTCTTTAGAATTTCTGAACGCAATATAAAATTACAAGAGCTACTAGACAAGGGAATAATAAATCTAAGTGTGTCAACTTGGGGAGCACCACTTATTTCATAAAAAAAGGAATGAAACACTAAGGTTATGCATGTATTACAAACTTTTAAATAAAGTAATGGTAAATAATATATATATGTTTGGGTCATGTCAAAGGCCTATTTGATCAAATGAAAGGAGAACTTTTATTTTCAAAAATTGATGTTTGATCACCAATTAAGAATCAAGGAGGAGATATTTCAATAAATACCCTTTAAAAATATAAATGTTATGAATTCATAGTTGTACCAAGTGCCTTGAATAATATCCCTATTACTTCTATAAGTTATATGAATACTATTTTATATGATTATTTAAATAAATTTGTTGTAGTGTTATTAAACTATATCTTAATCTATTCCAAGAACAAAAAAGAGCACTTAATACAACTTATGTTTTGAAAGGTTTCTAAACATAAGTTGTATGGTAAACTATCAAAATGTCTTTTCTTTGAGAATAAAATTTATTACTTAGGGAATTATATTTGTAGAAGGAATTCTAGTAGGTCTTGAAAAGATCAAAGCTATAATTGTATGGATAATTCGTAAAAATGTGTTAGAAGTGAGGATTTTTATGGATTTAGTAGGGTATTATAAAAGGCTCATAAAAGGGATCTCTTAAATTGACAACCATATTAAATACTATAAGTAAGAATACAATATTATTATGGAAATAATGGCGTAATAAAAGATCTATAATTTCTAAAAAATTAACTATGGATCCTATCTTAATAGTTCTAAATCCTAATGGTCACTTTATTGTTATCCACTCTTCTATAGAAGGATTAAGAGGAGTACTTATGCAAGAAAAATGTGTATTACTTATGATTATAGAAAATTAAAGACACATGAAATTAATTATGTGCCTTATAATCTAGAGTTAGCATCCATTATACATTCTCTACAAAAATGGAGATATTTCCTCTTGGGAAATTTTTTTGAGTTAAAAGATTAATTATCAAAGGTTAAGGTATATTAAAAAGAATTAATGCAAGATAATAAATATGGTTAGAGTGTTAGAGTGGATATGAATTTAAGATTGAATATATTAAGGGTAAAGAAAATAATTGGTAGTTGATGTAAGAATAAGGATGCACCTTATTGAAAATAAACTTTTAAAACAACTTTAAAGATAAGTATTTGTTGAATAAAATATGAACCTTGGTATGAGAAAGCTAGTACATATTAAGGGGTTATCCCAACTAATCTAGTGTTTGTAAGGTATGTATTTAATAGGGATGAGTTTCTTAGATATTATAAAAAAAAAAATTTAATATCAAAGAAATTAAAACTTTAATTATATATGAATCTCACAATGCTTCCCACTTAGAGAATACATGAATAAATAATTACTTAGATCTTAAGAGGTTTAACTTTTAGCTATGGATGAAGAAAGATATAGTTCTCCTTGTAGTAAAATATTTGGATTGTCAAAGTGTTAAGGCTAAACATAATCATCTACTAGGTTGTTATATCTTCATGACATACCACATCATAGGCGGCAAGTCATTGGTAAGGGTTTAGTATAAGGATTTACAATAACACCATACACACATAATATAATATTGTTGGTACTGAATAAAACTAGAAGAGTAACCCATTTAATACCATGTAATTTAATTGATGATGCCCCAACATTTGATAATAAATTTATAAATGAAATATTTAGGGAACATTGGGTTCCTAAAAATAGTGTATTTGATAGAGATTTTAGGCTTACATTAAGATTTTTGAAGACTTTGTAGTCAACTTTGAGATCTCAATTAAAATTTAATACAATTTATCATCATGAAATAAATGGATAGATAAAGAGGACAAATCAAATTGTGGATGATTCTATATGTATGTACTATATGGATCAATAATAAAAGTGGAAATAATATCTCCTAAAATATTTCCAACCTACCTTGGTGAAAACTTCATTTGAACCATTATATGAAAGTGGCATGCTTTGCACACACACACCCCATTTTTTCTTTGACAAAATGTAGACCCCATATTTTATTTTATTTTTATTTTTTCGTCTTTCCTTGAATTCCTTGTTCCATCCATGCTCATGGAGAAGGTGTCTATGTGTAAAATAATGGCCAAGATCCTTCATTTTTCTATTTTTTTTCAATTTTTATTGTTTTGCTACTGTTTACCTTAGAAAATTTGATATTTCCAAAATTTTCTTGACTCTCAACTCCTTTATGTATTTTTGTAGAAGTTGAGAAAGCCAACTTCACAAACCTTGAAGATCACTTTCATGCAAATAACTTGTCACAGAAAGGAAGAGATGGAGACAAAAAAGCAAGGGTGCTCTACAAGCTTCAAGAGAAATTGTATTAATAGAGTTATTAAAATACAATTGATACAAAAGCCTTTAAAAAGGCATAAGCATGCACAAACCTAACCTGAGCAAAAAGATAGCTCAAGTAGATAAGGATAACTAAATGCAACCTAGGAATTAAAATAATGCCTAAGTAAACTTATGCAAGTGTAATTAAATAATTAATTACACCAACACTCCCCCATAAGTGCAACTTAGGGAGAAGATTATTATGTAAAAGATGCAAAGATGCAAAAGATGGGTCCTAGCAACAAGGCCATGTTAGGTACCCATGCACAAATGAAGAATCTCTCACAAATAGAGAAAAGGAGAAAAACCCTGTGGGAGAAAACTCCTCTCCAAAAGAGAGAAACACAAGACATGAAGAACATCATAGAAGTAGGAAGAAGCTGCAAACAACTGTCAAAAATGACTGCTATGGTGCCAAAGAACCTCCTCTGAAGATAGGATGATCAAGATCAAGAAGACAATAATCTGCATGAGTGCCCCCAACGACACTACTCGAATCAGATGGAAAACAAAGGAAAACACCTGGAACGAAGATATAGATGGCACAAGTACCAATAGTTTGAAGAAAATTGATCAATTGAGAATGGAATATTCCTTCCAAGGTGAAACCAAGGAAGCATTAGCATGAATAGTAAAATACCCCCCATAATGCTGATTGGGAGAGCCTGATAGATCTACTAAAATTCTATGTAACACCCTGTAGTGCATGAAAGAGAAGAAAAAACATCTGAAAGTGCACAAGAAAGCACCTACAACTGAAAAAGTGGTGTGCAAAACAAAACACACATGCATGAGGCTAGAATCATATGGATCCATTGTTGTCGTGGAGGGACACTCACTAGACAAAGGTGTGATGGAAAAAACAAAGGCACTACACAACCCCCCCATGGCACTTTATAAGATAGTGCGAGTACAAAATATGATACAACCTTATGTGCAAAATCCCCAAAATACATGTACAAAGGTGTGACACTTTATCACAGTGCGTTTACATAGAAGATTGCTTACAAATGATGCTCAAAATGCCCACAAAGGACAAAATACTAGAAATACATAAAGAACAACCAAAAATAAAGTAACCCATGCAAATGAGAAGTTCCCAGGAGCTAATATGTCCAGGTAATTCACTAGAGTGTGAAAACAAAAAAAACTAAATAAAATGTACTTGAAGTGAAATCTGGAAAAATTACATGGATGGAACTGAAGAGCTCTGAAAGATGGTTCCAACGTTGCTGAGATTGCAAAAAAGGAGAAACTGGCAAAAATTTATGAGCTTAGGATTGAAAACATCTCCTTTGACTTCAACAGACTGTAGAATGCACCAGAAGTAGAAACATGTGATGAAACCCATACCACTAGAAAGTTGGGGAAACCAGCTTTTCAATGATATCTCATTTTCCAAAAAATGATATCATACACAAAAGTTATGGCCAAAAGAAAAAAATAGCTCCCTAGAGGCCATAGAAGGGGTCAAAGGGGCCAGGTACAGACGTCCGTACTGATGACGTCAACATAATATTCTAGGAATATTCCCCTGCAACGGAAAAAAGTCTGGCCCCCTGGAAAAATTGACGATGATGAAATATGCCCTGTACCGATCGAAATATTCTCTGGGCGGTGGAGCTGGCTGGAAATATCGCCGGTATATTCTCTGTCACCTAAATAAAATAATGGTCGCCCAGAAAAAAATGACCCCTAGAGAATTCGTAGACCGCCGATAGATTATAGGGTTGCCGGCAAAATGAAAAACTGGCCCTTGTTAATGTCCGATAAAGCTGCTGGCCTGGGATAGCCGGTTAGAAAATTTGAAGCGACGCAAGGAAATAAAAAATGTCGCCAGAAAACCATAGAATGCCACTAGGAATGAGGTGGTGACCGCTGGGGGAGTTAGGGTCGCCTGAAAAATCAGGAGTTGCCGACAAAAAGAAGAGATTGCCGGTATGGAGGAAACTGCTGATAGGAAGAACTAAAGCCACCAAGCGGTATGAAAAGGGCTAGTGGTGGTGGGTCTATACAACCGTTGAAGCGGTAGGGTACTATGTACCCTTAACAATAAAATTTGTGCCCTCCTTTTTGAAAAAAAATTCGCCCAATTTTTTTGATGATTTTTTTTGAAAACAAAACAAACTTTACAATTATATTATTTAAAAAAAAAAAAATTTTGACCAAAAAAAGTCAGAAAATAAAAACAATTTACCAAGTCTGGAGGAATTTTTTTCTCGATCCACGTGCAGATGTACGAGGCCATACAGGCAAAAAAAAATTGCCTCTTGGATCAATTGTATCCAAAATGGACAAATGAATAGTCATTTTTGGGGTTTTGGACTGCTGCGGACTCAATGGAAAGGTTTGTTTGGACTCAAAAGGCTCCGATCAAATAGGTATGCCCTGGATCAAAAGAGACAAACTCCAAACCCTCGAAGCTCCAAAAATCTTTCAAAAAACATGAATAGGAAGCAATAGGTTTGGAGCTTTGATACCATATAGAAGTTGAGAAAGCCAACTTCATAGACCTCGAAGATCACCTACATGCAAATAACCTATCACAGAAAGGAAGATATGGAGACAAAAAAGCAAGGGTGCTCTGCAAGCTTCAAGAGAAATTATATTAACAGAGTTATTAAAATACAATTGATACAAAAGCCTTTACAAAGGCATAAGCATGCACAAACCTAACTTGAGCAAAAAGATAGATCAACTAGATAAGGATAACTAAATGCAGCCTAGGAATTAAAATAATGCCTAAGTAAACTTATGCAAGTGTAATTAAATAATTAATTACACTAACATATTTAAGCCTCATTTTTCCTACCATTAGCAACTGATCTAATAAATTTCCATGTGGGTCACATTTCTATCAAAATTTTCTAATTGTTGTTCTCTTTTATCTCCCATATGCCTATTAAGTGTTAGAGATTGAAAAATATCCAAAAAATTCTAAGTGTGGAAGTTTCTAGATTAATGTATATGGATCTATACAAAATTTTAAAATTTTGGGCTTAGCCCTATTTTTGTTCCTTTCAAGAAGTTTCCCTAATCCACGATTCCCTATTTTTTATATTTTATATCTATTGGGATCAAAGTTTCAAATACATTGGTGGTTCAGTACTTGAGGTAAAATTTGTAATATTTTTCACCCATGATAAGGAATAAAAGTCATCCATTTCCTTCACTTCTCAAATCTTTAACACAAAATTATATTTGTATTTATCCTTCTTAAGAAATTTATCTAAGCATGAGTCATGTTGCATCCCTTACACCCTATCTTTGAAAAGTTATACAATCATTTAAAATTTCATGAGGCATGCCTATATTTGGGATCTTTTAGGATGTTTTAAACTTCTAGTATCCAAGGTTAGGTTCCTTGGTATATATATTTTTTAATTTATTAACATGTAACACAAAAATTCAAAAAATTGTATCATAGGTCACCAAAATCCTTTGACTACAAAATTCAATTGAAGGCCATTGAAATCCATTGACTCCTAAAACTCCAATAAAAGATAATTGAAATCCTTTAATTATTGAAACCCCAATCAAATATCGTTAAAATCCTTGGACTCCTAAGAACTTGATTGAATGCCATCAAATTCCTTTGAATCCCAAAACCTTGATTGGGGGTTATCGATTTCCCTTAATCTCTATATCTTTGAAAAGACTCTTTTAAAGTTTATTGATTTCTTTTACCTCCCAAAAACCCAATAGGTATGTTTCAAAGTTCATATATTTCACCTATCAAGGGGGAGACTTTTGAAAGGTTAATATTGGTATTGATGGACCTTGAAACATTATCAATAAAGGAGATTTCTTATTGAAATTAAAAAAATAGAAATTGAGTTCTATGGGATGCTAAACACTACACAACTAAAAAAATAAATTGATTTTTGTATGACAACTAGATGCTCACAGTTGTAGCATCACTTTTCAATCAAACACATGGAAGGTGACAAAGGGGGACTTGGTAGTTTCCAGAGGAAATAAATTAGGAACTTTGCATTTGTTGGAGAGTCACATTGAAGTGGGAGCTACAATGGAAATTGTGGACAGCAAATAAGAGATTTGGTACAAGAGACTCACTTATATGAGAAAAAAGGGTCTTGATATTTTGCATAAAAGAGGTCAACTCCTAGGCCTGAAATCAATTGATTTGGAGTTATGTGATCCTTGCATATCTGGAAAACAAAGTAGGATCAACTTTTGTACCAAAGGACATGATTTGAAGACAAGGCCATTGGATCTTGTGCAATTATATGTTTTTGGTCCCATAGAGATTACGCCAATTGGTGGGTCTAATTTCTTTGTTACTTTTTTAGATGAGTGCACAAGAAAAGTTTGGGTTTATATGCTAAAATGAAAAAATAAAGTCTTTATCATGTATTTAATTTTTTTAAAGCACTCCTAGAAAATTAGACCATTAATAAAATCAAATGCATGGTGGAGATTTTTCCTCATTAGAAATAATAGAGTTTAAAGAATCAAAATTCTTCCTTTCACTCTTCAAGGAAATGGTGTAGTAGAGAAGTTGAATAGAACAATCTTGGATATGGCTCATAGTATGCTCTCTTACGCTAGTTTGGAAAAATAATTTTTGGTAGAGGCTATCAATACAACTATTTATTTGATTAATAGAGCTTCATCTTATCGATTAGATTTTGATATTCCAAAAGAAAAGTGGTTGAAACATAAAATTTCTTATAACCATTTGTGATTGTTTGGATATAAGACCTTTGTTCATATTCCTCAAGAAAAATGAATAAAACTCGATGTCAAATCTAAGAGATTCATTTTCGTTGGATATAGAGATTATAAATACAACTATAGGTTGTGGGATTTGATTTCTTAATAGGTGACTAGAAGCCTGTTGTGTAGTTTTCGTACACACGCCCCACTGAAAGTGGGGACCCTCTTTTGCTTTTGCTCTTGTTGTTTTGGCCCTTTGATTTTGAGGATTTGCATTACCTTGGCATGAGCTTAAAGTGTTCATCTTGCTTGCCTAAGTGTTTTCCCTAAGTTGCATGTTGAAAATCTTAAGTTCTGGGCAAAGTTTGGGTTTTTACCCAAGTTCAGGATTTTCCGCCCCATCCGGATTTTCCCGGATTTCATTCAAACTCCGGCCAAACGCGGTCGTTCAAAAATTTTGGTTCCCCACGGAAATCCGCCTGGACCATATTTTTTTGAATTTCTGCTTTGTCGTCGGGTTTCCGAACTTCTCCAGCTTGTCTTGCTTTGTGCGATTTGTGAGGGTTGTATTTAGTCAATCTTTGGGGATTCTTGTGCCATTATGCTCTATCATTTGCATTCTATTGAGTTGAGGAGTTTATTCTTTGCAAATTGTTGGATTTGGTGGTGATTTCCTGGGCATTATTGTTGTTGTTCTTTGCTGAGCGCCAATAAACTGTCATTTGTTATTTTTGAGATCAATATCCACTTCATCGAATGATATGTACATGTTGCCTTGCTTTGATTGATGAATGAAAGTAGTGCTTTGGTGTTATAAGCTTGTTTTGTGCGTTCATGGTCAAAATTTAGGGTTTCATGCCTAGGGCATCACCATTTCTTTTCGATTTTCTTTCGAGTGAGCCTAGAATTCGAAGAAGATCTATAGGAGGTTCAAGTTAAGCTAGTTCCATACTAGAGTCCTCAAATTTGTGATCATTCGATCAATTTGAGTGAATGTGGTCGTGAGAAAATGATGGTATTTGATCTTCGTAGAATTCCTCTTCGGCTGAAATTCCTTGACTTTCCGTTTTCTCCTGATTTCCTCGAAACTTGCAGTTTTCTGGAGTTTTACCTGCTTCACAGATTTTCGCTCCCTCCGGATTTTCCCGAAATTCTAGTCGTCTCTTCATTTTCCAAAATTTTGTGGACTGTTGATTGTTTTTGCGGAAATCTGTCCTGGGCGGATTTCTCTGAAACTTTGTTGAGGACGAAGAATTGTGAGATGGCATGACTTGTTAACAAATGATTATGCATTTTATGATTAATTTGAGCTATTTTGGAGATCTCTCATGCTATTTCTTGGTTGATAATGGTCAGATTATGTTACTAATGGGTGCTTTCATGCTTATTTCACCAGAATCTGCCTGGCTGGGATTTTCCCAAAATTCCCCTCTGGCCTGGATTTTGCGGAGGGCTTGAAACCCTGAATTGTGAAGATTGCGCTTTAACGATATTTTTGGGTTGATTTTGATCTGTGTTTGAATTTATTTGGATGATGAATATATTATTGATGATGGGATAATTCTTCATGTTATAATGGATATTATTGATGGTGGTCTTTGCTGAGTGCAGGCTGAATTCAATCTAGGTTGTCAAGGAAGTTCTGGAGATGAAATTAATTCGATTAAAGGAGAAATTCAAGTATTGGTTACTCCACCCCTTGGCCAACTTGGAGGGAATTCTTGATAGTATAAGATAAGGAGAGGCATGCTTAGGATAAGGAGGGAGGTAGTTAATGCAAGGCTACATTGGAATTTGTGCTTCCCTATTATTTTCCATGCCTTGGTCTGAATTACATTGAAGATCCCAAGCCGACCTGGATTGAGTTTGTGCATTTAATTCGTATTTTATCTAATTTTGAATTCTCCTTGGGCCGACCTATTTTATGACAATTTATTATTGTAAACATTAGTTGGGCTGACTTGTTTGTGGCTATTTTATGATTGTAAACCCTTGCTAGGCCGACATGCTTTGGGATTTCTCTATAAATTTGGCATTTCGCCTCATTTGTAAGATATAGATACACATATAGAGATAGTTTTGATACAAGAGCGAATTAGGTAGTAGAGCAGAGGTAGAATTTAGTCCATTCTGAGCAAGTGCTGTAACAAAACATTGGAATTTTTGCTGAAATTCGGTGATTCAATACAATTGAAGACATTGTGATTTTCTAGTGATCTCTTTTGTGTTGACTTATCTTGCATGGTTCTTATGGTTCTATCTTTTAAATTGCTCAGGGTTATTAGATGTATGTTAGATCTGATTCAATGGTGTTTATGATTTGATGCTTGAAGTGTTTATAGCAGTCCCTGGTCCATACTTTTTGCAGCTAGCTGATTATTAGTTGCTTTGCAAAGTTAGCTTGGACCTTATATTCATTGTGCTTAGTTCAATTGTGGAGATTTATTCATTTCAATTGCAATTGGGTTTTCTTGGATGAATGTTCATAATCTAAAAATCTTAATACCTTAGAAGATTGCACTGTTTCTCTAAGATTGCGGATTTATCTGGGTTAAGTAGGAATTAGTTTATGAGGGATTAGTCCATTTCAACTATTTCATCATTTGCATTGTTAATCTTAGGAGTAGTTAAATTTAGGAATCTCTCTGAAACCCTAATATTTTGTTATTTCTTTATCATTTGAGTTAGATTTAGGATTGAAGTATCATCATATTGCTAGATCTGATAAGTTCAAGATTCAGTATTTTCTTGTAGTAAGGTCCCTTTGTGATTACCAACATTTTCAAATTTATCACAGAGTTGTTTATGCATTGTGAAGACCTAACATTAGAGACCTTGGGGTTATCTCTTGAGGCTTGCTAAAAGAGATTTACCTTTCAAGAGAGATAGGATTTCATATTATGTCTGAGTTGTTGCTGTGCAGAAAACATCATCAACAAAGCCGAGATGTAATTTTCAACAAGGTGATGCCAAGTTGAGTAGAATAGGGGAAGTCTGCTAAAGAATATGTTTCATTGGATGATATCTTTGATGATAATTTAAAAACTCTGCCACAGTCAACAATAAATCTTCCAATTCCTTGTTTTCAAGAATGTGTGCAGGGGTCATGGGCTACTGTTCAACATCCATTACATGGTCGGTAGTTTCTCATACTCCAACGTAACATACTTCACATTACCCTCCTCACACTTTTCCATCCTCTGTACATGTGGTATCTCAAATAGAACACACCACTTTGAACATCCTAGAAGGTCTTTTCCTATGCAACAATAAAGAGTTGAAGTGAGTTGTTGTAGACCACCATGGCCTCCTTCTCAACCCCTCTCCTCATTAACTCTGCTACCTCGTATACCTTTCTCCACCTTTGTGCAAAGCACTTCACTTTATACATTAGTTGTAGGAAGTGTTGAACCTCATTCATATACACCACCCCCTTCTATACCTCTCTTGTGACATATGGATGAGCCACTAAAAACATCAAAATTTCAGCCTCTTTCAAGTCTACCACCTTAATCACAGTCCATTCTTCTAGACATTGATCGACAAGATTCTTCTACTGGTGCATCAGAATAGGGAGATACAAAGTTACATGAAGAAGATAATATGCAGGTTCAAATTCCTCAGTTGAGGAGGTCTATTAGGGAGTGTAGATCTTTGGATGAGCCGTTAAACACAATCAAAGTCAGAAACAAAAATTGATTCATGATTATGGATTGTGGAAATTTGATATCTTTAATTAGTGTAGATCTTTGTCAAAATTTGATGATTTTATTCATCATTTATTAATCTGTGATCAAGTTGAACCTATAAAATTTGAAAAAGCTTGTAATGATAGAGATTGCACAAAATAGATGGAGCTTGTGAGTGAAGGGATGGATTTGTTTGATGAAAAATTAGACTTGGTATTTTCTTCCTCTTCCACCCAACCAAAAAGATTTGTTTTTTTAGGTGGGTATACAAGTTGAAAGAAGATGGCACTAGAAAGAAGCAATATCGGGTCAAATTAGTAGTGAAAGGGTATGACTAATAAAAGGGTGTTGATTTTATCAAAATATTTTTACCTATAGTGAAAATGAATATAATTTTGGTAGTGTTGGGATTAGTTATTGTTTATAATCTTGAACTAGAGCAACTTGATATAAAAAATGCATTTCTTCATGGTGATATAGATGAAGAATTATATACATAACAAATGGAAGGCTTCAAGAAAGAAGGATAAGAGAATCTAGTTTGCATATTGAAGTGAAGTTTGTATGTTCTGAAACAAGCTTCACAACAATGGTACCTCAAGTTTGATGCCTTCATGGCTGAGAAAAAATTCTCTAGGTGTGAATCTGATCCAGGGGTTTATTACAATATTTTGGAGAAAGGTGAATTTGTCTTGTTATTGCTATATGTTGCTGATATGATAGTGAATGAAACTAGCATGGTTGTTGTTAGGAACTTGAAACAACAACTAGCTAACAAGTTATCTATGAAGGATCTAGGGGTTGCCAAAAAATTCTTAAATGTCTATCATTAGGGATAGGAAAAAAAAGGAGTTGAAGTTGTCACAAGGGAAATATGTTGACGAGGTTTTAGATAGATTTGGCATGAAGAATACTAAGCCCATTTGTACACCTCATGCTGATCCATTCAAAATTTTAGGTAAGATGTGTCCTCAAACACAAGAAGAGAAAGAACTTATGGAATGAGTGCCTTATTTCTCTACTATTGGGAGTCTCAAGTATGTAATGGCCTACACAAGACCTGACATTGCTCATGTAGTGGGAGTAGTCAATAGGTACATGAGCCATCTAGGTGAAAATAATTGGCAAGATGTGAATAGATTTTAAGGTATTTGAAGAGCACTCCCGATTATGTTTTTAGAATAGGAGGAAAAGATGCATAGTTGCAAGGTTTTGTTGATTTCGATATGGCTAGTGACTTGGATAAAATATAGTCAACTATTGGTTATGTTTTCACATTTTTTGGGGCAACGGCTAGTTGGGTTTCTAGATTGCAAAAAGTGGTTTCTCTCTCAACTACTAAAGCTGATATATTACCCTCACCTAAGGTAGTAAGGAAATGTTATGGTTGCAACATTTATTGGGTGAATTGGGTTGCAAAAAACATGTTTTCACTTTGTTTATTGAGAATAATAATGCTACTTGTCTAGCCGAAAGTGCAACATTTCACAATCAAATAAAGTATATTGAGTTGAGATACGACTTCATTTGAAGTTTTCTTGAAGAGGGAAAGCTGAAATTAGAAAAGGTGCATACTAAAGTGAATCCAACTGATGCACTTATGAAGGTAGTCTCAAAGGAGAAGCTCAAGTTATGTAGAGCTTCTCTTGGTTTGGTAAAATTGTGGTGATAAAATTAGAAAGACATGTGCATCTTAGAGCTACAACATGGTTTGGGATTCAAGTGGGAGATTTTTGCATAATGTGAAGTCTAACAGTCACTTTGGTTTTCCCTTCACATTCTTTGTCTTATGCTACTCAAAATACTTATACAATATACATTCAAATGAGATCAATAATTGTATCATTTTGTATGATGAACTTATTTTTGTTGCTATTAAATAATAAAGAATTGTGCCTACCTTTCTCATGGATGTAGCCATATAGGTGAACCATGTAATCTCAATGTTAATCTTTTATGCATGTGTGTTATATTTTATCTACAAATTTTTGTTGAAATCTATTTTTGTATTTTTTATTTTACTCTTTTTTATCAAAACTTAGTTGTAAAAGATAGAATTAGAATAAAACTGTGTTTTTTAACAATTTTCTAATTATTTTTTTTGAAAGAAAATGTAAGAGAACCATCTTATTTCAAAACGAGGGTGACGACAAGGGAAACAACAAATTCATGGCTATTAGGTGAGAGTAGATGAGAGCAATGATGAAGGTGAGGAGGAGGGAAACAAAAAATTCATCACAAACCTTAAACAAAGGTGGTAGATGTAGAGACAACTATGCAGGGGATGATTGTGGCGATGGAGTGGGCATTAGGGTTGGTGTTGATGACAATGGAGGTGTAGTGTAGAAAAATGTATCCCGTTACACTTTCACACTTGCTTGGGCCCTCCTTGTTAAAATTGGGTTTATTTATGCCCTACTGGGTCCTATTTTGTATCCAAAAGCCTAATTAAATTCATTTTTCTGAGGATAATCCCGACATTTAACAAATGAAAAATCATAATTTAATATTTGAGGTTGTGTTCTAGATCTAGTGATTTGGGACTCATATGTACCTCTGGGTGTATGGGTCCCACCTAGGTCTCAGGGCTTGATTGTAAATATTGCATTGAACTTAACACTTCTTGGAGTTTGTGTCCCAAGTTTGAGCCACTGGGACTCATACACCCAACCTAGCGTATGAGTTTCACTTTAACTTTGACCTATTTTAAATCAAATTCTTGGCGGGATTTAATTATCCTAGATATGATGTTGGCTTGTAGTGTTGTAATTTTAGGAAATTAGGAATAAACAAGTATAAATACAAGGTTATTTCACATAATTTCTCCTAGCAAGTTTTCAAGTCATCTAAGCTTTCAAGTATTCAAGCATTATAGAAAATTTATGATCAAGGGAGCATTCAAGAGCTGATTATCAAGCATTTTGGAGAAATATTCAAGATTCAAGCGTCATTTCAAAGTCTTCATGCATCATGTGTGTTTGTGAGCTAACATTTGTGATGTAGGTTTTCATGATTCAAGCAAGCATTCAAGGACATTATCTCATATAAATATCAAGAGTCAAGATCCACATCCATTAGAGTCATTTCATAGAAATTTGCAACCTTTTTTTCTAAGGTTTATTGAGTTGCAACATTGCATTTTTTCATTCATCATTCCTTCATGCTATTTCATTTCATTTCAAGGTTTAATTACCAAAATGGGGTTTGAGCAAGGAAAATCCCTATTCCCTAACACAACACCATTTTTCTCTCTTGATGTGTGATTGCAGATCTAGGTGAATTGGAGCTTGAAGATCTTTTGAAGACAAAGTTGCAAAAGTTGTCAAAGTTGTCATCTTCATGGAAAATCACCTACAGGTGAGAATTTAGACTTTTAGACTTGAAGAATTAGACAAGACGAAAGCTATAGAAGATCACTAGAGGCTACAAAGATATCATTCAAAATCTAATACTAGGACTAAATTTCCCCTTTGGGTGTATAAGTCCCATGAATGTAAAATTATTCGAGCTCCCTTCGGGTGTTTTTTTTGTTTTTCTAGGTACCGACCTAACCCTCATATGTTCAAACTTGCTACCCTTAGCCTTTCATCAGGCTTCTTTTTGCTATAATCTATCGGCTACTTCCACGTGTTCACCCAACGCTCTTTGTAGAAAAGGCTTCTTTCACTCTTCTATCGGCTCAAGCTATGCTCCCATGTGTCTTCACCATAGGCTATTTTTAACTACTTCCCTTCACTTCCTCGTCAGAACCCGCTTGTGTGCCACATAGCTTCCGTTCACATAAACTTTTGGTAGATCCCCACAGACGGTGCTGATAATAAAAAATGCTGCTACATGCCTTCTTGATGCAATCTTTCAACAAAGGGAGGGGAGAATGAACCACGAGTTGTGCCATGCTACCACCTATCTCCTTGCAGGGACTTCATCGAAAGGAAAGAGTGGAGCCAATGCCAAGCCGTGATATGTTGCTGTATGTTCTAACTACCTCCACTGAGAGGTGAAACTTGTCTACCCAAGATATTCTTGGACCATTGCCATCAATTGTAGGGTATGCATCTAGCTGGGAAGTGTCTACATGCCATAGACTAAATATTTTCTATTTCAATGATTGAGTGAAATCATTGCTCAGGATACTGAATCTTTTCTCTTTCAAGCTCACTAGACAATGAATTATTGGCTATAAATACTGCTTCTCACTTCAAAAAATGAGTTCAAAAGATGCAAAAAAATTAGAGAAAGACACTAGGCCTTTAGTTTTGTTTTTCTAGATTATTATATGAAACTTTTAGAGTGTGCCATTGTTTGACCTTTCTATTTTTCTTATGTTATTTGATAAGACATTAATACTGTGCCATTATTGTCTGGATTCTTCATTTGCAAGAACTTCTATGATTTTAAATACAAGTTTTTGATTTAGATCATGTCTTTAAATCCTCTTTTTAGTGAATGTATAGGATAATCATTTTATGTCATTAAATGAATTATTCAGATCTTTATCTTTGATATATGTGATTCTGGAACATAGCAGTTTACCAATCAGGCCCTTAAATTGAATCCACAAAGATAGATTTATTGTGCCTATATCTACATCTTTGCACATTGCCTTAAAGTTAGATTTTCATTTTATATATCTGCTTCCTTTTCCCATTCAAAACCCTAGTTACAGAAGAAGTTAGGTTCTTTACAAATCCAGAGGTCACTCAGTTTAGCGCAATTGGTCCCCCCATTAATTGAGTTTCCCATAAAGGCTGTTGCCTTGCCAATTTTTGGCATCAATAGTTCCCTTTTTTTTTCTGGCATGCCCGGTGGGACCTACTTAAATGAATCTCAATTCAAAGAGGGTGTATGATCCATCAGTTTGTTACTAGGTCCCAAACAGTGAATAATCTTGGTTTGCTAGTACCACCATTAGGGACAGTACAAACCTCGACCCAATTAGTGAACATTCCACTTCCTCCGCCCTTACGACTAGCCATGTTGCCTACTACTAATAGAAATTGTGTGGCATGGTGTGTCGAAAGTACTCTTGTTGCACCAGTAGGACCCGCCGTTTGGGCACCTATCCTGGTCACCGCTCTAAAAGCTATACCTAGGTTCATCAGAGATGGTTCAAGAACGTCATCTAAACATCTGCAAGATGTCGCGAATGTATGTTTGGTGCATGGAATCATTTCCCAAAATGTAGCACTAAGGTTGCTTGTAGCCTCTTTCAGGGATAAGGCACTGGATTGGTACTACATGCTACAACCCAATACTATCGACACTTGGGACCAACTCAGAGATCCATTTTATGAAAGATTCTCTAATGACGGAGACATGTCTTCACAATATCACTAGCTGGAGATCATCAAACGGGCCCCATATGAAGCCATGAATGAATTCAATGCCTGATTTCACATAACTTGGAAAAGAATTCAGGTTGTGATCTGCCCACAGGCTGAGCTGGCATTCATGTTCTACCTCAAGTCCATCAACGTTGACATTTCAATGATGATCCAGTCACTTGGTGGAACCACTCTACCAGATGCAAACAACGTCATAGTTAAAGTGGAGAATAATCTAATAGACATTGGGAAGTTTCCGCCTCGACCCACCATGCCTATATTCCTCGAAGTGTCAGTTCCCACCTAAGAAATTCCATCTTCTAGCGCACCTACTCCTCCCTAGTCTATTTACACATACTTGAGCACACCGCAAAACATTGCCTCCACATTTGGTTCTTCAAAGGAGGATATGAGTGGTGTCAAGGAGATGTTGTAGGCTATGGCCAATGAGATAATTGTTATCAAGCACAATTAGGCCGTGCCTTCAAAACAGACCTATTAGAATTATCAAGGTGAAAGGTCCTCTTAACAATGTAAAGCCAGTTCCAAGGAGGTGCTCACATAAATCTGCAGGCACAAACAACAAATCAAATAGTGTCGGTACCCACTCCACTGCAAAGCACCAACTTAAGCTCGAGTAGAGAGATAACCGCAGGGCAGAAAAATTTAGTTGATGACACCAACCCTTGGTGCTTCCCTTGTGGCAATTCACATATGCCTGGAACTTTCTGTGAGGCAATCTACAAAAAAAGGTGGAAAAGCAGTGCAACCAAGGTGCAATGTCGGATCACAGGGGTTATGTATATGCCTCTTCACAAATGGAAAATGCGGTGCTCACCACTCAAATGCAAGGGATGTCTCTAGAGCAAGAAATAAATATTTCTCCCGATCACATGCTCTTCTAATTGATGGAAGAGGAAGAGGTGGTGTTTTCCAATGATGCATGCACATCTAAAACACCACAAGTCCAGTATGATTACAACACTCACTCAAAGAGGAGATTTAGTCATTCTGCAACTAGTTAGTCCATAGCCTAAAAGTGCTTTCGAGCAAATGCCCAGTACCTCTGCAGTGGTGCCACAATGTTCAGCACAAAGGCAAACTATTATAACAAGAGCTAAGGAGTAGAAGTATACAAATCCACCACCATTCAATGTGGTGGAACAATTTAAAAAATCATCCACTAATGTGTCTCTGTGGGATATCTTAGCTATTTCGGAATAAAAGACATTGTTATAGAAGGAACTCCAGGAGGATCCAATCATTGAACCAAAGGAGAAATCACTTAAAGAAAAGGCTGTTGATCAATCACCTCCTACCAAAGTTTTCACAAATAACATAGAGGAAGCCCTTGTTGAGGTAAGAGATAAGTCGAAGCCTAAACCCTTCTTCCGAACTCTCATTATAGGGGAGAAATTATTACATAATTCCATGATCGACTTTGGTTCTAGCACTACAGTCATGCCCCAGCAAATAGCTGAGGCCTTAGGACTTAGCTATGAACCTTTAAAGAAGGGAGTTATGCAGCTTGATGGAAATAAAGTTGAGACTGTAGGCCTCATCAAGGGCCTCCCACTAACTCTGTTTTCTTGCTCTAGTATCACAGTCCCACAAGACACTGTGAACATAGATGTTCCCCCTACGTTTGGTCTCTACCTATCCTAGGAGTTTACTTCAAAAATAGGTGGGTATCTTTCTATAAACTATTCACACTTGATCCTAAGGACCAAGCATGAAGCCAAAATGAAGATAAATTCTGAATCTCTACATCCAGAACATGTGGCCGATGAAGTCAGAATTAATTTCGAGGCCACCCATACTTCTTTCACTCAAGAAGAAACATATAGCACTGAGTTGATAGAAGATGAAAAGGTGACTAGAGATCAGATCAATCAAGAAGAGGTCCTTTTGAGTGAATACATAGATGCTGAACCTTTCGACAACTATCATGCTACCGGGCTAGGCACCTATGTTATCTACAATGAAGATCAAGTGCTTCCAAAGGTCATGAAGGAACCCAAAAGTAACCAAGCCTCAGAACTATGGATGCTCCACTTTGATGGAGCAAGATGCAAAGTGGGCATAGGAGCTAGGATATGTTTGACATCCCCACACAATGAAAAGACACTCTGGTCCTTTCGCTTCTAGTTCAATTGTTTGAACAATGAAGTCGAATATGAAGGCTTAGTGCAAGGTCTGAGCCTTGCAGAACAGATGGGCATCAAGCAATTGATGGTGTTCAGAGATTCCCAACTAGTGGTCAACCAAGTTTGAGGGATTTATGCAATCAAGAATATCTGCATGAGATCCTACAAACATAGGGTTTGGGACTTGATTGAGGGTTTTAAAGCCTTCAACATCTAGATAGTCCCCCGAGAAGAAAATACTGATGTGGACCACATGGCCATGATTGGGTCTCAATTTGAACTGACCTTCGACCTAATGCATAACAAGCACTTTGTACGAGTGATAGTCCGATCAGAAATCCCAGATAATGATCAAAGCTGTAAAGTATTTGACAGTGATGAACACATTGCTTCATTCATCCAACAGTCGGGAGAGTTTTCCGATCAACTCCAATTGAAGATTGCCAAAGCCTATGATAGTCAAATCATCTAGTTGAAATCCAACAAGCTTCCAAAGGGGCTTGTCACTCTCAAAAATATTTTTGACTATGATGATGCAAGAAATGACAAAAGAAAATTTGTAGTAGAAAAAAACAACTTTGCAGACCTTCAAGTTGGAGATGGGAGAAAGCTCAAAGTCAGGAAAGACGTCTCGCATCATGATAAAGAAAGGCTCATTGACTTCTGCGAGAGGTATGAAGGGGTAGTTTCCTGATCACATGATGACCTTAAGGGATATGATCCCAACATTATCCAACATACAATTGAGTTGACGAAAGGTGCAAAACCAGTCCACCAAAAAAAAAGGCTAGTTAATCCAAAGACCGAGGCTATGATGGCACAAGAGCTAGCGAAGCTAATTTAGTCCCAGATTGTTTTCTCGATCAAGCACAACACTTGGGTGTCTAACCTGGATCCAGTACAAAAGAAGAACAATGACATCCACCTGAGTGTTGACTTTTGGGACCTAAATAGAGGATCCCTAAAGGATCATTACCCGCTCCCTTCTATGGAGACCATCTTGTAGACATTAGCAGGATCATAAATGTTTTCTTTGCTAGATGGCTTCTCTGGTTACAATCAAATCCAGGTTAAAGAGGAGGAATGACAGAAAACAATGTTCACAACCAAGTAGGGGACATTCACATATGCTAAAATACCTTTCAGCCTCTTGAATGTGGGAGCCACCTTCCAACAGGCCATGAATATCGCTTTCAAAGAATTGATTAACAAGATTATCTTGATCTATTTAGATGATCTTACTATGTTCTCTAAGTCCAAGGATGATCATTTCGATCACCTTGAAATGGTTTTTAAAAAATTCCAGGAGTTCAGGGTCTCCTTGAACCCAAAAAAATTGTCTTCAGAGTACCGCAAGGCAAGCTATTGGGACACATAGTGTCCAAAGAAGGAATTTCAATTGATCCCGAGCATGTGAAATTAATCAAAGAGCTTCCCCTTTTGGTCAACAAGAAAGGCATCCAGTATTTCTTGGGAAAGGTTAACTTTGTGAGAAAATTTATTTATGATTTTGCAGGAATAATTAGGCCAATCACCCTAATGCTGAAAAAGGATCAGTTATTTAAATGGACTAAAGAAGCCAAAGAAGCCTTTGAGAAAGTTAAGGATGCTATTTCCTTAGCTCCTATATTGGTTAATCCAGACTTATCAAAGGACTTCATAATGTATGTATTTAGTAGTAAGTCAAGCATTGCTACTATCTTAACCCATAAGGACAATGAAGGAAAGGGAGAACATCTGATAGCATTCCACTCCTAGACCCTAAAGGAATATGAGATGAACTAAAACTTCATCGAGAGGTAAGATTTCACAATAGTTAAGGGACTCAAGAAGTTTTGACACCTAATCTCTTGTAACAAGGTGGTTGTTTATGTCACGTATTCTAGTGTGCGCGAATACATCATGGAAGGAGAAATCATCAAAAAAAGGGCTAATTGGATCACCAAGATCCTTGGATATGAAATTGAGGTAAGACCCACAAAGACCGTCAAAGGAAGAGGACTGTGTGAATATCTAGCACATGATGAAGAAATGACTGCAGAAGAAGAACAACCAGAGCTGGTTCTAATGAATGAGTCCAAGTTCGAAGGTTGTTGGTGGGAAAATAGAGTGAGATTCATGCACATAAGAAAATATCCGCTTGGCCTTCCTTCTCAAAAGAGAAGATTCTACTAACTATAGAACTGTGGATATGCACTTGTTGAAGGGGCTCTTTTCAAGAGGAACTTCAACGGTGTTTTTTTGCAGTGTGTCACTAGTAAGCAAGCGAAGCGGATCCTCAACACTTTCCATAGTAGTCTCGTGGGTGGTCATTTCTCTGTAAAGACCACTGCCATCATAATCATATGCGCGAGGTACTTTTGGTCCACATTGTTTAATGACTCATTTTCCCTGGTTAAAGCTTGCAAGGAATGCCAATTCTTCGTAGGGAGAAGAAAAAATTCCGCTATGCTGCTCAACCTAATAGTAGTTGATGATCCATTTGAGCAATGGGGCCTTGTTTTCATCAGAATGATTAATATTGCCTCCAACACCAAACATAAATGGATTTTGATGGCAACATACTACTTCACAAGATGGACCAAAGCTATGCCCCTAAAGAATGCAACAGAGGCAGAGATAGTAGACTTTCTTGAAGAGATTGTGACTAGATTTGGCCCTCCCAAAACTATTATTTCCAACAACACCAAAGCATTCTTAGGCTCTAAGGTATGTCAATTCACACTCATGAACGATATATTCTTGAAAACATCTTCAAATTACTATCTGCAGGGTAATGGCCTAGTAGAGTCGACTAATAAAAATTTAGTCCAACTCCTCAAAAGAATCGATTCAGAGCACCAACATGAATGGCACAAAAATCTTCGGGTGGCACTTTGCACAAACCACATAACTCCTAAGCATGTCCTCAATACTTTTCCATACAAGTTATGGAAAATAAGTGCTATTTCCTATCTCCATGGAGATTCTGACATTACAATTACTCAAATCTCTCGAAATAGAGAAAAACAACATAATGGAGGTGTGGCTAGCTGAGTTGTTGGAAGTGTAGGAGAAAAGAGAAAAGGAACTAATAGCTATGACTAATTGACAATAGGTGGTCAAGAGATGGTTTGATAAGAAGGCTTCAGATCAAGGTTTGAAGCGTGGCAACCTAGTGCTAAAGTTTAATGAAAGGGCAACAAAGCCTAGCTAGACGAGAAGTTTGATAGCCTCTGGGAAGGCCCTTTTAGAATAATTTAGTGTAAGGAACACAACACATTCAAATTAGAAACCATGGAACATGAACCATTGGGGATTTTAGTCAACATGATTCATTTAAAATTATTCAATTAAACTTTAGTTTGTTCCGTCGATGTAAATATGTGAATAGTGTTTTTCCTTTTTCCCTTTGTTTTTTTTATTGGTTGATCTTTCAATAATTAATTCTTCAAGTGTAATTAAGTGGAAGTGAATGGAACCCATTATTGCAAAGTGTAGAGAAAGATAAAATAACCCATGAAGCAGAGAAAAATCAACACTCACATGCAAAATTGAAGTAAAAACATATATGTAGGAACAAAAAAGGAAAACCCACATTGCAAAATCAAAAGGAAAATGAAACAAGATGATTATATAAAGAAATATTTTCATTATATATATATTCTTTGGTATTTAAAAAAAAAATGGCTCTAAGGCCACGCTACTAAAGTATATATCTATAGTTTGCTTTCTTTTTCATATATGCTACGATAAGGCCTTTTTCAGGCATATATACAGAAAAAAGGACTAACGAGCTTCAATTTTTAAGGCATACAATGAGAAATCTTTAGTGATGGGCATGAGCTGCAACAATGGCAGCATTGATGGTAGCATCTAGAACTATTTCATCATCAGAGGTAGGGTCTTCACCAGCAACAACGTCCACAAGAGCAATGGAAAATGGCAAAGGGAACACCAGGTTCTTGAAGTTAGTGTACTAGTCAATGTCATAAAATGGCACCACATTGTATAGGCGGAAGAGGAAGTGACAAGCATGGGTAACCCTCTGGCAATGTTCTTCCTGCGACTAGAGTTGGAAACCACTCAGGAATGATAACCAAAACATAACCATGTCTTCTTCAATGAACCTATGGAGGTCACTTGTGGTTAGAATACCTCCACCAAATGCAACATTTGCCACCACCTCTTCGAGGCCGTTTAGGTATTTCTTTGGAAAAATCTCTTTTACCAGGTGAAGAATGAGTGGCTTGGGAATGTTGATGTCAAACATTGACGTGACAAAGTGAGAGCACACATCAGTGTTAACTCTGTACTTATCTTCATATTCAAGGCAGTCACATCCCAGAATCCATTTGATGACTATGATGGCCAAGGAATGCTTATTTTTGGTTATCCTCTTAAGTAGCCTAGTCGAAATATTTCCCAGAAAATCTGTTTGGGACTTATGAGAGACTAGCCTAATTGGGGTATTCATGGCGACAAAGCTCTATACAACTGTCAGACACAAGCCCTATGCCAATCACTTAACTCTAAAATCTATGCAAATACTACACAAACTACCAACACCAAATGCTAAGCCAATCACCTAATACCAATTCTGCTAAAAGTTGCTAAGTGTGATTTCACTATTACCCAAAGCACCTATTTATAGAAATGGATAGGATAAGCGTGGTAATTTTCATACCATAAACATGAGGCTAATCAAGAACCACCTTAAAATTTACACCAAGGCTCGCTCAAAAATCCCACCCAGTTGCATCTATAGGTATGATTTGCTACGTGTAGGATTAATGGAATCTAATTAATTAGCATAAGCTGGTGGCAGTCTCCGGCGGTAGTTCATATGGCCAAATGCTGAGGTGTCCTTCTGCAGGCACTTCCCAAATTTCAAAGAGGGATGCAAATATTTTCAGGTACTTGTTGCATATTTTGGCTTAATCATTTTTTTCGGGATATTAATTGCCACAACATACAATGCCTAAGCTTCCTTCAAATTGTTGGCTCAAGTTCCAAGAAAAATCACGTCGGAGTACATTGTTGCCAAGGGTTATTATGAATTCTTGTCATTTCAAAATGGCAAGTAATTCACTTCACACGAGCAAATAACTGGGAGTACATGATGAATTTAATGCAAGTAGTTGAGTGCAGTTGGCCACCCAAAGAAGGAAATAACTAAGTGTCGCATGCAAAAGGTTTTTGTATTGTGAATTCTTTTTAGAAAATGCTGCCCAGAGCAAAAGAAATTTTAGGTGCAACTAGAGCCGGGGTCATTGCAGAAAATTTGAGTTAAGTAGAAATCTATAAGAGAAGGAAATGGTAGAGAGTTCTCAAATAGAAGCATGAGTAGAGGCATAGGGAGAAGAAACACAGAGCTTGTTTGATGATATGCGTAGATCAAAAGCTGTCTACATATTTGAAAATGTTTCTTATACTTTGCTTGACATACTAGAAAGGCTAGAGTGGGAAAACACAAAGGTTCTGGAGAAGCCCAAAAAGTATAGGGATCAAAGCCAAATCAAGGAGGATTGGGATAATGTTCATGATCCCATCCTTGCAAAAAAACTCCAAGAATTTGAGGGAGGCGACCTATGAAAGAATGAAGGTATCCATCAGCCTGATGTCAATGTCTCAAAAGCTATGGTACAACGGGCTCCCACAGTATATGGTCCCATTTGTTCACTATTTCCCAGAACTGGTTGATGCAACCATCAAACATTTCAACCTATGCACCAACACAATTGAGGGCCATAAATTAAAGGTCAATATCTATTTGGAAGCTATTTGGAATATGTTGTGCATCCCTAACCTCTACTCTAGACAAGAAGAGGTAGAACCATTCAACCTAGCAAAGGGAGAAAGAGTATGGAGAGGCATGAAAAAGGCTCAAGAATTTTATAATGTAGAAACCAAAAGGCCTAATGCAAATCATCAAAAGCCTCCAAATATTCTAACGCTGCTCATTGCCTTCCCTACGGACATACATGATGCATTCTTAATGTTGGAATTTGTTTGCGGTTTGGACACCAACAAGGATGTGCACGAATTTTAGTTGGGTCTGGGGTTTCAGTTCCGCGAGTTACATACCTTTTTTTGGCATGAATTTGTAGAATACCTTGTTGATGAGATGCTAGGGAAATTCAAGGATTACCCAACACAATGAAAATTTAGGTTTCCTTCCTTCCTTGCTCACATGTTTTTGCATTAGAACCCTAATTTCTTTAAGAAGTATATGAGGTTGTCTATTTTTGATAAGTAGGGTAGATGAAAGCCGGTTTTTGTATGGAGTCCTCTCCTCTTTGCTACCTATGACTATTATGCATTTTCAGATTATTTCTTGACTCCTATTTTACAAGATTTGAAGAGGGATGATGGTTTTGAATAGATCACTAAGGAGCAGACTACATATATACAAAACTTCACCCCCAAATGTGACTAGTTTCTTGGAGCGGATTTCACATTCATCCAGCTACGCTGTTTCACTGGAGAACTATTTCTCCTTTCAACCTATGTCATGAATTGGGTGCTAGCCCTTGAAATATTCTAGAAAGTATCTCTTATTTACTACAAATTTTGCAGAGGGAAATCCAAAAGAGGGGATTCTTCATCTTCCCGCAAACCTTCAAAACAGTGGTCATGAACAAGAAACAGACACATGACCTGCTAGAAGATAAGCTAGCTCATCTTGGGTTGGTGATGATTTGCGATAGCTGGGATTACAACCCTGAGAAATATGCACTAAATGAATTTGTCAAGGTGACACACCACCCACGACCTGACTGGGAAAAGAGGTGGAACCCACTGGAAGATCTGGATGGTATACTAGTTGATTTGATCCACATTTCTATAGCGGATAACAGACCACCATGGAATACGTTCTACTTCCCTATGATGGTGTATGATGAGAAGCAAAAAATGGGAGCAACCCTATTCAATAAGTTGTGACATAAGGAAGAATGGACCATTGAAAGAATCAGGGATTTCTGAGTATACCGCCAAGAGACTGGAAAACCTAAGGCTGATTATGGAAGCACAGTGTTAGATGACCAATTTGATTAGATATGGGATGATGAACATCTTGTTTCTAACTTAAGTGCAGACAAGGGTGATGACTTTGGTGAGGAGCCCGAAGAGCAAGAATCTAAATTATCATCGACCTATGCTTAGTAAAAGAGAGGCAACAAACCATTCTATCCAGTTTGTTTCATATGTGGAGTTGAATATATCAAGAGCTTCATGAACACTCACCTGTGCTGCTGCAAGGACAAGAGTGACCCAACAACAGTTAGAAATTGAAGTAGTGGAGGACACCCTGCCTGCCAAATGGCGGCGCATAGAGCAGTTGCTAGGGAGAGTTCACAAACACCCTCAACAAGCCTGGAAGTTGTGGCGAGCTAGGAGCCATAATCACCAGGTCAATAAGTAATGTTTTCTCCTTCTTCTCTAACTTCACAATCTTTAGTAGCCCCTGTTGTTTCTTCAACACCCATCACTACAAGTGTCAGCCTTGCCTTCTCTGTCTCTACCACAGTGGTTGCAGGAGGTTTCTCTTAGTTCTCCCAAATGAGGCCATTTATCCTAATTCCTCTATAGACCCTCACACCTTTTGCCACTTCGCAATCTGTTCTACCCTCTCTTTCCTCAAGTGCAACAACTATCGACACTCCTCCTACTACTACTATATCAAGCACAACCTAGTTAACCCAGCAATTGGAGTCTTCCATGAGCCCACAATTGCCACAATAACTAATGAGTTCTCCCATCAGTTCACAGATTGAAATTTGGTAAATTCCCAATTTCTCCCCATAGACTGTCAATCTCTCGAAGAGGAAAACACACGTGCCCACTACACTTACATTCCCTTTTTCCCTACCTCCTAGTGCACCTTTTGTAGGCATGCTAGTTTAGTCACCATCCTAATTCATAGCATAGGGTGATGCTAAAAAGGAAGCGCGGGCTCTCAAAATGCAGAAGAAAAAGGCTAAAGATGACAAGAAGTTAGCGGAGCCGAAGGTATATACTATTTACAATGAAGCACAGGGAACATTGAATTTGGCCACCATGTACCCAACCATTGTCAAACCTCAAGGGGAGATGCTTTCGAATGATTACAACATGTATGCCATGGGACTCGATCTGAGAGAAACCCAACCATAGGACAAGGTAAAACTCATGGAAGAAATGTAGTAGGTGGTGACCTCAAACTTCCTCAAGTCTAGTCACCAACTAAAAAAGAAAGAAGAGGAGCTAAAGCTTGTGAAAGATAGGGTCAAGTTCCTGCAAGCAAATGAAAAGGAGATGGAGGCAGATATTGTGTGCTTATCAGAAAAAGTGCAAGCAACAGAGGTGGAGTAGAACAGACTCCGGGAGGAACTTGCAAAGCTCCAATCTGTTGACCCCAGTCTGGTTGATGTGCTCTAGAAAAGGAACCAAGACTATCATAACCACTTAACTTTGGCTGAACATGCGGCACAACAAAAAGATAAAGAGTTTGAATTGCGGAGTGCTGAATTTGAGCAAAAGTTGCAAGAGAAGGAGGTTGATTTTGAGGCCCAAAGGGCCAAATTGGAAAAAGAGCTTCAAGAGACAAATATTTCTCTTGAATCAGGGTCAACAAACAAGAGCTAGAGCAAAGAAAACTAGTCCAAAGAGCTAAGCAACATCGAGGAAAAAATTGCATCCACAAATAGTAGGATTACAGAATTGACAGAGGATGTCACCTCAAAGGATGCAAAGATTTCCCTCCTAAGGATTGCTCCCTAGGACCTTGTTGCTCAACTGGACCTCATTCCAGTAGCTCAAAAACTATATATTTCATATTGGGAAAAGGTTAAGGCCTTCTGCCTAACACTATAGCCAACACTCTGATTCATGTCGACAATAATAAAATTGAGTAGGGAAGTTCACAGAACAATTGAGCAGTTCCTGTGGTTCATCATAGAAAGGGTTCCTAAGGAAAAGAGTTTTCTAAGTAAGCTATACATGGTCTCTAATAAAAACTTAGCAAAATTAGGGATCGAGGATCAAAATGTTGCTTCCAAGATAGCGAATAAATTCATCCACTGCCACTTAGCCATCCTTTGTACTAATGCCTGCACAACTACTTTGAACTAGACTATGGATAGCATGCGGGAAAATTTCTCCCCGATAACTGAGATGGGCATGCCGTCCCAATATCTTGAAGATGAGTTAGTCGCCACAGCTGAGAAAATTATGGAGGAAATTGAAGAGGAGCAGGACCCAACCGCTTTCCAGAGTTTTAGCCAGCCTCCTATCATAGCAGATATTGGGGGTGTCATTCATCTGATAGCATGGCTGCTTTTCCAATGTGAGTTAGGGGCCGGTTTTCCTAAGGTGCTGCCTTATAAAGAAATGCTCAACCTAAGCGGAGAACAAGAGAATCTACATGACGTATTGAGACTGTCTAAGGCGGACTAGCTGCCCCTGCAAGTAGCTCTTTCTAAATTTTGATTTTGTCGCCCTATGGATGACGCTTTGGTTTGCAAGCCAGATAAATTTTCGGGTTCCTTGTTTTGTAGGTGAAATGCCCCTGGTAGTCGCCAAAAGCTGTGAATGTAAAATTCTTTGAGCTCCCTTTGGGTGTTTTTTGTGTTTTCTAAGTACTGGCCTGACCCTCATATGTTCAAACTTGCTGCCCTTAGCCTTTCATCGGGCTTCTTTTTGCATACTCTGTTAACTGCTTCCACATGTTCACCCAGTGCTCCTCATAGCAAAGGATTCTTTCGCTCTTCTACAGGCTCCCGCTATACTCCCACGTGTCTTCACCATGGGCTATTTTTAACTGCTTCCCTTTACTTCCTCGTCAGGCCCCACTTGTGTGCCACGTAGCTTCCATTCGCATAAAATTTTGGCGGACCCCACGAATAGTGCCAATAATAAACATTGTTGCTACGTGTCTTCTTGGCGCAAGCTTTCAACAAAGGGAGGGGAGAATGAACCATGAGTTGAGCCATGTTGCCACTTGTCTCCTTGTGGGGACTTCATCAAAAGAAAATAGTGGAGCCAACGCCAAGCTACGATATGCTGCCTTGTGTTCTAACTACCTCCGCTAGGAGGTGACACTTGTCTGCTTGAGATATTTTTGGACCATTGCCATCATTTGTAGGGGATGCATCTGGATGGGAAGCGTCTACATGCCATGGCCCAAATATTTTATGTTTCAATGACTGAGGGAAAACATTACTCAAGATACTGAATCTTTTCTATTTTAGGCTCACCAGGCAGTGGATTATTGGCTATAAATATTGCTTCTCACTTCAGAAAATGAGTTAAGAAGATGCATAAAAATTAGAGAAAGACACTAGGCCTTTAGTATTGGTTTTTAGATTATTATATGAAACTTTCAGATTGTGCCACTGTTTGGCCTTTCTATTTTTCTTATGTTATTTGATAAGACATTAATACTGTGCCATTATTGTCTAGATTGTTCATTTGCAAGAACTTCTATGATTTTAAATACAAGTTGCTGATTTAGATTATGTCTTTTACTCCTCTTTTCAGTGAATGTATAGGATAATCATTTTGTCATTAAATGAATTATTCAGATCTTTATCTTTGATATCTGTGATTTTGGAACATAGCAGTTTACCAATCAGACCCTTAAATCAAATCCCCAAAGATAGATTTACTGTTCCTATATCTACATCTTGGTGTATCACCTCAGTTAGATTTTTATTTTATATATCTGCTTATTTTTCCCATTCAAAACCCTAGTTAGACAAGAAGCTAACTTCTTTAAAAATTTGAAGGTCACTCAGTTTAGCACAATTGGTCCCCCCATTAACTGAGTTTCCCATAAAGGCTGTTGCCTTGCCAATTTTTGGCATCAACAAGTCCCATTACACCCCTTTTCTCAGATTTTTGTAGATCTAGATTAGTCACCAAAAGATTCCATATTCTGCATAGATTCTTGTAGCAGGACTAAATCACCCATCTTGGAATATGAGTCCCAGTGCACTTCAAAAAGTGGAATTTCAGAGTTGCAGACCTTGCTTGGAATCCATCAGTTTACTAGGATCTTTCTATTTGATTTTTGTTTGTTAATTTGATTTAATACTTTCAAGTTTCTAGGGTTTTGTGCATTAGAGTTTGCATTTCTCCTTCAAAGTTGCATTTAATGGTGAACCCCCATTTAATCACACCTAAGGAAACCATCTAATTCCTTCCCTCAATTGAGTCACTTGATTGAGGGATCTTGGTTTCCTAATAAACTAAAGTCTGAAATAGGTCCCTAAGTTCCATCTCCCAAAAGGTGGACGCCTTATTTCCTTTGGTTCATTTTGGTGAACCCAACCTTTGGAACCTTAAAATTTGGATTTGGAGAATATTGTAGTCCTAGATCTAGATTGCATTAACTTTGCATTAGATTTGCATTAGTTGAATTGCATTTAGGGATTTTAAATCTTACATTAGTGAAAATTGCATATAGGTTGCATTTTTGCATCTTACATCATTCAAATTCATTCAAAAAATGTAAGTGCAAAAAGTTATTTGAGCATACAACCTAGAAATCTTAACATCAACTCAAAATTTTCTGAATTTGGTTTAAAAACCCTAATCTATGACTCATTTTCCCACCCAGGGGTGATTTAATCCATGTACATGTGATTTTTCCAATTTTTTGGTAATTTTGTGTTGTCTATTTTTCACTATTTGAACCTTCCAAAACCCTAATTGGGACTCATTCATCCATCTGGGTGATTTAGTATCGAATTAGGTCTGAATCTGCATTTTAAAACATTTAAAACTTCATTTATGTGCTTCTTTTTGTTGATGTCAGATCTTTGTTTTAGTTTTCTGAGTTTTAGTTTTATTCATTTCATTAGATCTAGTTTAATTTGGTTTCATTTCGAGTTCATCTGTAAACATAAGAATTGGAATTAAAGTACATCATTTATCTTGTGTTCATTACATTTATCTTGCATTCATTGATTGTCCTCTACATGAGATTTACAACTTCGTGTCCTATTGCTAATACTATAGTGAGATGTAGTTCAAGAATCATGTCATCCTGTGATAACACACTCATTGTGGATCTTGGGTTATCTAGCTCTTTCACTCATAGTGTTGACAATAGTTCACTAGTATGGACCATACCATTGACAACTCTTTACAATCAAGTAGTATGACAAGTGTTGAAACAATGGTTGCTAGTATCCATCAAGAAAACCTATTCCAAATCCATGAAGAATTGGAAAACCTACAAAATCTAGTGAGTACTGACAACATTTCCAACACCACCATTCCTACCACAAATAACATACACCAGATGATTGAAAGTGAAAAAGAAATAGAGATTGTGCGTAACTTAGCTTATATTTTTGGTAAACATCTTACCTCAATGACTAGTTTTGCTTAAACCTTGAACGATGCTCAAACTCAAGGAGGAATCAAAATTCCTCCTCCTACAACCATTGCCTCTATTCCTACCTACACCAATTAGGTCAAGTAACTACAATGATGCAACCTACTAGTAATGTCATTCCTACCTTGGGTATTTCCACTAGCAATCCTTGTACCTTTGTGGCATCTCACATCATATCTCCTACCACTTTAACTCCCATAAGTATTCCATTCACTTCCCCCTCAAACACATATACACCTCCACCACATTCACCTCCATCCCAAAACACAACCAATGATTTCATCTTTAACTAACTCTTACAAAATGTTTCATCCCTTCAACGATAAATTTCCACTATAAATCAAAATCAAAATGGCCAACCATCATATTATGTCAAAAGCAATCCCTTATCCTTGGAGATATTAAGAGTGTTGATACCACAATGTATAGAGATTCCTAGGTTTGAGAAATATGGAGGGAAATGAGATCCTTCTAACCATGTTTCCACTTACATGGCCTTATCTAGTGATTTCATCCTTGAAGATAAGCTCTTGGCTAAGCTTTTCCCTAGGTTCTTGAAAGATACTACTTTAGAATGGTTTTCAACATTACCAAATAACTCAATTCGTTCATTCAATGAACTTGTTGAGGCTTTTATCAACCATTTCCAAGTGCACATTACTCCTAAGATGACATTAGCTGATTTGATGAGATGCAAGCAAAAGGATGATGGAAAGGTTACTAACTTCATTTCATGCTACCAATTACTTTATTCCCAAATCGACATAAAGATTCCCAATCCTCACCTTCAATCAATTTTCATTGAGAACTTACAAACTGGGATGCAAGATAAGCTTGGTATGATGAAATTTCCTTCCTTCATACACTTGTGTACTGCCCTTTATGATTATCAAAACTCGATTAGTAGTCATGAAAAAAAACCCAACTCTACCTGTCCTGAAAATTATGAATCCATAACGCAAAACAATTACCAACCTTTTAGGAAATAGAATAAATGCTTTCTTTAACTAAATCCTCCTCAACCAACTTAATATGTTGATACCCAAGTGTTTGCTATAAAGAAGACAAATCCTTTTACATTTGGGGATCTGGCTAGACAATTTACTCCCTTACTTGATACCCTCCATAACATCATGTCACAAGTTCTAGAGAAGAACTTGATTTCCTTACCTCCTGTTAAAACTCTTGATCCTAATAAGCCATCACCTCCCAACTTTAGATCAAATTCCTATTCTCATTTTCACCATCAAAATGGACATGATACAGAACATTGTAAGCATCTTAAACACATTGTACAAGACCTCATTGATTCCAATCATATTCAAATTTGTGGTGTCAATGATCAAGGTAATAAGTCCATTTCTCCTCAAAACCAAAACCTGCAATTCTTTACCAACCCCATGCCAAATCATAATATTTCATTTGTCAAAGCTAGTGAAACTAAGAATGATGTGAAGAATGTTGACACGGTGATGACAACATGGATACTAATGAAAAAATTCCTATGGATAGCATGGTCGGATTGATCAAAATTCAACCTCGTAAGGGCTAAACTAAAATACCTCTTGACATTGCTTTCTCATCAAAAGATGTAATCAGAAATCCACCTAATGGTCCTCTATACATAGTTGCTTGAAGCAATAACAATCCTACTAATGGGATATTAATTGATCCTGTATGTGGAGAGAATGAGATCACTGAATAATTCTTACTTGTGCATGAACTCTATCAAGATACATATGATAAACCAAAAGTATGGATAAAAATGCATAATGGTTTTTCTTTCCCTATGATAGGTTTGATCATCCTTCCTTTTAAAGTTGGACCAAAACAATTAGATGTCTCATTCTCCATCATCTTGATGTCATATAAATTTTGTGTGAAGCTTGTTGGATGGTGTGATTGTGTTGCTGATATGTGGTTGTCATTGATGTCAATACTATTAACATTGATGTATTGAAGGTTGTATATATCAAGGATATTGAGAAAATTGTAATAAGAACTACTGCAGGTTATCAGTGGAGAAGTGAAGATTAGTCTATTGGTGTGATCAGTACATTGACGATCAAATGTTTTGGACTAAAGGGTTTCTTTCTAAGTGTATCTATTTTATCCACTAGAAGTTTCAGAGGTCCTCATGAAGTCTTGAGCAAGTTATGAAGATTTGTATTTTGACAGTTTTTCTGCTACTTCAAGTTGTGTTCCTAAATGAAGATCAAGTGATTTCAGTTAGTTCAGTTGCTATGGATGACTCTTTGGTGTTTTATGGTGGTTGTGGATGTTTCTAGATCATGCTCTATCTTTGTTGCACATTTTCATTGATCAGTGTGTTCGTGGTCAGTGATTTTCCTCTTGTGTGTTCGGGTTTTTATTCTCTTGGCCGACATGGTGGTTGTAACATGTTGTGGATCCTTGGAGGTTAAAATTTGAATGTTTGGCACACTCGAGGAGGTTGTTTTAGTTATTCATTACATTGTGGCCGATGTTGTTTGATTCAAATTGAAAATTTACTTGTAAACTTGTGGTGACATTGTGTATATGTTTTATATTTCATATTCTATTCTAGCCAATGAAGTTGTTGATGCAAATCGATGTTGTGGATATATAAGAATGGTTTTTTTTGTGAATTTAAAGTGTGTGTGAGAGTAGAGGAAGAGAAAATGTTTGAATAGTGATCTAATCATTTGATTGTAGAGCAGAGTGTGAAGAAGTTTGAGCGAAGTGTGAAGGAGTATTTATGTGCTTAACCAGAACTATAATCAAGATTTTGTAGAAGTTATTTTCTCAATTCATACCCTGCGGATCTAATCCAAATTTATGTAAGATAGTGTGTCTTCTTTGGGAAGTGAGCCCTCTTATATTTGAGCAGTGAGCTCTAGGTAGTGTTCCTGAATGCATGTGCATTCCCATTATTCTTCTTTATAATTTTAACAGGGTATAATATTATGGGTTGACATCCACCGTGGTTTTTCCCCTAACAGGGTTTCCACATAAAAAATTCTTGGTGTTCTCTGTGTTTCTAATGTGCTGATGGTTTATGGTTTATTTTTCATTCATCAGATCTAAGATTAAGTTAAGTTTGAAAAGTTTAAATATTCTATGTAAGTGCACCAAGATGGTCGCACTTTTGTGGCCAAAAAAGAAAAGAAAAGCTCAAAACGCGTTCGCGTTATAACGCGAACGCGTTTTGAGCTTTTAAAAGCAAAAAAAAAGCAAACTCAAAATAATTTCTCATTTCCTTTTTGCTGTGTTTTAGCTCCGCCCGCGGCCAAAAACCCTGTCATACGCGCTCGCATTTTTGGAGAGGTCAAAATACATCAAGAGCAATTGGATTTCTTCACAAATATGGTGCCACGACGACAAAAAGATGTAAGAGGTAAGTATTGTTTGGTATTTGTTTTGAATTTGTTAGTTTTAAATTGATTTTGTTTGTTTTAGTTTAGAAATGAATGTTTTTTTTTTTAATTTGTAGGAAATCGTCAACAAGAGGAGGAAAATCCTCAACCAAATCAACCTCAACCAAATCAACCTCAACCACAAAATCAACCTCCCCCACCATTCTCTCAATACCCTCCTGGCACTCAAGAAAATTTGAGGAGTGAAATTGAAAACAATAGAAAAGAAGTTGAGGATCTTATTAGTAGGTTGAGTGATCAAAATTATTCAACCACAGAAAGGATACATCTAGCAGATTCATTGAAAGATTTGTTAAAAAATGTGGATGCAATTACCCAACAAATATCTGGATGGCAAAATAGGAGGCAAACATCAAGGGCATATTATGCAGATAAATTATCATATAAACAAGTTAAAGATTTAAAGATTACTAAAGGCGATTGTGCTCTCTATTCCTTGACCCTAGAATAAATCAAAATCTCACCCTCAATGCAAGAAGGTTTCCTATCCATTGGTGCCACCACAAGAGATTAGGAACCGTTTTTATGATAGATGGTATATGGTCTTTGATTACCCACCGTGCAATAACTGTGAAGTCCCCAATATTTTCTTAGGAAATTATACTGTGAGTTTGTATTGAACCAAATCCTAATTATTTTGATATGAGGGAGTTCAGGGGAGAGGTGGGGGTCAGCTTGGATAGGCTGGTGCCTGTTGGATCCCACTACGGCGGAGATGAGGCTTGAGCAGATTGTGATGCGGTGGTTTTGAGGAGAGTGCTGATGTAGAGACTTTGCAGGCGATCACATCCTTGACTCGAGTGTCATCCACCACCTAACCCCATTGTGGTTGCAATCGAGTCTTCAGGTGGTGGCCTTCGAGGCCATGTGTGTCGATCTTGTGGAGCCACTTGTTCGTATGACCCTACCAGCCCTCAGGAGGGTGCTACGCAGGATCCATATGCTTCTACGCAGCCTGATCCATATGCATCTATGGGGATGGAGAGGGTGACTGGCATTCTGCATGATGCATATGGTATTGGCCCGTCGGGTAAAATTGAGGAACATGTTCATTGAATTTAGTTTATTAGAATTTTTGGTGTCAAATGCAAGATTAACTAATTTGGTTTTATTATTTTAATAAGAATTGGCAGGGTCCTGATGTTGACCACGGGTACTACCGATCAATCTACTTATTTTTGTAGTACACCTATCAATGGGGTATGTAAAGTTAGTAAACAATTATAAATTTATTACATGTGTTAATAGCATTGTTTTACGAATGGTATTTTAATATGTGATTTTGGATGTTGAATAGGGTGTTGTTGGAGGTTTCAAGGAAACACCTCTCAGTGCGAGTAGATTTGATCAAACTTTCACTGAGGTAATATAGAATAAAGAGAACTTAAAGTTAATGAATTCTAAGTTTAATCTAAATTTGTGTATATATAGTCATAAGAGTATATGGGTTCACTAGGTTATTATTTGAAATCTTTTAAGAATGGTCCTACCATGATTGTTTTGTCTTAAATTCCTACACTAGCAAGCTATATAATAAAAATTTAACATGGAGGCTGACAAGGTAGAGCTACGGTGATTCTACTCCATCTATATAATTTTTGTGATGTCAAGCGTAACCAAGAATAAGGCGATGGATGTCCTACATAATGTCGATGTAACCAAAATATATTTCTATCCTCGACCCTATCTATCGGCCAAGACTTCTTCAATATCTATAGGCGGCTTGGAGATGCTTAAGACTGGTCAAAATACCCTATATTCTCTTCATTTGTTGCATAGCTCATCAAGTTTCCTATATGTTCTCAACTAATCATGATTGCATGGAAAGAAGTTATAAGTACTCATTAAACTCTCAGCTATTGGAGCCTCCTCAAACTTTCCCATAGGATGTGGAAAATGCTTAGAAATGATTAAATTCCCTAATAGGGTGTGGGAGATCTTTTAGGAAAACATTTGACACTAATTTGATCCATTGAATTCTTCTTCATTCTTATATATTCCTCAAATATACCTTGCAATACCCCTATCATACCTAAATCTACTACATTCATGTCCTTGTTAGCTAACATGTAGGTGATATAGTATGGTCCATGAATTTTTATGTCTTCTTTTTTCATTTTTCTATACAGTCCTCTTTTAACTCACTACTACATCCTCACATAAAAAGAAAAGAAAAACATTACTTCTTTTTCTCATCTAAGGCCCCTAAGGTTTTAAACCCCTTAGATGCAAGGATTCAAAGCACATCAACCATGTGGTACAAATGACTAAATCCCAAAGACGATTTGTAGCGATGAAAGAGTTTGGAAAGGTAGAGAGAGCTACACTGGTGACTCAAGAGAAACTTCAGCTTTCAAAAACAAAGCCAATTAGGCTAGCAGACATGTGGATCAGGACAACATTTGGTGGAAGAGGAAGAAAGATGACTAGAACTCACGGAGGTACCATCTTTGGATTTTGATGATATTCAACCATGAGAGCAAAGAGTTGATATCATGTATCAAAACATTAAGCATGCATTCTTCCATTTGATGGATAAGGGAGATGATTACTTTTCTTCATTTTCATTTGCACTTAACCATATCCGCGGCGTGGAACCATGAAGACCAAGGATGTCGGTTTTATGTGGAGGTAATGGTGTGGTCTAAACTTTAGGAGGCAAGAAAGGTCAATGTATGATCTTGATGAATGATAGAAGAGGGTTGGTCAGGACAAACCGGGGCACCTAGTCATGGTAGGACCTATAGGTAGGTTAGATTGGTGAAATAAAACACCAAGGAGGTCTTACAAGGAAAGGCCTAGAGCAGGTACATACAAGGAAAGGCTCCTGCCTGCCTGCTCCTCTTCCTCTATTTGAACCTCCTTAAGGTCCTCTACCCCGATTATGTCCACCTCTTGTAGATGTTTCACCTCCATGCTCTATGAGTTTTGACTCTCCTTGGTTTCTTTGGTCATTGCCTCTACCTTGGTAGCCACCATGCTGTCCTCTTTGATCTCTTCCTTTGCCTTTGCCCATAGAAGTCTGATCTTGCTTCCTCTTACTCCTCTCTTCAATCTTTAATGCTAATTGATAACATTGGTGCACTGTTTTGGGGCTTAAGAGAACCATCTCCTCTTGAATGTTCCACTTGAAACCATTGAGATACCTTGCCACCTTGATACTTTCATCCTCTGTGACATTGGACCTCATGCAAAGTATTTGAAACTCCTCAGTATAGGAACTCATCTCCTGATCTCTTTGCCTCAAACTTTGTCTCCTCTTATGCAACTGAATTTCATAGTCTTTAGGTAGGTATGCTTCTTTCACCTTGGCAACCATTCCCTTCCAAGTAGAGATAGGTTGCCTGCCTTCCTTCTCCCTCTCCTTCCAGTCAGTCTTGGTTTAGCCACCTTTACCTTTTTGTGCTTGGTGGCTCTCACACTCAAAATAGTTTTCCATTCCCTCTATTCAATCCATAACTAAATCAGCCTCCATCTTTCCACTAAACAATGGTACTCCTTCAAGTGTTTTTCCACTCAAAGCCTTCAATGCTTTCAAGAAGGGATCCTCCTTCAATATAGGGTCAGGTTCAGGGATTCTATCCTCCTTTGCAACCTCTTCTTCTTTTGCTATTCTTCCATCAAACTGCATAACATTCAGTGCTTGCTCAAGTTGGTCTAACTTTTCTCTCAATACCCTATTGTCTTCATCTATTTCTTCAACCCTCTTGGCCAACTCAGCATTTTTCACCATGATGCTAGAACCACTAGACTCTTTCTCTGACATACAAGATCAATCCCAAATCTTTTTGCTTGCTCTAATACCAATTTGATAGGGAGAGGGGTTGGAGGAATCAATCACTGATTCCTGCTCTAGGCCTTTCCTTGTAAGACCTCCTTGGTGCTTTTCTTCACCAATCTAACCTATAGGTCCCTACTCATGACTAGGTGCTTTGGTTTGTCGACCAACCCTGCTTCTATCACAAAATCAACCACCAAGTCCACCTTGGTTCATTGCCACAACTCTTCCTTAGCGCTTTACACTATGCTAAAAGCCCGATCTTCCTCAACCTCTCCATCCCAGCTCTTGGGGGTGAGTGATAAGTCTTAAGGCTTCAAACTGTCCTCCCAAAGGTGTTGGGGCAGCCTCCAAGACTTCCCAAGCTTCCCATAAAACCATCACCAAATCACTTTAAGTAGGGTTTGAAAGGCTAGTAGCCCTTGAGCCCCTATTAGGTCTCCTTCACCACAAAGCGGGTTGATGCAGTCTCAAAGGACTTCCCACTCTTTTCAAGGTTCTTGGTTCACGTGGACAGCACTCAAAGATTCTTGGGATACCGACCTTCCTTGTCCGTGCAGAAAGCTCAAACATGAAATGGAGCAAAAACTAGGGTTTTAAGCCTTCACTTGATAGTTAACAAACTTCCACTTTGTTTACACACCAAATGGAGAGATGGGGCCTCCTCCTTCATGTAGTAACAAGGTAACACATGATGTTCACTATCCATTTCCTTTAGATGCAAGGATTCAAAGCACATCAACCATGTGGCTTAATTTATATCATAAGTTGTACCATGATGTTCACTATGCATTCCTCTACTCTTTCAACTGTCAAATGTGCCACTACCTTGTCATTGATCACCATCATATTCTCTTTTTCATGATTATTTTCTCTATCATCTTTGGTATAAACACTTGACTATTATATTGAACTCAATTGAGGAATCTTAAAAATCATAATGATAGGCCAAAGAAAGAATATTCAATCTTTTCATGGTAAAAGGAGACCTCAATTTAATCACTGTCATCCTCAAAAGGTTAATTCCATTGTCAAACATTTATTGCATATCTTAAACTATGGCAAGCGTTTAATAAGGGTTTTGAAGAATAGGCCTTGACAAGTTAGCTCCATCATTTTTTATTGTTGCTATATCTTTATTTAGCTCTTACTCCATTCCTTGCAACAGTGATACTTGGATTTGTCATACTTAACTCGGTTGGCTACTATCAAAGCTCCTTTTGACTAGATCATCTCTTCTTCTCATATTGGTTGTCATATTTTACATTGTGTTTTGACGCTTTTTCACTTCAAATTTGTCCTAAAGGGTCTTTTGTTTTTCAATGTGATTGTTCGAGGTTATTGCTTTTTAAAAAATTGATAATCATATTGTTGGTTACGTGCATTACACATCATTCAAACTCAAAGCATTACTTCAAATTAGATAACTATTTTGTGATTGAATAATTTGTTTTTATTTTCGGATGTTGGTAGAGAGAAACAGCCAAAGCGTAACGAGGGCAATGGATATGCGATTGTTTCCTCTTTAATACAATCCTCGATGAAGCTCACGATAGAGGAGGTGATATGAGGCCAAATTACTAAATTTCAATTTACATTCATTGTTATAGATGAACTAGTTCTGGTGAAAAATCAAACCATTATTGATTCGTGGTTTACTTCCTGTTAGGATGGGTTTTATCACGAGGGCCGAGCATGCACGAGCATCGGCGTGCAAATATTTCCATCGAGGAGAGTGATCGTCGGATGGCTGTAAGTGATTAAATTTTGTTAAATATATTAATTTTTATAATGTAATTTCTATATATTAATGTCTTTACTTCTTATTGTAATAGTTGAAACTTGACCAGGAGCTAAACACTAGGAGGAGCAGCAGGAGCACTCCTCAATAGAAACGGGTGATAGATTTATCGCCATCGGGTCGGCCAAGAAAAGGAAAGAAAATTGTATTTGAACTAGAGCATGGAGAGAAATGATTTTTGAATGTAGAGCCCTTTGTTGTATGCCTACATGGCAATTTTCTACATATTTTGTATTCGATATGTTTGACATTGTATGCCTATATGGCATTCTTGTAAGCCTATATGGCTTTTTTGTAACTATATTTTATACTTATATTGACATATATTGATGTACATGCGTACATTGCTATTTGATTAATACAAATCTTTTTTATTGATGGTGTCCATATTTGCATTATAAATTCATGGTTCAATAGATATGAGTTACATGTATTCAAGTGTATACTTTACAACTTACGCACATATACTTTTTGACTTATGTTGGAACATCAAAAAGTGTGAAAATTTGTGTTTGGAAGTCAAACGTAAGCCAATTTTGCAATTCTCGGTTCTTGCATACTCAATCTTATGGACTTATTCCTTCCTAGCACATATTGTGAATATTTCTCATTTGGTGCAGAAGACAAATTCCTCATTTTTGAACCACTGTTTTCTTGTTTGCCTTCCACACAGAAAAATGTTCACACTGTTCAGTTTGATCAATGATTAATAATGGCTGATTGTAAACACTTGACATTTTTATGTTTTGAACTTTAATTTATAATTTTGTAGTTTATATTCATAACATTTATTACATTGCATTGCACATCTTTCAAACTCAAAGCATTGCTTCACATTGCATAACTAATAGCTAGATGCTAATAGATGACAAAATTTCAATTACAATATAGTTTTTACAAAGTCAACCTAAGCAGTTATGCAATTACTTAACATTGCATAACTAATAACTAGGAGCAGCTGCCAATTGCATTTGCTTATCATGGCATTCTATGAGACCACATTTCTTTGGGTCATTTTTTCAAACAATTCACTGCCTTGTCTATACTACCACATTTTTCATACATGTGTACCAAATCATTTGTCAGAAATATTTCAAGTGTTGCCTTGTTGCTATGGCTGAAAGCCTAAAAGTACTTTTTGTACAAAAATTTATGCATGCTTGGAAAAAGAATTATCAAAAAGCATAATAGTAAAGCAATATCATAGACAAGGTGTGTGAACTCTTTGAAAAATGCCTCAAAATAGTCTCATGACCTGATGGAATGCTATGACAATCAAAAATATTTGATTGTCATGGCACTCCATCACCATGAGACCTCATTTCTTTGAGGAATTTTTTCAAAGAGTTCACTGCCTTGTCTATGCTAACACATTTTCATACATGTCTATCAAAGCATTTTATCAAACAGTTCATTGCCTTGCTGCTATGGCTAAAAGCCTAAAACAGGTGCTTTCAAACAAGCTATGGATGCTTAGAAAAAATCTATCAAAGCATAATAGTAACCAATAGCATAGACAAGGGAATGAACTATTTGATAAAAATGCATCAAAGAAATGTGGTCTCATGGTGGTGGAATATCAAACAATTCACTTCCTTGTTGGTATGGTTGAAAGCCTAAAATAGGTGCTTCAAAAGCTACATGGATGCTTGGAAAAAAATCTATCAAAGCATAATAATAAGCAATAGCATAGACAAGGCAATGAACTGTTTGAAAAAAGCCTCAAAGAAATGTGGTCTCAATGGTGGTGGAATGCCATGACAATCCATAGCAATTTTCTTGTCATGGAATTCATCATGCCATTCCATCACCATGAAACCGCATTTCTTTGAGGCATTTTTCAAATAGTTCACTGCCTTGTCTATGCTACCACATTTTTCATACATGTCTACAAAAGCATTTTATCAAACAATTCACTGCTTTGTTGCTATGCTTGTAATTTTTTTTTGGATAAATAGCTAAGGTTTGATCCACATCATGTTGGAAAAATAGTCGAGGCCTAAACCCCCTTCTTTTTCATTTTCTTTCTTCTTTATGTCTTTGGTAGTGTATGCTTGCACCTTGTTGCTTCATACATCATTCACATGTGTGTTATTTTTCACCTATGTTGGTTTTCCATAGGATCTTGATCCTAGGTGCTTGATCATCCCTCTTGATCATTGTTGTCCTATCTTACTAGCATTGGTACATATGGACTCCTCTTGATGTGAATTTGTCTACTTTAGTGTGAGTTTGATGCAAGGTCATCCTCTCACTAAAGTGAGGGAAAAATGTAGTGTAGAAAAATGTATCCTGTTACATTTTCACACTTATTTGGGCCATCCATATTAAAATTGGGTTTATTTATGCCCTAATGGGCCCTATTTTGCATCCTCAAGCCTAATTAAATGCATTTTTATGAGGATAATTCCAAAATTTAACAAATAGCAAATCACAATTTAATATTTGAGGCTATGTGTTCTAGATCTAGTGATCTAGGACTCATATGCCCCTCTGGGCATATGGATCCCACCTAGGTCTCAGGGTTTAATTTTAAATATTGCATTGAACTTAACAATTCTTGGAGTTTGTGTCCCAGGTTTGAGCCACTGGGACTCATATGCCCAACTTGGCATATGAGTCCCACTTTAACTTAGACCTATTTTAAGTCAAATTCTTGGCGAGATTTATTATCCTAGATCTGATGTTGGCTTTTAGTGTTGTAATTTCAAGAAATTAGGCATAAACAAGTATAAGTACAAGGTTATTTCACATAATTTCTCCTAGCAAGTTTTCAAGAATTCAAGTATTATAGAAAATTTATGATCAAGAGAGCATTCAAGAGCTGATTATCAAGCATTTTAGAGAAATATTCAAGATTCAAGCATCATGTCAAAGTCTTCATGCATCATGTGTGTTTGTGAGCTAAAATTTGTGATGTAGGTTTTCTTGGAATTTAAGGAAATTATCTCATATCAAGATCGAGATTCAAGATCCAAATCCATTAGATCCATTTCACACAAGTTTGCAACCTTTGTTTCTAGGGTTTGGTGAGTTGCAACATTGCATTTTTTCATTCATCATTCCTTCATGCTATTTCATTTCATTTCAAGGTTTAAAATTACCAAAATGGGGTTTGACCAAGGAAAAACCATATTCCCTAACACAAAATTTCTCTCTCTTGATGTGTGATTGTAGATCTAGGTGAATTGGAGCTTCAAGATCCTTTGAAGAAAAAGTTGCAAAAGTTGTCATCTTCACAAAAACTCACATATAGGGCATAATTTAGACTTTCAAACTTGAAGAATTAGAAAAGATGAAAGCTACAAAAGATCACTAGAGGCTATAGAAATATTATTCAAACTCTAATACTGGGACTAAATCGCCCCTCTAGGTATATGATTTCTAGTACACCACTTTTACTAGATTTCTACAAATTTAGATCAGTCACCAGAAGATTCCAGATTTTACCTAGATTCTTGTAGCAAGACTAAATCACCCAGCTTGTCGTATGAGTCCTAGTGCACTTCAAAAAGTAGAATTTTAAAGTTGCATACCTTGCTTGGAATCCATCTATTTACCAGGTTCCTTTCTATTTGATTTCTATTTGTTAATTTGATTTAATGATTTCAAGTTTCTATGGTTTGGTGCATTAGAGTTTGCATTTCTCCTTTGGAGGTTCATTCAATGGTGAACCCCCATTTAATCACACCTAAGGAAACCACCTAATTCCTTCCCTCAATTGAGTCACTTGATTGAGGGATCTTGATTTTCTAATGAACTAAAGAGTGAAATAGGTCCCTAAGTTCCATCTCCCAAAAAGTGGACACCCTATTTGATTTGGTTCAAGAGGCATGTGATCTTTCCTAGCAGTTGAGCTTAGAGGTGATTTTCCTAGTTTTGCTCCCCCTATTCTGGCTTTGCTCCATTTCCTTGTAGAGATCACTCTGAGGACTGGGATCTTAGGGTTTCTAAGGATAAGGAGGACAAATATCTCCTAGATATCCTTCTTGAGGCCTTCCATAAACTTGTGCCCCTTGTGTAGGGTGCTCTATTACTTGATGCAGTTGAGGGTTCACTCCTGGCCATGTTGTTAGAGGCTCAATGTGTTGTCCATGACATTAAGCCTTATTTACTTGTTGTGAGTCAGCATAACGACATTGGGAGTTCTTTGAAAAGGGGTTTTATTTTGCGCCCTTTGAAGGTTTCTTTTGATAGTTGCTCTGTTGCCTTGTCTCCTCCTGTGGTTTCCCCTCCTAGGGGGTGGCTCCTTATATGCATGAGCTTTCTTCTAATCTTGAGCAACCTACTTGTGGGTTGGCAATTTATTCCCTTTTCATTTTTGTTTCTAATGTGTGTCTAGACCGATCCACTGCTAATCTACAACATGCTCTTATTGGAAGATTTATTGGGAGAAGACCCAATATTGATATTATTTGTAGTTGGGATTTTGATTGCTAGTCTAATTCTTTTTTATAGTGTGTGAAGGCTTAACCGAATGGTTTCCTTCTTCTCTCTTTCAATACTAGTGAAGATTTCTCTTGGGTTCTTTTGGGTGGCCCTTGGTTTTTTGGTAAGGCTTTCCTTTTCCTTCAATGCTGGGTGGTTGGGTCCAATTAATTTTATGATAAATTTTTCCCCTATTTGGGTTTGTCTCCCTTAGTTCCCTCTAGAATTTTGGGATGAAGATACTTTTCAGGATATTGCTTATTCTTTTGGTCAATTGATTATAGTTGATAATGCTATAAAAATAGAACACATTTTTTATATGCCAGATTTAGGGTTTGTGTTGAGAAATTTGCAAGAAGTTTCCCAACACTTTCAATCTGAGCTCCAGGCTTGGGGTTTGGAATTAGACTTTGCATTACAATTTTTCGCAGTAGTACCACCTCCATAGTGATGGACCTTTCTCCTTGTTGTGCCATGTTGTTCATGATAAGATGCATTCCAATGTGCATGCCTTGTTTCAAGGCTCCTCTTTTGTTGAGGTGGAGACGATGGATCCTAAGCATGGTCCCTTTGCTAATGAAGGTGTTTTGGATAAGTGCAACCTTTATGCTAAGATTGGTATCCCTTCAGATAAGACTACCTTCAATGGTGGGTTTTTGCGCATTGCCTCTCCTTTGAAGGATTTGTTGAAGTTTGGTTTTAAACCATCTTGATGGCTCAGTTTTGGGTTTTTTCCATCTCAAGTGTGTTCTGGGATGGTCCTTTGTTGCTGCAGTTTCTTTTCTCCGTAGTTGGTCTATAACTGGTTCTATGCTCTAGTTAAAGGCTTGGGTTGTTAGTGGTCCTTTCTTGCCTCACTTATTGAGAGTCTTTCTTTTTGTGGTCTCACTTTTTGTGAGCTACCTCTCTTCTTCCTCGATGGTTGTTTTTGTAATGGATACTGGCCCATCCAGTCTTAATCTAATCAAAATTTTTTTATGATTAAGTGTATTTATTACTAATTCAAATCTATAATATTTCATATATCCAAAAAAGTGGGTTGGAAAAAAATACACTTCTAAAGTTCAAGTAGGGAAGATTTCAAACAATAGAAACAAACAAGTTGTTAAGTGTTGAGAGAAAAATAAGTAATATAAGGAGGAATTGTTTCTTGGCCATCCAATTTATTACATACATCAACAAGGTTTGAAGCGACATTAAGGGGCCTCAATCGATCATTTCCATCTTCACCCTTTTTTTCTTTTTTCAACTAGTTGAGTGTCACAAGCAAATAATATAGCAAGAGTGAGGTAGGCAAATTTGATATTGAAAGGCCAACCACTAAATCCATTCCTAAGAGGATGAGGAAAATCAAAATAGTTATAGGCAAGCTAAGATCACACCCACTAAGACCAATCCAAAGCTCGTCTCACAAAAGGTTGCAAACGTTGAGAATGATACGTTTTCAAACAAGGGATACAAAGTATTTATTTTCTAAAGTTTTAATTTTTCTCTACCACTTTGATCACTATTCATGTGTTTATATTAAATTATTTTACATTCTATCATATTAAAAAAATATCTTGGTTAATGTATATATCATTATTAAGTATAATAGTGAAAATGTGTATGTCATTGTAAAGTATAAAATTCTAACACTTCTATTTTTATTTTATATTAATTTGGTTAATTTATATATCATTATGAAGTATAACAATGAAAATGTGTATGTCATTGTAAAGTATACTAGCTTATCTATCTTATTACATAATCTATATAGGAAACACAAAGATATATTGCATAACAAAATCTTATACCATATCCCATTGAAAATTCATTTCTATTTTCATTTACTTTCAGAAAAATTGCATGGCTATTTGAGAACATTAAACATAGTAATCACATCATATAAGTTTTTAATGTGACTGTATAATGACTACAACCACAATGTAAATAAAATGCTATCTGCTAAATTAATTCAAAGAAAAAAAAAGATAACCCAAATTGAAATGGATTTTTTTTTGACAAAAGCCAACCATCTTTCATCTAGAAGATGTTAAAGTTTTTCATCTTAATAACTATAAGAGGAGATATTAGCAATATATAAAAGATACCAATTTTTTTTTGAAAGATAGAATATAAATACTTTTTATAATATACATTAAAATTTGGTTAATGTATGTATCATTATAAAGTATAACAATGTAAATGTGTATGCCATTGTAAAGTATTAATTCTAGCACTCTTGTATTTTTATTTTATATTAATTTGTATAGACCTTGAAATATAGTCTTTAGTAGATTTGAAATTTAATGACATGCAAATTATTTTTCAATTTTAAAATTTATTAAATGATATAACTTAACTTGCTATATTTTTATACAACTACATACTTGACTCTTTAAAATAATAATAAATAGTTAAAAAATTATTATAAATATATATCTTAGACTATAATATTCTTATAAAAATAATAATAATTTATAATATTTTGAAAGATAAAACATAAATGGTATTTAAAATGCATATTAATTTGGTTAATGCATATATCATTATGAAGTATAGCAATGAAAATGTATATGTCATTATAGAGTATAAAATTCTAACACTATTGTATTTTTATTTTATATTAAATGTATAGATGTTGAAATATATAATCTTAAGTAGATTTGAAATTTAATGACATGTATATTAATTTTTCAATTTATTAAAATGATATAATTTAACTTATAATAATATATTTTAGATTATAATATTCTTATGAAAATATATATTTATTTAAAATATTTTGAAAAGTAAAATATAAATGATTTTTGGAATATTTTAACTCAATATTTAAAAACAAAGTTTGGTATTCTACAATCTTCAAGGTTGAGTGGTGCATTCAGGAGGAAGATCTTGTGGAAACCTTTCAGTGTCAGAATAGTAATCATAAACCATATACTTCTCCCGCACGTGCAAGAGTATTTCCTTTTCTGTGCTGTTCAATGTTTTCCTCATCCACCATGACTTATCAGAACAAGGTTTCTTGGAGTGGCATGCATCTGCCATATAATTGGCGAAAGAAGCAATGAAAGGAGCTTTGCTCCAGTCGATCTTCTCGTTTGTCCATGCTTCTCCATTCCAGATGGTGGAATAAATTCTCAGTCTTTGATTTTTGAGATATGGTACACCCAAATGCTCTGTGTTGTAAAACACTCTCACAGGAATTTCATCTACAAATATCACCACCGAAATATTATTTGTATACCTAAACAATGATAAATCTTAATGATATCAAGTTTCTATAATTCATGTAGTTAATTCAAATTATCATTTATGGATTTAATTGTGTATGAGATTTTTGCATCAACGTTTCGGATCACATGACTCCATGATTATCTTGATGATGGATCATGGAGTGTGATCGTTGATGTAAAAATCTCATACACAATCAAATCCAGAAATGATAATTTGAATTAATGATAAATCTGTAGCATGACATAACATAGTTTACTTACATAATCTAATGTGGATTCTATAGCAAAGAGTAATTGTAGAAGTCCATGGTGGGATCAAACCAGAGGGAGAATTTGACTTCTCGAATGCCTTGGTTTTGTGAGAAAACATTTGTTTGCATGATATATGGATCTCCGGGCATGCAACCTAGAAACTCGAAGTCTACTTCGTCATGTTTAGGCCCTACTTTAGAAGAGAGCTGTACAATATTAACACTCATGAGTAATAAGCTTCAAATTTCAATAGTAGAATAACATTAGAACAATTCAAATTATCGTTTCTGGATTTGATTGTGTATGAGATTTTTGCATCAATGTTTCAGATCACACTCTGTGATCCATGATCAATCTTCTCCTCTAACTCTCTTTTATCCTGATGATGGATCATAGAATGTGATCTGAAACATTAATCAAAAATCTTATACACAATCAAAATCAGAAAAGATAATTTAAATTAACTATATAAATTGTGGAAACTTGATATCACTAACACTAAAACATTTGAACTTACATAAAATGTAGATACAGTGCCTGCAGAGTACCCTGGCACCAACTTGATTTTCATATCCATTTTTCCAAATAAATATTGATGCTTGGATTTAAATCCTGAACCTGAAAACAAACAAAAAAATATTTTTGAAAAAATGAAGTGGGTAAAGCTTATGGGCATCAAATAAGCAAATAACAAACACCTGAAGTATTGTCAAGACTGAGGTGCAGCTGCTGGCCGTCGTCAAGCACCTTTATGTGGTCGGCACCAAATAAGATCTCAACATTGTCGATTAAATTTGCAGAAGCAATGGTGTATGTAAGGCTTAAATACAATATGTATAGGAGAATGCCCATGATGTTGAGGAGGATCAGATTTAGGAATAAGATTATAACTTTTCAAGTGGGAAAATAACTTTTTAGCTGTTCTTTAATGGTAAATCAAGTTGTCTTTTTGTCTTTTAATATTACAAGGGTCTATGAACTATCACTTATCAAATAAATATCAATTTTTAATTGGATGGAAAATTCTATTTTCATTTGTAGTGATTTTTGTTAAGTTGATGACAACTTTCTTTTTGCACTTGCATTGTTTTATGTTTTAGCAAATATTTCTAAATCATAAAATATTTTGTAGTAAAAGTTTTGTTTTTTCTTAATTTTAGTAGCTTTCCAAACTCTATGTAAAAGGTAAATAAATATTGAATTTTCAATTGGATGGAAAATTCTATTTCCATTTATAATGTTTTTTGTCAACTTGATGGAATTTTTTTCCACTTGCATTGTTTTATGATTTAAATCTTCATACAAATATTTTAAAAATCAGATAATATGTTGTAGCAGATTTTCATAAAAAAAATTCATTTATTTGTTGTAGCAGATTTTCATAAAAAAAATTCATTTATTTTTAGCAATTTTCTATTGGTGCATCAAAACAGGAAAATACACAAGAGTTACATGATACAATAATATGTAGGTGCAAATTCCTCTTGGACACCACACAATTCATCTTGTGCAATCTAATATTTCCGTTAACAAAGTAGATCTAACAACTACTTTGGTCTTAATTTTTTTATTGCACTTCTTTCAAAATAAGTAAGTAGTAATGTCATCATTTTTAGTAAATATTATTATTTTTACTAGTAAAGGTTTGGCTAGATTCTAACCAATGTGTTAAGGCTATGTGAATAATTCCTATAGTTTTTTTATTTGAGTTTGATTGGAATTCCTCGGACCTTTCATTGTTGGGAAGTGGTATAGGAGGAAAGAGTCTTTTTCATATGACTAATTAGATGTATTTGAGGTCCAAAAGAGTTTGGATGAGTAGCATTGGACACAATGACTATTCCTCCATGTTGATTTTGTGTTCATGCAACAAATAAAACAATTCATGAATTTTGGATTGTCAACTTTGTTTTTGTAATTTTTCCTAATTCTTCTATTCTTAAGAGGAACTTTCTACATATAATGTCATCCATTCTATTAATAACAAATTTACCTCTAGGCTCAGGGCAAAGTATCTTATCAATTCATACTAGATCATACCTCTTGGTAGATTAATAGAGGGCATATTTGTTTTATCTATTTTCAAAAGCATTGCATGTTGTAGATAAATGAATTGTGGCCTCTTTCAATTCTACCACCTCAATCACAGTTCATTCTTCCAGACATTGACTGCCAATTATTTTCTACTAGTGCATTGAAATAGGGAAATACATAGGACTTACATGAATACAATAATATGTAGGTGCAAATTTCTCAGTTGAGGTCTATTAGGGAGTGTAGAGCTTTATCAAAATTTGATGATTTTATTAACCATTTATTAATATCTGATAAAGTTGAACTTGCAACATTTGAACAAGCTTGTAATGATAGATATTACACAAAATAGATAGAGGCTATGAGTGAAGAGATGAATTCGTTGATGAAAACTTGACTTGGGACTCACTTCCTCTTCCACCCAACCAAAAAGCTTTGAAAATAGGTGTGTATACAAGTTGAAAGAAGAGGATAGTGGAAAGAAGCAATACCAAGTTAGAGTAGTAGTGAAAGGATATGACCAACATAAGGGTGTTGATTTTACCAAAAAAAATCACTTATAGTGAAAATGACTACTATTTGGCCAGTGCTGGGATTAGTCATTGTTTACAATCTTGAACTAGAGGAATCTGATGTAAAGAACACATTTCTACATGGTGATATAGATAAAAAGTTATATACGTAAAAACCAAAAGGCTTCAAGAAAGAAGAACATGAGAATCTGGTTTCCAAATTGAAGTGAAGCTTGTATGAGATGAAACAAGCTTTGTAGCAATGGTACGTCAAGTTTGATTCCTTCATAGATGAGAACTTTCTTTAGGTGTGAATTTGATCCTTGTGTTTATTACAAGGTTTTGGAGAATGGTGATTTTTCCTTGCTATTGCTATATATTGATGATATGCTAGTGAATGGAAAGTTAGCATGGTTGTTGTTAGGAACTTGAAAAAATTCTTCAAATGTCTACATCAGGGATAGAAAAAGAGAGATTTGAAGTTGTTAGAGGGAAATATAATGAATTTTTTTTAGATAGATTTGACATGAAGAATGTTAATCTTGTTTGTACACATATTTTTTATCACTTCAAACTTTTACTTGAGATGTGTCCTCAAACACACGAAGAAAAAGAGCTTATGGAACGAGTACCATATTCCTATGTTTTTGGGAGTCTCAAGTATATAATGGCTTGCATAAGACTCGACATTGCTTATGTTGTGGGAGTAGTCAATACGTATATGAGTGATATGGGTGAAAATCATTGACAATATGTGAAATAGATTTTGAGGTATTTGAAGGGAGCTTTTGATTATGTTTTGAGATTCAAAGGAAAAAATGCACAATTGTAATGTTTTTTTGATTTCAAGATGGCTAGTGACTTGGACAAAAGGTGGTCAACTATTGGTTATGTTTTCACAATTGTTTGGGGCAACGATTAGTTGGGATTCTAGATTGCAACAAGTAGTTACACTCTCAACTACCAAAGTGGATATATTACCCTCATTGAAGGTACTAAGGAAATGTCATGGTTACAATGTTTATTGGGTGAATTGGGTTGAAAGTTCATGTTTTCACTTTGTTTAGTGACAAAAAATGCTATTTTTTGGCGAAAAGTGCAACATTTCACAATTAATTTAAAAATTATATTAAACTAAGATATGACTTCAATTGAAGTGTTCTTGAAGAGGGCTAGCTAAAATTGGAAAAGGTGCATACTAGTGTGAATCCAATTGATGTACATACAAAGGTAGTATCAAAGTAGAAGCTTGAGTTATGTAGAGCTTCTCTTGGTTTGGAAAAAAGTTGTGATGATAAACTTAGAAATGTGGGTGCATCTCAGAGTTACATGGTTTGGACTTCAATTGGGAGATTGTTGCATAATGTGAAGTTCAATAGTCACATTGGTTGTCCCTTCACATTCTTTCTCTTACACTCAAAATACTTATATAATATACATAAATGAGATCAATAATTGTATCATTTTGTATGATAAACTTATTTTTGTTGTTGTTGAATAGTAAAGGTTTATGCCTACCTTTATTGTGGATGTAGCCATATAGGTGAACCATGTAATCTTAGTGCTAATCTTTTATATGTGTGTGTTCTATTTTATTTGCAACTTTTTTAACATTGAAATCTATTTTTTTAATTTTTTTAATTTTTCTCTTTGGTATCAACAATTAGTTGCAAAAGATAGAATTGGAATAAAGATGTATTTTTAACATTTTTTTGGTTAAGTGTATTTATTAAAAGATAATATTTCATATAACAAAAAAGTGGGTTGGAAAAAGTCACAGTTCTAAAGTTCAAGTAGAGAAGATTGTGAACAACAAAAATAAACGTTATTATGTGGTGAGAGAAAATGAAGTAATATAAGGAGGAAGGGCTTCTTGGCAATCCAATGTGTCCCATTCATCATTCAGGTCAAAGTGACATTAAGGGAATTTAATCTATCATTGTCATCTTCATCCGTTTTTTCTTTGTTAGGTAGTTGGGTGTCATGATCTCAAAAAATATAGAAAGAGTGAGGTAGGGGAATTTGTTACTGAAAGGCCAACCACTACACCCTTCTTGATGTTTTACTAAAACACCAACTTAAGGTTTGACTGAGGCAAGCCCCTATATGGCACAACCCTTCCTCTCTCTTTGAATGTGCAGGTTATAGATCTAAAAAAGATTGGAGGAGGATTGAAGACCATTTATTCATTGTTGCATTAAAACCTTACAACTTGGAAAGATACAAAAACTCAATTATCTCAACAACTGACAAA
>VDFB02270651.1:460717791-460775021 GCA_007258455.2 Sequoia sempervirens | reverse complement strand
GCGTTTCAATTTCTCGCCTTCGCATCTTCAAGGTAGGGTTTTGGTTCTCTTGTTTTGTTTTCTTTCCATTTGGTGTGTCTTGTTTGTTTGTTGGTTTTGTTTGTTTTGTTGGTTGCATGTTGTATTTTCTTGCTAGTTTGTTTGTCTCCATTTTGCTGGTGGTTTGTTTCATCTGTGTTGCATCAGGAGGTCTCCTCTTGGAACATTATCTTCTTTTTTTTTTTTTCTTTTGCAGATTTTTCTTCTCTTGCCGTGTCCTAATTTTCCTAGGGTTTCTATATAGTTTTGTTTGCCCGTTTGAAAAAATTGAAAATTTTGAACTTCCATGGGGTTTCGACCCTGTGTCAACCTTTTGAATGAGTTCTATATTTAGAGCCACTCTCGATCCCAATTTGCAAAACTAAAAATTTTGCTTTAAGTCTTAGCCCATATTAAATGGTTCCATTAGAATCTTTGGTTCTAATAGAACCTTCCTTGACAAGGGCGCTCCTAAGCCCTATTTTCAATCATACCTTCTTCAACAGTCCATGTTCCTGGTTCCATTTTGACTCCAAATTCTGCTTGTTTGGTGGGATCGGGTTTCAGAACAAAACCTAAACTATTCCTAGAGGAGGGTCCATGTTCCTAGTTCTGTCCCGACTTTGACTTCCCCTGGTTTGGCAGGATCAAGTCTCAGAGCGAAACCTAAAATTGTCCCGAAGGAGGGTCCATGTTCCTGGTTCCGTCTCAACTCCGACTTTCACTAGTTTTGTAGGATCGATTCTTGGAATGAAACATGAACTGTTCCTAGAAGAGTGTTCTCATTCCAAGTTCCAATCTGACCCAATTTTTGATCAATTTTTTTTCTTTCAAAAGTTCACATTCAAGGTTATATCCCGACTCTGATTCTTGCTTGTTTAGTGAATAGGTTCCTTTGGAGCATTGAGTTCCGATTGAATTCTTCTATCATATGTCCAAATCCTAGGTTCAATCCCTAACCCAAAACTTGAAGTGAATGAAGTTGCCTTGAAAATAAACATTCTCTTAGAATATAGAAAAACCTAATATGGGATGCATTTAATGCTTGAATTCCTATAACCTTTTTCCTTTGTCTAATGGATGTTGTTATTGTAGGTTTCACTAAATGTCTAATTCAAAAGGAGATCTTGGTGCCAAGGAGGTACAAAAAGAACATAAAGCTAAGAGGTTAAAACTAGAACACATCCCAATCTCCATGAAGTACAAGTTCCAAGGAGTTCCAATAGTTTCAAAATTTGCATCAAAGGTGATGAAAATAACTAATACGAAGCTTGGGCACATTGACCTCAAATAATTCATCGATGATACTTTCTCACTAGAGGCCAGTCCAAGGGCCTAGAATATTGCCAACTTAGGATTTGCACATGTGGCTTCCTTTCCAATGGTAGTGCAATGTCTTGAATTTATATTAGCTGCAACACATGCATACAACCCCGTTTAAAGGAAATGTATTGATCCTTGGGGAAATGTCATAATTGGTCTAACACCAACAATGATAAGGTTTATCTTTGACTTGCCTCCCCATGTCAACCTTAAAACCATGATAGAAGCTTAGGCAATATAACAATATGAAACAAATGTGTACTCCCACAAGAGGTATATGAACAAGAAGTGGTTAAAGATGGAGAAAAATTCCATAACTAAACTTCCCCCTAAGCCCAAAAGGTCTGATTTATCCTCAGAAGTTAGGGATATTATCACACTACTATGTAGAGAATTCAGGGAGGAAGATTCACATGCATTTGAAACCTAGATGTTTCATTTCATTTAGACTATTTTTAAATGGAAGAACTACTTGGATTGGGGGAAAATGGTCTTTGATTCCATCCATGACCAAATCACCAAGGTAAAGGAAACCAAGGAATTTTATATGAGTTCCTTTGTTATTTATTGTGCTACAAGGATGTGAACTTCCTAGGTCTGCATACAATAGGGGTCCTTGGATAAGCACCTAGAAAAAAAAAGTGTGGAAATATTATGATCAATTGGAGCTTAAGAAGGTAGAGAAGCACTTCAAAAGAGTTAATGATGCCTTCCTATATATGTTTTCATTAACCATCTGATAGGAGATGTTGGTTTCAAATTGACCAAAGAAGCTATGGCATTTTTCAGAGAGTGGGGGAATTGGTTTATCGAACACCCCAAGGCTATTTATATTAGGTTGTTTGGTTTTGATAAAATTTCATTTAGGTTACCAAGGTGCTATAGTGACAAAATGATTCTGATGGAATTCTCCTGCCAGATGGTGGAAGTAAATGAAAAGTTTGCAAGCAAGCATAAGGTAGGTTGTCTCATGTTCCCATTTGAGTTGGGATTTTACTCTTGTTTAATGATAGTGGCAACTAAGATAGCCATAGAGGAATTCTAGGCTCTCAATTTTAAGTTATATGTAGCGAGGAAGAATTTTGACCCAAAAAGAAAAATGAATGGCTTGTACACATCCTTTATCATGAGCATCACATTGAGGACTTCTGGGCCAATCTTCAAGATGAATTTGAGATGAGAAAGAGAGGGTATGAAAGATTAAATATCCCTCAGATGAGATATTTTAAGGTCAAGGAGGATATACTAGAAGGAATGTTAGATGATGGAATTACTCTTGATCCTCAGTATGATGTAGATCAAATAGCAACAAAGGTATTGGATCCCATAAATTGGATGGAGGAGGAATGTGACATAAATAAGGTCTCATAGGTGGTCATTGAGAGGATTTTGAAATGGATTGATCTATGCATAAAACATCCTCAAGGAAGAACCACTCAAAAGAGAGAATATTTGAAAAGTGAACCTTCTTCTTCCACTACAACGAAGGAGTATAAAAGGTTGAGAAAGAATACACCGCTAGTGGTAGAAGAAGAGGAGCATATATTTGATGAATTAGTTGAAAAGATGCAGAAAGCTACAAAAAAAATCCATTGCTACATAAAGAGGAGTGATCTCCGGGGAAAGTATAAATCCCATTGCCATGGAATATCTTGGGAGAGAGATTATAATAGAAGAGACTCTTGTTGCCCCTTCATAGTCAGAAGAAGTTGCTGTTAAGAAAGAGAAGAACAAAGAACCGATAGTGAATATCATAGATTCTACCATTCCATCTGATACTGAAGATACCCATATAGAGGAGGAAGGAGATGAGGACTTTGGTAATAAAGACATGTCTCTTGAGGAAGACATCAATTTGGATCATGTGCTCATATAGGAGGAGCAAAAGGAAATTTTTGACAGTGCAGAAAGACTGGCAGCTAAGCATGTAGTTGAACAAGAGAAGGAAGCTCAAGAAATGGATGAGCAAGAGGAAGCATTGAGAAAAGAGCAAGAGAAGGCCAAGAAGGAAAAGCTCAAGCAAAAAAAGGTTTCCTCTATACAAGTGACTAGTTCTTGATTCAACAATCTCCATAGCCTCCCAAACAAACGCTTGAAGTTACTTAGCAAGTGACAGCTCCATCGAGTCCTTCAACTTGGTTAAGGCTAAATTTGGAGAAGAAGCAATAGGTCGAGGCTCAACCAATAAGCTAGGATGAAATGAGGAAGGAGATGGATAATATTGAACCCTAGGAAAAGCCAAGGGCTATATACTCCACTAGGTTGAAAGATGATGGGGATTTGGTTGCAGAGATTTCCACCCCAATGGTTGACAAAGATGACCGAGAGTTGCAAGCCTCAAATTACCAATTACACGCAGTTAATCTAGGAAAAAAACCTAGAAATCAACATATGGCACTCATTGATGTTGCAACAAGTTCAAAAAAATCAAGAATGGTGAAAGATAAGTAGGTTAAAGATGAGTTAAAAAATCAAGTGGGACAAATGAAGAGATTTTTGAAGGAGTTTACCTCACCAGCTTCAAAGAAACCATTGTCATAAGAGGTGCTGGTATTAATAAGCCGCAAGGAGGTAGATGAGCTAAATGATATGAAAAGAAAGGCTCATTTGTTAGATAATTGGTTTAATGCTCTCAAGATGGAGATAGAAGAACTCCTAATTGAAGGCTATGAGTATTATAATGAAGCATATACTATTGCCAAGAAAATAGAAGAATATGCTCAAAAGCTATAGGAAGAGGAAGATAAGTATAGAGAATACTTGTGGAAATTGAAGATTATAAACAAACTTCCTAGAGAAACAATGATTGAATCCAGGATCTTGGGAGATGAGGATCCAAGTTATATTAATAAGTTCATTAATATAATAATTTTTAGATAAAAAATTCTCATCGAACCTAGAATAACTTTGCTTAAAGTTCAACAGGATTTGTGTAGTCACACGAGGGTGTTCGAGGAGATTGTCTCATTTGTCACCACCAAGGATTGACCATTGAATCAAAGACACATACTCCCTATGAGGAATAGGTCCCCTTATGGTGAAAATGTCCCCCTATTTTGGCTCCAAATTTAAATATGTCTATGTTAGCACTTTATTATTTATAATTATTCAAGTGTCCATTAAAGTTGGCTATCGGGATTTAATTTATGAGAAATCAAAATAATTGCATAAAAGTACCTAGTTATTGCATCATTTGAAAACTAAGTGAAAAAATCTAGCAAGAGTTCAGAAAACTAAGAGCAATAATTATTGTCAAGAGCATTATCAAGCAAGTCAAGAGTAGTTTTTCAGTGATTTATTGCAACAATTCAAGATCCAAGAATCATGTGAAATCATATGTGAGTTTATATATGTTCATTTTATCATTGTTTGTGAGGGCTAACCCTTTGTAGGTCTCCAAGAAATTCAATCAATTCAAGCAAGAAAGATTCAAAACCTTGAGGATATTTGTATGAATTCAGTCCTTCAAGGAAGCCATTGAAGGATGGTGAGTTGCAACACTTTGTTAATTCATCATTCCTTCCTGTCATTTATATTTTTTATCATTGACATTTCCTTGGTGGAAGTGGAAACACTAACATGGGGTTTGACCAAGGCAATTCCATAAATCCTTCCTCTCTCTTTGAATGTGTTGGTTTCAAGATTGAAGAATATTGGAGGAAGCTTGAAGACCAATTATCCATTATTGCAACAAAAACCCTACACCTTGACAACTTACAAAAACTAACTTATAAAAATATCCGATAGTGATCCAACAAGTTTGCAAATGGAAACAAAAAGCTCTAATTTGGCAGTAGAGGACTGCAAAAACAGATTTGAAATCCCTCTATAAGGACACTTACGCCCAAGGCGAATGAGTCCTCCAAAATCAAGCTCAAATTTATACCACAGGTGCATAGTGTCCTTCTCTATTCATTTCAATTGTTCAAATTTGTTGGTGACTTTCTGTGCTTGCTTTGCATTAGAACAATAAATTTAGTGCCTACACTCTTAATCCCTGACTCCTAACAAATTTGGTCGAGGGTTGGTTGACTCACCTTTTAGGTTGTAAGTCAATCATATATCTTGTACAAATCCATCAAACTCCTGCTACCTCAAATCTTTAATGAAACATTTGGAAAAATGCCTAAACCCAAGGGTAAAATCTTACAGTTTCATCTTTTTCTATGTATCAAAACTTAATTAAATAAATATAAATTTATTTAATTAAGGGTGAGGGATAAAGGTAAAGGATGAATGAATGAATTAAATACATAATGATTATTTATTTAATTAATGGCTAGGATAGGGTAAAGTTAAATATGGTTGGGTATGGATAAATTTAGTGCCTACACGCTTAATCCCTGACTCCTAATAAATTTCTTCATGTGTCTGTCATAGTTAGAGATGTAGAGATACTCTCACCTACATGTTCTAAAAATGAAGCATGGGTTACTCCTGATCATCAATCCTTGATAGTGGTATGGGTTATGAGGTATCCTCATCCCTCAATCCTAAAAATGTGAAACTCCCATGTTTTGCACTATTTACTCCTACCTATTTCCCTCATGACCCAAAACACTATAAATGACCAGATTTGATGCCAAAACTACTCTAGAAGGTTTTTTCCCACCCAAAAATAGTTATCGATCATAATAGTATGTATTCAAATATATTTTTAGAAATGGAGGATGAAGAACACCATGTCGTTTTTGATGTAATGGGTGTGCTTTTTATGCAAATGATTTTCACAAGCTTGAGGCTACTATTTTAGTGAATTTCATGGGATCTTAGTTTGTTTTGCACACAATATTAATAATATTTGATTTTGATTCATTTTCCTATGTGGATTGAGGCAACCATATATGATACGTGCTATAAATATAGGTTCATTCAACATCAAAAGAGTTGGTCTCTATTCATGCTTTGGGAAAGCTTTAAAGTGTTGAGGCCAATTTGAGTCATGTTATAGAGTTGCATTGTATTTGATTGATTAATGTAGAACAATATTTTTTGTGTCAAAATTTTAAGATGGTTTTGTAACTCTTTTTAGTAAATCAATATAAAACATTACTTCTATTATCATTTTACATGCTATCTCCACCTATGTTTGAGTTCTTTAGGGGATTCAAGGAATTCCTAGGTTCACATTTGCTATTCTTTATATTAGGACTTAATTAGTTTGTATTCAAGGAATATAGTAAAATTATTCTACTTGTGCATTTATGTGCTAAAGTAATAATTATTTCAAGATTAATATGTAGGGCATTTAAATTTGTTGCAGAAAGGAGGGTAGTTGAGGGTCTAAGCTTTGCAAGATAGGGCCAAGTACATTAGGCTCATTTAAATGTTATAATTTACATAGTCGTTTTAGATTTTTATATAGATTTGACTTTGTTGCTACATGAATTAGTACTAGTTTGGTAGTTGAAGTTGATCTTGTAAAAAATGTATTTCTATTACTAATAAATTATTTATAGTTTAATATCTTGCCATTATGCACAATCTAGTGATAAATGTTTGTAAAACCCTTTGTGAACTTGCAACTAATGAAAACCACTAGAGGGGTTTATGTATAATGTCTTTTTCTAGGTTAATGATGTTGTAAGTGATCACAAATGAAATTATTTATATGAATTATTAAGCAACTTCCCATCTTATGATGCATCATATAACCTATCTACAATAAATAAAGTCTATGACTTGCACATCCAAGAAACCCACATAAAGAAATATTGTCATGGTTAGTTTTAGGGATGTCTTTATGAGTAGATTCAATTTTTTTATGTAGTCTATTAACTTGTGTTGTCTTTCAAAGATCTATTGAAGCACCCTCCCAAACTTGGTAGGGATCAAAGTATAGAAGAGGCTTATCCACCTCTTATTCTTTGGACTTTCCCAACCCTTAATTTTAGCGTAGATTTCTCCCTTTGTTTGGACTAATTTAGTCCCCTTACCTAGACACTATGGTAAGTGCATTAGGATCAAGATTATCCAAACAAGATAATATACATATCCAAATTATTTATTTTTCTACACTAAAACGACAGATTTTGATACCACATCAAATTTTCTCACTCACATCAATTCTAAAACTAAATACCCTAATTTGTTGCATTTACTTTTCTAACTTACTATTTATTCAGTAATCAAATATTTAACCATCAATTAATTGCTCTAATCAACATTTTAAAGTCAAAGTCTTTTTTCTTTACAGCCATGAAGTACTCACAAAAATGTTCCCATTTTGAAAAAAACAAGAATTTAGAGGGGAGAAAATCTCAGATGGGGCCATGGCATATAATCCTGGTCAAAGCCTAGTGTGAAATGCTCACTTTTGGGGAATCAAAATTTCGTACAGGAGAAAGAATCCAATTAGAAAATGTGGAGCTATTCGACGACAGAGACGGAATTGAAGAATATGAAAATGGATATGTCGTTTTTGTTGATGAAGAGAGGCTTCCGACAAAGCGACAGCATTGAAATTCCCGGGAATTGCTTGAAGAAAACGCCAACACATACGATCAATCTCTAAAAGCTTCGAAATTTCAGTTGGCCGGCAGAAACTGCGCCGAGATTTCTCAATCCCATCATCTCCATAGAAATTTCAAAGTTAAAATCTTTTGCCTGGTCACGGATGCATTTTCACACTAATTTTCCTCCCCCATTTCCACGAAGGAAGCAGAGTAAACCCAAAGTCACCGCACGAACAACTCCCAGTCTTTATATACACGCTCCGTAATACAGAATCCTTTCATCCCTGGTTTCCCATTCATCCAAATCGTTTGCTTTTCTTATTTGGATTCATGGAAACTGCATCATCTTCCCACGATAGAGAAAGATGGGATTCGGGTCTTTTGCAAACGCCCAGTTCTCCTACAAGAGCTCTGAAGCGCCTTGTGAAATCTGTCTCTAAAAACGCCCTGAAATTTGCCTCCACTTTGTCTCCTTGTAAACATGTTTTGGGATTTTCCTCATCTTCTCTCAGTTCTCCCCCACCAAAAGCTCGGCTTCAAGAAGCGGAAGCTTGTGGCGCCATGGAAAGAGAGCTGCGGGCCGTTTTCAGATACTTCGACGCCGACAGAGACGGGAAAATATCGTGGCAAGAGCTGCAGGGCGCTCTGAATTCTGTGGGTGAGGAGGTGGGCGAGAATGAATTGCGAGAGACGATCAAACAGTTCGACTCTGATGGAGACGGGTGTATTGACGTCCATGAATTTATACGGCTTAATACGCAGGAGAGAGGGAGGGACGGTGAGGAGAAAGAGTTGGCGGCGGCTTTCAGAATGTTTGAGGGCAGAGAAGGCGGAGGCATTACTCCCGTGGGGCTCCACCGTATGATGTGCCGCCTGGGTGTTGGAGACGATGCTCTTACTCTTGATCACTGCTCTTTCATCATCTCCCAAATTGATATGGATGGAGATGGAGTTCTCAGCTTCCATGAATTCAAGCATATGATGATGACCACTGCAGTGCACTGATACATTTCAATTGAAATCATTGTGCAATTTCAATTGCAATTTATCAGATCTTGGCTTAGAGTTTGAGGGAAATAGATTGTTGTTTTTTGGGCCAAGAGTTAAAGGTATGAAGGTATTTATTTCTTTTTGTTTTTGGGCGAAGAGTTAAGAGGTGAGGAGTATCTGTTTCCTCAAATTTATTTGAGGCGCAATTTTCAAATTTATTTGAGGTACAATTTTGATCTTATATTTTATAAAACACTATATATTTCTTCTTGTTTATTTGGTGAATAGTTAAGATAAGAGGAGCATTTATTTCATCAAATTTATTTGAGGCACAATTTTCAAATTTTTTTGAGATGTAATTTTGATCTTATATTTCATAAAATGCTATATATTTGCATCTAGGAGGAATTGATTCATAATGGATTTTTTATAAGTCATATTCAACTTCACTAAGAGATTAAGGGTCACTCAACTTAATCATATATTTTGATATTGTAATAATTCAATTTTGAATATGCAATATTATGCTCATGTAAAGTTGTGTGTATGGCTTCATCTAATTTATCACAAATATGCACTCAAGTTTATCATTCATCTATATACATGAACTATTTTCTATATTTAAATATAGTTTAAATTATATTTTAATAGCTTCTCATTGCATCCTTCACAACTCCCACTATCTCTCTCCCATCCCTCTATCTTCCATTCCCTCTCTCTCCCACTCTCTCTCTCTGGACCTCTCTATCAAGTCTCTCCCTCCCATGCCCTCTCTTTCTCTCAGGTCTCTTCCTAAGGCACCCTACCTACATAACTGGAAATCTCTCTCTCCCTCTCTCTCAAGTCTCTCCCTACCACCCCTCTCCCTCTCCCAGGTCTCATTCTCTCTCTCACTCTCTCACTCTCTCACTATCCATCTCACCCTACCTAGATAAGTCCCTCTCACTCTAAACTCCTCTCACACTCCCTCTCTCTCCCTCTCTCTCAAGTATCTTCCTTCCACCCCTCTCTCTCAGGTCTCTCCCTAAGGCACCCTAGGTCTACATAACTAGATAACTCTCTCTCTCTCTCTCTCTCACCCTCTCACCCCCTCTCCCTCTCTCAGGTATCTCTCTCTCTCACTCCCTCCATAGATCTCTCCCACCCCTCTCTCTCTCAGGTCTCTCCCTAAGGCACCCTAGGTCTACATAACTAGATAACTCTCTCTCTCTGGTCTCTCCCTCTCACCCCCTCTCCCTCTCTCAGGCATCTCTCTCTCACTCCCTCCATCTCTCTCCCACTCCTACTCTCTCTCTCACTCCCTCTATCTCTCTCCCACTCCCTCTCTCTCTCTCTCTCTCAGGTCTCTCTTTCTCTCACTTCCTCCCTTTATATCTCCCCCACTCCCTCTCTCTCCTTATCTCTCAAGTCTCTCCCTCTGCACCCTACCTAGATAACTCTCTCTTTCTCTCCCTCTCTCTCTCACCCCTCTCTCTCCCACCCCCCTCTCTCTCCCTCTATCCCTCCCACCCTACCTAGATAAGTCCCGCTCACTCCAACCCCTTCTCTCCCACTCCCTCTCTCTTAGGTCTCTCCTTGCTACCCCCTCTCCCTCTCTTAGGTCTCTCTCTTTGACTACCTCTCTACCTATCTCTCTCTCTCTCAGGTCTCTTCCTCCCTCTCTCCCTCCAACCCTACCTAGACAAATCTCTCTCTTAAAATTCTCCCTCCCTCTAAATATATACATACATACATGCATAAAAGCAGACATACATGTACACACATGCATACATACATACATACATACATATAAACATACATACATATGTACATACAATATTACATACATACATACATACATACATACGTACGTACATTGATACATACAGACATAGAAACACACATACATACATGCGTACATACATACATGTAAGCATGCATACATACATACATGCCATACAAGCATGCATGCATACATACAAACAAATATATATACATACATTTAATAGACTAGCATTTAACACAAAGAAAGACATAATGTGAACGCGTAGGCAACTCTTGAGCACAAACACAAAAAATATGTCAAAACCATGAAATAACGTGAGCGCATTATAATGAGCTCATGTTATTTCTTTCTTTGGGAATCCCCAAGCCTTGGGCTTGGTATTTTCTTTGGATTACCAACCAAAAGGCTTGGAGTGCCTTCCCAATGTCCAAATACGTGATTTTGCATATTCTACAAGATTTCACATAATTGCGTCTGTGCTAACTATTAAGTTTGCATGCGTTTCAAGGTCGAACAAATCAAACACCTGGGTATATTGTTAGGATTTCTCTTAGCTATTCAATGATGCAATTTTTTTCACATTTTGACAATGTTAAGCCTTTCATCTTTAGCTTCTTTTCTTTGTGTGTCTATTTTTTGGCAAAAGCCATTATTTGGTATTTTTCATTATAAATTAACCATTCATTGAAATTTCAAATAAATTACATTTTTAGAAACTAGAATCCATTATACACATTAAAAAAAATGATTTTCAATTAGTTTTCAAAATTTATAGGGGTAGCACGACCAAAATTTTGTTTTTCAAGATGTGTCCACTTTGAAAACTAATAAAAATTCAAATATTCATTAAAAAATTGTCAAAAAAATTGGGCATAAACTACATGCTGTTGGCTAATTTCTCACCAAAGTGATTTTAAAAATACTAAAAAAAAGTTAACCTTTTGAGGGAGCCACAAAAGTCGCTATGTTATGTTTTTTTGACAAAATAACACCAATTTTTGTGGCTCCCTCTTTTGAACCCCTTAATCTCTACCATTTAAAAAAAAAATTTAGTAGTTTAGAAAGTAGACTTAGAGCACTATGACCTTGTTTTTGTTACATCTAAATTTTTTGAGTGTAACTATCCTCAATTTCACATCCAAGGTCAGTATTTCCCGATTTCAAAAAAAAAGTGGCCACTTAAGACCCTTTTTGGTCCCCCATTTTTTGCACTTACCCATTTTAAGAAGGTAACTCCTTAAGGGTTTTGTCATAGTTATAAGGGATACATTGTCATATTTTCACCATGATGAGAGAAATTCAAAGATAGATAATGTATAATGAAGGTTTCGAGATACAATCATAGACTATCATGAAATGATAGTGAAGCATTTCCTAAGACAAAAGACTCCATAAAATAATGGCATTGGCATGCTAAGGGTTTGTATTTCAAATCCCTCATTTAACTCTCATCCCAATACTAATGGTAATTAAGGCTCTCAATATGATAAGGGTTAATGCATTGAAGATTTCTACATAATATTGTTATGACAAAAGATTATTCTCATGGGAATATAGGTCCACAAACACTACTTAAGGTTCTTGATAGGGTTAAGAAGAAAGATGAGGAACTTGATTGTATAGTTGGGGATCAAGTTGAAGGATTTATTTTGGTAGCTATGAAGATAAGTGCTAGATATTGACCAATGATTCATGAGTTGATTTTTATTGTTAGCAAATAATAAACCAAAGTTAATACATAATGAAGGAAATTGTCAAGAGAGATCTCAAAGAATAATAGAGCATAGATACCAATGAATAGAGGATAGTCAAGGCAGGATGAAAGGGAAAGTCACCATGAGTTTTGAATTTGGCAATCCCCTTTATGTGACAATCCCCTTTATAATGACAAATACCAAGTATAATGACAATCATAGTTCAATACAAAGGAATAGTCATGTAAATATGTTTATGCATATTTGAAGTGTATATGGGTAGTGATAGGATAGTCAATGCAATGGAGATTCACCAATGACATATCATCATGTAGGACCATTCACGAGTTAAGGAAATCCAAGAGAAGGAAACTTCAAAAGGCAGAGCAAACCTATGATGGAAAATTGTCACTTCAAACATGCCACAGGACACTCAATAATGAAGGATTGTCCAAAGGGGTAGTTTTCTAAAATGACAACAAGATAAATGAAAGTGTTGTTGGGGATTTGAAGGAAATTGAAGATAGTTCCATGCAAAAAACCTATGATAGTGACAAAAGGATAGTGGTATGAGGAGATGAAAAGCTAGGGATATTCATTTCAAATGAAAAGAGGATAATCAAATGATCAAGGATGAGTTATGAAAACCTCAAGTTTCAAAGGACAATTATGACTTATGGTTGTAGTTAGGAGTAATGTAAAAAGATGGTCATCATAAAGTTTTAGACTTAAAGAGGAAAAGACAATCACACTTCTGAAAAAACTATCAATAAATGAACAATCACCATTCATAGTCATATAAGTAAATGATTATGTGATAGAGGGTAGGGACATATATCATGAGGAATAGTACAATCCTTTAGAAGGAAATAAGAACATTCAAAAAAATAAATAATGTCAATAAGCCATGGAATTCTTATCAAAGAGGGTAGTCCTTTCCAAAGGATGATAGTCTTGTGAAGATCCACATGAAATATTCCAAAGGTTAATGGAGGCAGTCAAGTAAAGACTTTTCAAAATCCTTCACAAAGAAAAGACACAAGGAAAATATTAGTAGGATGCCTACATAGATGCATAGAGATAGCAAGAGGGATAGTGATACATTCCAAATATCAAGAGCCATTGGTATGAAAGTCAATGGGGCATATATCACAATTTTTATAAAAAGCCTATTGATGATGGGTAGAGAATAGTCTTGGGACTATCAAGGCCAAAAATTTAAGATGAGTGAGTTAGGCTAACTCAAGGGGCAGTTAGCTCATGAAAAGTAAAGAGCACTCATCTCAAAAAGTTATAGTGGTATTAGAGTTTTGAACTATGGATTTATGACTTCATCAACAAGGAAACACAATATATTCAAAGATAGGAACCATGAAGGTTCAAAGAGTCCAACTTCAAGGAGAGATTATGGTGTACTATGCAATGATAAATAGAGGACAATCAACAATAGTAATGAGAGTTATGAAAATACTGCATACTTGGCAATAGCCATACCCAAGATAATAGTGATTATGGGCAAGACTCAAAGACAGTGGGCATTGTTTCAAGAAAGCTACAACTAGAGACATGTGAAGATAAATGATCTATAAAATATTGAAGGCATGAATTAGTTAGTAATATTTGAATTATTCTACATCACTCTTGAGAATTTGGTTGTCTTTAACCACTTAGTTATCTTCAGGTAACTCTCTCATATGACTTACTGTCATGCAAGAGTTTCAACCTATTGAGGTAAAGAAAATCAATTTGGAGGCACTTTTCAATAGTCTGGGAGTTGATTAAGAAGCCTACATGGATATAACTAAAGTTGGGTAAAGTTTGAAGCTATAAGCATGTATTTATGGGAAGTTTTGAGCCCTAAAATGAAGGCTTTTTTTCTTTGTATGTCCAACAACCTAAAATCTCATGAAAACGATGGAAGACAACTTTCCAATCAACATCATGTATAATTTAGAGTGCAGTTATCATGATTGGTTGGAGCACATTTCAAGGTGCATGCAAGTGGAGTGAAGTCAAGAATCCAAAGTCAAATCTCCTTTACAAATCTTTGCACGATTTGCAAATAGTTCAAGAGGGAGTTCCACATCTAGGCAACTAATAATCACCATGCAGACTCCACCTCTTCCTTGAAGATAACTCTAGTCATGCAAGAGGTGGTTTTTCATTATAACTAGGTGCCCAAGTCTAATTAGAGTAAGTTATTTCTATTCTTCTTTTTGTTGTATGCAAGAGAAGGAGATTGCAGATTATTTTTTAGAGAAAATTTTCAATATAGAACAACTTTATGTATTTTCAAGTATTTTTTCAGATTTGTATCAGAAAAATCTCTTATTTTCCAATAAAAGAAACATAATTTTCCTTCTCCAATTCATGTGTTAATTCCTTTCTAAATGATTTGATCTGATTTATGTGATTTTTTAATCTCAAATTCTTAAATTATGTCTCATTTTGAAAACATTTTATCCTAGAATAATAAAAAATCATATAGGTCACAAGTTATATTGATATATGCAATAGTTTTAGTTGTGAAAACATTTAGTTTTCCTTCAAAAAATGTGAAAAAGAATCTTCCTATGAAACATTGTTATGTGAGCTAATAAAAATTTGAGTTGTGGATGGAGTAAAGTATTTTTTTGAGAGAAATTGTGAGTTGAAATAAGTACAAGTCTCAAAAAAATTGGTGTATCACCTCATAGGATAAATATTTTCAGTTTTAGTTCTTCTATCCCTTTTTCTTGTCAAATCAATAGTTTATAGGAGGTTTAGTGAGGGAAGCGGTCCTCTTTAGAGGTTCATCTTCACCATAAGTAACACACAACTTGAAGATGATCCCATCTTTCATAGGATAGATAAGTTTGACACTTAGCTAGGGTACAATCCTTGTGACAACAATTTTTGGCATGCTTGATGGGACTGTTTGAACTATCATAGTTTAAAACTTGTCTTTTCATTATTGGTATTTAGTGTGTATATCAACAATTTTTGTCTAAATGGAGGAAATATATTCACACACAGGTAGCAACTCAAAGTTCAAATCTACTAGCTTCAAGTGGACTAAGTGTTAGTACGTGCTCAAAGTTTTGCAAAAAGTCAGTCTTGATTATTCTTGTTCAAATAATATTCCAATATAAATTTCTAGCTTATTTAAATTTAGCATCATGGATTCAATTTATGAAGATAAGTTTTATCATTCCTCATTTCATGAAAGTGTTTCTCATTTACCTCCTTATCAGCCTTATCAAACTAAGCATGCAATTGTTTTATCCCAAATTATTTTGCCACATGAAGATACCAACATGTTCAATATATTTTCCACCCAACCACCCTTGCTAAAACCTCATGGCATCCTACATATACTCAAAATAAATTACAAGAAAACCGTTTTGTTTCCAACCAGCATAGCTACTCCCATATTCAACATCAAAATGTTGATAACATGAGCATTAGGGATATAATTTTGGGTTTCTAAAGAAAACTATACGAGATTGAAGGAGATCAACAGTATAACTTGCAATAGGAATATTTGGTTTACTCAACTCAGTAGTACTAGCAAGAGGTGGAGATTGAAAGGAAGCAATATGAGGATTTTCTTGCAAAAGAGATTGCTACTAAGCAAGATCAAATTAAGTTATTTCTTGCCCAAGTAAAAATATTAGAGGCCCAATCAACTTATTGCATTCTAGATCAGCCTACAAAAGAAGAGCTTCCCAAGTATGAAATTCCAAGCTTCATGAAAGGTAAACCTTCTAAGTCTTCAAATCAATCTCTTGAGCTTGAAATTATAAGTTTTAAAAGTCTTCATATTTTACAAGATACCAAACCTAAGCAAGAGAGACCTTCTCTAAAACTTATACATCCTCAAGAAGCTCAATTTTTTTTATAATTTGCCTTCTTGTCCTATCACCATTTTTTTTAGAATGTAGGAATCAGGTAGCACGACCCCATATAAACTGCAGTGCGCCTAGTAAACTTTTTAATGTGACTGGTGGCGCTGGTGCGACATGTCCTCTGGTACCATGGGGGTGGGGGAGACTAGACCTCATGACCAACAACCTGCAACAGGAAAGATTTAGCCAACCGAGCTAGGGCCCCAACCCCTGTCCTATCACCATTTTTATTTCCAAAGGTGGAACCATTGTTTATCAAGACAACTAGTTTAGTGAAAAAAGAAGAGATGTTTAGAGAGAAGAAAGAAGAATTTTTGGTTGTTGATATGCTTGAAAATGATGTACAAGATGAAAAATCAAACCTATTTCAAGAGGTTGATGAGGATGATCAACCAAGGGAATAGGTTGAAAAGCAAGGAGGTGTTGAATATCAAATTATTTCTAATATGTTTGGTGAGCTTCCATTTTTTTGTGAAGGATGAAGAAACTATAACTCTGGTCACAAAACAAGCTCAAATCAGTAAGAAGATGTTAATACCTTTATGTTTTGATTCATCAAGAGAGCTGTAATTAAGTCAAAATCAATCCTCTTCCACAAAAAAAGAAAAGAAGAGGTTGAAGAAGACCTTTTTGGGATAATTTGGAGATTTCTGTTTCAAACTTAGATGTCAAACCAACACCTCTAGAAGGGGAAAATCATGAGCAACAAGAAAAAATGTGTAAGTGACCATGTTTTCAATGATTCACTAGAAATGAAGCAACCTAATCAACAAGATGATGAGATATAAGATGAAAATTATGAGACCAACGAGGAGAGCTCAAAGTTTATCTTTTGTAGAGGATGTCATATTAGAAATTTGGCCAAGATGGAGTCCAACAAAATAGCACAGGTCATGCTTGCACCCAAGCATGAAGTTGAAGATAAAGAAGGATGCATTCATCTTACCTATGTACCTCAAAGTTACATGTATGGTCAATGTAATGAGGTAATTGCATTTTTTTTTATTCTCCAAGAGTTGTTGCAATAGTTGATCAAAAATTTGTCATTTCTATACCTCCTCTTGGTTATCCATAAACATGAGAACCATTGAAAAATAATGTGAAAAGGAAGCTACTTCAAGCAACCGGTCAATGGTTTTATTTGAGTGGCTCTTGTTATTGGTTAGTGTAGGTTAGGATAGGTTTTCTTTCAAGTTAGTAAGTGTTGATGCATAAAGGATAGTTTGTCATTTTTTCCAAGTAATGAAACATAATTAGTTTATTGTTCTTGTGCTGTTACAATTGTTTTTGATTAGAGGTAAAATATAGGTTTTGAAGGGGCTTGGAACCCTTTACATCATAAAGCAACTAAAACTAAAGAAAACAATAGTAAACAAAAAATAGCCCAACAACAATGATCCATCAGCAAAAAGTCAGCCAAAAAGGACCCCAACTGGCAACATTACATGTTTTTCAGAATATCCACCACATCCACGTTGCTTGTTGTATCCTTTTGAGAATCATCCAAAACATCAAAAATTTATTTACTATAAGTCCCAACCTGAGCTTTAGTCTTGTTCCTAGTCCCAACACCAGGTCCATCTGTATTCACCTTAGTAATCAAAATAATATCTTTCTCCCCACCCTTTCCAACATCACCCTCCTCCCCCATCAGCTTACTAGCAACACCGATCTCTTCAACATGAGCACTATATTTATGCTTCTTGACACTAACCATAGGAGAGATCACACTAGTAGAATCAAATTTACCAAAAAATTTAGAAACCTCCCCACCTCTCATCACAGTATCCCAAATTTTCTCCATTTTATCCTCAAGGGTGAGGATTCTACCTTCAAGATTTTGTTTCATCTTAAAATTTTGCTTTGCCACAGTGTCCACCATAGTTTTTAAGGAATCAAACAATTCATCTATCTGGTTTTGGATAGAGGACTCCTCAGCCTTACTCACCACACCCTAACTTTGACATTAGTTTTATTGAGTTCATGAAAAGACCATTTAAAAAATTCAAACAAAACAATGGAACCCTCATGAGTAGTTCCCAACACATTAGACATTTCCTCTCTATCAATATTAAAAAACCCCTTCTCCAAAGCGTCTTCCTCCCTAGAGGAACTGACCTTATCCTGATCAACAAAGATTTCCTTACCTTTCCCAATAGCAACTGGGGTTTTTATTTTGTAGATAGAGCTCGCAATCTCCTCCACCACTACCTTTCTCTTCTTTAGCCTCTCCAATTCCACATCCTGGGTTTCCACATCAACATCAACAACCCTAGACTTAACTTTTTGCTGCACATTTGACTTAACACTTGGGGAATCATCAATAATGAGGCCACCTGCAATAGTGAGAGGAAAGTCCCTCTCCAATAATTGACTCGCAGCCCTTAGAACCATTTTCTTCCTGCTTCCCTCCTCTGGCTCCTTCTGCTTGGTTATAAGGGGCGGTGAGGAAGCCTTTCCATACAAATCAATCTTCTCCTTCACACCCCTACTCAACAAATCAACAACCATCTCATCACTACAAGTCACATAACTCTCACTAGCACACAACTCCCCTTTTTTCATCTTTCCCTTAGTAGGGGATTGGGGAGCTACCTCCATAGAAGCAAGTGAATCAGGAAAAAAGTCCACATCCCCCTCTAAATCTAACTCTTTTTCCAAAATCAGTTTCCTTTTCTTTGCTTTTTTGCTGGTCAGTTCCTCTTTAGAAGCAATCTCATACTCCTTCACAGGCTTAGACTGTTTACCCTTCAGGGTAATAATTGGCTTAGCCACCTCTAGGTTCTTTGCATACTCAGAGAAAAGAAGGATTAACCCCACATGTAAAACAAGACTTTTAGGGGTTTTCTTATGATCCTTAAGACCTGAATCTAGAGACATCAGGAGATAATACGGGAAGGAAATCCTCTTCTTATGTCAAAAGTGATTGAGCAAGATGAAGTAGTATGCATTGACTGCTAAGAAGTGACCTTCCAAGGTTATGAAACACATTAGCTCTTCTGCAACATCTCCCCACAATGCCTTAAGAGAGATTCTCTGGTAACCTCAACTCCTTGCAGTCCTCAAATCCTTAGCTTCATCTCCCTTGAAGAAGATTTGCATTGCGGTCTGTGACTCCTTATCTCTAAAAACTTTCATACCATCTATAGCTTGACCAATAATATTAGCTATAAATTCTTCATTGACATCAAACTCAGTTCCATATAGCTTCAACACCCTATCATTCCATCCTTTAGCAAATAGAGTCGTAACCTAAGGATTATTTCCATGTAACTTCTCCAGGTAAGGAGTTAACCCTCCTTTCTCCAAAACCTACCAAACCTCCTTCTTAGCAGCTTCGCACGAGAAAGGTTTCGCGTGATTTCTATCTCCACCCATATCGACAAAATTAGTAGAAGGTAACAACTTGAGGGATCTATACATGGTGTAAGGAAAAATATGGAAGAGAATCCTAGGAACTCCCAGAATCCATGTGAGAATTGAAATGAAATAGAGGAGATTAAAGAACATTGAGTTCCGTTCCCTATGGAACCCAACCCTCGTACCATTCACTTGATTCAAATCTAGCTTACCATCCTTTCTCATAATAATCAACCACATGAAGAAAGACATGCATGCCACCAACCATAATGAGAACTTAAGACAATTAAAATCGCCCATCATGGTTAATAGTTGCAATAGCCTCTATAGGAAGAGGGTCATTCAAATCCCATTCCCTAACCTCTCTAACTCCAATATTAGTGAAGATGTCCGCTAGACCATTACCCTTTCTCAAAATGTGCGAGATGTAACATTCATCAAAAGATTTCAAAATATTAATAAAATATCTTATCAAAGACTCAATAGTCCAAGAGGGGGGAACACAATTTTTAAAATTATTAATGATATTCAAAGAACCCCCCTCCAACCAAAATTTCCTATAGCCTTTGATTTGCGCCAACTTAAGACCATGATAGGATGCAACCGCTTATGGAGGTGTTACAATTATTTTCAAAGTATGGTTTTCAATTTTTCTCACACTCTTTGAACTCCTATGCCCAATGGATATACAAAGCTATGGGTCCTATGAGTTTTAGTAGGTAAAACACCCTCAAAGGTCACCAAGAATGTTGTCTATTTTTTAATAGTCATCAACATTCATTAAATGTTTAGGTTAAATGGTTTTGCCTTGAGTTATTCCCTTTAAAAGAAAGTGTTGATATTTTTATCCTTAAGTAAAGCTTGCAAAGGAAATATTTTTTATAAACTTATCTCAAGTCTCAAAACCTATTCCCAAAAAAAGAAGGAAAGCTTCACATTACATGCAAGGTAGGGAAAATTTCTTGATTGAAGTTTTAGCTTTTCTAATCTCGAGTTATTCTTTGAGATTTATAGGGTTTTATCATGAGGAAACTATTCTTCCTTCTTGCAAAGTTCAATAGTGACCATCAATACTTTTAGTTCATTAAGTTTATTGTAGAGTAGATTGGGTGTTGGATTTTCTTGTGGAAGACAAGGAGTTAAAGTTCATTGCAGAGCCTTGAGGTCATGATATTTTAGTCATGCCCAACCATGTAGAGTTAAAGATGTGGAGTTCATATGAACATGCCTGTATTTTTAGTCCTCTTGAAACCCTTACATTATCATCTATTTTTCCCTTCAAGTCTCAAGGTTTCTTCAAAGTTTTTGAAATGATGAATGCAAGAGAAGCCATGAAAGGCAGAACCTGAGGAAGATTGCATCAAACCATCTGAGGAAAATAACATTTCATACATAAATAGTCTTAGGAGAAAAAAAATATTAACACTCCATGATGCAAAGGGTGTAGAAGAGATTTGGAGATTATTTTCCTTATATTTCCATAAGCATTATTATGACTCTTTCAATCTCTCCAGGTTATTCCTCCATATATTTTTTAAGAAGGTAACTCGATAAAGGATTTGTCATGGTTACAGGGGATACATTGTCATATTTGAAGTGTATATGGACAATGAAAGGATAGTCAATGTAATGAAGATTCATCAATGACATATCATCATGCAGGAGCATTCATGAGTTAAGGTAGTCCAAGAGAAGGAAAATTCAAAAGGAAAAGTAGATCTATGATGGTAAATTGTCACTTCAAACATCCCGCATGATAGTTAATGATGAAGGATTATCCAAAGGGGAAATTTTATAAAATGAAAACAAGATAAATGAAAGTGTTGCTGGGGATTTGAAGGAGATTGAAGATAGTTCATGTAAAAAACCTACGACAGTGACAAAAGGACAATGGTATGAGGAGATGAAAAGCTAGGGATAGTCATTTCAAATGAAGATAGGACAACCAAATGATCAAGGATAGAGTTATGAAAATTGTAAGTTTTAAAAGCACCATCAAAACCTCAAGTTTCAAAGGATAGTCATAAATTTTTCCTATAGTCATGAGAAAGATCGAAAGATATTCATCATAAAGTTTCGACCTTGTATGGTAAAAGCGTTCCTTTAAATTTTCCCTGAAATTGAATTTCTCCATCTCCTTTACACCAAATAGGATATAATCCTCGACACTAGGAAGTAGCTTTATAGTTATGAATGAAGAGCTGAGGTGACATAATTCCCTCCTCTTCTGAGTATCTCCCCCTGCCCCCCCTTTTTTTGGGAGAATGATTATTTCTTTCCTTTAACCAACTGGCGTTATTGGTGCATGGATGTAAATTAATTATATGTTTAAAAGTGAATCTTTTTTTGTCTATTGGTTGTCATTCCTCCTCTTCTATACCATCCCCATGATGACTTTTAATGGCTCAAAAATTCATATGATGGTTACAAAAAAAAAACTAACTTCATGAAAATTAAAAGAATGGTGTGGGACTTACTCAAGTTCCCTTAATTTAGCTTTCATTTTTTCCATGCAAATAAATGCATACTCACCCACCTCATACATGCAAATAATATTTATTATATAAACATATTGTTATTTACCTTTATTATATTAGTAAATATTTATTAGTTATTTTGAATCCAAGCATGTATAAAATGAAGTTTATTTATTTATCATTGTTTTATTTTGTTAATATGTTTGCAAATAATCATATAATACTCGCAATTGATTTTATTTACCTAATAATTAAATCATCAAGATAACATGATATAATAGATGAACCTCGATCAGTAGAAGAGGCATTAGGTATGAATGATGCATAATCTTAGAAGATTGCTATGGATGAATAAATGACAACTTTGAAAAAGAATGATACATGAGATGTTGTACCATTTCCTGAAGGATGAAAACCTATTGGTTGTAAATGGGTGTTCAAGAAAAAGATTGGTTTAGATGGAGGTATTGAGAAGTACAAAGAAAGGTTGGTTACAAAGGATTACTCTCAAGAACCGAGGGTGTTGATTATGGTGAGATATTTTCTCTAGTTGAAAAAATGACATCCATTATATTTTTGCTTTCTATTGCTACTACTTATGATTTAGAGGTTGAACAAATGGATGTGAAAATTTCTTTCCTTCATGGTGACTTGGAGAAGGATATTTATATGACACAGCCAGAGCACTACATGGTGAAAGGTAAAAGTAAGTTGGTTTGCAAATTGAAGAAATCTTTGTATGGCTTAAAATAGAGTCCTAGGATGTGGTACCAAAAATTTGATACATATGTGTTGAGTTTGGGATTTGAGTGTTCTAAATTAGATCATTGTGTTGATTATAAAATTGATGGTGATCGTTTCCTGTTTATTGCATTATATGTTGATGATATGTTATTTATTGGTAGAGGGAAAGGTATGATTTCAGAACTAAAATCTCAACTTGCTGCTAAATTTGAAATGAAAGATCTTGGCGTAGCTAAACACATTCTTGGAATGGAAATCAAAAGAGATAGAGTGAACAAAAAGCTATGGCTTGGCCAAAGCAAGTATGTCAACTCAATTTTATAGAGGTTTGATATGCAAGAATGTAGACCATTGTGTGTTCCTATTTTAGTTGGAACGAATTTATTTATTTCAGATTGTCCAACATCTCCATCAGAGATGGAAGACATGAGAAAAGTGCCTTACTAGAGTGTAGTTGGAATTTTGATGTATGCTATGGTTTGTACTAGACTAGACATTGCCCAAGTAGTGAGAATTATTTCCAAATATGTCTAATCCTGATAGAGTTCATTAGGATGCAATTAAAAGAGTCTTAAGATATTTGTGTGGTACCTCAGATTATTCCTTATGTTATCATAGTAATATGACTGAAGACAATATTTCACTTGATATTCATGGTTATGTGGATTCAGACTAGGTAGGTGATGTTGATAGTAGAAGATCCACCAGTTCTTATGTGTTTACTTTATTTGGTGGTTCAATTAGTTGGATGAGTAAGTGATAGGTTGTGGTTTCTTTGTCCACTACTGAAGCAAAGTATATGGAAGCTACTCATGCTTGTAAAGAAGCTATTTGGCTTAAGAGACTATGTTTAGATATTAGAATAAAACAAGGTGCAGTGACAATTTATTGCAATAGTCAGAGTGCGATATGTCTAGCCAAGAACCAAATGTTTCATGCCAGGATCAAGCACATTGATGTACAATATCATTTTGTTAGAGATATGGTCGAAGATGGAAGGGTGAAGCTAGTTAAGGTAGATATTTTGACGAATGTTGTTGATTATTTAACTAAGCATGTGAGTATAGAGAAGTTTAGATGGTGTTTAGAGACTATGGGCCTTTCGGCCCCTAGAAATCAAAGATGATGATGACACCTTCCGTTGTCCTTGCAAGTTGTTCAACAAGTGGGAGATTTTTTGGGAAAATGTGTCTCAACCTTGCAATTATATATGATTTATTGATAGGATGTATGTTTGAATGTGGCAATTGATCATGCAAATACTGTACACTCATAACAAGACATGGGGTTCAGGGCATGGCTTTGAAAAAAATTTCACTGACACGTCAAAGTTTTTTCCTATTGACACATTAGGGTTTTTTTCCGTTGACACACCAAGGTTTTTTTCCGCTGACATGCCAAGATTTTTTCATTAAAACGCCAAATAAAAAATGACCTTGTAAAACCCTAATTTTAGAAGGTTCCAAAAAGCTTTTTATAAGCGGATATAATGTATGTAGATGAGGTGTATTCTGAGAGTTTGATAGTAGTCAGATTTTCTCTTGATCTTTGGTGGTGATACTCCTATGAGAAGCTTTCTTTGCAAGTATATTGTAATCTTTTGATTTATGAATAATATATTGGGTGAATTTTAGAGTGTGGGTTTTTTCTCTTGAAAGGGTTTTCCCCACGCAAATCTTTGTGTTGTGGTAAGCATGATATTTGTGTTTAAGTTTTTGTAACTGTTAAAGATTTGTAAAAGTTTTGCATTATTCTCCTCTCAAGGTTACTGTAGGAATTTGTTCTGTTACCTTAGTTTCCTTACAGGTAGTAATATCTTCATCTTCATACATCCTTAGGGTTTTAAAATTGTCTTTGTAGTCTTTCATCTTTACTTGTTTAACCTTATCATCTCCTTCATAAATTCTCTTAAACTTTGTCCAGATCTCTTTTGCAATTTTGAGGCTTATCACATTCCCAAGCTTTGAATAAGAAAGTCCACTCACTATAAAATTTATTGATTTTCCATTATTCTCATATTCATTGATCTCCTCATCACTTGGTGGACCAACAACATGCATAGCATATCATTTTTTAACTAATTTCCAAACACCAAACCCAAGAGAGACCGTAAAGGATTCCATCCTAGCTTTCTAGTAAGAATAATTCAATCCATCGAACATAAGCAATTTGATACCCTTCCTATGCACCATATGGATCCACCTCAAGCCATTAATATTCTTCCAAGGAACCACAACTCTGATACCAATTGTTAGATGCATAGGAAAATTGAGAGGGGGTGAATCAGTTATATATTAAAAAAATTAACCCCTCGTCAACATTCAACCCTTTTTAGCCTTTAAACCCTTATCATAGTATAATGTAAACATATAAAACAACAATGCAAACCAAACACATAAGAACACTAGATTTATGTGGAAAACCCAAGAAAGGAAAAACCACAGTAAGGATTAGCTCACACATATATGAATAGAAACACTGAATCTAATTAGGTTCACTTCCAAAAGGACTCACTATTTGAAAGAAAGAAGAATAGAAGAAGAATGTTATAGAGAGATTCAATATCTCAAATAAATAAGAGAAATCCACCATTACAACTCTATTCCATCTACAACCTTTGGCTCATGGCCTCTAATAACTTCAAGCACACTAAAGATGTAGACACCTTATGCTCACTGCATCTGGAGTCATGTAGGCATTAAGCTTGCACTTAGATCACCATACTTGATCACATTCATATCTTTCACACTTTCCACACACTCAACACAAAATCTATCTTACATTTATACTATTTGTGACCTAAACAATCTCAATTAGGTTGACCTTAATAAAAAATATGCACCTCAAATGTGCAACACCAAAATAGGCTAGTATAAAAAACCTATGCAATGGAAGAAGTGAAGGAAGACCACACCAAGGGTTAACTAGTACCCAAATCCACATCACCACACTACTCAACACATCCACAATCCATGAGGTACCTCCACAAATAGTGCTAGCATCTTAGGTCAGCCAAACCTAGACTAACACTACAAGCGACAACATACATGCTTCTCTAGGTCTAAAAATAACGTGTGGAACACACAACAAAAATTCAAAAAATTCACACAACATTCCAACATCATTAGAATATTCTACAACACTACCACAACCATCTGAAACAAATATTACTTTCATCCTATTCATTAGGATGCACTACCACTAAAATCCAACATACAAATTGAACTTGCAAAGAAATTCGACACCAAAAACTATGAGGGAAGATAAATAAAACAATATAAGCATGTTCCAAATCTGCAAGACAAGAAACAACAACATGGATAAATGCGGAGCAATCTCATTTCTCCTAGACAACCTTTTACATAGACAAAAACTATCAACCACAAATTTCACTGTAGAACAATCCAAAACTTGAAACTCTAGATATAGAACCTCTGAACACCTCTGATCATCACGTCCAAACCACACAAGTATAGCTTTAACCATGAAGAAATGAAGAGCACAACACTAAACACACCTCTGTCACACTACACACTATTTTATTCAAATTTTCTCAAAAGCACTTGGAAACCAAGTGAACTTATTGAAACTGAAACACTTATCCATCACAACCATACAAGACATAAATGATAGCATCACAACACCTTCTTATATTCTTATCAAACCACAACACATACATACTAGCACCAATACTTGACAACACTAACAATCTCTATATTGTTGACATCAATGACAACATCAACAACATACTTTGAACAATAGGAATGCGATATACAATCTTTAGCTACAATGAGGCAAGATTTTAACAATAATAAAAATTTATATTTTTAAAGAAAATAATATTTTAAGGGAAAACTAAGCTTCAATAAAAATAAAAGAAGTTATTCAAAAAGAAAACCACCTACAAATTAAAACCCAAGAAATGTTCTCAAAGGGAGTAATAACAAAGGATGGCTTAATAGGATCAATCTAAGAGCTAATAATATAATAGTAATTCCACCATGATCCAATAAAATTAGAAATGATACTCCAAGGATCTAATATCATGAAGACCACTAGGTGGGTGTTTTATGTGTGATGGGAATCACTATGCTAGATATTTCCCTAAGGTGTAAGGACAAGTTAGGGAAAATAAACCTTAATAGGAACATCTACAATGAATTTATGTAGTAGTAGGAACTATTAGACTTATTTTTATATTATTCCTATTGAGATTATAGGTATTCTTTCAATCTTACTTGTCTCCATAATAGTAGACATAGGATCATCAAAATATTTAATTTCTATTGAAATTATGAAAAGAATGTCTTTAAAAGTTAGTCACATAGAAATATCATTGACTATCTAGTATGGGTGTAATAATATTATGTAAGGAATATTTTTTTGAACACTTCAATTCAAAATTATAAAATTAGAATAAAAGTTTCTATGTATGTGACACCCCTAGGATCTCATGATGTAATCATTGTAATGAGTTGGTTAGAAAATTATCAAGCAATTTTGGATTGCTATAAATAATAGTAGAATGTATATGTGATGAAGGAAATAAAATAAATTTGGAAGCAATCTATACACCTATAATTGTTGAAATGATATTGGTAATGTAACTAATTAAATCAAGAAGAAAATAAGTCAAATTGTTCAAGGTTACACTATGTAAGAAGAGGAAAAGGTCACCCCAACTTAAAAAACCTCTTTCTTAAAAAATTTAAGGATATTTTTCCTCAGGTTTTCCTGATAATACCTCCTAAATATAAGTTTGACTTTTATACTAAAATTTTACTTAAATCTAAATTTTTAGCCAAAGCCCAAATGCAAGTGTTAGAATTACTGAACACAATATAAAATTACAAGAGCTACTAGACAAGGGAATAAAAATCCAAGTGTGTCAACTTAGGGAGCACCACTTATTTCATAAAAAAAGGAATGAAACACTAAGGTTATGCATATATTACAAACTTTTAAATAAAGTAATGGTAAATAATATATATATGTTTGGGTCATGTCAAAGGCCTATTTGATCAAGTGAAAGGATAACTTTTATTTTCAAAACTTGATGTTTGATCACCAATTAAGAATCAAGGAGGAGATATTTCAATAAATACCTTTAAAAACATAAATGTTATGAATTCATAGTTGTACCAAGTGCCTTGACTAATATACCTATTACTTCTATAAGTTATATGAATACTATTTTATATGATTATTTAAATAAATTTGTTGTAGTGATATTAAACTATATCTTAATCTATTCCAATAACAAAAAAGAGCACTTAATACACCTCCAATTAGTTTTGAAAGGTTTCTAAACATAAGTTGTATGGTAAACTATCAAAATGTCTTTTCTTTGAGAATAAAATTTATTACTTAGGGAATATTATATTTGTAGAAGGAATTCTAGTAGGTCTTGAAAAGATCAAAGTTATAATTGTATGGATAATTTGTAAAAATGTGTTAGAAGTAAGGATTTTTATGGATTTAGTAGGGTATTATAAAAGGTTCATAAAAGGGATCTCTTAAATTGACAACTATATTAAATACTATAAGTAAGAATACAATATTATTATGGAAATAATGGCATGATAAAAGATCTATAATTTCTAAAAAATTAACTATGGATCCTATCTTAATAGTTCTAAATCCTAATGGTCACTTTATTGTTATCTATTCTTCTATAGAAGGATTAAGAGTACTTATGCAAAAAAAAAGGTATGATTACTTATGACTATAGAAAATTAAAGACACATGAAATTAATTATGTGCCTTATAATCTAGAGTTAGCATCCATTATACATTCTCTACAAAAATGGAGATATTTCCTCTTGGGAAAACTTTTTGAGTTAAAAGATTAATAATCAAAGGTTAGAGTGTATTAAAAAGAATTAATCCAAGATAATAAATATGGTTAGAGTGTTAGAGTGAATATGAATTTAAGATTGAATATATTAAGGGTAAAGAAAATAATTGGTAGTTGATGTAAGAAGAAGGATGCACCTTATTGAAAATAAACTTTTAAAACAACTTTAAAGATAAGTATTTGTTGAATAAAATATGAACCTTGGCATGAGAAAGCTAGTACATATTTAGGGGTTATCCCAACTAATCCAGTGTTTGTAAGGTATGTATTTAATAGGGACGAGTTTCTTAGATATTATAAAAAAATAAAAAATTTTAATATCAAAGAAATTAAAACTTTAATTATATATGAATCTCACAATGCTCCTCACTTAGAGAATACATGAATAAATAATTACTTAGATCTTAAGAGGTTTAACTTTTAGCTATGGATGAAGAAAGATATATAGTTCTCCTTGTAAAATATTTGGATTGTCAAAGTGTTAAGACTAAACATAATCATCTACTAGGTTGTTATATCTCCATGACATACCACATCATAGGCGACAAGTCATTGGTAAGGGTTTAGTATAAGGATTTACAATAACACCATACACACATAATATAATATTGTTGGTACTAAATAAAATTAGAAGAGTAGCCCATTTAATACCATGTAATTTAATTGATGATGCCCCAACATTTGATAATAAATTTATAAATGAAATATTTAGGGAACATTGGGTTCTTAAAAATAGTGTATTTGATAAAGATTTTTGAAGACTTTGTAGTCAACTTTGAGATCTCAATTAAAATTTAATACAATTTATCATCATGAAATAAATGGATAGATAAAGAGGACAAATCAAATTGCGGAGGATTTTATATGTATGTACTATATGGATCAATAATAAAAGTGGAAATAATATCTCCTAAAATATTTCCAACCTACCTTGGTGAAAACTTCATTTGAACCATTATATGAAAGTGGCATGCTTTGCACACACACACCCCATTTTTTCTTTGACAAAATGTAGACCCCATATTTTATTTTATTTTTTATTTTTTCGTCTTTCCTTGAATTCCTTGTTCCATCCATGCTCATGGAGAAGGTGTCTATGTGTAAAATAATGGCCAAGATCCTTCATTTTTCATTTTTTTCCAATTTTTATTGTTTTGCTACTGTTTACCTTAGAAAATTTGATATTTCCAAAATTTTCTTGACTCTCAACTCCTTTATGTATTTTTGTAGAAGTTGAGAAAGCCAACTTCACAAACCTCGAAGATCACTTGCATGCAAATAACTTGTCACAAAAAGGAAGAGATGGAGACAAAAAAGCAAGGGTGCTCTTCAAGCTTCAAGAGAAATTGTATTAATAGAGTTATTAAAATACAATTGATACAAAATCCTTTAAAAAGGCATAAGCATGCACAAACCTAACTTGAGCAAAAAGATAGCTCAACTAGATAAGGATAACTAAATGCAACCTAGGAATTAAAATAATGCTTAAGTAAACTTATGCAAGTGTAATTAAATAATTAATTACACCAACACTCCCCCATAAGTGCAACTTAGGGAGAAGATTATTATGTAAAAGATGCAAAGATGCAAAAGATGGGTCCTAGCAACAAGGCCATGTTAGGTACCCATGCACAAATGAAGAATCTCTCACAAATAGAGAAAAGGAGAAAAACCTTGTGGGAGAAAACTCCTCTCCAAAAGAGAGAAACACAAGACATGAAGAACATCATAGAAGTAGGAAGAAGCTACAAACAACTATCAAAAATGATTGCTATGGTGCCAAAGAACCTCCTCTAAAGATAGGATGATCAAGATCAAGAAGAAAATAATCTGCATGAGTTCCCCCAACGACACTACTCGAATCAGATGGAAAACAAAGGCAAACACCTAGAATGAAGATACAGATGGCACAAGTACCAATAGTCTGAAGAACACTGATCAATTGAGAATGGAAGATTCCTTCCAAGGTGAAACAAAGGAAGAATTAGCATGAATAGTATAATACCCCCATAATACTGATTGGGATAGCTTGATAGATCCATTGAAATGTTGTGTAACACTCTGTAGTGCATGAAGGAGAAGAAACAACATCTAAAAGTGCACAAGAAAGCACCTACAACTAAAAAAGTGGTGTGCAAAACAAAGCACACATGCATGAGGCTAGAATCATATGGATCCACTATTGTCATGGAGGGACACTCACCAGACAAAGGTGTGATAGAAAAAAAAGGCACTACACAACCCCCCCATGGCACTTTATAAGACAGTGCAAGTACAAAATATGGCACAATCTTATGTACAAAATCCCCAAAATACATGTACAAAGGTGTGACACTTTATCATAGTGCGTTTATATAGAAGATTACTTACAAATGATGATCAAAATGCCCACAAAGGACAAAATACTAGAAATACATAAAGAACAGCCAAAAAAAAAGCAACCCATGCAAACGAGAAGTTCCTAGGAGCTAATATGTCCAGGTAATTCACTAGAGTGTGAAAAAAAAAAAACTAAATAAAATGTAGCTGAAGTGAAATCTAGAAAAATTGCATGGATGGAACTGAAGAGCTCTGAAAGACGGTTCCAACGTTGTTGAGATTGGAAAAAAAGGAGAAAGTGGCCAAAATTTATGAGCTCAGGATTGAAAAAATATCCTCTAACTTCAACAGACTATAGAATGCACCAGAAGTAGAAACATGTGATGAAACCCACACCACTAGAAAGTTGGGGAAACCAGCTTTTCGATGATATCTCATTTTCCAAAAAATGATATCGTATACAAAAGTTATGGCCAAAAGAAAAAATAGCTCCCTATAGACCATAGAAGGGGTCAAAGGGGCCAGGTACAAACGTCTGTACCAATGACGTTAGCAGAATATTTTGGGAATATTCCCCTGCAACGGAAAAAAGTCTAGCCCCTGGAAAAATTGATGATGAAGGAATATGCCCTGTATCGATCGAAATATTCTCTAAGTGGTGGAGCTGGCTAGAAATATCACTGGTATATTCTCTGTCACCTAAATAAATAATGGTCGCCTAGAAAAAAATGACCCCCAAAGAATTCATAGACCGTTGGTAGATTATAGGGTTGCAGACAAAATGAAAAACTGGCCCTTGTTAATGTCCGATACAACCATTGGCCTGGGATAGCCGGTCAAAGAATTTGAAGCGATGCAGGGAAATAAAAAATGTCGCTGAAAAACCATAGAATGCCACTAGGAATGAGGTGGTGACCGCCGGGGGAGTTAGGACCGCCTGAAAAATCAGGAGTTGCCGACAGAAAGAAGAGATCGCTGGTATGGAGGAAATTTCCAATAGGAAGAACTAAAGCCGCCAAGTGGTATGAACAGGGCCAGTGGTGGCAGGTCTATACAACTGCTGAAGTGGTAGGGTACTATGTACCCTTAACAATAAAAATTGCGCCCTCCTTTTTGAAAAAAAATTCACCCAGTTTTTTTGATGATTTTTTTTGGAAACAAAACAAACTTTACAATTATATTATTTAAAAAAAAAAAATTTGACCAAAAAAAGTCAGAAAATAAAAACAATTTACCAAGTCGGGAGGAATTTTTTTCTCGATCCACGTGCAGATGTACGAGGCCATACAGGCAAAAAAAATTTGCCTCTTGGATCAATTGTATCCAAAATGGACAAATGAATAGTCATTTTTGGGGTTTTGGACCGCTGCGGACTCAATGGCAAGGTTTGTTTGGACTCAAAAGGCTCCAATCAAATAGGTATGCCCTGGATCAAAAGAGACAAACTCCAAACCCTCGAAGCTCCAAAAATCTTTCAAAAAACATGAATAGGAAGCAATAGGTTTGGAGCTTTGATACCATATAGAAGTTGAGAAAGCCAACTTCATAGGCCCCGAAGATCACCTACATGCAAATAACCTATCACAGAAAGGAAGATATGGAGACAAAAAAGCAAGGGTTCTCTGCAAGATTCAAGAGAAATTATATTAACAGAGTTATTAAAATACAATTGATACAAAAGCCTTTACAAAGGCATAAGCATGCACAAACCTAACTTGAGCAAAAAGATAGATCAACTAGATAAGGATAACTAAATGCAGCCTAGGAATTAAAATAATTCCTAAGTAAACTTATGCAAGTGTAATTAAATAATTAATTACACTAACATATTTAAGCCTCATTTTTCCTACCATTAGCTACTGATCTAATAAATTTCCATGTGGGTCACATTTCTATCAAAATTTTCTAATTGTTGTTCTCTTTTATCTCCCATATGCCTATTAAGTGTTAGAGATTGAAAAATATCCAAAAAATTCTAAGTGTGGAAGTTTCTAGATTAATGTATATGGATCTATACAAATTTTTAAAATTTTGGGCTTAGCCCTATTTTTGTTCCTTTCAAGAAGTTTCCCTAATCCATGATTCCCTATTTTTTTATATTTTATATCTATTGGGATCAAAGTTTCAAATACATTGGTGGTTAAGTACTTGAGGTAAAAGTTGTAATATTTTTCACTCATGATAAGGAATAAAAGTCATCCATTTCCTTCACTTCTCAAATCTTTAACACAAAATTATATATTTGTTTATCCTTCTTAAGAAATTTATCTAAGCATGAGTCATGTTGCATCCCTAACACCCTATCTTTGAAAAGTTATACAATCATTTAAAATCTCATGAGGTATGCCTATATTTGGGATCTTTTAGGATGTTTTAAACTTCTAGTATCCAAGGTTAGGTTCCTTGGTATATATATTTTTAATTTATTAACATGTAACACAAAAATTCAAAAATTGTATCATAGGTCACCAAAATCCTTTGACTACAAATTCAATTGAAGGCCATTGAAATCCTTTAATTATTGAAACCCCAATCAAATATCGTTAAAATCCTTGGACTCCTAAGAACTTGATTGAAGGCCATCAAATTCCTTTGAATCCCAAAACCTTGATTGGGGGTTATCGATTTCCCTTAATCTCTATATCTTTGAAAAAACTCTTTTAAAGTTTATTGATTTCTTTCACCTCCCAAAAACCCAATAGGTATGTTTCAAAGTTCATATATTTCACCTATCAAGGGGGAGAATTTTGAAAGGTTAATCTTGGTATCGATGGACCTTGAAACATTATCGATAAAGGAGATGTCTTATTGAAATTAAAAAATAGAAATAGTTGAGTTCTATGGGATGCCAAACAATACACAACTAAAAAAAGAAATTGATTTTTATAGGACAACTAGATGCTCACAGTTGTAGCAACACTTTTCAATCAAACACATGGAAGGTGACAAAGGGGGACTTGGTAGTTTCCAGAGGAAATAAATTAGGAACTTTGTATTTGTTGGAGAGTCACATTGAAGTGGGAGCTACAATGGCAATTGTGGACAACAACTAAGAGATTTGGTACAAGAGACTCACTTATATGAGAAAAAAGGGTCTTGATATTTTGCATAAAAGAGGTCAACTCCTAGGCCTGAAATCAATTGATTTGGAGTTATGTGATCCTTGCATATCTGGAAAACAAAGTAGGATCAAATTTTGTACCAAAGGACATGATTTGAAGACAAGGCCATTGGATCTTGTGCACTTATATATTTTTGGTCCCATAGAGATTACACCAATTGGTGGGTCTAATTTCTTTGTTACTTTTTTAGATGAGTGCACAAGAAAACTTTGGGTTTATATGCTAAAATGAAAACATAAAGTCTTTATCATGTATTTAATTTTTTTGAAGCACTCCTAGAAAATTAGACCATTAATAAAATCAAATGCATGGTGGAGAGTTTTTCTCATTAATAATAATAGAGTTTGAAGAATTAAAATTCTTCCTTTCACTCTTCAAGGAATGGTGTAGTAGAGAAGTTGAATAGAACAATCTTGGATATGGCTCATAGTATGCTCTCTTACGCTAGTTTGGAAAAATAATTTTGGGTAGAGGCTATCAATACAACTATTTATTTGATTAATAGAGCTTCATCTTATCGATTAGATTTTGATATTCCAAAAGAAAAGTGGTTGAAACATAAAATTTCTTATAACCATTTGCGATTGTTTGGATATAAGACCTTTGTTTATATTCCTCAAGAAAAATGAATAAAACTCGATGTCAAATCTAAGAGATTCATTTTCGTTGGATATAGAGATTAGAAATACCACTATAGGTTGTGGGATTTGATTTCTTAATAGGTGACTGTAAGCCTGTTGTGCAGTTTTCGCACACACGCCCCGCTGAAAGTAGGGACCCTATTTTTCTTTTGCTCTTGTTGTTTTGGCCCTTTGATTTTGAGGATTTGAATTGCCTTGGCATGATCTTAAAGTGTTCATCTTGCTTTCCTAAGTGTTTTCCCTAAGTTGCATGTTGAAAATCTTAAGTTGTAGGCAAAGTTCAGGTTTTTACCCAAGTTCGGGATTTTCCGCCCCATCCAGATTTTTCCAGATTTCATTCAAACTCTGGCCAAACATGGTGGTTCAAAAATATTGGTTCCCCGCGGAAATCCGCCTAGACCGGATTTTTTTGAATTTTTTCTTTACCATTAGGTTTCCGAACTTCTCCAACTTGTCTTGCTTTGTGCGATTTGTGAGGGTTGTATTTAATCAATCTTTGGGGATTCTTGTGCCATTATGCTCTATCATTTGCATTCTATTGAGTTGAGGAGTTTATTCTTTGCAAATTGTTGGATTTGGTGGTGATTTCTTGGGTATTATTGTTGTTATTCTTTGTTGAGCGCCAATAAATTGTCATTTGTTATTTTTGAGATCAATTTCCACTTCATCGAATGGTATGTACATGTTTCCATGCTTTGATTGATGAATGAAAGTAGTGCTTTGGCGTTATAAGCTTGTTCTGTGCATTCATGGTTGAAATTTAGGGTTTCATGCCTAGGGCATCGCCATTTCTTCTCGGTTTGCTTTTGAGTGAGCCTAGAATTCGAAGAAGATATGTAGGAGGTTCAAGTTAAGCTGGTTCCATACCCAGAGTCCTCAAATTTGTGATCATTCGATCAATTTGAGCGAATGTGGTTGCAGGAAAATGATGGTATTTGATCTTCACGAAATTCCTCTTTGGCCGAAATTCCCTGACTTTCCATTTTCTCCTAATTTCCCTGAAACTTGTAGTTTTCTGGAGTTTTACCTGCTTCACGGATTTTTGCTCCCTCTGAATTTTCCCAAAATTCCAGTCATCTCTTCATTTTGTGGAATTTTGTGGATTTTTGATTATTTTTGCAAAAATCTATCCTGGGTGGATTTCTCTGAAACTTTGTTGAGGACAAAGAATTGTGAGATGGCATGACTTGTTAACAAATGATTATGCATTTTATGATTAATTTGAGCTATTTTGGAGATCTCTCATGTTGTTTCTTGGTTGATAATGATCGGATTATGTTACTAATGGGTGCTTTCATGCTTATTTCGCCAGAATCTGTCTGGCTAGGATTTTCTCAAAATTCCCCTCTAGCCTGGATTCTGCGAAGGGCTTGAAATCCTGAATTGTGAAGATTGCGCTTTAATGATATTTCTGGGTTGATTTCGATCTGTGTTTGAATTTATTTGGATGATGAATATGTTATTGATGATGGGATAATTCTTCATGTTATAATGGATATTATTGATGGTGGTCTTTGCTGAGTGCAGGTTGAATTCAATCCAGGTCGTCAAGGAAGTTCTGGAGATGAAATTAATTCGATTAAAGGAGAAATTCAAGTATTGGTTACTACACCCCTTGGCCAACTTGGAGGGAATTCTTGATAGTATAGGATAAGGAGATACATACTTAGGATAAGGAGGGAGGTAGTTAATGCAAGGCTACATTGGAATTTGTGCTTCACTATTATTTTCCATGCCTTGGTCTGAATTACATTGAAGATCCCAAGCCGACCTGGATTGAGTTCATGCATTTAATGCCTATTTTATCTAATTTTGAATTCTCCTTGGGCCGACCTGTTTTATGACCATTTATTATTGTAAACATTAGTTGGGCTGAATTGTTTGTGGCTATTTTATGATTGTAAACCCTTGCTAGGCCAACGTACTTTGGGGGTTCTCTATAAATTTGGCATTTCACCTCATTTGTAAGATATAGATACACAGATAGAGATAGTTTTGATACAAGAGCGAATTAGGTAGTAGAGAAGAGGTAAAATTTAGTTCATTCTAAGCAAATGCTATAACAAAACATTGTAATTGTTGCTGAAATTCAGTGATTCAATACAATTGAAGACATTGTGATTTTCTGGTGATCTCTTTTGTGTTGACTTATCTTGCATGGTTCTTATGGTTCTATCTTTTAAATTGATCAGGGTTATTACATGTATGCTAGATCTGATTCAATGGTGTTTATGATTTGATGCTTGAAGTGTTTACAGTAGTCCCTGGTCCATACTTTTTGCAGCTAGCTAATTGTTAGTTGCTTTGCAAAGTTAGCCTGGACCTTTATATTCATTGTGCTTAGTTCAATTGTGGAGATTTATTTGTTTCAATTGCAATTGGGTTGTCTTGGATGAATGTTCATAATTTGAAAATCTTAATACCTTAGAAGATTGTGTTGGTGTAATTAATATTTAATTACACATTTGCATAAGTTTACTTAGGCATATTTAATTCCTAAGTTTTAGGTTCTTATCTTTATATTTTGAGCTATCTTGTTGCTCAAGATAAGATTAGGGTTTGCATATTTGCTTTTATAAAGCAAATCATTATCATGTAATTATTGAATTCTTGAATAATGATGTTGCACATCTTTTTGCAATAGCCTCTACTTTTTCTGATTTTCTCTTCTGTGGAAGGTCTTTTCGGTTTGTAAATCTGATCTTGGTTTCTAATATGGTATCAGAGCCTTGATTTGCAGCCCCTTCTCAGATTTTTGAGAAAATCATTGCAGGGTTCGTTTGGGATTCCTCGAGGGTTTCATACCTTGAGTTTGTCTCTATTTTTGGGTGCTCTTGCATGGTTACTTTTAGTGCATATTGGAGGAAATTTGAGCCCATTTTCGAGTCTAGGGCTATTGAAAAAGTCAAGATTGACTTTTGTTTCGCCTGATTCTGACATTTTATGCCAGAGTTATGAGGATTTGAAGATCTGTCAGATTTGGGAGTTACGAAGCTTCTGGTGCATTTTCAGGCAGATCGAACCTCGCCATCAGATCCAGAGCATCCGAGAGATGAAAAATGACATATAACATGCCCTATTTCAGCATCAATTGTTCGTGAGGAATTTTTTTTTTACCCAGCAGGCCGTACGACCTGCTAGGTATAGGGTACGATTTGCAGAGTTTAAAAAAAAAAATTCAAAAAATTTCTCTGCATTTACCTATTATTTTTTAATCGGGCTTTATTCAAAAATTTGTGGCAATTTATATTGTTGAGGTTTGTTTTTTAATTTTTTTTTTTTGTGGCAATATATGGTGGAAGTTTTTTGCAGGGGCTGTACCCCTGTCAGCCCCATTCGGCTGCCTGTGTTGGGTTTCCCACCCCGCCGGCCGTTCTGTTTCCTGCCCGCCGCTAGCCTTCTTTTCACTGGCCACACCACTAGCTATTCTGCTTTCTACTACCGACCGTTTTGCTTCCTACCACTGGCCACACCATTAATGACCTTCAACGTGTGCTCCCGCCAGCTCCTTTGCCGTCGCCCGTGATTCTTTGGGCAACCGGGGGCTCTGCTCATGGGGGTGGCACCGCGTCGGCTGCCAGCGTATCTCAGCCCCGCCGCTACCATCAATAGCTGGCTCTTTTTTTGCCATAGCCCTGCCCGTGGTCACATGGGGGACTATTGGCTAGCCCAAAAGGGGCTTATTTTTTGTGCCCACATAGCCTGTGAAAACCTTGATTCGCCTCCATACAACTGTTTTTTTCATTTTGGCATAACTTTTGATCCCAGAGGTGGATTTTTTGAAATGAGATATCACCGAAAGCTGGCGAGCCCAATTTTTTGATGGTGTAGTTTGTTTCCAAAAATTTTGCTGTTTGATGGGAGTTTTTTCCAGTTGAAGTCAGATGTTCAAATTTTGCTTCAGAGGGCATATCTTTTGACTCGATGATCCTTTTTCCGTCATTCTCGTGGCATCGGAAAGTTGATTCTGTCCTCTACATAGATTTGACATTAATTCATATTTTCTATTTATGCATGCATTAGCATTATCTCCTTTTACAATCATTGGGTTATTGTAATAAATGAGCTGAGATAAAGTTCCATCAGGGGGGTTTCTTGCATAATAAATCTGATTAGAGTGTGCATGCATTTTGATCTCCATATCCATTTTGATTTGTTGGTAGCTTGTATGGGTATATTTGGTTTCTTAGTTTCTTTTGGCCACATTTTTTCTCTTGCTTGACACATATTAGATTCACATCTAGTTCACACTTTAGATTGAGAGCCTATGGTTAATGATCCACATTGGATCCATCTTAGTTTGAGGGCCATGTTTTTATGGTTAATGTTCCAGAGTCTTCATGGTAATCCTTCCCATGGAAGAGTTTCAGTCATAGTTTGGCATCGACATCGAGATACATGACTTCTAGATTCTGTCATCATCTCATCTACTATTGCTTCATAGATTCCAGGGTTGTTCCAGTTTGTGAGTTTTCTAGTGTTCTGTGGCATCGGGTCTGTTGTCACATTATCATGATTCTATTTTTGGTTTCAGTTGTAGACAAAAGTATATTTCCTTTTAGATTGAGAGCCTATGGTTAATGATCCACATTGGATCCATCTTAGTTTGAGGGCCATGTTTTTATGGTTAATGTTCCAGAGTCTTCATGGTAATCCTTCCCATGGAAGAGTTTCAGTCATAGTTTGGCATCGACATCGAGATACACGACTTCTAGATTCTGTCATCATCTCATCTACTATTGCTTCATAGATTCCAGGGTTGTTCCAGTTTGTGAGTTTTCCAGTGTTCTGTGGCATCGGGTCTGTTGTCACATTATCATGATTCTATTTTTGGTTTCAGTTGTAGACAAAAGCATCTTTCCTTTCTTTCCAGATTGCAGTTCCAGTGTTACTCCATAGTGTTCTTCCAGTGCTTCTTTGCAACAATCATCTCATTATAGGGGGGTTTTGGCCCATTGGGTTTTCCTTCTCTCCCTCATCTTTTCATTTGTACATGAGTACCTGATCAGGCCTTGTTGCTGAGACTCATATTTGCATAATAATCTATTTCTCCCTAAGTTGTACTTATGGGGGGGTGTTGGTGTAATTAATATTTAATTACACATTTGCATAAGTTTACTTAGGCATATTTAATTCCTAAGTTTTAGGTTCTTATCTTTATATTTTGAGCTATCTTGTTGCTCTAAAAGATAAGATTAGGGTTTGCATCTTTGCTTTTATAAAGCAAATCGTTATCATATAATTATTGAATTCTCGAATAATAATGTTGCACATCTTTTTGCAATAGCCTCTGCTTTTTATGATTTTCTCTTCTGTGGAAGGTCTTTTTGGTTTGCAAATCTGATCTTGGTTTCTAATAGATTACACTGTTTCTGTAAGATTGCAGATTTATCTGGGTTAAGCAAGAATTAGTTTATGAGGGATTGGTCCATTTCAAGTATTTCATCATTTGCATTGTTAATCTTAGGAGTAGTTAAATTTAGGAATCTCTTTGAAACCCTAATCTTTTGTTATTTCTTTATCATTTGAGTTAGATTTAGGATTGAAGTATCATCATATTGCTAGATCTAATAAGTTCAAGATTCAATATTTGCTTGTAGTAAGGTCCCTTTGTGATTACCAAAATTTTCACATTTATCATTGAGTTGTTTATGCATTGTCAAGACCTAACATTAGAGACCTTGGGGTTATCTCTTGAGGCTTTCTAAAAGAGATTTACCTTTCAAGAGATAGGATTTCATATTATGTCCGAGTTGTTGCTATGCAGAAAACATCATCAACAAAGCTGAGATACAATTTTCAACAAGAAGGTGATGCCAAGTTTAGTAGAATAGGGGAAGTCTGCTAAAAAATATGTTTCATTGGATGATATCTTTGATGACAATTTAAAAACTCTGCCATAGTCAATAATAAATCTTCCAATGCCATGTTTTCAGGAATGTGTGTAGGAGTCATGAGCTACTATTCAACATTCATTACATGGTCGGTAGTCTCTCATACTCCAATGTAACATACTTCACATTACCCTCCTCACACTTTTCCATCCTCTGTACATGTGGTATCTCAAATAGAACACACCACTTTAAACATCCTAGAAGGTCTTTTCCTATGCAATAATAAAGAGTTGAAGTGAGTTGTTGTAGACCACCATGGCCTCCTTCTTAGCCCCTCTCCTCATTAAATCTGCTACCCCGTATACCTTTCTCCACCTCTATGCAAAGCACTTCACTTTATACATTAGTTGTAGGAAGTGTTGAACCTCATTCATATACACCACCCCCTTCTATACCTCTCTTGTGACATATGGATGAGCCACTAAAAACATCCAAATTTCAGCCTCTTTCAAGTCTACCACCTCAATCATAGTCCATTCTTCTAGACATTGATCGACAAGATTCTTCTATTGGTGCATCGGAATAGGGAAATACAAAGTTACATGAACAAGATAATATGCAGGTTCAAATTCCTCAGTTGAGGGGGTCTATCAGGGAGTGTAGATCTTTGGATGAGCCATTAAACACAATCAAAGTCAAAAACAAAAATTGATTCATGATTATGGATTGTGGAAGCTTGATATCTTTAATTAGTGTAGATCTTTGTCAAAATTTGATGATTTTATTCATCATTTATTAATTTGTGATCAAGTTGAACCTATAAAATTTGAAAAAGCTTGTAATGATAGAGATTGCACAAAATAGATGGAGCTTGTGAGTGAAGGGATGGATTTGTTTGATGAAAAATTAGACTTGGTATTTTCTTCCTCTTCCACCCAACCAAAAAGATTTGTTTTTTTAGGTGGGTATACAAGTTGAAAGAAGATGACACTAGAAAGAAGCAATATCGGGTCAAATTAGTAGTGAAAGGGTATGACCAATAAAAGGGTGTTGATTTTATCAAAATATTTTTACTTATAGTGAAATGAATACAATTTGGGTAGTGTTGGGATTAGTTATTGTTTACAATCTTGAACTAGAGCAACTTGATATAAAAAATGCATTTCTTCATGGTGATCTAGATGAAGAATTATATACATAACAAATGGAAGGTTTCAAGAAAGAAGGATAAGAGAATATAGTTTGCATATTGAAGTGAAGTTTGTATGTTTTGAAACAAGATTCACAACAATGGTACCTCAAGTTTGATGCCTTCATGGCTGAGAAAAAAATCTCTAGGTGTGAATCTGATCCAGGTGTTTATTACAATATTTTGGAGAAAGGTGAATTTGTCTTGTTATTGCTATATGTTGCTGATATGATAGTGAATGAAACTAGCATGGTTGTTGTTAGGAACTTGAAACAACAACTAGCTAACAAGTTATCTATGAAGGATCTAGGGGCTGCCAAAAAATTCTTAAATGTCTATCATTAGGGATAGGAAAAAAAAGGAGTTGAAGTTGTCACAAGAGAAATATGTTGACGAGGTTTTAGATATATTTGGAATGAAGAATACTAAGCCCATTTGTACACCTCACGCTAATCCATTCAAACTTTTAGGTAAGATGTGTCCTCAAACACAAGAAGAGAAAGAGCTTATGGAACGAGTGCCTTATTTCTCTACTATTGGGAGTCTCAAGTATGTAATGGCCTACACAAGACCTGACATTGCTCATGTAGTGGGAGTAGTCAATAGGTACATGAGCCATCTAGGTGAAAATAATTGGCAAGATGTGAATAGATTTCGAGGTATTTGAAGAGCACTCCTGATTATGTTTTTAGATTAGGAGGAAAAGATGCATAGTTGCAAGGTTTTGTTGATTTAGATATGGCTAGTGACTTGGATAAAACATAGTCAACTATTGGTTATGTTTTCACATTTTTTGGGGTAATAGCCAGTTGGGTTTCTAGATTGCAAAAAGTGGTTTCTCTCTCAACTACTGAAGCTAATATATTACCCTCACCTAAGGTAGTAAGGAAATGCTATGGTTGCAACATTTTTGGGTGAATTGGGTTGCAAAAAACATGTTTTCACTTTGTTTAGTGAGAATAATAATGCTACTTATATAGCCAAAAGTGTAACATTTCACAATCAAATAAAGTATATTGAGCTAAGATATGACTTCATTTGAAGTTTTCTTGAAGAGGGAAAGCTGAAATTAGAAAAGGTGCATACTAAAGTGAATCCAAATGATGCAATTATGAAGGTAGTCTCAAAGGAGAAGCTCAATTTATGTAGAGCTTCTCTTGGTTTGGTAAAATTATGGTGATAAAATTAGAAAGACAAGTGCATCTTAGAGCTACAACATGGTTTAGGATTCAAGTGGGAGATTTTTGCATAATGTGAAGTCTAACAGTCACTTTGGTTTTCCCTTCACATTCTTTGTCTTATGCTACTCAAAATACTTATGCAATATACATTCAAATGAGATCAATAATTGTATCATTTTGTATGATGAACTTATTTTTGTTGCTATTAAATAATAAAGATTTGTTCCTACCTTTCTCATGGATGTAGCCATATAGGTGAACCATGTAATCTTAATGTTAATCTTTTATGCATGTGTGTTATATTTTGTCTACAATTTTTTGTTGAAATCTATTTTTGTATTTTTTATTTTACTCTTTTTTATCAAAACTTAGTTGCCAAAGATAGAATTAGAATAAAACTGTGTTTTTTAACAATTTTCTAATTTATTTTTTTTGAAAGAAAATGTAAGAGAACCATCTTATTTCAAAACGAGGGTGATGACAAGGGCAAAAAAAAATTCATGGCCATCAGGAGAGAGTAGATGAGAACAATGATGAGGGCGACAAGGAGGGTAACAAAAAATTCATCATAAACCTTAAAAAAAGGTGGTAGATGTAGAGACAACTATGCAAGGGATGATTGTGGCGATGAAGTGGGCACTAGGGTTGGTGATGATGACAATGGAGGTGTAGTGTAGAAAAATGTATCCCATTACACTTTCACACTTGCTTGGGTCCTCCTTGTTAAAATTGGGTTTATTTATGCCCTATTGGGTCCTATTTTGTATCCACAAGCCTAATTAAATGCATTTTTCTAAGGATAATCCTGACATTTAACAAATGAAAAATCATAATTTAATATTTGAGGTTATGTGTTCTAGATCTAATGATTTGGGACTCATACACACCTATGGGTGTATGAGTCCCACCTAGGTCTCAGGGATTGATTGTAAATATTGCATTGAACTTAACACTTCTTGGAGTTTGTGTCCCAAGTTTGACCCACTGGGACTCATACACCCAACTTGGCGTATGAGTTTCACTTTAACTTTGACCTATTTTAAATCAAATTCTTGGCGGGATTTTATTATCCTAGATATGATGTTGGATTGTAGTGTTGTAATTTTGGGAAATTAGGCATAAACAAGTATAAATACAAGGTTATTTCACATAATTTCTCCTAAAAAGTTTTCATGTCATCTAAGCTTTCAAGTATTCAAGCATTATAGAAAATTTATGATAAAGGGAGCATTCAAGAGCTGATTATCAAGCATTTTGGAGAAATATTCAAGATTCAAGCATCATGTCAAAGTCTTCATGCATCATGTGTGTTTGTGAGCTAACATTTGTGATGTAGGTTTTCATGATTCAAGCAAGCATTCAAGGACATTATCTCATATAAAGATCAAGAGTCAAGATCCACATCCATTAGAGTCATTTCATAGAACTTTGCAACCTTTTTTTCTAAGGTTTATTGAGTTGCAACATTGCATTTTTTCATTCATCATTCCTTCATGCTATTTCATTTCATTTCAAGGTTTAATTACCAAAATGGGGTTTGAGGAAGGCAAATCCCTATTCCCTAACACAACACCATTTTTATCTCTTGACGTGTGATTGCAGATCTAGGTGAATTGGAGCTTGAAGATCCTTTGAAGACAAAGTTACAAAAGTTGTCAAAGTTGTCATCTTCATGGAAACTCACCTACAGGTGAGAATTTAGACTTGAAGAATTAGACAAGACGAAAGCTATAGAAGATCACTAGAGGCTACAAAGATATCAGTCAAACCCTAATACTAGGACTAAATTTCCCCTTTGGGTGTATAAGTCCTATGAATGTAAAATTCTTCAAGCTCCCTTCGGGTGTTTTTTGTGTTTTTCTAGGTACCAATCTGATTCTCATATGTTCAAACTTGCTATCCTTAGCCTTTCATCAGGCTTCTTTTTTCTATACTCTGTCGGCTACTTCCACATGTTCACCCAACGCTCTTTGTAGAAAAGGCTTCTTTCACTCTTCTATCGGCTCAAGCTATGCTCCCATGTGTCTTCACCATAGGCTATTTTTAACTGCTTCCCTTCACTTCCTCGTCGGAACTCGCTTGTGTGCCACGTAGCTTCCGTTCGCATAAACTTTTGGTAGACCCCACGGACGGTGCCGATAATAAAAATTGTTGCTACATGCCTTCTCGATGCAAGCTTTCAACAAAGAGAGGGGAGAATGAACCACTAGTTGTGCCATGCTACCACCTGTCTCCTTGTAGGGACCTCATCGAAAGGAAAGAGTGGAGCCAATGCCAAGCCGTGATATGTTGCTGCATGTTCTAACTACCTCCATTAAGAGGTGACACTTGTCTACCCAAGATATTCTTGGACCATTGCAATCATTTGTAGGGTATGCATCTAGCTAGGAAGCGTCTACATGCCATGGCCTGGATATTTTCTATTTCAATGATTGAGTGAAATAATTGCTTAGGATATTGAGTGTTTTCTATTTCAAACTCACTAGACAGTGGATTATTGGCTATAAATACTGCTTCTCACTTCAAAAAACAAGTTCAGAAGATGCATAAAAATTAGAGAAAGACAGTAGGCCTTTAGTATTGTTTTCTATATTATTATATGAAACATTTAGAGTGTGCCATTGTTTGGCCTTTCTGTTTTTCTTATGTTATTTGATAAGACATTAATACTGTGCCATTATTGTATGGATTCTTCATTTGCAAGAACTTCTATGATTTTAAATAAAAGTTTTTAATTTAGATCATGTCTTTGACTCCTCTTTTTAGTGAATGTATAAGATAATCATTTTATGTCATTAAATGAATTATTTAGATCTTTATCTTTGATATCTGTGATTCTAGAACATAGCAGTTTACCAATCAGGCCCTTAAATCAAATCCACAAAGATAGATTTACTGTGCCTATATCTACATCTTGGCACATATCCTTAAAGTTAGATTTTCATTTCATATATCTGCTTCCTTTTAGTTTAGCGCAATTGGTCCTCCCATTAACTGAGTTTCCCATAAAGGTTGCTACCTTGCCAATTTTTGGCATCAACAGTTCCCTTTTTTCTGGAATGCCCGGCGGGACCTACTTAAATGAATCTCAATTCAAAGAGGGTGTATGATCCATCAGTCTATTACTAGGTACCAAACAGTGAATAATCCTAGTTTGCTAGTACCACCATTAGGGATAGTACAAACCTTGACCCAATTAGTGAACGTTCCACTTCCTCCACCCTTACAGCTAGCCAAGTTGCCTACTGCTAATAGAAATTATGTGGCATGGGATGTTGAAAGTCCTCTTGTTGCACCAGTAGCACCTGCCATTTGGGCACCTATCCCAGTCACCACTTTAAAAGCTATACCTAGGTTCATCGGAGACGGTTCAAGAATGTCATCTAAGCATCTGCTAGATGTCGCAAATGTATGTTTGGTGCATGGAATCACTGCCCAAAATATAGCACTAAGGTTGCTTGTAGCCTCTTTCAGGGGTAAGGCACTGGATTGGTACTGCATGCTACAACCCAATACTATTGACACTTGGGACCAACTCGAAGATCCATTTTATGAAAGATTCTCTAACGACGGAAATAGGTCTTCAAAATATCACTAGTTGGAGATCATCAAATGGGCTCCATATGAAGCCATGAATGAATTCAACACCTGATTTCACATAACTTGGAAAATAATTCAGGTTGCGATCTACCCATTGACTGAGCTGGCATTCATGTTCTACCTCAAGTCCATCAACGTTGACATTTCAATGATGATCCAATCACTTGGTGGAACCACTCTACTAGATACAAACAATGTCACAGTTAATGTGGAGAATAATCTAATAGACACTGGGAAGTTTCCGCCTCGACCCACCATGCCTATATTCCTCAAAGTGTTATTTCCCACCTAAGAAATGCCGTCTACTAGCTCACCTGCTCCTCCCTAGTCTATGTACACATACCTGAGCACACCACAGAACATTGCCTCCACATTTGGTTCTTCAAAGGAGGATATGAGTGGTGTCAAGGAGATGTTGCAGGCTATGGCCAATGAGATAATTGTTATCAAGCACAATTAGGCCGTGCCTCCAAAATAGACCTATTAGAATTATCAAAGTGAAAGGTCCTCTTAACAACAAAGACAGTTCCAAGGACGTGCTCACACAAATCTGCAAGCACAAACAACAAATCAAATAGTGTTGGTACCCACTCCACTGCAAAGCACCAACTTAAGCCCGAGTAGAGAGATAACTATAGGGAAGAACAATTTAGTTGATGACACCAACCCCTGGTGCTTCCCTTGTGGTGATTCACATATGCCTGAAATTGTTTGCGAGGCAATCTACAACAAAAGGTGGAAAAGCAGTGCAACCAAGGTGCAACATCGGATCACAGGTGTTATGTAAATGCCTCTTTGCAAATGGAAAATGTGGTGCTCACCACTCAAATGCAAGGGATGTCTCTAGAGCAAGAAATAAATATTTCTCTCGATCATTCTCTCTTCCCACAGATGGAAGAGGAAGAGGCAGTGTTTTCTAATGATGCATCCACATCTAAAACATCGCAAGTCCAATCCGATTACAACACTCACTCAAAGAGGAGATTTAGTCATTCTACAACTAGTTAGTCCACAACCTAAAAGTACTTTCGACCAGATGCCCAGTGCCTCCGCAGTGGTGCCACAATGTTCGTCACAAAGGAAAACTATTATAACAAGAGCTAAGGAGTAGAAGTCTCCAAATCCACCACTGTTCAATGTGGTGGAACAATTGAAAAAATCATCCACTAATGTGTCTCTGTGGGATATCTTAGCTATTTTGGAATAGAAGACATTGTTATAGAAGGAACTCCAGGAGGATCTAATCATTGAACCAAAGGAGAAATCACTCAAAGGAAAGGCTGTTGATCAATCACCTCCTACCAAAGTTCTCACAAATAGCATAGCAGAAGCCCTTGCTGAGTAAGAGATAAGTCAAAGCCTAAACCCTTCTTCCTAACTCTCATTATAGGGGAGAAATTATTACATAATTCCATGATTGAGTTTGGTTCTAGCACTATAGTCATGCCCAAGAAAATAGCCGAGGCCTTAGGACTTAGCTATGAACCTTTAAAGAATGAAGTTATGCAGCTTGATGGAAATAAAGTTGAGACTATAGGCCTCATCAAGGACCTCCCACTGACTCTATTTTCTTGCTCTAGTATCACAGTCCCACAAGACACTGTGATCATAGATGTTCCCCCTACATTTGGTATCTTCCTATCCCAAGAGTTTAATTCAAAAATAGGTGAGTATCTTTCTATAGACTGGTCACACTTGATCCTAAGGACCAAGCATGAAGCCAAAATGAGGATAAATTATGAATCTTTGCATCCTGAACATGTGGCCGATGAAGTTAGAATTAATTTTGAGGCCGCCCATATTTCTTTCACTCAAGAAGAAACATATAGCACTGAGTTGATAAAAGATGAAAAGGTGACTGGAGATTAGATCGGTCAAGAAGAGGTCCTTTTGAGTGAATACATAGATGCTGAACCTTTCGAAAACTATAATGCTACCAGGCTAGGCACCTATGTTATCTATGATGAAGATGAAGTGCTTCCAAAGGTCATGAAGGAACCTAAAAGTAACCAAGCCTCAGAACTATGGATGCTCCACTTTGATGGACCAAGATGCAAAGTTGGCATAGGAGCTGGGATATGTTTGACATCCCCACATAATGAAAAGACACTTTGTTCCTTCCGCTTCTAGTTCACTTGTTCGAACAATGAAGTTGAATACGAAGGTCTAGTGCAAGGTCTGAGCCTCGTAGAATAGATGGGAATCAATAAATTGATGGTGTTCAGAGATTCCCAACTAGTGGTCAACCAAGCTTGAGGGATTTTCACAGCCAATAATGTCTTCATGAGATCCTATAGACATAGGGTTTGGGACTTGATTGAGGGTTTTAAAGCCTTCAACATCTAGACAGTCCCCTGAGAAGAAAATACTGATGCAGACCACATGGCCATAATTGGGTCTCAATTTGAACCGACCTTCAACCTAATGCATAACAAGCACTCTATATGAGTGATAGTCCGATCGGAAATCCTAGATAATGATCAAAGCTGGAAAGTATTTGACAGTGATGAACACATTGCTTCATTCATCCAATAGTCAGGAGAGTTTTTCGATCAACTCCAACTGAAGATTTCCAAAGCCTGTGATAGTCAAATCATCTAGTTGAAATCCAAAAAGCTTCCGAAGGGGCTTGTCACTCTCAAAAATATATTTGACTATGATGATGCAAGAAATGACAAAAGAAAATTTGTAGCAGAAAAAAGCGACTATGCAGACCTTCAAGTTGGAGATGGGAGAAAGCTCAAAGTCAGGAAAGACGTCTCACATCATGATAAAGAAAGGCTCATTGACTTTTGTGAGAGGTATGAAGGGGTAGTTTCCTGATCACATGATGACCTTAAGGGATATGATCCCAATATTATCCAACATATAATTGAGTTGATGAAAGGTACAAAACTAGTCCATCAAAAACAAAGGCAAGTTAATCCAAAGACCGAGGCTATGATGGCACAAGAGCTAGCGAAGCTAATTCAGTCCTAGATTATTTTCTCGATCAAGCACAACACTTGGGTGTCTAACCTGGATCTAGTCCAAAAGAAGAATGATGGAATCCACCTGTGTGTTGACTTTCGAGACATGAATAGAGCATCCCTAAAGGATCATTACCAGCTCCCTTCTATGGAGACCATCTTGTAGACATTGGCAGGATCATAAATGTTTTCTTTGCTAGATGGCTTCTCCGGTTACAATCAAATCCAAGTTAAAGAGGAGGACTGACATAAAAAAATGTTCACAACCAAGTGGGGGACATTCACATATGCTAAAATACCTTTCGACCTCTTGAATGTGGGAGCCACCTTCCAACGGGCCATGAATATCGCTTTCAGAGAATTGATTAACAAGATTACCTTGATCTATTTAGATGATCTTACTATGTTCTCTAAGTCCAAGGATGATCATTTTGATCAACTTGAAATGGTTTTTAAAAAATTCCAGGAGTTTAGGGTCTCCCTAAACCCAAAAAAATTATCTTCAGAGTACCGCAAGTTGGGACATGTAGTGTCCAAAGAAGGAATTTCAATTGATCCCAAGCGGGTGAAATTAATCAAAGAGCTTCCCCTTTTGGTCAACAAGAAAGGAATCCAGTCTTTCTTGGGAAAGGTTAACTTTTTGAGCAAATTTATTTATGATTTTGTAGGAATAATTAGGCCAATCACCCTAATGCTGAAAAAGGATCAGTTATTTAAATGGACTAAAGAATCCAAAGAATCCTTTGAGAAATTTAAGGATGCTATTTCCTCAGCTCCTGTATTGGTCACTCCAGACTTATCAAAGGACTTCATAATGTATGTATTTAGTAGTAAGTCAAGCATTGCTACTATCTTAACCCATAAGGACAATGAAGGAAAGGGAGAAAATTTGATAGCATTCCACTCCTATACCCTAAAGGAATATGAGACGAACTACAACTTCATTGAGAGGCAATATTTCACAATAGTTAAGGACTCAAGAAGTTCTAACACCTAATCTCTTGCAACAAGGTGGTTGTTTATGTCACATATTCTAGTGTGAGCGAATACATCATGGAAGGAGAAATCATCAAAAAAAGGGCTAATTGGATCACCAAGATCCTTGGATATGACATTGAGGTCAGACCCACAAAGACCGTCAAAGGAAGAGGACTGTGTGAATATCTAGCACATGATGAAGAAATGACTGCAGAAGAAGAACAACCAGAGCTAGTTCTAATGAATGAGTCCAAGTTCGAAGGTTGCTGGTAGGAAAATAGAGTGAGATTCATGCACACAGGAAAATATCCACTTGGCCTTCCTTCTCAAAAGAGAATATTCTACTGACTACAGAATTGTGGATATGCACTCCTTGAAGGGGCTCTTTTCAAGAGGAACTTCAACGGTGTTTTTTTGCAGTGTGTCACTAGTAAGCAAGTGAAGAGGATCCTCAACACTTTCCACAGTAGTCTCGTGGGTGGTCATTTCTCTTCAAAGACCACCACTATCAAAATCATGTGCATGAGGTAATTTTGGCCCACATTATTTAATGACTCATTTTCCTTGGTTAAAGCTTGCAAGGAATGCCAATTCTTCATAGGGAGAAGAAAAAATTCCGCTATGTTGCTCAACCTAATAGCAGTTTATGAGCCATTTGAGCAATGGGGCCTTGTTTTCATCAGGATGATTAATCTTGCCTCCAACACCAAACATAAATGGATTCTGACAGAAACATACTACTTCACAAGATGGACCAAAGCCATGCCCCTGAAGAATGCAATAGATGTGAAGATAGTAGACTTTCTTGAAGAGATTGTGACCAGATTTGGCCCTCCCAAAACTATTATTTCCAACAACGCCAAAGCCTTCTTAGGCTCTAAGGTATTTCAATTCACACTCATGAATGACATATTCTTGAAAACAACATCAAATTACTATTTGCAGGGTAATGGCTTGGTAGATTCGACTAATAAAAATTTAGTCCAACTCCTCAAAAGAATCAGTTTAGAGCACCAACAGAAATGGAAAAAAAATATTCGAGTGGAACATTGCACAGACCACATAACTCCCAAGCATGTCCTCAAGACTTCACCATATGAGTTATGGAAAATAAGTGCTATTGCCTATCTCCATGGAGATTCTGACATTACAATTACTCAAATCTCTCGAAATAGAGAAAAACGACGTAATGGAGGTGTGGCTAGCTGAGTTGTTGGAAGTGTAGGAGAAAAGAGAAAAGGCACTAATAGCTATGAATAATTGACTATAGGTGGTCAAGATATGGTTTGATAAGAAGGCTTCAGATCAAGGTCTGAAGCGTGATGACCTAGTGCTAAAGTTTAATGAAAGGGCAACAAAGCCTAGCTAGCACGAGAAGTTTGATAGCCTCTGGGAAGGCCCTTTTAGAATAATTCAGTGTAAGGAAACAACACATTCAAATTAGAAACCATGGAACATGAACCATTCGGGATTTCAGTCAACAAGATTCATTTAAAATTATTCAATTAAACTTTAGTTTGTTCTGTCGATGTAAATATATGAATAGTGTTTTTCCTTTTTCCCTTTGTTTTTTTTATCAACTGATCTTTCAGTAATTAATTCTTCAAGTGAAATTAAGTGGAAGTGAATGGAACCCATTATTGCAAAGTGTAGAGAAAGATAAAATAACCCATGAAGTAGAGAAAAATCAACACTCACATGTAGAATTGAAGTAAAAACATATATGTAGGAACAAAAAAGGAAAACCCACATTGCAAAATCAAAAGGCAAATGAAACAAGAAGATTATATACAGATATATTTTCATTATATATATATGCTTTGGTATTTACAAAAAAAAATGGCTCTAAGGCCACGCTACTAAAGTATATATCTATAGTCTGCTTTCTTTTTCATATATGCTACGATAAGGCCTTTTTTAGGCATATATACAGAAAAAAGGACTAACAAGATTCAATTTTTAAGGCATACAAAGAGAAATCTTTAGTCATGGGCATGAGATGCAGCAATGGCAACATCGATGGTAGCATCCAGAACCATTTCATCATCAGAGGTAGGGTCTTCACCAGCAGCAACGTCCATAGGAGCAATGGCAAATGGTAGAGGGAACACCAGGTTCTTGAAGTCAGTGTACTAGTCAATGTCATAAAATGGAACCACATTGTATAGGTAGAAGAGGAAGTGACAAGCATGGGTAACGCTCTGGCGATGTTCTTCCTGCGACTGTAGTTGGAAACCACTTAGGAATGACAACCAAAACACAACCATGTCTTCTTCATTGAACCTATGGAGGTCACTTGTGGTTAGAATACCTTCACCAAATGCAACATTTGCCACCACCTCTTCCAGGCCGTTTAGGTATTTCTTTGGAAAAATATCTTTTACCAGGTGAAGAATGAGTGGCTTGGGAATGTTGATGTCAAACATTGACATGACAAAGTGAGAGAACACATCAGTGTTAACTCTGTACTTATCTTCATATTCAAGGCAGTCATGTCCCATAATCCATTTGATGACTATGATGGCCAAGGAATGCTTATTTTTGGTCATCCTCTTAAGTAGCCTAGTTGAAATGTTGCCCAAAAAATCTATTTGGGACTTATGAGAGACTAGCCTAATTGGGGTATTCATGGTGACAAAGCTCTATATGACTATCAAACACAAGCCCTATGCCAATCACCTAAGTCTAAACTCTATGCAAATACTACACAAACTACCAATGCCAAATGCTAAGCCAATCACCTAATACTAATTCTGCTAAAAGTTGCTAAGTGTGATTTCACTATTACCCAAAGCACCTATTTATAGAAATGGCTAGGATAAGTGTGGTAATTTTCATACCATAAACATGAGGCGAATCAAGTACCACCTCAAAATTTACACCAAGGCTCGCTCAAAACTCCCACCCAGTTGCATCTGCAGGTATGATTTGCTACATGTGGGATTAATGGAATCTAATTAATTAGCATAAGCTAGTGGCAGTCTTCGGTGGTAGTTGATATGGACAAATGCTGAGGTGTCCTTTTGCAGGCACTTCCCGAATTTCAAAGAGGGATGCAAATATTTTCAGGTACTTGTTGCATATTTTGGCTTAATCATTTTGTTTGGGATATTAATTGCCACAACATACAATGCCTAAGCTTCCTTCAAATTGTTGGCTCAAGTTCCAAGAAAAATCACATCAGAGTACATCGTTGCCAAGGGTTATTATGAATTCTTGTCATTTCAAAATGGCAAGTAATTCACTTCACACAAGAAAATAACTAGAAGTACATGCCGAATTTAATGCAAGTAGGTGAGTGTAGTTGGCCACCCAAAGAAGGAAATAACTAAGTGTCGCATGCAAAAGGTTTTTGTATTGTGAATTCTTTTTAGAAAATGCTGCCCAGAGCAAAATAAATTTTAGGTGCAACTAGAGCTGGGGTAATTGCAAAAAAATTGAGTTAAGTAGAAATCTATAAGAGAAGGAAATGGTAGAGAGTTTTCAAATAGAAGCATGAGTAGAGGCATAGGGAGAAGAAACACATAGCTTGTTTGATGATATGAGTAGATCAAAAGTTGTCTACATTTTTGAAAATGTTTCTTATGCTTCGCTTGACATACCAAAAAGGCTAGAATGGGAAAACACAAAGGTTATGGTGAAGCCCAAAAAGTATAGGGATCAAAGACGAATCAAGGAGGATTGGGATAATGTTCATGATCCCATCCTCACAAAAAACTCCAAGAATTTGAGGGAGGTGACCTACAAAAGAATGAAGGTATCCACGGGCCTGATGTCAATGTCTCAAAAGCTATGGTACAATGGGCTCCCACAATATATAGTTCCATTTGTTCACTATTTCCCAGAATTGGTCAATGTAGCCATCAAACATTTCAACCTATGCACCAAAACCATTGAGGACCAAAAATTAAAGGTCAATATCTATTTGGATGCTATTTGGAATTTGTGCATCCCTAACCTTGACTCTAGACAAGAAGAGGTAGAACCATTCAACCCAGCAAAGGGAGAAAGAGTATGGAGAGGCATGAAAAAGGCTCAAGAATTTTATAATGTAGAAACCAAAAGGCCTAATGCAAATCATCAAAAGCCTCCAAATATTCTAACGCTGCTCATCACCTTCCCTGCAGACATACAGGATGCATTCTTAATGTTGGAATTTGTTTACAGTTTGGACACCAACAAGGATGTGCACGAATTTAAGTTGGGTCTGGGGTTTCAGTTCCGTGAGTTGAATACCTTTTTTTGGCATGACTTTGTAGAATACCTTGTTGATGAGATGCTAGGGAAAATCAAGGATTACCCAACACAATGAAAATTCAGGTTTCCTTCCTTCCTTGCTTTCATGTTTTTGCATCAAAACCCTAATTTATTTAAGAAGTATATGAGGTTGTCTATTTTTGATAATTAGGGTAGATGAAAGCCGGTTTTTGTATGGAGTCCTCTCCTCTTTGCTACCTATGACTATTATGCATTTTCAGATTATTTCTTGACTCCTATTTTACAAGATTTGAAGGGGGATGATGGTTTTGACTAGATCACTAAGGAGTAGACTACATATATACAAAACTTCACCCCCAAATGTGACTAGTTTCTTGGAGCAGATTTCACATTCACCCAGCTACACTGTTTGGAGAACTATTTCTCCTTTTGACATATGTCATGAATTGGGTGCTAGCCCTCAAGATATTCTGGAAAGTATCTCTTATTTACTATAAATTTTGTGGAGGGAAAGCGAAAAGAGGGGATTCTTCATCTTCCCGCAAACCTTCAAAATAGTGGTCATGAACAAGAAAAAAACACATGACTTGCTAGAAGATAAGCTAGCTCATCTTGGGTTGGTGATGATTTGTGATAGCTAGGATTACAACCCTACGAAATATGCATCAAATGAATTTGTCTAGGTGACACACCGCTCACGACCTGACTGGGAAAAGAGGTGGAACCCATTGAAAGATCTAGATGATCTACTGGTTGATTTGATCCACATTTCTATAGCAGATAACAAAGCACCATGGCATACGTTCTACTTCCCTATGGTGGTGTATGATGAGAAGAAAAAAATGGGAGCAACCCTATTCAACAAGTTGCGACATAAGGAAGAATGGACCATGGAAAGAATTAGGGATTTTTGAGTATACCGCCAAGAGACTGGAAAAACTAAGGTTGATTATGGAAGCACAGTGTTAGATGACCAATTTGATGAGATATGGGATGACAAACATCTTGTTTCTGACTTAAGCACAGACAAGGGTGATGAATTTGGTGAGGAGCCTGAAGAGCAAGAATATGAAGTATCATCAACCTCTGCTTAGTAAAATAGAAAGGCAACAAACTAGTTTATCTGGTTTGTTTCAAACGTGCAGCTGAATCTATCAAGAGCTTCACGAACACTCACCTGTGCTACTGCAAGGACAAGAGTGACCCGACAATAGTTAGAAATTGAAACAATGGAGGAAACCCCACCTGCCAAATGGTGGCGCATAGATCAGTTGCTAGGGAGAGTTCACAAACACCCTCAACAAGCCAGGAAGTTGTGGTGAGCCAGGAGCCATAATCACCAGGTCAATAGGTAATGTTTTCTCCTTCTTTTCTAGCTTCACAATCTTTAGTAGCCTCTGTTGTTTCTTCAACACCCATCACTACAAGTTTCGGCCTTGCCTTCTCTGTCTCTACCATAGTGGTTGCAAGAGGTTTCTCTTAGTTCTCCCAAACAAGGCCATTTATCCTAATGCCTTCGTAGACCCTCACACCTTCTACCACTTCCCAATCTGTTCTTCCCTCTCTTTCCTCAAGTGCAACCGCTATCGACACTCCTCCTACTACTACTATATCAAGCACAACCTAGTTCACCCAGCAAATGGAGTCTTCCATGAGCCCATAATCACTGCAATAATTAATGAGTTCTCCCACTTGTTCATAGATTGAAATTTGGTAAATTCCCAATTTCTCCTCGTAGAATGTCAATCTCCTGAAGAGGAAAACACACAGGCCCACTACACTTACATTCCCTTTTTCCCTACCTCCCGGTGCACCTTTTGCAGGCATGCTAGTTTAGTCACCATCCCAATTCATAGCATAAGGTGATGCTACAAAGGAAGCGTGGTCTCTCAAAATGCAAAAGAAAAATGCTAAGGGTGACAAGAAGTCGGTGGAGCCGAAGGTATATACTATTTACAATGAAGCATAGGGAGCATTGAATTTGGCCACCATGTACCCAAACATTGTCAAACCTCAAGGGGAGATGCTTCCAAATGATTACAACATGTATGCCATGGGACTTAATCTGAGAGCAACCCGACCGTAGGACAAGGTAGAACTCATGGAAGAAATGTAGTGGGTGGTGACCTCAAACTTCCTCAAGTCTGGTCACCAACTAAAAAAGAAAGAAGAGGAGCTAAAGCTTGTGAAAGATAGGGTCAAGTTCCTGCAAGAAAAGGAAAAGGAGATGAAGGCAGATATTGTGTGCCTATCAGAAAAAGTGCAAGCAATAGAGGTGGAGCAGAATAGACTCCGGGAGGAACTTGCAAAGCTCCAATCTATTGACCCCACTTTGGTTGATGTGCTCTAGAAAAGGAACCAAGACTATTAGAACCACTTAACTTTGGCTAAACAGGTAGCACAACAAAAAGATAAAGAGTTTGAATTGCGGAGTGCTCAATTTGAGAAAAAGTTGCAAGAGGAGGCTGATTTTGAGGCCCAAAGGGAAAAATTGGAAAAAGAGCTTCAAGAGACAAAGATTTCTCTTGAATCAAGGTAAAAAAAAAGAGCTAGACCAAGGAAAACTAGTCCAAAGAGCTAAGCAACATCGAGGAAAAACTTGCATCCAC
>VDFB02270651.1:460473792-460717691 GCA_007258455.2 Sequoia sempervirens | reverse complement strand
TTTTTCATCTTTCCCTTAGTAGGGGATTGGGGAGCTACCTCCATAGAAGCAAGTGAATCAGGAAAAAAGTCCACATCCCCCTCTAAATCTAACTCTTTTTCCAAAATCAGTTTCCTTTTCTTTGCTTTTTTGCTGGTCAGTTCCTCTTTAGAAGCAATCTCATACTCCTTCACAGGCTTAGACTGTTTACCCTTCAGGGTAATAATTGGCTTAGCCACCTCTAGGTTCTTTGCATACTCAGAGAAAAGAAGGATTAACCCCACATGTAAAACAAGACTTTTAGGGGTTTTCTTATGATCCTTAAGACCTGAATCTAGAGACATCAGGAGATAATACGGGAAGGAAATCCTCTTCTTATGTCAAAAGTGATTGAGCAAGATGAAGTAGTATGCATTGACTGCTAAGAAGTGACCTTCCAAGGTTATGAAACACATTAGCTCTTCTGCAACATCTCCCCACAATGCCTTAAGAGAGATTCTCTGGTAACCTCAACTCCTTGCAGTCCTCAAATCCTTAGCTTCATCTCCCTTGAAGAAGATTTGCATTGCGGTCTGTGACTCCTTATCTCTAAAAACTTTCATACCATCTATAGCTTGACCAATAATATTAGCTATAAATTCTTCATTGACATCAAACTCAGTTCCATATAGCTTCAACACCCTATCATTCCATCCTTTAGCAAATAGAGTCGTAACCTAAGGATTATTTCCATGTAACTTCTCCAGGTAAGGAGTTAACCCTCCTTTCTCCAAAACCTACCAAACCTCCTTCTTAGCAGCTTCGCACGAGAAAGGTTTCGCGTGATTTCTATCTCCACCCATATCGACAAAATTAGTAGAAGGTAACAACTTGAGGGATCTATACATGGTGTAAGGAAAAATATGGAAGAGAATCCTAGGAACTCCCAGAATCCATGTGAGAATTGAAATGAAATAGAGGAGATTAAAGAACATTGAGTTCCGTTCCCTATGGAACCCAACCCTCGTACCATTCACTTGATTCAAATCTAGCTTACCATCCTTTCTCATAATAATCAACCACATGAAGAAAGACATGCATGCCACCAACCATAATGAGAACTTAAGACAATTAAAATCGCCCATCATGGTTAATAGTTGCAATAGCCTCTATAGGAAGAGGGTCATTCAAATCCCATTCCCTAACCTCTCTAACTCCAATATTAGTGAAGATGTCCGCTAGACCATTACCCTTTCTCAAAATGTGCGAGATGTAACATTCATCAAAAGATTTCAAAATATTAATAAAATATCTTATCAAAGACTCAATAGTCCAAGAGGGGGGAACACAATTTTTAAAATTATTAATGATATTCAAAGAACCCCCCTCCAACCAAAATTTCCTATAGCCTTTGATTTGCGCCAACTTAAGACCATGATAGGATGCAACCGCTTATGGAGGTGTTACAATTATTTTCAAAGTATGGTTTTCAATTTTTCTCACACTCTTTGAACTCCTATGCCCAATGGATATACAAAGCTATGGGTCCTATGAGTTTTAGTAGGTAAAACACCCTCAAAGGTCACCAAGAATGTTGTCTATTTTTTAATAGTCATCAACATTCATTAAATGTTTAGGTTAAATGGTTTTGCCTTGAGTTATTCCCTTTAAAAGAAAGTGTTGATATTTTTATCCTTAAGTAAAGCTTGCAAAGGAAATATTTTTTATAAACTTATCTCAAGTCTCAAAACCTATTCCCAAAAAAAGAAGGAAAGCTTCACATTACATGCAAGGTAGGGAAAATTTCTTGATTGAAGTTTTAGCTTTTCTAATCTCGAGTTATTCTTTGAGATTTATAGGGTTTTATCATGAGGAAACTATTCTTCCTTCTTGCAAAGTTCAATAGTGACCATCAATACTTTTAGTTCATTAAGTTTATTGTAGAGTAGATTGGGTGTTGGATTTTCTTGTGGAAGACAAGGAGTTAAAGTTCATTGCAGAGCCTTGAGGTCATGATATTTTAGTCATGCCCAACCATGTAGAGTTAAAGATGTGGAGTTCATATGAACATGCCTGTATTTTTAGTCCTCTTGAAACCCTTACATTATCATCTATTTTTCCCTTCAAGTCTCAAGGTTTCTTCAAAGTTTTTGAAATGATGAATGCAAGAGAAGCCATGAAAGGCAGAACCTGAGGAAGATTGCATCAAACCATTTGAGGAAAATAACATTTCATACATAGATAGTCTTAGGAGAAAAAAATATTAACACTCCATGATGCAAAGGGTGTAGAAGAGATTTGGAGATTATTTTCCTTATATTTCCATAAGCATTGTTATGACTCTTTCAATCTCTCCAGGTTATTCCTCCATATATTTTTTAAGAAGGTAACTCGATAAAGGATTTGTCATGGTTATAGGGGATACATTGTCATATTTGAAGTGTATATGGACAATGAAAGGATAGTCAATGTAATGAAGATTCATCAATGACATATCATCATGCAGGAGCATTCATGAGTTAAGGTAGTCCAAGAGAAGGAAAATTCAAAAGGAAAAGTAGATCTATGATGGTAAATTGTCACTTCAAACATGCCGCATGATAGTTAATGATGAAGGATTATCCAAAGGGGAAATTTTATAAAATGACAACAAGATAAATGAAAGTGTTGCTGGGGATTTGAAGGAGATTGAAGATAGTTCATGTAAAAAACCTATGACAGTGACAAAAGGACAATGGTATGAGGAGATGAAAAGCTAGGGATAGTCATTTCAAATGAAGATGGGACAACCAAATGATCAAGGATAGAGTTATGAAAATTGTAAGTTTTAAAAGCACCATCAAAACCTCAAGTTTCAAAGGATAGTCATAAATTTTTCCTATAGTCATGAGAAAGATCAAAAGATATTCATCATAAAGTTTTGACCTTGTATGGTAAAAGCGTTCCTTTAAATTTTCCTTGAAATTGAATTTCTCCATCTCCTTTACACCAAATAGGATATAATCCTCGACACTAGTAAGTATCTTTATAGTTATGAATGAAGAGCTGAGGAGACATAATTCCCTCCTCTTCTGAGTATCTCCCCCTGCCCCCCCTTTTTTTGGGAGAATGATTATTTCTTTCCTTTAACCAACTGGCGTTATTGGTGCATGGATGTAAATTAATTATATGTTTAAAAGTGAATCTTTTTTTGTCTATTGGTTGTCATTCCTCCTCTTCTATACCATCCCCATGATGACTTTTAATGGCTCAAAAATTCATATGATGGTTACAAAAAAAAAACTAACTTCATGAAAATTAAAAGAATGGTGTGGGACTTACTCAAGTTCCCTTAATTTAGCTTTCATTTTTTCCATGCAAATAAATGCATACTCACCCACCTCATACATGCAAATAATATTTATTATATAAACATATTGTTATTTACCTTTATTATATTAGTAAATATTTATTAGTTATTTTGAATCCAAGCATGTATAAAATGAAGTTTATTTATTTATCATTGTTTTATTTTGTTAATATGTTTGCAAATAATCATATAATACTAGCAATTGATTTTATTTACCTAATAATTAAATCTTCAAGATAACATGATATAACAAATGAACCTCGATCAGTAGAAGAGGCATTAGGTATGAATGATGCATAATCTTGGAAGATTTCTATGGATGAAGAAATGACAAGTTTGAAAAAGAATGATACATGAGATGTTGTACCATTTCCTGAAGGATGAAAACCTATTGGTTGTAAATGGGTGTTCAAGAAAAAGATTGGTTTAGATGGGGGTATTGAGAAGTACAAAGAAAGGTTGGTTACAAAGGATTACTCTCAAGAACCGAGGGTGTTGATTATGGTGAGATATCTTCTCTAGTTGAAAAAATGACATCCATTATATTTTTGCTTTCTATTGCTACTACTTATGATTTAGAGGTTGAACAAATGGATGTGAAAATTTATTTCCTTCATGGTGACTTGGAGAAGGATATTTATATGACACAGCCAGAGCACTACATGGTGAAAGGTAAAAGTAAGTTGGTTTGCAAATTGAAGAAATCTTTGTATGGCTTAAAATAGAGTCCTAGGATGTGGTACCAAAAATTTGATACATATGTGTTGAGTTTGGGATTTGAGTGTTCTAAATTAGATCATTGTGTTGATTATAAAATTGATGGTGATCGTTTCCTATTTATTGCATTATATGTTGATGATATGTTATTTATTGGTAGAGGGAAAGGTATGATTTCAGAACTAAAATCTCAACTTGCTGCTAAATTTGAAATGAAAGATCTTGGCGTAGCTAAACACATTCTTGGAATGGAAATCAAAAGAGATAGAGTGAACAAAAAGCTATGGCTTGGCCAAAGCAAGTATGTCAACTCAATTTTATAGAGGTTTGATATGCAAGAATGTAGACCATTGTGTGTTCCTATTTTAGTTGGAACGAATTTATTTATTTCAGATTGTCCAACATCTCCATCAGAGATGGAAGACATGAGAAAAGTGCCTTACTAGAGTGTAGTTGGAATTTTTATGTATGCTATGGTTTGTACTAGACTAGACATTGCCCAAGTAGTGGGAATTATTTCCAAATATGTCTAATCCTGATAGAGTTCATTAGGATGCAGTTAAAAGAGTCTTAAGATATTTGTGTGGTACCTCAAATTATTCCTTATGTTATCATAGTAATATGACTAAAGACGATATTTCACTTGATATTCATGGTTATGTGGATTCAGACTAGGTAGGTGATGTTGATAATAGAAGATCCACCAGTTCTTATGTGTTTACTTTATTTGGTGGTTCAATTAGTTGGATGAGTAAGTGATAGGTTGTGGTTTCTTTGTCCACTACTGAAGCAGAGTATATGGAAGCTACTCATGCTTGTAAAGAAGCTATTTGGCTTAAGAGACTATGTTTAGATATTGGAATAAAACAAGGTGCAGTGACAATTTATTGCAATAGTCAGAGTGCGATATGTCTAGCCAAGAACCAAATGTTTCATGCCAAGATCAAGCACATTGATGTACAATATCATTTTGTTAGAGATATGGTCGAAGATGGAAGGGTGAAGCTAGTTAAGGTAGATATTTTGACGAATGTTTTTGATTATTTAACTAAGCATGTGAGCATAGAGAAGTTTAGATGGTGTTTAGAGACTATGGGCCTTTCGGCCCCTAGAAATCAAAGATGATGATGACACCTTCCGTTGTCCTTGCAAGGTGTTCAACAAGTGGGAGATTTTTTGGGAAAATGTGTCTCAACCTTGCAATTATATATGATTTATTGATAGGATGTATGTTTGAATGTGGCAACTGATCATGCAAATAATGTACACTCATAACAAGACATCGGGTTCAGGGCATGGCTTTGAAAAAAAATTTCACTGACACGTCAAGGTTTTTTCCTATTGACACATTAGGGTTTTTTTTTCGTTGACACACCAAGGTTTTTTCCCGCTGACATGCCAAGATTTTTTCATTAACACGCCAAATGAAAAATGACCTTGTAAAACCCTAATTTTAGAAGGTTCCAAAAAGCTTTTTATAAGCGGATATGATGTATGTAGATGAGGTGTATTCTGAGAGTTTGATAGTAGTCAAATTTTCTCTTGATCTTTGGTGGTGATACTCCTATGAGAAGCTTTCTTTGCAAGTATATTGTAATATTTTGATTTATGAATAACATATTGGGTGAATTTTAGAGTGTGGGTTTTTTCTCTTGAAAGGGTTTTCCCCACGCAAATCTTTGTGTTGTGGTAAGCATGATATTTGTGTTTATTTGTGTTTAAGTTTTTGTAACTGTTAAAGATTTGTAAAAGTTTTGCATTATTCTCCTCTCAAGGTTAGTGTAGGAATTTGTTCCGTTACCTTAGTTTCCTTACAGGTAGTAATATCTTCATCTTCATACATCCTTAGGGTTTTAAAATTGTCTTTATAGTCTTGCATCTTTACTTGTTTAACCTTATCATCTCCTTCATAAATGCTCTTAAACTTTGTCCAGATCTCTTTTGCAATTTTGAGGCTTATCACATTCCCAAGCTTTGAATAAGAAAGTCCACTCACTATAAAATTTATTGATTTTCCATTATTCTCATATTCATTGATCTCCTCATCACTTGGTGGACCAACAACATGCATAGCATATCATTTTTTAACTAATTTCCAAACACCAAACCCAAGAGAGACCGTAAAGGATTCCATCCTAGCTTTCTAGTAAGAATAATTCAATCCATCAAACATAAGCGATTTGATACCTTTCCTATGCACCATCTGGATCCACCTCAAGCCATTAATATTCTTCCAAGGAACCACAACTCTGATATCGATTGTTAGATGCATAGGAAAACTGAGAGGGGGTGAATCAGTTATATATTAAAAAAATTAACCCCTCGTCAAAATTCAACCTTTTTTAGCCTTTAAACCCTTATCATAGTACAATGTAAACATATAAAACAACAATGTAAACCAAACACATAAGAACACTAGATTTATGTGGAAAACCCAAGAAAGGAAAAACCATAGTAAGGATTAGCTCACATATATATGAATAGAAACACTGAATCTAATTAGGTTCACTTCTAAAAGGACTCACTATTTGAAAGAAAGAAGAATAGAAGAAGAATGTTATAGAGAGATTCAATATCTCAAATAAATAAGAGAAATCCACCATTGCAACTCTATTCCATCTACAACCTTTGGCTCATGGCCTCTAATAACTTCAAGCACACTAAAGATGTAGACACCTTTTGCTCACTGCATCTGGAGTCATGTAGGCATTAAGCTTGCACTTAGATCACCATACTTGATCACATTCATATCTTTCACACTTTCCACACACTCATCACAAAATCTATCTTACATTTATACTATTTGTGACCTAAACAATCTCAATTAGGTTGACCTTAATAAAAAATATGCACCTCAAATGTGCAACACCAAAATAGGCTAGTATAAAAAACCTATGCGGTGGAAGAAGTGAAGGAAGACCACACCAAGGGTTGACTAATACCCAAATCCACATCACCACACTACTCAACACATCCACAATCCATGAGGTACCTCCACAAATAGTGCTAGCATCTTAGGTCAGCCAAACCTAAACTAACACTACAAGCGACAACATACATGCTTCTCCAGGTCTAAAAATAACGTGTGAAACACACAACAAAAATTCACAAAATTCACACAACATTCCAACATCATTAGAATATTCTACAACACTACCACAACCATCTAAAACAAATATTACTTTCATCCTATGCATTAGGATGCACTACCACTAAAATCCAACATACAAATTGAACTTGCAGAGAAATTCAACACCAAAAACTATGAGGGAAGATAAATAAAACAATATAAGCATGTTCCAAATCTGCAAGACAAGAAACAACAACATGGATAAATGCGGAGCAATCTCATTTCTCCTAGACAACCTTTTACATAGACAAAAACTATCAACCACAAATTTCACTGTAGAACAATCCAAAACTTGAAACTCTAGATATAGAACCTATGAACACCTCTGATCATCACGTCCAAACCACAAAAGTATAGCTTTAACCATGAAGAAATGAAGAGCACAACACTAAACACACCTCTGTCACACTACACACTATTTTATTCAAATTTTCTCAAAAGCACTTGGAAACCAAGTGAACTTATTGAAACTGCAACACTTATCCATCACAACCATACAAGACATAAATGATAGCATCACAACACCTTCTTATATTCTTATCAAACCACAACACGTACATACTAGCACCAACACTTGACAACACTAACAATCTCTATATTGTTGACATCAATGACAACATCAACAACATACTTTGAACAATAGGAATGGGATATACAATCTTTAGCTACAATGAGGCAAGATTTTAACAATAATAAAAATTTATATTTTAAAAGAAAATAATATTTTAAGGGAAAACTAAGCTTCAATAAAAATAAAAGAAGTTATTCAAAAAGAAAACCACCTACAAATTAAAACCCAAGAAATTTTCTCAAAGGGAGTAATAACAAAGGATGGCTTAATAGGATCAATCTAAGAGCTAATAATATAATAGTATTTCCACCATGATCCAATAAAATTAGAAATGATACTCCAAGGATCTAATATCATGAAGACCACTAGGTGGGTGTTTTATGTGTGATGGGAATCACTATGCTAGATATTTCCCTAAGGTGTAAGGACAAGTTAGGGAAAATAAACCTTAATAGGAACATCTACAATGAATTTATGTAGTAGTAGGAACTATTAGACTTATTTTTATATTATTCCTATTGAGATTATAGGTATTCTTTCAATCTTACTTGTCTCCATAATAGTAGACATAGGATCATCAAAATATTTAATTTCTATTGAAATTATGAAAAGAATGTCTTTAAAAGTTAGTCACATAGAAATATCATTGACTATCTAGTATGGGTGTAATAATATTATATAAGGAATATTTTTTTGAACACTTCAATTCAAAATTATAAAATTAGAATAAAAGTTTCTATGTATGTGACACCCCTAGGATCTCATGATGTAATCATTGTAATGAGTTGGTTAGAAAATTATCAAGCAATTTTGGATTGCTATAAATAATGGTAGAATGTATACGTGATGAAGGAAATAAAATAAATTTGGAAGCAATCTATACACCTATAATTGTTGAAATGATATTGGTAATGTAACTAATTAAATCAAGAAGAAAAGAAGTCAAATTGTTCAAGGTTACACTATGTAAGAAGAGGAAAAGGTCACCCCAACTTAAAAAACCTCTTTCTTAAAAAATTTAAGGATATTTTTCCTCAGGTTTTCCCGATAATACCTCCTAAATATAAGTTTGACTTTTATACTAAAATTTTACTTAAATCTAAATTTTTATCCAAAGCCCAAATGCAAGTGTTAGAATTACTGAACACAATATAAAATTACAAGAGCTACTAGACAAGGGAATAATAAATCCAAGTGTGTCAACTTAGGGAGCACCACTTATTTCATAAAAAAAGGAATGAAACACTAAGGTTATGCATATATTACAAACTTTTAAATAAAGTAATGGTAAATAATATATATATGTTTGGGTCATGTCAAAGGCCTATTTGATCAAATGAAAGGAGAACTTTTATTTTCAAAACTTGATGTTTGATCACCAATTAAGAATCAAGGAGGAGATATTTCAATAAATACCTTTAAAATGTTATGAATTCATAGTTGTACCAAGTGCCTTGACTAATATCCCTATTACTTCTATAAGTTATTGAATACTATTTTATATGATTATTTAAATAAATTTGTTGTAGTGATATTAAACTATATCTTAATCTATTCCAAGAACAAAAAAGAGCACTTAATACACCTCCAATTAGTTTTGAAAGGTTTCTAAACATAAGTTGTATGGTAAACTATCAAAATGTCTTTTCTTTGAGAATAAAATTTATTACTTAGGGAATATTATATTTGTAGAAGGAATTCTAGTAGGTCTTGAAAAGATCAAAGTTATAATTGTATGGATAATTTGTAAAAATGTGTTAGAAGTAAGGATTTTTATGGATTTAGTAGGGTATTATAAAAGGTTCATAAAAGGGATCTCTTAAATTGATAACTATATTAAATACTATAAGTAAGAATACAATATTATTATAGAAATAATGGCATGATAAAAGATCTATAATTTCTAAAAAATTAACTATGGATCCTATCTTAATAGTTCTAAATCCTAATGGTCACTTTATTGTTATCTATTCTTCTATAGAAGGATTAAGAGTACTTATGCAAGAAAAAGGTGTGATTACTTATGACTATAGAAAATTAAAGACACATGAAATTAATTATGTGCCTTATAATCTAGAGTTAGCATCCATTATACATTCTCTACAAAAATGGAGATATTTCCTCTTGGGAAATTTTTTGAGTTAAAAGATTAATAATCAAAGGTTAGAGTGTATTAAAAAGAATTAATCCAAGATAATAAATATGGTTAGAGTGTTAGAGTGAATATGAATTTAAGATTGAATATATTAAGGGTAAAGAAAATAATTGGTAGTTGATGTAAGAAGAAGGATGCGCCTTATTGAAAATAAACTTTTAAAACAACTTTAAAGATAAGTATTTGTTGAATAAAATATGAACCTTGGCATGAGAAAGCTAGTACATATTTAGGGGTTATCCCAACTAATCCAATGTTTGTAAGGTATGTATTTAATAGGGACAAGTTTCTTAGATATTATAAGAAAATAAAATTTTTTAATATCAAAGAAATTAAAACTTTAATTATATACGAATCTCACAATGCTCCTCACTTAGAGAATACATGAATAAATAATTACTTAGATCTTAAGAGGTTTAACTTTTAGCTATGGATGAAGAAAGATATATAGTTCTCCTTGTAGTAAAATATTTGGATTGTCAAAGTGTTAAGGCTAAACATAATCATCTACTAGGTTGTTATATCTCCATGACATACCACATCATAGGCGGCAAGTCATTGGTAAGGGTTTAGTATAAGGATTTACAATAACACCATACACACATAATATAATATTGTTGGTACTAAATAAAATTAGAAGAGTAACCCATTTAATACCATGTAATTTAATTGATGATGCCCCAACATTTGATAATAAATTTATAAATGAAATATTTAGGGAACATTGGGTTCTTAAAAATAGTGTATTTGATAGAGATTTTTGAAGACTTTGTAGTCAACTTTGAGATCTCAATTAAAATTTAATACAGTTTATCATCATGAAATAAATGGATAGATAAAGAGGACAAATCAAATTGTGGAGGATTTTATATGTATGTACTATATGGATCAATAATAAAAGTGGAAATAATATCTCCTAAAATATTTCCAACCTACCTTGGTGAAAACTTCATTTGAACCATTATATGAAAGTGGCATGCTTTGCACACACACACCCCATTTTTTCTTTGACAAAATGTAGACCCCATATTTTATTTTATTTTTATTTTTTCGTCTTTCCTTGAATTCCTTGTTCCATCCATGCTCATGGAGAAGGTGTCTATGTGTAAAATAATGGCCAAGATCCTTCATTTTTCAAATTTTTCCAATTTTTATTGTTTTGCTACTGTTTACCTTAGAAAATTTGACATTTCCAAAATTTTCTTGACTCTCAACTCCTTTATGTATTTTTGTAGAAGTTGAGAAAGCGAACTTCACAAACCTCGAAGATCACTTGCATGCAAATAACTTGTCACAAAAAGGAAGAGATGGAGACAAAAAAGCAAGGGTGCTCTGCAAGCTTCAAGAGAAATTGTATTAATAGAGTTATTAAAATACAATTGATACAAAAGCCTTTAAAAAGGCATAAGCATGCACAAACCTAACTTGAGCAAAAAGATAGCTCAACTAGATAAGGATAGCTAAATGCAACCTAGGAATTAAAATAATGCCTAAGTAAACTTATGCAAGTGTAATTAAATAATTAATTACAGCAACACTCCCCCATAAGTGCAACTTAGGGAGAAGATTATTATGTAAAAGATGCAAAGATGCAAAAGACGGGTCCTAGCAACAAGGCCATGTTAGGTACCCATGCACAAATGAAGAATCTCTCACAAATAGAGAAAAGGAGAAAAACCTTGTGGGAGAAAACTCCTCTCCAAAAGAGAGAAACACAAGACATGAAGAACATCATAGAAGTAGGAAGAAGCTGCAAACAACTGTCAAAAATGATTGCTATGGTGCCAAAGAACCTCCTCTAAAGATAGGATGATCAAGATCAAGAAGAATATAATCTGCATGAGTTCCCCCAATGACACTACTCGAATCAGATGGAAAACAAAGGCAAACACCTAGAATGAAGATACAAATGGCACAAGTACTAATAGTCTGAAGAACACTGATCAATTGAGAATGGAAGATCCCTTCCAAGGTGAAACCAAGGAAGAATTAGCATGAATAGTATAATACCCCCCATAATACTGATTGGGATAGCCTGATAGATCCATTGAAATGTTGTGTAACACTCTGTAGTGCATGAAGGAGAAGAAACAACATCTAAAAGTGCACAAGAAAGCACCTACAACTGAAAAAGTGGTGTGCAAAACAAAGCACACATGCATGAGGCTAGAATCATATGGATCCACTATTGTCATGGAGGGACACTCACCAGACAAAGGTGTGATAGAAAAAAAAAAGGCACTACACAACCCCCCCATGGCACTTTATAAGACAGTGCAAGTACAAAATATGGCACAACCTTATGTACAAAATCCCCAAAATACATGTACAAAGGTGTGACACTTTATCATAGTGCGTTTATATAGAAGATTGCTTACAAATGATGCTCAAAATGCCCACAAAGGACAAAACACTAGAAATACATAAAGAACAGGCAAAAACAAAGCAACCCATGCAAACGAGAAGTTCCCAGGAGCTAATATGTCCAGGTAATTCACTAGAGTGTGAAAACAAAAAAAACTAAATAAAATGTACCTGAAGTGAAATCTAGAAAAATTGCATGGATGGAACTGAAGAGCTCTGAAAGACGGTTCCAACATTGTTGAGATTGCAAAAAAAGGAGAAAGTGGCCAAAATTTATGAGCTCGGGATTGAAAAAATATCCTCTGACTTCAACAAACTGTAGAATGCACCAAAAGTAGAAACATGTGATGAAACCCACACCACTAGAAAGTTGGGGAAACCAGCTTTTCGATGATATCTCATTTTCCAAAAAATGATATCATATACAAAAGTTATGGCCAAAAGAAAAAAATAGCTCCCTAGAGGCCATAGAAGGGGTCAAAGGGGCCAGGTACAAATGTCTGTACCAATGACATTAGCATAATATTTTGGGAATATTCCCCTGCAACAAAAAAAAAGTCTAGCCCCTGGAAAAATTGACGATGACGGAATATGCCCTATACCGATCGAAATATTCTTTAAGTGGTGGAGCTGGCTAGAAATATCGCCGGTATATTCTCTGCCACCTAAATAAAATAATGGTCACCTAGAAAAAAATGACCCCCAAAGAATTCATAGACCGTTGGTAGATTATAGGGTTGCCGACAAAATGAAAAACTGGCCCTTGTTAATGTCCGATACAGCCATTGGCCTGGGATAGCCGGTCAGAGAATTTGAAGCGACATAGGGAAATAAAAAATGTCGCTGAAAAACCATAGAATGCCACTAGGAATGAGGTGGTGACCGCCAGGGGAGTTAGGACCACCTGAAAAATCAGGAGTTGCCGACAGAAAGAAGAGATCGCCGGTATGGAGGAAACTGCCGATAGGAAGAACTAAAGCCGCCAAGTGGTATGAATAGGGTCAGTGGTGGCGAGTCTATACAACCGCTGAAGCGGTAGGGTACTATGTACCCTTAACAATAAAAATTGCGCCCTCTTTTTTGAAAAAAAATTCACCTAGTTTTTTTGATGATTTTTTTTGAAAACAAAACAAACTTTACAATTATATTATTTAAAAAAAAAAAAATTTTGACCAAAAAAAGTCAGAAAATAAAAACAATTTACCAAGTCTGGAGGAATTTTTTTCTCGATCCACGTGCAGATGTACGAGGCCATACAGGCAAAAAAAAATTGCCTCTTGGATCAATTGTATCCAAAATGGACAAATGAATAGTCATTTTTGGGGTTTTGGACTGCTGCGGACTCAATGGAAAGGTTTGTTTGGACTCAAAAGGCTCCGATCAAATAGGTATGCCCTGGATCAAAAGAGACAAACTCCAAACCCTCGAAGCTCCAAAAATCTTTCAAAAAACATGAATAGGAAGCAATAGGTTTGGAGCTTTGATACCATATAGAAGTTGAGAAAGCCAACTTCATAGACCTCGAAGATCACCTACATGCAAATAACCTATCACAGAAAGGAAGATATGGAGACAAAAAAGCAAGGGTGCTCTGCAAGCTTCAAGAGAAATTATATTAACAGAGTTATTAAAATACAATTGATACAAAAGCCTTTACAAAGGCATAAGCATGCACAAACCTAACTTGAGCAAAAAGATAGATCAACTAGATAAGGATAACTAAATGCAGCCTAGGAATTAAAATAATGCCTAAGTAAACTTATGCAAGTGTAATTAAATAATTAATTACACTAACATATTTAAGCCTCATTTTTTCTACCATTAGCAACTGATCTAATAAATTTCCATGTGGGTCACATTTCTATCAAAATTTTCTAATTGTTGTTCTCTTTTATCTCCCATATGCCTATTAAGTGTTAGAGATTGAAAAATATCCAAAAAATTCTAAGTGTGGAAGTTTCTAGATTAATGTATATGGATCTATACAAATTTTTAAAATTTTGGGCTTAGCCCTATTTTTGTTCCTTTCAAGAAGTTTCCCTAATCCATGATTCCCTATTTTTTTATATTTTATATCTATTGGGATCAAAGTTTCAAATACATTGGTGGTTAAGTACTTGAGGTAAAAGTTGTAATATTTTTCACTCATGATAAGGAATAAAAGTCATCCATTTCCTTCACTTCTCAAATCTTTAACACAAAATTATATTTTTGTTTATCCTTCTTAAGAAATTTATCTAAGCATGAGTCATGTTGCATCCCTAACACCCTATCTTTGAAAAGTTATACAATCATTTAAAATCTCATGAGGTATGCCTATATTTGGGATCTTTTAGGATGTTTTAAACTTCTAGTATCCAAGGTTAGGTTCCTTGGTATATATATATTTAATTTATTAACATGTAACACAAAAATTCAAAAAATTGTATCATAGGTCACCAAAATCCTTTGACTACAAATTCAATTGAAGGCCATTGAAATCCTTTAATTATTGAAACCCCAATCAAATATCGTTAAAATCCTTGGACTCCTAAGAACTTGATTGAAGGCCATCAAATTCCTTTGAATCCCAAAACCTTGATTGGGGGTTATCGATTTCCCTTAATCTCTATATCTTTGAAAAAACTCTTTTAAAGTTTATTGATTTCTTTCACCTCCCAAAAACCCAATATGTATGTTTCAAAGTTCATATATTTCACCTATCAAGGGGGAGAATTTTGAAAGGTTAATCTTGGTATTGATGGACCTTGAAACATTATCGATAAAGGAGATGTCTTATTGAAATTAAAAAATAGAAATAGTTGAGTTCTATGGGATGCCAAACAATACACAACTAAAAAAAGAAATTGATTTTTATAGGACAACTAGATGCTCACAGTTGCAGCAACACTTTTCAATCAAACACATGGAAGGTGACAAAGGGGGACTTGGTAGTTTCTAGAGGAAATAAATTAGGAACTTTGTATTTGTTGGAGAGTCACATTGAAGTGGGAGCTACAATGGAAATTATGGACAACAACTAAGAGATTTGGTACAAGAGACTCACTTTTATGAGAACAAAAGGGTCTTGATATTTTGCATAAAAGAGGTCAACTCCTAGGCCTGAAATCAATTGATTTGGAGTTATGTGATCCTTGCATATCTGGAAAACAAAGTAGGATCAAATTTTGTACCAAAGGACATGATTTGAAGACAAGGCCATTGGATCTTGTGCACTTATATGTTTTTGGTCCCATAGAGATTACACCAATTGGTGGGTCTAATTTCTTTGTTACTTTTTTAGATGAGTGCACAAGAAAAGTTTGGGTTTATATGCTAAAATGAAAACATAAAGTCTTTATCATGTATTTAATTTTTTTAAAGCACTCCTAGAAAATTAGACCATTAATAAAATCAAATGCATGGTGGAGAGTTTTTCTCATTAATAATAATAGAGTTTGAAGAATCAAAATTCTTCCTTTCACTCTTCAAGGAATGGTGTAGTAGAGAAGTTGAATAGAACAATCTTGGATATGGCTCATAGTATGCTCTCTTACGCTAGTTTGGAAAAATAATTTTGGGTAGAGGCTATCAATACAACTATTTATTTGATTAATAGAGCTTCATCTTATCGATTAGATTTTGATATTCCAAAAGAAAAGTGGTTGAAACATAAAATTTCTTATAACCATTTGCGATTGTTTGGATATAAGACCTTTGTTTATATTCCTCAAGAAAAATGAATAAAACTCGATGTCAAATCTAAGAGATTCATTTTCGTTGGATATAGAGATTAGAAATACCACTATAGGTTGTGGGATTTGATTTCTTAATAGGTGACTATAAGCCTGTTGTGCAGTTTTCGCACACACGCCCCGTTGAAAGTAGGGACCCTATTTTGCTTTTGCTCTTGTTGTTTTGGCCCTTTGATTTTGAGGATTTGAATTGCCTTGGCATGAGCTTAAAGTGTTCATCTTGCTTTCCTAAGTGTTTTCCCTAAGTTGCATGTTGAAAATCTTAAGTTCTGGGCAAAGTTCGGGTTTTTACCCAAGTTCGGGATTTTCTGCCCCATCCAGATTTTTCCGGATTTCATTCAAACTCCGGCCAAACATGGTGGTTCAAAAATTTTGGTTCCCCACAAAAATCTGCCTAGACCGGATTTTTTTGAATTTTTGCTTTACCATCAAGTTTCCGAACTTCTCCAACTTGTCTTGCTTTGTGCGATTTGTGAGGGTTGTATTTAATCAATCTTTGGGGATTCTTGTGCCATTATGCTCTATCATTTGCATTCTATTGAGTTGAGGAGTTTATTCTTTGCAAATTGTTGGATTTGGTGGTGATTTCCTGGGTATTATTGTTGTTATTCTTTGTTGAGCGCCAATAAATTGTCATTTGTTATTTTTGAGATCAATTTCCACTTCATCGAATGGTATGTACATGTTTCCTTGCTTTGATTGATGAATGAAAGTAGTGCTTTGGCGTTATAAGCTTGTTCTGTGCATTCATGGTTGAAATTTAGGGTTTCATGCCTAGGGAATCGCCATTTCTTTTCGGTTTGCTTTCGAGTGAGCCTAGAATTCGGAGAAGATATGTAGGAGGTTCAAGTTAAGCTGGTTCCATACCCAGAGTCCTCAAATTTGTGATCATTCGATCAATTTGAGTGAATGTGGTCACAGGAAAATGATGGTATTTGATCTTCACGGAATTCCTCTTTGGCCGAAATTCCCTGACTTTCCATTTTCTCCTAATTTCCCTGAAACTTGTAGTTTTCTGGAGTTTTACCTGCTTCGCGGATTTTTGCTCCCTCTGAATTTTCCCAAAATTCCAGTCATCTCTTCATTTTTTGGAATTTTGTGGATTGTTGATTATTTTTGCAAAAATCTATCCTGGGTGGATTTCTCTGAAACTTTGTTGAGAACAAAGAATTGTGAGATGGCATGACTTGTTAACAAATGATTATGCATTTTATGATTAATTTGAGCTATTTTGGAGATCTCTCATGTTGTTTCTTGGTTGATAATGATCAGATTATGTTACTAATGGGTGCTTTCATGCTTATTTCGCCAGAATCTGTCTGGCTAGGATTTTCTCAAAATTCCCCTCTGGTCTGGAATCTGCGGAGGGCTTGAAATCTTGAATTGTGAAGATTGTGCTTTAATGATATTTCTGGGTTGATTTCGATCTGTGTTTGAATTTATTTGGATGATGAATATGTTATTGTGATGGGATAATTCTTCATGTTATAATGGATATTATGGATGGTGGTCTTTGCTGAGTGCAGGCTGAATTCAATCCAGGTCATCAAGGAAGTTCTGGAGATGAAATTAATTCGATTAAAGGAGAAATTCAAGTATTGGTTACTGCACCCCTTGGCCAACTTGGAGGGAATTCTTGATAGTATAGGATAAGGAGAGGCATACTTATGATAAGGAGGGAGGCAGTTAATGCAAGGCTACATTGGAATTTGTGCTTCACTATTATTTTCCATGCCTTGGTCTGAATTACATTGAAGATCCCAAGCTGACCCGGATTGAGTTCATGCATTTAATGCCTATTTTATCTAATTTTGAATTCTCCTTGGGCCGACCTATTTTATGACCATTTATTATTGTAAACATTAGTTGGGCTAACTTGTTTGTGGCTATTTTATGATTGTAAACCCTTGCTAGGCCAACGTACTTTGGGGGTTCTCTATAAATTTGGCATTTCACCTCATTTGTAAGATATAGATACACAGATAGAGATAGTTTTGATACAAGAGCGAATTAGGTAGTAGAGAAGAGGTAAAATTTAGTTCATTCTAAGCAAGTGCTGTAACAGAACATTGGAATTGTTGCTGAAATTCAGTGATTCAATACAATTGAAGACATTGTGATTTTCTGGTGATCTCTTTTGTGTTGACTTCTCTTGCATGGTTCTTATGGTTCTATCTTTTAAATTGATCAGGGTTATTACATGTATGCTAGATCTGATTCAATGGTGTTTATGATTTGATGCTTGAAGTGTTTACAATAGTCCCTGGTCCATACTTTTTGCAGCTAGCTAATTGTTAGTTGCTTTGCAAAGTTAACCTGGACCTTTATATTCATTGTGCTTATTTCAATTGTGGAGATTTATTTGTTTCAATTGCAATTGGGTTGTCTTGGATGAATGTTCATAATTTGAAAATCTTAATACCTTAGAAGATTGTGTTGGTGTAATTAATATTTAATTACACATTTGCATAAGTTTACTTAGGCATATTTAATTCCTAAGTTTTAGGTTCTTATCTTTATATTTTGAGCTATCTTGTTGCTCAAGATAAGATTAGGGTTTGCATATTTGCTTTTATAAAGCAAATCATTATCATGTAATTATTGAATTCTTGAATAATAATGCTGCACATCTTTTTGCAATAGCCTCTACTTTTTTTGATTTTCTCTTCTGTGGAAGGTCTTTTCGGTTTGTAAATCTGATCTTGGTTTCTAATATGGTATCAAAGCCTTGATTTGTAGCCCCTTCTCAGATTTTTGAGAAAATCATTGCAGGGTTTGTTTGGGATTCCTCGAGGGTTTCATACCTTGAGTTTGTCTCTATTTTTGGGTGCTCTTGCATGGTTACTTTTAGTGCATATTGGAGGAAATTTGAGCCCATTTTCAAGTCTAGGGCTATTGAAAAAGTCAAGATTGACTTTTGTTTCGCCTGATTCCGACATTTTATGCCAGAGTTATGAGGATTTGAAGATCTGTCAGATCTGGGAGTTACGAAGCTTCTGGTGCATTTTCAGGTAGATTGAACCTCGCCATTAGATCCAGAGCATCCGAGAGATGAAAAATGACATATAACATGCCCTATTTCAGCATCAATTGTTCGTGAGGAAATTTTCTTTTTACCCAGCAGGCCATACGACCTGCTAGGTATAGGGTATGATTTGCAGAGTTTAAAAAAAAAAAATTCAAAAAAATTTCTCTGCATTTACCTATTATTTTTTAATCGGGCTTTATTCAAAAATTTATGGCAATTTATATTGTTGAGGTTTGTTTTTAATTTTTTTTTTTTTGTGGCAATATATGGTGGAAGTTTTTCATAGGGGCCGTACCCCTATCGGCCCCATTCGGCCGCCTGTGTTGGGTTTCCCACCCCACCGGCCGTTCTATTTCTTGCCTGCCGCTAGCCTTCTCTTCACCAGCCACACCACCAACTATTCTGCTTTCTACTACCGATCGTTCTGCTTCCTACCGCCGGCCACACTATCAATGGCCTTCGACGTGTGCTCCCGCCAGCTCCTCTGCCGTCGCCCGTGATTCTTTGGGCGACTAGGGGCTCTGCTCATGGGGGTGGCGCCGCCTCAGCTGCCGGCGTATCTCAGCCCTGCCGCCACCATCGGTAGCTAGCTCTTTTTTTGCCACAACCCCACTCGTGGTCACATGGGGGACTATTGGCTAGCCCAAAAGGGGCTTATTTTTTGTGCCCACATAGCCTGTGAAAACCCTGATTTGCCTCCATACAACTGTTTTTTTCATTTTGGCATAACTTTTGATCCCAGAGGTGGATTTTTTGAAATGAGATATCGTCGAAAGCTGGCGAGCCCAATTTTTTGATGGTGTAGTTTGTTTCTAGAAATTTTGCTGTTTGATGGGAGTTTTTTCCAGTTGAAGTCAGATGTTCAAATTTTGCTTCGGAGGGCATATCTTTTGACTCGATGATCCTTTTTCTGTCATTCTCGCGGCATCGGAAAGCTGATTCTATCCTCTACATAGATTTGACATTAATTCATATTTTCTATTTATGCATGCATTAGAATTCTCTCCTTTTACAATCATTGGGTTATTGTAATAAATGAGCTGAGATAAAGTTCCATCAGGGGGGTTTCTTGCATAATAAATCTGATTAGAGTGTGCATGCATTTTGATCTCCATATCCATTTTAATTTTTTGGTAGCTTGTATGGGTATATTTGGTTTCTTAGTTTCTTTTGGCCACATTTTTTCTCTTGCTTGACACATATTAGATTCACATCTAGTTCACACTTTAGATTGAGAGCCTATGGTTAATGATCCACATTGGATCCATCTCAGTTTGAGGGCCATGTTTTTATGGTTAATGTTCCAGAGTCTTCATGGTAATCCTTCCCATGGAAGAGTTTCAGTCACAGTTTGGCATCGACATCGAGATACACGACTTCCAGATTCTGTCATCATCTCATCTACTGTTTCTTCATAGATTCCAGGGTTGTTCCAGTTTGTGAGTTTTCCAGTGTTCTGTGGCATCGGGTCTGCTGTCACATTATCATGATTCTATTTTTGGTTTCAGTTGTAGACAAAAGTATCTTTCCTTGCTTTCCATATTGTAGTTCCAGTGTTACTCCACAGTGTTCTTCTAGTGCTTCTTTGCAACAGTCATCTCATTGTAGGGGGGTTTTGGCCCATTGGGTTTTCCTTCTCTCCCTCATCTTTTCATTTGTACATGAGTACCTGATCAGGCCTTGTTGCTGAGACTCATATTTGCATAATAATCTATTTCTCCCTAAGTTGTACTTATGGGGGGGTGTTGGTGTAATTAATATTTAATTACACATTTGCATAAGTTTACTTAGGCATATTTAATTCCTAAGTTTTAGGTTCTTATCTTTATATTTTGAGCTATCTTGTTGCTCTAAAAGATAAGATTAGGGTTTGCATCTTTGCTTTTATAAAGCAAATCGTTATCATATAATTATTGAATTCTCGAATAATAATGTTGCACATCTTTTTGCAATAGCCTCTGCTTTTTATGATTTTCTCTTCTGTGGAAGGTCTTTTTGGTTTGCAAATCTGATCTTGGTTTCTAATAGATTACACTGTTTCTGTAAGATTGCAGATTTATCTGGGTTAAGCAAGAATTAGTTTATGAGGGATTGGTCCATTTCAAGTATTTCATCATTTGCATTGTTAATCTTAGGAGTAGTTAAATTTAGGAATCTCTTTGAAACCCTAATCTTTTGTTATTTCTTTATCATTTGAGTTAGATTTAGGATTGAAGTATCATCATATTGCTAGATCTAATAAGTTCAAGATTCAATATTTGCTTGTAGTAAGGTCCCTTTGTGATTACCAACATTTTCACATTTATCATTGGGTTGTTTATGCATTGTCAAGACCTAACATTAGAGACCTTGGGGTTATCTCTTGAGGCTTTCTAAAAGAGATTTACCTTTCAAGAGATAGGATTTCATATTATGTCCGAGTTGTTGCTCTGCAGAAAACATCATCAACAAAGCTGAGATGCAATTTTCAACAAGAAGGTGATGCCAAGTTTAGTAGAATAGGGGAAGTCTGCTAAAAAATATGTTTCATTGGATGATATCTTTGATGACAATTTAAAAACTCTGCCATAGTCAATAATAAATCTTCCAATGCCATGTTTTCAGGAATGTGTGTAGGGGTCATGAGCTACTGTTCAACATCCATTACATGGTCGGTAGTATCTCATACTCCAATGTAACATACTTCACATTACCCTCCTCACACTTTTCCATCCTCTGTACATGTGGTATCTCAAATAGAACACACCACTTTGAACATCCTAGAAGGTCTTTTCCTATGCAATAATAAAGAGTTGAAGTGAGTTGTTGTAGACCACCATGGCCTCCTTCTTAGCCCCTCTCCTCATTAAATCTGCTACCCCGTATACCTTTCTCCACCTCTGTGCAAAGCACTTCACTTTATACATTAGTTGTAGGAAGTGTTGAACCTCATTCATATACACCACCCCCTTCTATACCTCTCTTGTGACATATGGATGAGCCACTAAAAACATCCAAATTTCAGCCTATTTCAAGTCTACCACCTCAATCACAGTCCATTCTTCTAGACATTGATCGACAATATTCTTCTATTGGTGCATCGGAATAGGGAAATACAAAGTTACATGAACAAGATAATATGCAGGTTCAAATTCCTTAGTTGAGGAGGTCTATCAGGGAGTGTAGATCTTTGGATGACCCGTTAAACACAATCAAAATCAAAAACAAAAATTGATTCATGATTATGGATTGTGGAAGCTTGATATCTTTAATTAGTGTAGATCTTTGTCAAAATTTGATGATTTTATTCATCATTTATTAATTTGTGATCAAGTTGAACCTATAAAATTTGAAAAATCTTGTAATGATAGAGATTGCACAAAATAGATGGAGCTTGTGAGTGAAGGGATGGATTTGTTTGATGAAAAATTAGACTTGGTATTTTCTTCCTCTTCCACCCAACCAAAAAGATTTGTTTTTTTAGGTGGGTATACAAGTTGAAAGAAGATGACACTAGAAAGAAGCAATATCAGGTCAAATTAGTAGTGAAAGGGTATGACCAATAAAAGGGTGTTGATTTTATCAAAATATTTTTACTTATAGTGAAATGAATACAATTTGGGTAGTGTTGGGATTAGTTATTGTTTACAATCTTGAACTAGAGCAACTTGATATAAAAAACGCATTTCTTCATGGTGATCTAGATGAAGAATTATATACATAACAAATGGAAGGTTTCAAGAAAGAAGGATAAGAGAATATAGTTTGCATATTGAAGTGAAGTTTGTATGTTATAAAACAAGATTCACAACAATGGTACCTCAAGTTTGATGCCTTCATGGCTGAGAAAAAAATCTCTAGGTGTGAATCTGATCCAGGTGTTTATTACAATATTTTGGAGAAAGGTGAATTTGTCTTGTTATTGCTATATGTTGCTGATATGATAGTGAATGAAACTAGCATGGTTGTTGTTAGGAACTTGAAACAACAACTAGCTAACAAGTTATCTACGAAGGATCTAGGGGCTGCCAAAAAATTCTTAAATGTCTATCATTAGGGATAGGAAAAAAAAGGAGTTGAAGTTGTCACAAGGGAAATGTGTTGACGAGGTTTTAGATATATTTGGAATGAAGAATATTAAGCCCATTTGTACACCTCATGCTGATCCATTCAAACTTTTAGGTAAAATGTGTCCTCAAACACAAGAAGAGAAAGAGCTTATGGAACGAGTGCCTTATTTCTCTACTATTGGGAGTCTCAAGTATGTAATGGCCTACACAAGACCTGACATTGCTCATGTAGTGGGAGTAGTCAATAGGTACATGAGCCATCTAGGTGAAAATAATTGGCAAGATGTGAATAGATTTCGAGGTATTTGAAGAGCACTCCTGATTATGTTTTTAGATTAGGAGGAAAAGATGAATAGTTGCAAGGTTTTGTTGATTTCGATATGGCTAGTGACTTGGATAAAACATAGTCAACTATTGGTTATGTTTTCATATTTTTTGGGGTAATAGCTAGTTGGGTTTCTAGATTGCAAAAAGTGGTTTCTCTCTCAACTACTAAAGCTGATATATTACCCTCACCTAAGGTAGTAAGAAAATGCTATGGTTGCAACATTTATTGGGTGAATTGGGTTGCAAAAAACATGTTTTCACTTTGTTTAGTGAGAATAATAATGCTACTTGTCTAGCCAAAAGTGTAACATTTCACAATCAAATAAAGTATATTGAGCTGAGATATGACTTCATTTGAAGTTTTCTTGAAGAGGGAAAGCTGAAATTAGAAAAGGTGCATACTAAAGTGAATCCAAATGATGCAATTATGAAGGTAGTCTCAAAGGAGAAGCTCAATTTATGTAGAGCTTCTCTTGGTTTGGTAAAATTATGGTGATAAAATTAGAAAGATAGGTGCATCTTAGAGCTACAACATGGTTTAGGATTCAAGTGGGAGATTTTTGCATAATGTGAAGTCTTACAGTCACTTTGGTTTTCCCTTCACATTCTTTGTCTTATGCTACTCAAAATACTTATGCAATATACATTCAAATGAGATCAATAATTGTATCATTTTGTATGATGAACTTATTTTTGTTGCTATTAAATAATAAAGATTTGTTCCTACCTTTCTCATGGATGTAGCCATATAGGTGAACCATGTAATCTTAATGTTAATCTTTTATGCAAGTGTGTTATATTTTGTCTACAATTTTTTGTTGAAATCTATTTTTGTATTTTTTATTTTACTCTTTTTTATCAAAACTTAGTTGCCAAAGATAGAATTAGAATAAAACTGTGTTTTTTAACAATTTTCTAATTATTTTTTTTTGAAAGAAAATGTAAGAGAACCATCTTATTTCAAAACGAGGGTGATGACAAGGGCAACAAAAAATTCATGGCCATTAGGAGAGAGCAGATGAGAACAATGATGAGGGCGACGAGGAGGGCAACAAAAAATTCATCATAAACCTTAAAAAAAGGTGGTAGATGTAGAGACAACTATGCAGGGGATGATTGTGGCGATGGAGTGGGCGCTAGGGTTGGTGATGATGACAATGGAGGTGTAGTGTAGAAAAATGTATCCCATTACACTTTCACACTTGCTTGGGTCCTCCTTGTTAAAATTGGGTTTATTTATGCCCTATTGGGTCCTATTTTGTATCCACAAGCCTAATTAAATGCATTTTTCTAAGGATAATCCCGACATTTAACAAATGAAAAATCATAATTTAATATTTGAGGTTATGTGTTCTAGATCTAATGATTTGGGACTCATACACACCTATGGGTGTATGAGTCCCACCTAGGTCTCAGGGCTTGATTGTAAATATTGCATTGAACTTAACAACACTTCTTGGAGTTTGTGTCCCAAGTTTGACCCACTGGGACTCATACACCCAACTTGGCGTATGAGTTTCACTTTAACTTTGACCTATTTTAAATCAAATTCTTGGCGGGATTTTATTATCCTAGATATGATGTTGGATTGTAGTGTTGTAATTTTGGGAAATTAGGCATAAACAAGTATAAATACAAGGTTATTTCACATAATTTCTCCTAGAAAGTTTTCAAGTATTCAAGAATTATAGAAAATTTATGATAAAGGGAGCATTCAAGAGCTGATTATCAAGCATTTTGGAGAAATATTCAAGATTCAAGCATCATGTCAAAGTCTTCATGCATCATGTGTGTTTGTGAGCTAACATTTGTGATGTAGGTTTTCATGATTCAAGCAAGCATTCAAGGACATTATCTCATATAAAGATCAAGAGTCAAGATCCACATCCATTAGAGTCATTTCATAGAACTTTGCAACCTTTTTTTCTAAGGTTTATTGAGTTGCAACATTGCATTTTTTCATTCATAATTCCTTCATGCTATTTCATTTCATTTCAAGGTTTAATTACCAAAATGGGGTTTGAGGAAGGCAAATCCCTATTCCCTAACACAACACCATTTTTATCTCTTAACGTGTGATTGCAGATCTAGGTGAATTGGAGCTTGAAGATCCTTTGAAGACAAAGTTACAAAAGTTGTCAAAGTTGTCATCTTCATGGAAACTCACCTACAGGTGAGAATTTAGACTTTTAGACTTGAAGAATTAGACAAGATGAAAGCTATAGAAGATCACTAGAGGCTACAAAGATATCAGTCAAACCCTAATACTAGGACTAAATTTCCCCTTTGGGTGTATAAGTCCTATGAATGTAAAATTGTTCGAGCTCCCCTCGGGTGTGTTTTGTGTTTTTCTAGGTACCGATCTGACCCTCATATGTTCAAACTTGCTACCCTTAGCCTTTCATCAAGCTTCTTTTTTCTATACTCTGTCAGCTACTTCCACGTGTTCACCCAACGCTCTTTGTAGAAAAGGATTCTTTCACTCTTCTATCAGCTCAAGCTATGCTCCCATGTGTCTTCACCATAGGCTATTTTTAACTGCTTCCCTTCACTTCCTCGTTGGAACTCGCTTGTGTGCCATGTAGCTTCCATTCACATAAACTTTTGGTAGACCCCACGGACGGTGCCGATAATAAAAATTGTTGCTACATGCCTTCTCGATGCAAGCTTTCAACAAAGGGAGGGGAGAATGAACCACTAGTTGTGCCATGCTACCACCTGTCTCCTTGTAGGGACCTCATCGAAAGGAAAGAGTGGAGCCAATGCCAAGCCATGATATGTTGCTGCATGTTCTAACTACCTCCACTGAGAGGTGACACTTGTCTACCCAAGATATTCTTGGACCATTGCAATCATTTGTAGGGTATGCATCTAGCTAGGAAGAATCTACATGCCATGGCCTGGATTTTTTCTATTTCAACGATTGAGTGAAATAATTGCTTTGGATACTGAGTGTTTTCTATTTCAAACTCACTAGATAGTGGATTATTGGCTATAAATACTGCTTCTCGCTTCAAAAAACAAGTTCAGAAGATACAAAAAAATTAGAGAAAGACATTAGGCCTTTAGTATTGTTTTCTATATTATTATATGAAACATTTAGAGTGTGCCATTGTTTGGCCTTTCTTTTTTTCTTATGTTATTTGATAAGACATTAATACTGTGCCATTATTGTATGGATTCTTCATTTGCAAGAACTTCTATGATTTTAAATAAAAGTTTTTGATTTAGATCATGTCTTTGACTCCTCTTTTTAGTGAATGTATAAGATAATCATTTTATGTCATTAAATGAATTATTTAGATCTTTATCTTTGATATCTGTGATTCTAGAACATAGCAGTTTACCAATCAGGCCCTTAAATCAAATCCACAAAGATATATTTACTGTGCCTATATCTACATCTTGGCACATTTCCTTAAAGTTAGATTTTCATTTCATATATCTGCTTCCTTTTCCCATTCAAAACCCTAGTTATAGAAGAAGTCAGGTTCTTTACGAATCCAAAGGTCACTTAGTTTAGCGCAATTGGTCCTCCCATTAACTGAGTTTCCCATAAAGGTTGCTGCCTTGCCAATTTTTGGCATCAACAGTTCCCTTTTTTCTGGAATGCTTGGTGGGGCCTACTTAAATGAATCTCAATTCAAAGAGGGTGTATGATCCATCAGTCTGTTACTAGGTACCAAACAGTGAATAATCCTAGTTTGCTAGTACCACCATTAGGGACAGTACAAACCTCGACCCAATTAGTGAACGTTCCACTTCCTCCACCCTTACCGCTAGCCAAGTTACCTACTGCTAATAGAAATTATGTGGCATGGGATGTTGAAAGTCCTCTTGTTGCACTGGTAGCACCTGCCATTTGGGCACCTATCCCGGTCACCGCTTTAAAAGCTATACCTAGGTTCATCGGAGATGGTTCAAGAACGTCATCTAAGCATCTGCTAGATGTCACAAATGTATGTTTGGTGCATGGAATCACTGCCCAAAATGTAGCACTAAGGTTGCTTGTAGCCTCTTTCAGGGGTAAGGCACTGGATTGGTACTGCATGCTACAACCCAATACTATCGACACTTGGGACCAACTCGAAGATCCATTTTATGAAAGATTCTCTAACGACGGAGATAGTTCTTCAAAATATCACTAGTTGGAGATCATCAAACGGGCCCCATATGAAGCCATGAATGAATTCAACACCTGATTTCACATAACTTGGAAAATAATTCAGGTTGCAATCTACCCATTGACTGAGCTGGCATTCATGTTCTACCTCAAGTCCATCAATGTTGACATTTCAATGATGATCCAATCACTTGGTGGAACCACTCTACTAGATACAAACAACGTCACAGTTAAAGTGGAGAATAATCTAATAGACACTGGGAAGTTTCTGCCTCAACCCACCATGCCTATATTCCTCAAAGTGTTATTTCCCACCTAAGAAATTCCGTCTACTAGCGCACCTGCTTCTCCCTAGTCTATGTACACATACCCGAGCACACCACAGAACATTGCCTCCACATTTGGTTCTTCAAAGGAGGATATGAGTGGTGTCAAGGAGATGTTGCAGGCTATGGCCAATAAGATAATTGTTATCAAGCACAATTAGGCCGTGCCTCTGAAATAGACCTATTAGAATTATCAAGGTGAAAGGTCCTCTTAACAACAAAGCCAGTTCCAAGGAGGTGCTCACACAAATCTGCAAGCGTAGACAAAAAATCAAATAGTGTTGGTACCCACTCCACTGCAAAGCACCAACTTAAACCCGAGTAGAGAGATAACCGTAGGGAAGAACAATTTAGTTGATGACACCAACCCCTGGTGCTTCCCTTGTGGCGATTCACATATGCCTGAAACTATTTGTGAGGCAATCTACAACAAAAGGTGGAAAAGTAGTGCAACCAAGGTGCAACGTCGGATCACAGGTGTTATGTAAATGCCTCTTTGCAAATGGAAAATGTGGTGCTCACCACTCAAATGCAAGGGATGTCTCTAGAGCAAGAAATAAATATTTCTCTCGATCATTCTCTCTTCCCATGGATGGAAGAGGAAGAGGCAGTGTTTTCTAATGATGCATCCACATCTAAAACATCGCAAGTCCAATCCAATTACAACACTCACTCAAAGAGGAGATTTAGTCATTCTACAACTAGTTAGTCCACAACCTAAAAGTACTTTCGACCAGATGCCCAGTGCCTCCGCAGTGGTGCCACAATGTTCGTCACAAAGGAAAACTATTATAACAAGAGCTAAGGAGTAGAAGTCTCCAAATCCACCACTGTTCAATGTGGTGGAACAATTGAAAAAATCATCCACTAATGTGTCTATGTGGGATATCTTAGCTATTTTGGAATAGAAGACATTGTTATAGAAGGAACTCCAAGAGGATCTAATCATTGAACCAAAGGAGAAATCACTCAAAGGAAAGGTTGTTGATCAATCACCTCCTAACAAAGTTCTCACAAATAGCATAGCAGAAGCCCTTGCTGAGTAAGAGATAAGTCAAAGCCTAAACCCTTCTTCCTAACTCTCATTATAGGGGAGAAATTATTACATAATTCCATGATTGAGTTTGGTTCTAGCACTATAGTCATGCCCAAGAAAATAGCCGAGGCCTTAGGACTTAGCTATGAACCTTTAAAGAACAGAGTTATGCAGCTTGATGGAAATAAAGTTGAGACTATAGGCCTCATCAAGGACCTCCCACTGACTCTATTTTCTTGCTCTAGTATCACAGTCCCACAAGACACTGTGATCATAGATGTTCCCCCCTACATTTGGTATCTTCCTATCCCAAGAGTTTAATTCAAAAATAGGTAGGTATCTTTCTGTAGACTGGTCACACTTGATCCTAAGGACCAAGCATGAAGCCAAAATGAGGATAAATTATGAATCTTTGCATCCTGAACATGTGGCCGATGAAGTTAGAATTAATTTTGAGGCCGCCCATATTTCTTTCACTCAAGAAGAAACATATAGCATTGAGTTGATAAAAGATGAAAAGGTGACTGGAGATTAGATCGATCAAGAAGAGGTCCTTTTGAGTGAATACATAGATGCTGAACCTTTCGACAACTATCATGCTACCAGGCTAGGCACCTATGTTATCTATGATGAAGATGAAGTGCTTCCAAAGGTCGTGAAGGAACCTAAAAGTAACCAAGCCTCAGAACTATGGATGCTCCACTTTGATGGACCAAGATGCAAAGTGGGCATAGGAGCTGGGATATGTTTGACATCCCCACACAATAAAAAGACACTTTGTTCCTTCCACTTCTAGTTCACTTGTTCGAACAATGAAGTTGAATACGAAGGTCTAGTGCAAGGTCTGAGCCTCGTAGAACAGATGGGCATCAATAAATTGATGGTGTTCAGAGATTCCCAACTAGTGGTCAACCAAGCTTGAGGGATTTTCACAGCCAAGAATGTCTTCATGAGATCCTATAGACATAGGGTTTGGGACTTGATTGAGGGTTTTAAAGCCTTCAACATCTAGACAGTCCCCCGAGAAGAAAATATTGATGCAGACCACATGGCCATAATTGGGTCTCAATTTGAACCGACCTTCAACCTAATGCATAACAAGCACTCTATATGAGTGATAGTCTGATCGAAAATCCTAGATAATGATCAAAGATGGAAAGTATTTGACAGTGATGAACACATTGCTTCATTCATCCAATAGTCAGGAGAGTTTTCTGATCAACTCCAACTGAAGATTTCCAAAGCCTATGATAGTCAAATCATCTAGTTGAAATCCAAAAAGCTTCTGAAGGGGCTTGTCACTCTCAAAAATATATTTGACTATGATGATGCAAGAAATGACAAAAGAAAATTTGTAGCAGAAAAAAGCGACTATGCAGACCTTCAAGTTGGAGATGGGAGAAAGCTCAAAGTTGGGAAAGACGTCTCACATCATGATAAAGAAAGGCTCATTGACTTTTGTGAGAGGTATGAAGGGGTAGTTTCCTGATCACATGATGACCTTAAGGGATATGATCCCAATATTATCCAACATACAATTGAGTTGATGAAAGGTGCAAAACTAGTCCACCAAAAACAAAGGCAAGTTAATCCAAAGACCGAGGCTATGATGGCACAAGAGCTAGCGAAGCTAATTCAGTCCCAGATTATTTTCTCGATCAAGCACAACACTTGGGTGTCTAACCTGGATCTAGTCCAAAAGAAGAATGATGGAATCCACCTGTGTTTTGAATTTCGAGACATGAATAGAGCATCCCTAAAGGATCATTACCCCCTCCCTTCTATGGAGACCATCTTGTAGACATTGGCAGGATCATAAATGTTTTCTTTGCTAGATGGCTTCTCCAGTTACAATCAAATCCGAGTTAAAGAGGAGGACCGACATAAAACAATGTTCACAACCAAGTGGGGGACATTCACATATGCTAAAATACCTTTCGACCTCTTGAATGTGGGAGCCACCTTCCAACAGGCCATGAATATCGCTTTCAGAGAATTGATTAACAAGATTAACTTGATCTATTTAGATGATCTTACTATGTTCTCTAAGTCCAAGGATGATCATTTTGATCACCTTGAAATGGTTTTTAAAAAATTCCAGGAGTTTAGGGTCTCCCTAAACCCAAAAAAATTATCTTCAGAGTACCGCAAGTTGGGACACGTAGTGTCCAAAGAAGGAATTTCAATTGATCCCGAGCGGGTGAAATTAATCAAAGAGCTTCCCCTTTTGGTCAACAAGAAAGGCATCCAGTCTTTCTTGGGAAAGGTTAACTTTGTGAGAAAATTTATTTATGATTTTGTAGGAATAATTAGGCCAATCACCCTAATGCTGAAAAAGGACCAGTTATTTAAATGGACTAAAGAATCCAAAGAATCCTTTGAGAAAGTTAAGGATGCTATTTCCTCAGCTCCTGTATTGGTTACTCTAGACTTATCAAAGGACTTCATAATGTATGTATTTAGTAGTAAGTCAAGCATTGCTACTATCTTAACCCATAAGGATGATGAAGGAAAGGGAGAAAATTTGATAGCATTCCACTCCTATACCCTAAAGGAATATGAGACGAACTACAACTTCATTGAGAGGCAAGATTTCACAATAGTTAAGGACTCAAGAAGTTCTGACACCTAATCTCTTGCAACAAGGTGGTTATTTATGCCACATATTCTAGTGTGCGCGAATACATCATGGAAGGAGAAATCATCAAAAAAAGGGCTAATTGGATCACCAAGATCCTTGGATATGACATTGAGGTCAGACCCACAAAGACCATCAAAGGAAGAGGACTGTGTGAATATCTAGCACATGATGAAGAAATGACTGCAAAAGAAGAACAACCAGAGCTGGTTCTAATGAATGAGTCCAAGTTCGAAGGTTGCTGGTAGGAAAATAGAGTGAGATTCATGCACACAGGAAAATATCCACCTGGCCTTCCTTCTCAAAAGAGAATATTCTAATGACTACATAATTGTGGATATGCACTCCTTGAAGGGGCTCTTTTCAAGAGGAACTTCAACGGTGTTTTTTTGTAGTGTGTCACTAGTAAGCAAGCGAAGAGGATCCTCAACACTTTCCACAGTAGTCTCGTGGGTGGTCATTTCTCTTCAAAGACCGCCACTATCAAAATCATGTGCATGAGGTAATTTTGGCCCACATTGTTTAATGACTCATTTTCCTTGGTTAAAGCTTGCAAGGAATGCCAATTCTTCATAGGGAGAAGAAAAAATTCCACTATGCTGCTCAACCTAATAGTAGTTTATGAGCCATTTGAGCAATGGGGCCTTGTTTTCATCAGGATGATTAATCTTTCCTCCAACACCAAACATAAATGGATTCTAACAGAAACATACTACTTCACAAGATGGACCAAAGCCATGCCCTTGAAGAATGCAACAAAGGTGAAGATAGTAGACTTTCTTGAAGAGATTGTGACCAGATTTGGCCCTCCCAAAACTATTATTTCCAACAACACCAAAGCCTTCTTAGGCTCTAAGGTATTTCAATTGACACTCATGAATGACATATTCTTGAAAACAACATCAAATTACTATCTGCAGGGTAATGGCTTCGTAGATTTGACTAATAAAAATTTAGTCCAACTCCTCAAAAGAATCAGTTTAGAGCACCAACGGGAATGGCAAAAAAATATTCAGGTGGAACATTGCACAGACCACATAACTCCCAAGCATGTCCTCAAGACTTCACCATATGAGTTATGGAAAATAAGTGCTATTGCCTATCTCCATGGAGATTCCGACATTACAATTACTCAAATCTTTCGAAATAGAGAAAAATGACGTAATGGAGGCGTGGCTAGCTGAGTTGTTGGAAGTGTAGGAGAAAAGAGAAAAGGCACTAATAGCTATGAATAATTGACTATAGGTGGTCAAGATATGGTTTGATAAGAAGGCTTCAGATCAAGGTCTGAAGCGTGACGACCTAGTGCTAAAGTTTAATGAAAGGGCAACAAAGCCTAGCTAGCACGAGAAGTTTGATAGCCTCTGGGAAGGCCCTTTTAGAATAATTCAGTGTAAGGAAAACAAAACATTCAAATTAGAAACCATGGAACATGAACCATTGGGGATTTCAGTCAACAAGATTCATTTAAAATTATTCAATTAAACTTTAGTTTGTTCTGTCGATGTAAATATATGAATAGTGTTTTTCCTTTTTCCCTTTGTTTTTTTTATCAGCTGATCTTTCAATAATTAATTCTTCAAGTGAAATTAAGTGGAAGTGAATGGAACCCATTATTGCAAAGTGTAGAGAAAGATAAAATAACCCATGAAGCAGAGAAAAATCAACACTCACATGCAGAATTGAAGTAAAAACATATATGTAGGAACAAAAAAGGAAAACCCACATTGCAAAATCAAAAGGCAAATGAAACAAGAAGATTATATACAGATATATTTTCATTATATATATATGCTTTGGTATTTACAAAAAAAAATGGCTCTAAGGCCACGCTACTAAAGTATATATCTATAGTCTGCTTTCTTTTTTATATATGCTACGATAAGGCCTTTTTAAGGCATATATACAGAAAAAGGATTAACGAGATTCAATTTTTAAGGCATGCAAAGAGAAATCTTTAGTCATGGGCATGAGATGCAGCAATGGCAACATCGATGGTAGCATCCAGAACCATTTCATCATTAGAGGTAGGGTCTTCACCAACAGCAACCTCCATAGGAGTAATGGCAAATGGTAGAGGGAACACCAGGTTCTTGAAGTCAGTGTACTAGTCAATGTCATAAAATGGCACCACATTGTATAGGTAGAAGAGGAAGTGACAAGCATGGGTAACACTCTGGCGATGTTCTTCCTGCGACCGTAGTTGGAAACCACTTAGGAATGACAACCAAAACACAACCATGTCTTCTTCATTGAACCTATGGAGGTCACTTGTGGTTAGAATACCTTCACCAAATGCAACATTTTCCACCACCTCTTCCAGGCCGTTTAGGTATTTCTTTGGAAAAATATCTTTTACCAGGTGAAGAATGAGTGGCTTGGGAATGTTGATGTCAAACATTGACATGAAAAAGTGAGAGCACACATCAGTGTTAACTCTGTACTTATCTTCATATTCAAGGCAGTCATGTCCCATAATCCATTTGATGACTATGATGGCCAAGGAATGCTTATTTTTGGTCATCCTCTTAAGTAGCCTAGTTGAAATGTTTCCCAAAAAATCTATTTGGGACTTATGAGAGACTAGCCTAATTGGGGTATTCATGGTGACAAAGCTCTATATGACTATCAGACACAAGCCCTATGCCAATCACCTAAGTCTAAACTCTATGCAAATACTACACAAACTACCAATGCCAAATGCTAAGCCAATCACCTAATACTAATTCTGCTAAAAGTTGCTAAGTGTGATTTCACTATTACCCAAAGCACCTATTTATAGAAATGGCTAGGATAAGTGGTAATTTTCATACCATAAACATGAGGCGAATCAAGTACCACCTCAAAATTTACACCAAGGCTCGCTCAAAACTCCCACCCAGTTGCATCTGCAGGTATGATTTGCTACATGTGGGATTAATGGAATCTAATTAATTAGCATAAGCTGGTGGCAGTCTTTGGTGGTAGTTGATATGGACAAATGCTGAGGTGTCCTTTTGTAGGCACTTCCCGAATTTCAAAGAGGGATGCAAATATTTTTAGGTACTTATTGCATATTTTGGCTTAATCATTTTGTTTGGGATATTAATTGCCACAACATACAATGCCTAAGCTTCCTTCAAATTGTTGGCTCAAGTTCCAAGAAAAATCACGTCGGAGTACATCGTTGCCAAGGGTTATTATGAATTCTTGTCATTTCAAAATGGCAAGTAATTCACTTCACACGAGCAAATAACTAGAAGTACATGCCGAATTTAATGCAAGTAGGTGAGTGTAGTTGGCCACCCAAAGAAGGAAATAACTAAGTGTCGCATGCAAAAGGTTTTTGTATTGTGAATTATTTTTAGAAAATGCTTCCCAGAGCAAAAGAAAATTTAGGTGCAACTAGAGCTGGGGTAATTGCAGAAAATTTGAGTTAAGTAGAAATCTATAAGAGAAGGAAATGGTAGAGAGTTCTCAAATAGAAGCATGAGTAGAGGCATAGGGAGAAGAAACACATAGCTTGTTTGATGATATGAGTAGATCAAAAGTTGTCTACATTTTTGAAAATGTTTCTTATGCTTCGCTTGACATACCAGAAAGGCTAGAATGGGAAAATACAAAGGTTTTGGAGAAGCCCAAAAAGTATAGGGATCAAAGATGAATCAAGGAGGATTGGGATAATGTTCATGATCCCATCCTCGCAAAAAACTCCAAGAATTTGAGGGAGGTGACCTACAAAAGAATGAAGGTATCCACGGGCCTGATGTCAATGTCTCAAAAGCTATGGTACAATGGGCTCCCACAATATATAGTTCCATTTGTTCACTATTTCCCAAAATTGGTCGATGTAGCCATCAAACATTTCAACCTATGCACCAAAACCATTGAGGACCAAAAATTAAAGGTCAATATCTATTTGGAAGCTATTTGGAATTTGTGCATCCCTAACCTTGACTCTAGACAAGAAGAGGTAGAACCATTCAACCCAGCAAAGGGAGAAAGAGTATGGAGAGGCATGAAAAAGGCTCAAGAATTTTATAATGTAGAAACCAAAAGGCCTAATGCAAATCATCAAAAGCCTCCAAATATTCTAACGCTACTCATCACCTTCCCCATGGACATATAGGATGCATTCTTAATGTTGGAATTTGTTTTCGGTTTGGACACCAACAAGGATGTGCACGAATTTAAGTTGGGTCTGGGGTTTCAGTTCCGTGAGTTGAATACCTTTTTTTGGCATGACTTTGTAGAATACCTTGTTGATGAGATGCTAGGGAAAATCAAGGATTACCCAACACAATGAAAATTCAGGTTTCCTTCCTTCCTTGCTCTCATGTTTTTGCATCAAAACCCTAATTTCTTTAAGAAGTATATGAGGTTGTCTATTTTTGATAAGTAGGGTAGATGAAAGCCGGTTTTTGTATGGAGTCCTCTCCTCTTTGCTACCTATGACTATTATGCATTTTCAGATTATTTCTTGACTCCTATTTTACAAGATTTGAAGGGGGGTGATGGTTTTGACTAGATCACTAAGGAGCAGACTACATATATACAAAACTTCACCCCCAAATGTGACTAGTTTCTTGAGCAGATTTCACATTCATCCAGCTACACTGTTTGGAGAACTATTTCTCCTTTTGACATATGTCATGAATTGGGTGCTAGCCCTCAAGATATTCTGGAAAGTATCTCTTATTTACTACAAATTTTGTGGAGGGAAAGCCAAAAGAGGGGATTCTTCATCTTCCCGCAAACCTTCAAAATAGTGGTCATGAACAAGAAACAAACACACGACTTGCTAGAAGATAAGCTAGCTCATCTTGGGTTGGTGATGATTTGCGATAGCTAGGATTACAACCCTATGAAATATGCATCAAATGAATTTGTCTAGGTGACACACCGCTAGCGACCTAACTGGGAAAAGAGGTGGAACCCATTGAAAGATCTGGATGATCTACTGGTTGATTTGATCCACATTTCTATAGCGGATAATAGACCACCATGGCATACGTTCTACTTCCCTATGGTGGTGTATGATGAGAAGAAAAAAATGGGAGCAACCCTATTCAACAAGTTGCGACATAAGGAAGAATGGACCATGGAAAGAATTAGGGCTTTTTGAGTATACCACCAAGAGACTGGAAAAACTAAGGCTGATTATGGAAGCACAGTGTTAGATGACCAATTTGATGAGATATGGGATGACGAACATCTTGTTTCTGACTTAAGCATAGACAAGGGTGATGAATTTCGTGAGGAGCCTGAAGAGCAAGAATATGAAGTATCATCAACCTCTGCTTAGTAAAAGAGAAAGGCAACAAACTAGTTTATCTGGTTTGTTTCAAACGTGCAGCTGAATCTATCAAGAGCTTCACGAACACTCACCTGTGCTACTGTAAGGACAAGAGTGACCTAACAACAGTTAGAAATTGAAACAGTGGAGGACACTCCACCTGCCAAATGGTGGCGCATAGAGCAGTTGCTAGGGAGAGTTCGCAAACACCCTCAACAAGCCAGGAAGTTGTGGTGAGCCAGGAGCCATAATCACCAGGTCAATAGGTAATGTTTTCTCCTTCTCTAGCTTCACAATCTTTAGTAGCCCCTGTTGTTTCTTCAACACCCATCACTACAAGTTTCAGCCCTACCTTCTCTGTCTCTACCATAGTGGTTGCAAGAGGTTTCTCTTAGTTCTCCCAAACAAGGCCATTTATCCTAATGCCTCCGTAGACCCTCACACCTTCTACCACTTCCCAATATGTTCTTCCCTCTCCTTCCTCAAGTGCAACCGCTATCGACACTCCTCCTACTACTACTATATCAAGCACAACCTAGTTCACCCAACAAATGGAGTCTTCCATGAGCCCATAATCACCGCAATAATTAATGAGTTCTCCCACTGGTTCATAGATTAAAATTTGGTAAATTCCCAATTTCTCCTCGTAGAATGTCAATCTCCTGAAGAGGAAAACACACAGGCCCACTACACTTACATTCCCTTTTTCCCTACCTCTTGGTGCACCTTTTGCAGGCATGCTAGTTTAGTCACCATCCCAATTCATAGCATAAGGTGATGCTACAAAGGAAGCGTGGTCTCTCAAAATGCAGAAGAAAAATGCTAAGGGTGACAAGAAGTCGGTGGAGCTGAAGGTATATACTATTTACAATGAAGCATAGGGAGCATTGAATTTGGCCACCATGTACCCAAACATTGTCAAACCTCAAGGGGAGATGCTTCCAAATGATTACAACATGTATGCCATGGGACTCAATCTGAGAGCAACCCGACCGTAGGACAAGGTAGAACTCATGGAAGAAATGTAGTGGGTGGTGACCTCAAACTTCCTCAAGTATGGTCACCAACTAAAGAAGAAAGAAGAGGAGCTAAAGCTTGTGAAAGATAGGGTCAAGTTCCTGCAAGAAAAGGAAAAGGAGATGGAGGCAGATATTGTATGCCTATCAGAAAAAGTGCAAGCAATAGAGGTGGAGCAGAACAGACTCCGGGAGGAACTTGCAAAGCTCCAATCTATTGACCCCACTTTGGTTGATGTGCTCTAGAAAAGGAACCAAAACTATTAGAACCACTTAACTTTGGCTAAACAGGTAGCACAACAAAAAGATAAAGAGTTTGAATTGTGGAGTGCTCAATTTGAGAAAAAGTTGCAAGAGGAGGCTGATTTTGAGGCCCAAAGGGAAAAATTGGAAAAAGAGCTTCAAGAGACAAAGATTTCTCTTGAATCAAGGTAAAAAAAAAAGAGCTAGACCAAGGAAAACTAGTCCAAAGAGCTAAGCAACATCGAGGAAAAACTTGCATCCACAAATAGTAGGATTACAAAATTGACAGAGGATGTCACCTCAAAGGATGCAAAGATTTCCCTCCTAAGGATTGCTCCCTAGGCTCCTGTTGCTCAGCCAAACCTCATTCCAGTAGTTCAACAACTATATATTTCATACTAGGAAAAGCTCAAGACCCTCTACCTAACACTATAACCAACACTCTGATTCATGTCGACAACAACAAAATTGAGTAGGGAAGTTCATAGAACAATTGAGCAGTTCCTGTGGTTCATCATAGAAAGGGTTCCTAAGGAAAAGAGTTTTCTAAGTAAGCTATACATGGTCTCGAATAAAAACTTAGCAAAATTAGGGATCGAGGATCAAAATGTTGCTTCCAAGATAGTGAATGAATTCATCCATTGCCACTTAGCCATCATTTGTACTAACGCCTGCACAACTACTTTGAACTAGACTATGGATAGCATGCGGGAAAATTTCTCCCCGATAACTGAGATGGGCATGCCATCCCAATATCTTGAAGATGAGTTAGTCACCACAACTGAGAAAATTATGGAGGAAATTGAAGAGGAGCAGGACCCAACCGCTTTCTAGAGTTTTAGCTAGCCTCCTATCGTAGCAGATATTGGGGGCGTCATTCATCCAATAGCGTGGCTGCTTTTCCAATGTGAGTTAGGGGCTAGTTTTCCTAAGGTGCTACCTTATGAAGAAATGATCAACCTAAGCGGAGCACAAGAGAATCTGCATGATGTATCGAGATCGTCTGAGGCTGACTAGCTGCCCCTACAGGTAGCTCTTTCTAAATTATGATTTTGTCGCCCTATGGATGACACTTTGGTTTGCAAGCTAGAGAAAATTTTGGGTTCCTTGTTCTATAGGTGAAATGCCCCTGGTAGTCACCAAAAGTTGTGAATGTAAAATTCTTTGAGCTCCCTTTGGGTGTTTTTTGTGTTTTGCTAGGTACTAGCCTGACCCTCATATATTCAAACTTGCTGCCCTTAGCCTTTCATCGGGCTTCTTTTTGCTATACTCTGTTAACTACTTCCACATGTTCGCCTAGTGCTCCTCATAGCAAAGGCTTCTTTCACTCTTCTACCGGCTCTCGCTATGCTCCCATGTGTCTTCACCATGGGATATTTTTAACTACTTCCCTTTACTTCCTCGTCGGCCCCACCTGTGTGCCACGTAGCTTCCATTCGTGTAAAATTTTGGCGGACCCTGCAAATAGTGCCAATAATAAACATTGTTGCTATGTGTCTTCTCGATGCAAGCTTTCAACAAAGGGAGGGGAGAATGAACCATGAGTTGAGCCATGTTGCCACTTGTCTCCTTGTGGGGACTTCATCAAAAGGAAAGAGTAGAGACAACACGAAGCTACGATATGCTGCCCCGTGTTCTAACTACCTCCGCTAGGAGGCAACACTTGTCTGCTCGAGATATTCTTGGACCATTGCCATCATTTGTAGGGGATGCATCTGGTTGGGAAGCATCTACATGCCATGGCCTGAATATTTTCTATTTCAACGACTAAGGGAAATCATTGCTCAAGAAACTGAATCTTTTCTATTTTAGGCTCTCTAGGCGGTGGATTATTGGCTATAAATACTACTTCTCACTTCAAAAAATGAGTTCAGAAGATACAAAAAAATTAGAGAAAGACACCAAGCCTTTAGTATTGTTTTTTAGATTATTATATGAAACTTTCAGATTGTGCCATTGTTTGGCCTTTCTGTTTTTCTTATGTTATTTGATAAGACATTAATACTGTGCCATTATTGTCTGGATTGTTCATTTGTGAGAACTTCTATGATTTTAAATACAAGTTGCTGATTTAGATCATGTCTTTGACTCCTCTTTTTAGTGAATGTATAGGATAATCATTTCATGTCATTAAATGAATTATTCAGATCTTTATCTTTGATATCTGTGACTCTGGAACATAGCAGTTTACCAATCAGACCCTTAAATCAAATCCCCAAAGATAGATTTACCGTTCCTATATCTACATCTTGGTGCATCACCTTAGTTAGATTTTCATTTTATATATCTGCTTCTTTTTCCCATACAAAAACCCAGTTAGAGAAGAAGTTGTCTTCTTTAAAAATTTGAAGGTCACTCAGTTTAGCACAATTGGTCCCCCCATTAATTGAGTTTCCCATAAAGGCTGTTACCTTGCCAATTTTTGGCATCAACAAGTCCCATTACACCCCTTTTCTCATATTTTTGTAGATCTAGATTAGTCACCAAAATATTCCATATTCTGCCTAGATTCTTGTAGGAGGACTAAATCACCCATCTTGGCATATGAGTCCCAGTGCACTTCAAATTTTAGAGTTGTAGACCTTGCTTGGAATCCATCAATTTGCTAGGCTCCTTTCTATTTGATTTTTGTTTGTTAATTTGATTTAATACTTTCAAGTTTCTAGGGTTTGGTGCATTAGAGTTTGCATTTCTCTTTCAAAGTTGCATTTAATGGTGAACCCCCATGTAATCACACCTAAGGAAACCATCTAATTCCTTCCCTCAATTGAGTCACTTGATTGAGGGATCTTGGTTTCCTAATGAACTAAAGTTTGAAATAGGTCCCTAAGTTCCATCTCCCAAAAGGTGGACGCCTTATTTCCTTTGGTTCATTTTGGTGAACCCAACCTTTGGAACCTTAAAATTTGGATTTGGAGAATATTGTAGTCCTAGATCTAGATTGCATTAACTTTGCATTAGAATTGCATTAGTTGAATTGCATTTAGGGCTTTTAAATCTTACATTAGTGAAAATTGCATATAGGTTGCATTTTTGCATCTTACATCATTCAAATTCATTCGAAAAATGTAAGTGCAAAAAGTTATTTGAGCATACAACCTAGAAATCTTAACATCAACTCAGAATTTTCTGAATTTGGTTTAAAAACCCTAATCTATGACTCATTTTCCCACCTAGGGGTGATTTAGTCCATGTACAGGTGGTTTTTCCAATTTTTTGGTAATTTTGTGTTGTCTATTTTTCACTATTTGAAACTTCCAAAAACCCTAATTGGGACTCATTCATCCATCTGGGTGATTTAGTATCGAATTAGGTCTGAATTTGCATTTTAAAACATTTAAAACTTCATTTATGTGCTTCTTTTTGTTGATGTCAGATCTTTGTTTTAGTTTGCTGAGTTTTTGTTTTATTCATTTCATTAGATCTAGTTTAATTTGGTTTCATTCAAGTTCATTTGTAAACATAAGAATTGGAATTAAAGCATATCATTTATCTTGTGTTCATTACATTTATCTTGCATTCATTGATTGTCCTCTACATGAGATTTACAACTTGGTGTCCTATTGCTAATACTATAGTGAGATGTAGTTCAAGAATCATGTCATCCCGTGATAACACACTCATTGTGGATCTTGGGTTATCTAGCTCTTTCACTCATAGTGTTGACAATAGTTCACTAGTATGGACCATACCATTGACAACTCTTTACAATCAAGTAGTATGACAAGTGTTGAAACAATGGTTGCTAGTATCCCTCAAGAAAACCTATTCCAAATCCATGAAGAATTGGAAAACCTACAAAATCTAGTGAGTACTGACAACATTTCCAACACCACCATTCCTACCACAGATAACATACACCAGATGATTGAAAGTGAAAAAGGAATAGAGATTGTGTGTAACTTAGCTTAGATTTTTGGTAAACATCCTACCTCAATGACTAGTGGTGCTTAAACCTTGAACGATGCTCAAACTCAAGGAGGAACTGGAATTCCTCCTCCTACAACCATTGCCTCTATTCCTACCTACACCAATTAGGTCAAGTTACTACAATGATGCAACCTACTAGTAATGTCATTCCTACCTTGGGTATTTCCACTAGCAATCCTTGTACCTTTGTGGCATCTCACATCATATCTCCTACCACTTTAACTCCCATAAGTATTCCATTCACTCCCCCCTCAAACACATATACACCTCCAACACATTCACCTCCATCCCAAAACACAACCAATGATTTCATCCTTAACTAACTCTTACAAAATGTTTCATCCCTTCAACGATAAATTTCCACCATAAATAAAAATCAAAATGGCCAACCATCATATTATGTCAAAAGCAATCCATTATCCTTGGAAATATTAAGAGTTTTGATACCACAATGTATAGAGATTCCTAGGTTTGAGAAATATGGAGGGAAATGAGATCCTTCTAACCATGTTTCCACTTACATGGCTTTATCCAGTGATTTCATCCTTGAAGATAAGCTCTTGGCTAAGATTTTCCCTAGGTTCTTGAAAGATACTACTTTAGAATGGTTTTCCTCATTACCAAATTACTCAATTCGTTCATTCAATGAACTTGTTGAGGCTTTTATCAACCATTTCCAAGTGCACATTACTCCTAAGATGACATTAGCTGATTTGATGAGATGCAAGAAAAAGGATGATGGAAAGGTTACTAACTTCATTTCATGCTACCAATTACTTTATTCCCAAATCAACATAAAGATTCCCAATCCTCACCTTCAATGAATTTTCATTGAGAACTTACAAACTGAGATGCAAGATAAGCTTGGTATGATGAAATTTCCTTCCTTCATACACTCGTGTACTGCCCTTTGTGATTATCAAAACTCGGTTAGTAGTAATGAAAAAAAAGTCAACTCTACCTGTCCTAAAAATTATGAATCCATAACTCAAAACAATTACCAACCTTTTAGGAAATAGAATAAATGATTTCTTTAACTAAATCCCCCTCAACCAACTTAATATGTTGATACCCAAGTGTTTGCTATAAAGAAGACAAATCCTTTTACATTTGGGGATCTAGCTAGACAATTTACTCCCTTACTTGATACCCTCCATAACATCATGTCACAAGTTCTAGAGAAGAACTTGATTTCCTTACCTCCTGTTAAAACTCTTGATCCTAATAAGCCATCACCTCCCAACTTTAGATGAAATTCCTATTCTCATTTTCACCATCAAAATGGACATGATACAAAACATTGTAAGCATCTTAAATAAATTGTGCAAGACCTCATTGATTCCAATCATATTCAAATTGGTGGTGTCAATGATCAAGGTAGAAGTCCATTGCCCCTCAAAACCAAAACCTGCAAATCTTTACCAACCCTATGCCAAATCATAATATTTCATTTGTCAAAGCTAGTGAAACTAAGAATGATGTGATGAATGTTGACACGGTGATGACAACATGGATACTAATGAACAAAGTCCTATGGATATCATGGTTGGATTAATCAAAATTCAACCTTGTAAGGGCTAAACTAAAATACCTCTTGACATTGCTTTCTCATCAAAAGATGTAATTAGAAATCCACCTAATGGTCCTCTTTACATAGTCACCTGAATCAATAACAAGCCTACCAATGGGATATTAATTGATCCCGTATGTGGAGAGAATGTGATCACTGAATAATTCTTACTTGTGCATGAACTCTATCAAGATACATATGATAAACCAAAAGTATGGATAAAAATACATAATGGTTTTGCTTTCTCTATGATAGGTTTGATCATCCTTCCTTTTAAAGTTGGACCAAAACAATTAGATGTCTCATTCTCCATCATCTTGATGTCATATAAATTCTATGTGAAGCTTGTTGGATGGTGTGATTGTGTTTCTGATATGTGGTTGTCATTGATGTCAATACTATTAACATTGATGTATTGAAGGTTGTATATATCGAGGATATTGAGAAAATTGTAATAAGAAGTGCTATAGGTTATTAGTGGAGAAGTGAAGATTAGTCTATTGGTGTGATCAGTACATTGACAATAAGATGTTGTGGACTAAAGGGTTTCTTGCTAAGTGTATCTATTTTATCCACTAGAAGTTTCAGAGGTCCGCATGAAGTCTTGAGCAAGTTATGAAGATTTGTATTTTGACAGTTTTTCTTCTACTTCAGGTTGTGTTCCTAAATGAAGATCAAGTGATTTCAGTTAGTTCAATTGCTATGGATGGCTCTCTGGTGTTTTATGGTGGTTGTGGATGTTTCTAGATCATGCTCTATCTTTGTTGCACATTTGCATTGATCAGTGTGTTCATGGTTGGTGATTTTCCTCTTGTGTGTTCAGGTTTGTATTCTCTTTGCCGACATGGTGGTTGTAACGTGTTGTGGATCCTTGGAGGTTAAAATTTGAATGTTTGGCACACTCGAGGAGGTTGTTTTATTTCTTCATTACATTGTGGTCAACGTTGTTTGATTCACATTGAAAATTTACTTGTAAATTTGTGGTGACATTATGTATATGTTATATTTCATATTTTATTATGGCCGACGAAGTTGTTGATGCAAATCGATGTTGTGGATATATAAGAATGGTTTTTTTTGTGAATTTAAAGTGTGTGTGAGAGTAGAGGAAGAGAAAATTTGTGAATAGTGATCTAATAATTTGATTGCAGAGCAGAGTGTGAAGAAGTTTGAGCAAAGTGTGAAGGATTATTTCTGTACTTAACCATAATTGTAATCAGGCTTTTGTAGAAGCTATTTTCTCAGTTCATACCCTACAGATCTAATCCAAATTTCTGTAAGATAGTGTGTCTTCTTTGGGAAGTGAGCCCTCTTGTATTTGAGTAGTGATCCTAGGCAGTGTGCTTGAATGCATGTGCATTCCCATTATTCTTATTTATACTTTTAACAGGGTATAATATTGTGGGTTGACATCCACCATGGTTTTTACCCTAACAGGGTTTCCACATAAAAAAATCTTGGTGTTCTCTATGTTTCTAATGTGCTGATGGTTTATGGTTTATTTTTCATTCATCAGATCTAAGATTAAGTTAAGTTAAGTTTGAAAAGTTTAACTATTCTATGACAACTAATTCACCCCCCTCTTAGTTGTCTGTCCTTGTTTTTGCAAGAATTGGTATCAGAGCAGGTTCCTTTGAAAAAGTTTAAAAGCTTAAGGTGATTTGAGATGACATCATACAAGAAGGACAATCCTAGATTCAATGGAACAAATTACCCTCTGTGGAAAGAAAGAATGGAATGTCATTTGAGGTGTATTGGCGAACCCTTCTGGAAGATTACAAAGAACATATATATGTTATTCCTCAGAATGGCCCTTCCACTCTTGATGAGGTTAAAGAGGTTGAGATTAATATCAGGGCTATTGAAGCTTTGTTGAGTGCTTTAATAGATTTAGAAATGAAAAATGTGATGGATCTGAAGAAAAATCATGAGATTTGGAAGAAGCTAGAGACTTTTTATGAAGGAGATGCACTTTTGAAGGTTGCTAAGCTAACGCGTTTGAAAGGAAAGTATGAAACTTTGAAGATGGGTGAAGATGAAAATATTTCTTCTTTTATGCAAAAAGTAAATGAACTCGTGATGGGTATTATATGTGTTGGTGGTTTCTTGGATGAACAATAAATTGTAGCTAAAGTGCTCAAATCATTTCCTCCCTCTTACAAATCAAAGGCTCATGCTATTGAAGATCTCAGAATAGTGACAAATGTGCAAGAGATATGTTGATTGGTAAACTTGCTGCTTTTGAGTTGAGTGAATTTGGTGATTTTTCCCCTAAGACTGAATCTGCATTTAAGGCTTCTATATCTAGAAGAAACATGCAAATATATGATTTGAGAGAAAGTTCTAGAAATAAATTAAAGTATGAGGAAGAGATGAAACAACTTGAAGAAGAAGAAAGAGAGCTAGAAGAGCTAGAAGCACTAATTGTGAAGAAAGAAAGTAGAGGACAAGGTAAGTTTCCTATTAAATATTTCTCTTGTAGCAAAATAGGTCATTTTTCTTCAAGGTGTCCTGAAAGAGTTCCTAGGTCTAAGCCTTACAAACCTTGATTTCAAAAGAAATGCTATTATGTTGAAGAAGGTGTGATTGACGAAGAATCTGATAAAGAAAATGGAAATGAAGATGAATGGGCTTTCATTGCTATCAAAGAAAATGGTTTGGTGGCTATTGAATCTACTAATGTTGAGAAAGCTCTTGCAGATCGAATTGAAGAAAAGGATGAGTGGGCTATTGACAGTGGATGCTCACATCATATGACTGGTGACAAAAACAAATTTTTAAATCTAAAGAAATATGATAGTGGGGTTGTAAGATTCAAAGATAACAATGCTGGTGTGATTTGTGGCAGAGAATCTATTTGTCTTGGTGGTAAAGATAACATTGATGATTTCCTTTATGTTGAAGGATTGAAGCATAACTTGTTGAGTGTTGGACAGATGGTGGACAAGGGTTACAATCTTCAGTTCAAAAATGGAAGATCTAGGATACTTGGAAGATCTGGAAATGAAATTGCTTTAGGTACAAAGACAAAAGGTAATATTTTTCACCTAAGTGCTGATGTAAGTTGTTTGATTGCTCAAGTGAATGAAAGCTAGTTATGGCATAGGAGTTTGTGTCATGTGAATTTTGATAACATTGTCAAGGTAAGCACCACTCAAGCAGTAAGAGATCTACCTAAGCTAGAAAATCCTACTAACACAATATGCAAGGAATGCTAGATGGGAAAATAAACTAGAGTTACTTTTCAGAGCAAACAACATCATACTAATGGAATATTGGAGCTGGTGCATAATGATCTGTGTGGTCCCTCCATAATTAGAAGTTTACAAGGAGAAAGGTACTTTATGCTACTTATTGATGATTACTCTAGGATGATATGGGTTGCTTTCTTAAGAGAAAAATGTGAAGCATTAGAGAAGTTCAAAAGTTTCAAAGCTATGGCAGAGAATGAGACAAGTTTGAACATCAAATTCCTAAGGTCAAACAGAGGTGGTGAGTTCAATTCCTGAGAGTTCAATTCTTTCTGTGAAGAGCATGGAATCAAAAGACAGTTATCTGCTTCTCAAACCCCTCAACAAAATGGAGTTGTAGAGAGAAAGAACAAAACAATTCTGGATGCTGCTAGAACAATGATGTTGGAATGAAATGTGCCTCACATCTATTAGAGAGAAGATGTAAACACTACTGTGTACACTCTAAACTAGGTAAATGTCAATGGTATTTTTGGTAAGACTCCTTTTGAACTATGGTTTGGTTATAAGCCTACTGTTAAATATTTCAAGATATTTGGAATCAAGTGTTATATTAAGAGAGATGAGGACATAGGAAAGTTTGATGCAAGGAGCGATTAAAGAATCTTTCTAGGTTACTCTACTAAAATCAAGGCTTACTGGTGCTATAATAGAAGATTGAGGAAAATAGTTGAAAGTGAAAATGTCAGAGTTGATGAGGACTTTTCTAGATCATCCAGATACTGTGGATATGATTTAGATGACTAGGAAGATAGTTCAGACAAAGGGAAGAATTCTTAGACATAGAATCAAGATCAAATTGTTCTAGTGAATCAAGAAAGTCAGGAAGGAGAGACAAGTGGAAGTGCAAAAGAAAGAATAGAAGAACTAGAAATGCAAGAGAATCCTAAAATTCTGAGGTATGTAAAGGTAAATCATTTTGAAGATCAAATTATAGGAGATAAGAAAAAAGGTGTGTAGACTAGATGAAGGATTGCAAAAGAGTATTTTCTGATTTCCAAGATTGAGCCTAACAATGTCGATGAAGCCTGTAATGATGAATACTAGATGGAAGCTATGAAGGAAGAACTATTGTAGATTGAAAAGAATGATACATGGATTCTTGTTCCCAGACCTAAAGATAAAAATGTGATTGGTACTAAGTGGGTCTTTCTGAATAAGCTGAATGAACAAGGTGAAGTTGTCCAAAATAAAGCAAGACTGGTATAGAAAGGGTATTCACAAATGGAAGGTATTGATTTTGAAGAAACCTTTGCCCCTGTTGCCAGAATTGACACTGTAAGATTATTTCTTGCTTATGCTGCATATAAGAACTATAAAGTCTATCAAATGGATGTGAAGTCAACATTTCTAAATGGTGAGTCAGAAGAAGAGGTATATGTTGAACAACCAGATGGATTTCAACTGACTGATAAGGAAGACATGGTTTTTCAACTGAAGAAAGCACTGTATGGACTCAAGAAATCCCCCAGAGCCTAGTATAGACTAGATAAATACTTACTAAAGCTTGGATTCAATAAAGGTACTGCTGATAGCAACTTGTATTTTAAGTTGGATCATGATAAAGAATTCAAAATGAGTATGATTGGAGAAATGAAATTCTTTCTGGGATTGTAAGTCACTCAGTTGGACAATGTGATTTTCATATCTCAGTCCAAATATGTGAGAGAGTTGTTGAAGAAGTTTGACATGGAAGACTCAAAGCTTGTTGGTACACCCATGGTAACCGGATGCAAGTTAACAAAAAATGATGATTCTCCTAAGGAAAATCAAACAAGATACAAGTCAATGATTGGTGGATTTCTCTACTTAAATCAAACTAGACTAGACATCATGAATTCTATGTGTATGGTTGCTAGATTTCAAGCTGATCCAAAAGAATCTCATGTGATTGCTGTAAAGAGAATTTTCAGATATCTAAAAGGAATAGTTGATTTTGGGCTTTGGTATCTTAAAGATGATGATCTTATCTTAAGTTCCTATACTGATGCAGACTAGGCAGGAGATGTAGATGACATGAAAAGAACTAGTGGTGGTATCTTCTTCCTAGGGAAGAAGCTGTTGTCTTGGTTAAGTAAAAAGAAAAATTCCATTTCCCTATCTACAGCTGAGGCAGAGTATATTGCCGCTGCAAATAATTGTACTCAAGTGCTATGGATGAAGCAGATGTTGAAATATATTAGAGTTGTATATGATGAGCCCACTACCATATACTGTGACAACTCAAGTTCAATAAACATATCGAAGAATCCAGTGCTACACTCTAAGACCAAGCATATATCAATCAAGTTTCACTTTTTGAGGGAGAAAGTAAGTGAGAAAGAATTAAGACTGGACTATGTGCCTACCAAAGAACATATTGCAGATATTTTCACTAAGTCATTGCCAAAAGATACCTTTGATTATCTTAGAGGGATGCTAGGGGTGATTACTCCTCCTGATATGAACTAGAGATGCATTGGTTTGCATCGATCTGTACACATCATGATCATATTCTGATCTAGATTGATGTTGTGGTGCCTGCTACTCAAGGGGAGTAGTCAAATGTGCATATATGTGTTTCAAATCTTGTATAGAAGAGATATTTGACATTGATGTCAAAGAGGGAGAAGTGAAATGTGAAAAATATTTCTAGAAGAGAAGAGTTGAGGATAAGAGTCAAAACCTAAGGAAGAGTAAGTGTTGTTGTGTTGATGGTATTTTTCACATCATGTGTTGCCATCAATGCCAAAGGGGGAGATTGTTAGATGGCATAGTTGTGTTGTTGATATGTGGTTGTCATTGATGTCAACACTATTAGCATTGATGTATTGAAGGTTGAATATGTCGATGATATTGAGAGAATTTTAATAAGAAGTGCTACATGTTGTCAGTGGAGAAGTGAAGATCAGTCTGTTGATGTGATTAGTACATTGATGATCAGCTATTGTGGACTAAAGGGTTTCTTGTTGAGTGTATCTAGTTTATCCATTGAAAGTTTTAGAGGTTCGCGTGAAGTCTTGATCAAGTTATGAAGATTTGTATTCTGACAGTTTTTTTGCTACTTCAGGTTGTGTTCGTGAATGAACATCAAGTGATTTCAATTAGTTCAATTGCTATGGATTACTCTTTGGTGTTTTATGGTGGTTATGGATGTTTCTAGATCATGCTCTATTTTTGTTCCACATCCACATTGATCGATGTGTTCGTGGTCGGTTATTTTCCTCTTTTGTGTTTGGGTTTTTATGTTCTTGGCTGACATGGTGGTTGTAACATGTTGTGGATCCTTGGAGGTTAAAATTTGAATGTTTGGCATGCTCAAGGAGGTTGTTTTAAGTCTTCATTACATTGTGGCCGACGGTGTTTGATTTGCATTGAAAATTTACTTCTAAATTTGGGCTGACATTGTGTATATGTTTTATATTTCATATTCTATTATGGTTGAAAAAGTTGTTGATGCAAATCCATGTTGCAGATATATAAGAATGGTTGTTTGTGTGAAGTTAAAGTGTGTGTGAGAGAAGAGGAAGAGAAAATATGTGAATAGTGATCTAATCATTCGATTGCAGAGCAGAGTGTGAAGAAGTTTGATTGAAGTGTGAAGGAGTGTTTCTATGCTTAACTAGAACTGTAATCAGGATTTTGTAGAATCTATTTTCTTAGTTCATACCCTGCAGATCTAATCCAAATTTCTGTAAGACAGTGTGTCTTCTTTGGGTAGTGATCCCTCTTGTATTTGAGTAGTGAGCTCTAGGCACTGTTCCTGAATGCATGTGCATTCCCATTATTCTTCTTTATACTTTTAACATGGTATAATATTGTCGACTGACATCCATCATGGTTTTTCCCCTAACAGGTTTCCATGTAAAAATTTCTTGGTGTTCTCTATGTTTTTGATGTGTTGATGCTTTATGGTTTATTGTTCATTCATCAGATCTGAGATTAAGTTAAGTTTGAAAAGTTTAAATATTCTATGACAATTGATTCAACCCCCCCCTCTCAGTTGTCTATCCTTGTTTTTCCAACAAAGCTTGGTTATCCATGGATACACTCCATGGAAGTCATCCCGTCGATTGTGCATAAATGTTTAAAGTTTCCCTTTGATAATGAGATATTTATTGTACACCATAGTTGATTTAATCTTGTGTCTTCTCGTGGGAATTTTTCTTTGAATTTTTTATGGTCTGAACCTATTGAACCTATTAAACCTCGTGAAGATTTATTTTTCAAATCCTACCAAAAGTTTAAGGAAAAAAACATAGTATAATTATTCCTTTGAAACATGCCTTAACCCATGATTAAGCCTCCTATCTTTGATGAAACCATGATTGAATCAAAAACCCTTCCAAGTAACCAAGACCAACCTTTGCCTATCTCCTAAAAATGACTAAGAGACAACCAAAACAATCCCTTCATGCCTCCTAAGATAAAACAAGTTTACAAAGCTAAAGAGAAAGTGGTTGAACAAGCTCCCATGGTTCCTTCCATGGAAGAGAAGAAACCTATGGTTGATAAACCCACTCCTACACAAAATAAACTTGAAAATTGTACCAAAAGAAACATAAGTGCTAGAGAGTGTAGGTGTGGGTGTAGACGTGTTAATTCTCGAAGGTTAAATGAAGAGACAAACAAGAAAAATCAACATCCAAACATAAGTGAAGCAATACATGATGAGTTTTCCTCTTCTCTGCAACAAAAATATCCTATATCAAAACCACAATAGGAATTAGCACATTCTTTGGACATTATCATTCAACCTCCCATTGCGATTAACTTCGACGATGATGATGAGATTGCAAAAATTGATGAAGAAGACCATAATGAATTGAATTCATTGTTTTCCTCTTCCATGAGATTAAATGACAATTCTCCTAAGAAGAGTTTTGAACTTGGTGCTTCCCCTAGTTCTACACTTTTTTTTGTCCCTTTGGATAGTTGTTCTCCTTCCATATATGATGAAAAATATTGGGATCCAGACGACCTACTATAGGTTGAATTGCATGTGCCTTACTAGTCTTTTATTTTTTCTCTTTTTTCATGTTATGTGTGTGATTGCATGTGTGTAATGTGATCTCCCTGTACCATTTTGTTTGATGTATCTCTCTCTTTGTGACATTCCTCTATTTGTATCTACAGTCTTCTATATGTCATAAACCTTTATCTTTTCTTTGTCTTTTTTTTTATATGGGGATGACACAAGGCATCGAGAAATTTAGGTCTCTTCCATGTTGACCTAAAATATTTTCTTTGTTTTCACTCTCTTTGTGTCATTCTTCCTTGTTCCATGAGTATTTTGGGGATGATGACATTTCCAAGCTCTCTAAAAATATTTTAGTAAAGACATACTGACCCCGAATATGTGGATCCCTTATGTGATTTTGGGATTTCATTTTGGGGGCAACCCCTTTTCATGACATAGCTTCATTTGGAAACATATGACTTGGCATAGGGATTTCCAAATAAGCTCTAATGTATTTTTAGAATTTCTCATTTTCTACTTTAAAGTAATTACTCACATGGTGTTTAGCAGTTTATTTAAAGTGGGGGCATACATTGGCATTATTCTTTGGCATTTTAATTACAACTCATGTTTCATAGTGCACTCTTCTTACTTCATGTGATGCGTCTTTCTCTTTGTGGTGACATTAGGTGTGTCGTCTTTGAAGAGTGTGATCTGTCTTAGCATATTATATTCCTCTTAGTAGCTTGATGCGACACATTGCATCTCCTAAGTTGTGAATCTTCTATTCTTTGATTGGTCCTCTCTTGGAGACATTAGACATGATGTTCCCTAAGTTGATACCTTACATGAACTAAGAAAAACCTATTTGAACGCACCTTACACAATTTTGTATTTACAATAACCATTATATGGACACCTTTCATAACACACTTGCTTGCCTATGGAGCCATCCTATTTGTTCATGGCTATTAGCATACAAAGTTTTGCTTGCCTCATGAGTCCTCTTGTTCATATTGTGTGGCGCCTTATCAAAGTTATCAGGAGGTATAGCTTTGGTATGGTTAGTATGTATGGGATCCAACCTTAGGAATGACTTTCCCATAACCACTTGCTTGTCTGTGTGGGTGCATAATGACCATGTGCATATACATGTCCCATTGGGGGCTCACCTAGTGGATAACAGATTCCACTAGCCCATGTGAGTGTGTGTCTGTTTGCATTATGGACATCATGCTCCACTTGTAATTTTTTTTTGGATAAATAGCTAAGGTTTGATCCACATCATGTTGGAAAAATAGTCGAGGCCTAAACCCCCTTCTTTTTCATTTTCTTTCTTCTTTATGTCTTTGGTAGTGTATGCTTGCACCTTGTTGCTTCATACATCATTCACATGTGTGTTATTTTTCACCTATGTTGGTTTTCCATAGGATCTTGATCCTAGGTGCTTGATCATCCCTCTTGATCATTGTTGTCCTATCTTACTAGCATTGGTACATATGGACTCCTCTTGATGTGAATTTGTCTACTTTAGTGTGAGTTTGATGCAAGGTCATCCTCTCACTAAAGTGAGGGAAAAATGTAGTGTAGAAAAATGTATCCTGTTACATTTTCACACTTATTTGGGCCATCCATATTAAAATTGGGTTTATTTATGCCCTAATGGGCCCTATTTTGCATCCTCAAGCCTAATTAAATGCATTTTTATGAGGATAATTCCAAAATTTAACAAATAGCAAATCACAATTTAATATTTGAGGCTATGTGTTCTAGATCTAGTGATCTAGGACTCATATGCCCCTCTGGGCATATGGATCCCACCTAGGTCTCAGGGTTTAATTTTAAATATTGCATTGAACTTAACAATTCTTGGAGTTTGTGTCCCAGGTTTGAGCCACTGGGACTCATATGCCCAACTTGGCATATGAGTCCCACTTTAACTTAGACCTATTTTAAGTCAAATTCTTGGCGAGATTTATTATCCTAGATCTGATGTTGGCTTTTAGTGTTGTAATTTCAAGAAATTAGGCATAAACAAGTATAAGTACAAGGTTATTTCACATAATTTCTCCTAGCAAGTTTTCAAGAATTCAAGTATTATAGAAAATTTATGATCAAGAGAGCATTCAAGAGCTGATTATCAAGCATTTTAGAGAAATATTCAAGATTCAAGCATCATGTCAAAGTCTTCATGCATCATGTGTGTTTGTGAGCTAAAATTTGTGATGTAGGTTTTCTTGGAATTTAAGGAAATTATCTCATATCAAGATCGAGATTCAAGATCCAAATCCATTAGATCCATTTCACACAAGTTTGCAACCTTTGTTTCTAGGGTTTGGTGAGTTGCAACATTGCATTTTTTCATTCATCATTCCTTCATGCTATTTCATTTCATTTCAAGGTTTAAAATTACCAAAATGGGGTTTGACCAAGGAAAAACCATATTCCCTAACACAACATTTCTCTCTCTTGATGTGTGATTGTAGATCTAGGTGAATTGGAGCTTCAAGATCCTTTGAAGAAAAAGTTGCAAAAGTTGTCATCTTCACAAAAACTCACATATAGGCCATAATTTAGACTTTCAAACTTGAAGAATTAGAAAAGATGAAAGCTACAAAAGATCACTAGAGGCTATAGAAATATTATTCAAACTCTAATACTGGGACTAAATCGCCCCTCTAGGTATATGATTTCTAGTACACCACTTTTACTAGATTTCTACAAATTTAGATCAGTCACCAGAAGATTCCAGATTTTACCTAGATTCTTGTAGCAAGACTAAATCACCCAGCTTGTCGTATGAGTCCTAGTGCACTTCAAAAAGTAGAATTTTAAAGTTGCATACCTTGCTTGGAATCCATCTATTTACCAGGTTCCTTTCTATTTGATTTCTATTTGTTAATTTGATTTAATGATTTCAAGTTTCTATGGTTTGGTGCATTAGAGTTTGCATTTCTCCTTTGGAGGTTCATTCAATGGTGAACCCCCATTTAATCACACCTAAGGAAACCACCTAATTCCTTCCCTCAATTGAGTCACTTGATTGAGGGATCTTGATTTTCTAATGAACTAAAGAGTGAAATAGGTCCCTAAGTTCCATCTCCCAAAAAGTGGACACCCTATTTGATTTGGTTCAAGAGGCATGTGATCTTTCCTAGCAGTTGAGCTTAGAGGTGATTTTCCTAGTTTTGCTCCCCCTATTCTGGCTTTGCTCCATTTCCTTGTAGAGATCACTCTGAGGACTGGGATCTTAGGGTTTCTAAGGATAAGGAGGACAAATATCTCCTAGATATCCTTCTTGAGGCCTTCCATAAACTTGTGCCCCTTGTGTAGGGTGCTCTATTACTTGATGCAGTTGAGGGTTCACTCCTGGCCATGTTGTTAGAGGCTCAATGTGTTGTCCATGACATTAAGCCTTATTTACTTGTTGTGAGTCAGCATAACGACATTGGGAGTTCTTTGAAAAGGGGTTTTATTTTGCGCCCTTTGAAGGTTTCTTTTGATAGTTGCTCTGTTGCCTTGTCTCCTCCTGTGGTTTCCCCTCCTAGGGGGTGGCTCCTTATATGCATGAGCTTTCTTCTAATCTTGAGCAACCTACTTGTGGGTTGGCAATTTATTCCCTTTTCATTTTTGTTTCTAATGTGTGTCTAGACCGATCCACTGCTAATCTACAACATGCTCTTATTGGAAGATTTATTGGGAGAAGACCCAATATTGATATTATTTGTAGTTGGGATTTTGATTGCTAGTCTAATTCTTTTTTATAGTGTGTGAAGGCTTAACCGAATGGTTTCCTTCTTCTCTCTTTCAATACTAGTGAAGATTTCTCTTGGGTTCTTTTGGGTGGCCCTTGGTTTTTTGGTAAGGCTTTCCTTTTCCTTCAATGCTGGGTGGTTGGGTCCAATTAATTTTATGATAAATTTTTCCCCTATTTGGGTTTGTCTCCCTTAGTTCCCTCTAGAATTTTGGGATGAAGATACTTTTCAGGATATTGCTTATTCTTTTGGTCAATTGATTATAGTTGATAATGCTATAAAAATAGAACACATTTTTTATATGCCAGATTTAGGGTTTGTGTTGAGAAATTTGCAAGAAGTTTCCCAACACTTTCAATCTGAGCTCCAGGCTTGGGGTTTGGAATTAGACTTTGCATTACAATTTTTCGCAGTAGTACCACCTCCATAGTGATGGACCTTTCTCCTTGTTGTGCCATGTTGTTCATGATAAGATGCATTCCAATGTGCATGCCTTGTTTCAAGGCTCCTCTTTTGTTGAGGTGGAGACGATGGATCCTAAGCATGGTCCCTTTGCTAATGAAGGTGTTTTGGATAAGTGCAACCTTTATGCTAAGATTGGTATCCCTTCAGATAAGACTACCTTCAATGGTGGGTTTTTGCGCATTGCCTCTCCTTTGAAGGATTTGTTGAAGTTTGGTTTTAAACCATCTTGATGGCTCAGTTTTGGGTTTTTTCCATCTCAAGTGTGTTCTGGGATGGTCCTTTGTTGCTGCAGTTTCTTTTCTCCGTAGTTGGTCTATAACTGGTTCTATGCTCTAGTTAAAGGCTTGGGTTGTTAGTGGTCCTTTCTTGCCTCACTTATTGAGAGTCTTTCTTTTTGTGGTCTCACTTTTTGTGAGCTACCTCTCTTCTTCCTCGATGGTTGTTTTTGTAATGGATACTGGCCCATCCAGTCTTAATCTAATCAAAATTTTTTTATGATTAAGTGTATTTATTACTAATTCAAATCTATAATATTTCATATATCCAAAAAAGTGGGTTGGAAAAAAATACACTTCTAAAGTTCAAGTAGGGAAGATTTCAAACAATAGAAACAAACAAGTTGTTAAGTGTTGAGAGAAAAATAAGTAATATAAGGAGGAATTGTTTCTTGGCCATCCAATTTATTACATACATCAACAAGGTTTGAAGCGACATTAAGGGGCCTCAATCGATCATTTCCATCTTCACCCTTTTTTTCTTTTTTCAACTAGTTGAGTGTCACAAGCAAATAATATAGCAAGAGTGAGGTAGGCAAATTTGATATTGAAAGGCCAACCACTAAATCCATTCCTAAGAGGATGAGGAAAATCAAAATAGTTATAGGCAAGCTAAGATCACACCCACTAAGACCAATCCAAAGCTCGTCTCACAAAAGGTTGCAAACGTTGAGAATGATACGTTTTCAAACAAGGGATACAAAGTATTTATTTTCTAAAGTTTTAATTTTTCTCTACCACTTTGATCACTATTCATGTGTTTATATTAAATTATTTTACATTCTATCATATTAAAAAAATATCTTGGTTAATGTATATATCATTATTAAGTATAATAGTGAAAATGTGTATGTCATTGTAAAGTATAAAATTCTAACACTTCTATTTTTATTTTATATTAATTTGGTTAATTTATATATCATTATGAAGTATAACAATGAAAATGTGTATGTCATTGTAAAGTATACTAGCTTATCTATCTTATTACATAATCTATATAGGAAACACAAAGATATATTGCATAACAAAATCTTATACCATATCCCATTGAAAATTCATTTCTATTTTCATTTACTTTCAGAAAAATTGCATGGCTATTTGAGAACATTAAACATAGTAATCACATCATATAAGTTTTTAATGTGACTGTATAATGACTACAACCACAATGTAAATAAAATGCTATCTGCTAAATTAATTCAAAGAAAAAAAAAGATAACCCAAATTGAAATGGATTTTTTTTTGACAAAAGCCAACCATCTTTCATCTAGAAGATGTTAAAGTTTTTCATCTTAATAACTATAAGAGGAGATATTAGCAATATATAAAAGATACCAATTTTTTTTTGAAAGATAGAATATAAATACTTTTTATAATATACATTAAAATTTGGTTAATGTATGTATCATTATAAAGTATAACAATGTAAATGTGTATGCCATTGTAAAGTATTAATTCTAGCACTCTTGTATTTTTATTTTATATTAATTTGTATAGACCTTGAAATATAGTCTTTAGTAGATTTGAAATTTAATGACATGCAAATTATTTTTCAATTTTAAAATTTATTAAATGATATAACTTAACTTGCTATATTTTTATACAACTACATACTTGACTCTTTAAAATAATAATAAATAGTTAAAAAATTATTATAAATATATATCTTAGACTATAATATTCTTATAAAAATAATAATAATTTATAATATTTTGAAAGATAAAACATAAATGGTATTTAAAATGCATATTAATTTGGTTAATGCATATATCATTATGAAGTATAGCAATGAAAATGTATATGTCATTATAGAGTATAAAATTCTAACACTATTGTATTTTTATTTTATATTAAATGTATAGATGTTGAAATATATAATCTTAAGTAGATTTGAAATTTAATGACATGTATATTAATTTTTCAATTTATTAAAATGATATAATTTAACTTATAATAATATATTTTAGATTATAATATTCTTATGAAAATATATATTTATTTAAAATATTTTGAAAAGTAAAATATAAATGATTTTTGGAATATTTTAACTCAATATTTAAAAACAAAGTTTGGTATTCTACAATCTTCAAGGTTGAGTGGTGCATTCAGGAGGAAGATCTTGTGGAAACCTTTCAGTGTCAGAATAGTAATCATAAACCATATACTTCTCCCGCACGTGCAAGAGTATTTCCTTTTCTGTGCTGTTCAATGTTTTCCTCATCCACCATGACTTATCAGAACAAGGTTTCTTGGAGTGGCATGCATCTGCCATATAATTGGCGAAAGAAGCAATGAAAGGAGCTTTGCTCCAGTCGATCTTCTCGTTTGTCCATGCTTCTCCATTCCAGATGGTGGAATAAATTCTCAGTCTTTGATTTTTGAGATATGGTACACCCAAATGCTCTGTGTTGTAAAACACTCTCACAGGAATTTCATCTACAAATATCACCACCGAAATATTATTTGTATACCTAAACAATGATAAATCTTAATGATATCAAGTTTCTATAATTCATGTAGTTAATTCAAATTATCATTTATGGATTTAATTGTGTATGAGATTTTTGCATCAACGTTTCGGATCACATGACTCCATGATTATCTTGATGATGGATCATGGAGTGTGATCGTTGATGTAAAAATCTCATACACAATCAAATCCAGAAATGATAATTTGAATTAATGATAAATCTGTAGCATGACATTGTAATAAAGGAAAATTAGATTTGTTAACATGTTAGATCAAATAACATTAAAAATCCAATGAAATAACGAAGTACAAAGGAAATCAAATGAAAACGAAAGGAAATATATCACCGAGTGTCTCCATCTTCCATGATTGACCTTCGTTACACCTTCTTGCTTGCTGGATAATGTTGCCCTCAGATTTGTACTTTGAGCAATCTAAAATGCCTAAGCCCTACAACAAGATTCGAAGGATTTGATATGCCTATGACTATTGCCAATGCCTATGTCTATATCTAAACAAATGCCAATATTAATCAAATGCCTATGACGAAATATGTGAAACTAAGTATATGAATGCCTATAGTAATTACGTAAAATCTCAACATGTCTGAAAAATGAGAAGGAAATGGCATTTTATAGAAAAGGCCATTTCGAACGGACGGACGAGATGAATTAGTGATGAGACCCTAAAAAACGATCCAGATTACACCCAAGAATCCCTAATTAGGGTTAGGGAAAAATCCTTAATCGAACGGTTGGAATAAAAATAGATCGACGGTGGAGAATAAATGAGACAAATTAATTAGAAAATAAAGATTTTCGAAAAATCAAGAAGATAAGATTGCCTGATTTGCAAGATTCAAAAAATCAAAGAGATAAGATGTGGACTAAACATAAGATTTGGAAAATCAAGAATCACCGATTGCTTGATTTTAGAAGATTAATTACTAATTTGAATTAAAAATAATTCAAATTATGGATTTTGAGAGATAATAAATAATCTTTTCAGATTATTTATCAAAAAGGACTCCATTAGGATCGACATGACATTTTAAATAATTTAATTTATTTAAAATGAGAAGAATATGAAATTAGCAAATTAAATAATTAAATTTAAGAGATAAGATTAATTAATTAAATAAATTCATCAATTCTATTTAATTAAGAATTAGTGACGATTTAATAAATAAATGTAATTTATTATTTAATAATCAAGAAGAATTAAATGATAAAGGGGAATTAAAATAAAAGAAATTTATTTAATTAAGGGAAGACTTAGACAATTAATGGATCGAATTAATAAATAAATAAAATTTATTTATTTAATAATCATGAAGAATAAATGACATGAATTCATTTAATCAATAGTCGAATGTGGACCAAGGACATAATTAAATGTCACAATTATGCTAGGATCTAAAGTGGTAAAATGAAGCTTGCGTGCCTAGGTCATTTTAGGTGTCTACAGACATAACATAGTTTGCTTACATAATCTGGTGTGGATTCCACAGCAGAGAGTAATTGTGGAAGTCCATGGTGGGATCAAACCAGAGGGAGAATTTGACTTCTCGATTGCCTTGGTTTTGTGAGAAAACATTTGTTTGCATGATATATGGATCTCCAGGCATGCAACCCAGAAACTCGAAGTCTACTTCATCATGTTTAGGCCCCACTTTAGAAGAGAGCTGTACAATATTAACACTCATGAGTAATAAGCTTCGACTTTCAATAGTAGAATAACATTAGAACAATTCAAATTATCTTTTCTGGATTTGATTGTATATGAGATTTTTGCATCAATGTTTCAGATCACACTCTGTGATCCATGATCAATCTTCTCCTCTAACTCTCTTTTATCCTGATGATGGATTAAGGAATGTGATCTGAAACATTGATCAAAAATCTTATACACAATCAAAACCAGAAACAATAATTGGAATTAGCTATATAGATTGTGGAAACTTGATATTACTAACACTAAAACATTTGAACTTACATAAAATGCAGATACAGTGCCTGCAGAGTACCCTGGCACCAACTTGATTTTCATATCCATTTTTCCAAATAAATATTGATGCTTGGATTTAAATCCTGAACCTGAAAACTAACAAAAGAATATTTTTGAAAAGATGAAGTGGGTAAAGCTTATGGGCATCAAATAAGCAAATAACAAACACCTGAAGTATTGTCAAGACTGAACTGCAGCTGCTGGCCGTCGTCAAGCACCTTTATGTGGTCGGCACCAAATAAGATCTCAACATTGTCGATTAAATTTGCAGAAGCAATGGTGTATGTAAGGCTTAAATACAATATGTATAGGAGAATGCCCATGATGTTGAGGAGGATCAGATTTAGGAATAAGATTATAACTTTTCAAGTGGGAAAATAACTTTTTAGCTGTTCTTTAATGGTAAATCAATTGTCTTTTTGTCTTTTAATATTACAAGGGTCTATGAACTATCACTTATCAAATAAATATCAATTTTTAATTGGATGGAAAATTCTATTTTCATTTGTAGTGATTTTTGTTAAGTTGATGACAACTTTCTTTTTGCACTTGCATTGTTTTATGTTTTAGCAAATATTTCTAAATCATAAAATATTTTGTAGTAAAAGTTTTGTTTTTTCTTAATTTTAGTAGCTTTCCAAACTCTATGTAAAAGGTAAATAAATATTGAATTTTCAATTGGATGGAAAATTCTATTTCCATTTATAATGTTTTTTGTCAACTTGATGGAATTTTTTTCCACTTGCATTGTTTTATGATTTAAATCTTCATACAAATATTTTAAAAATCAGATAATATGTTGTAGCAGATTTTCATAAAAAAAATTCATTTATTTGTTGTAGCAGATTTTCATAAAAAAAATTCATTTATTTTTAGCAATTTTCTATTGGTGCATCAAAACAGGAAAATACACAAGAGTTACATGATACAATAATATGTAGGTGCAAATTCCTCTTGGACACCACACAATTCATCTTGTGCAATCTAATATTTCCGTTAACAAAGTAGATCTAACAACTACTTTGGTCTTAATTTTTTTATTGCACTTCTTTCAAAATAAGTAAGTAGTAATGTCATCATTTTTAGTAAATATTATTATTTTTACTAGTAAAGGTTTGGCTAGATTCTAACCAATGTGTTAAGGCTATGTGAATAATTCCTATAGTTTTTTTATTTGAGTTTGATTGGAATTCCTCGGACCTTTCATTGTTGGGAAGTGGTATAGGAGGAAAGAGTCTTTTTCATATGACTAATTAGATGTATTTGAGGTCCAAAAGAGTTTGGATGAGTAGCATTGGACACAATGACTATTCCTCCATGTTGATTTTGTGTTCATGCAACAAATAAAACAATTCATGAATTTTGGATTGTCAACTTTGTTTTTGTAATTTTTCCTAATTCTTCTATTCTTAAGAGGAACTTTCTACATATAATGTCATCCATTCTATTAATAACAAATTTACCTCTAGGCTCAGGGCAAAGTATCTTATCAATTCATACTAGATCATACCTCTTGGTAGATTAATAGAGGGCATATTTGTTTTATCTATTTTCAAAAGCATTGCATGTTGTAGATAAATGAATTGTGGCCTCTTTCAATTCTACCACCTCAATCACAGTTCATTCTTCCAGACATTGACTGCCAATTATTTTCTACTAGTGCATTGAAATAGGGAAATACATAGGACTTACATGAATACAATAATATGTAGGTGCAAATTTCTCAGTTGAGGTCTATTAGGGAGTGTAGAGCTTTATCAAAATTTGATGATTTTATTAACCATTTATTAATATCTGATAAAGTTGAACTTGCAACATTTGAACAAGCTTGTAATGATAGATATTACACAAAATAGATAGAGGCTATGAGTGAAGAGATGAATTCGTTGATGAAAACTTGACTTGGGACTCACTTCCTCTTCCACCCAACCAAAAAGCTTTGAAAATAGGTGTGTATACAAGTTGAAAGAAGAGGATAGTGGAAAGAAGCAATACCAAGTTAGAGTAGTAGTGAAAGGATATGACCAACATAAGGGTGTTGATTTTACCAAAAAAAATCACTTATAGTGAAAATGACTACTATTTGGCCAGTGCTGGGATTAGTCATTGTTTACAATCTTGAACTAGAGGAATCTGATGTAAAGAACACATTTCTACATGGTGATATAGATAAAAAGTTATATACGTAAAAACCAAAAGGCTTCAAGAAAGAAGAACATGAGAATCTGGTTTCCAAATTGAAGTGAAGCTTGTATGAGATGAAACAAGCTTTGTAGCAATGGTACGTCAAGTTTGATTCCTTCATAGATGAGAACTTTCTTTAGGTGTGAATTTGATCCTTGTGTTTATTACAAGGTTTTGGAGAATGGTGATTTTTCCTTGCTATTGCTATATATTGATGATATGCTAGTGAATGGAAAGTTAGCATGGTTGTTGTTAGGAACTTGAAAAAATTCTTCAAATGTCTACATCAGGGATAGAAAAAGAGAGATTTGAAGTTGTTAGAGGGAAATATAATGAATTTTTTTTAGATAGATTTGACATGAAGAATGTTAATCTTGTTTGTACACATATTTTTTATCACTTCAAACTTTTACTTGAGATGTGTCCTCAAACACACGAAGAAAAAGAGCTTATGGAACGAGTACCATATTCCTATGTTTTTGGGAGTCTCAAGTATATAATGGCTTGCATAAGACTCGACATTGCTTATGTTGTGGGAGTAGTCAATACGTATATGAGTGATATGGGTGAAAATCATTGACAATATGTGAAATAGATTTTGAGGTATTTGAAGGGAGCTTTTGATTATGTTTTGAGATTCAAAGGAAAAAATGCACAATTGTAATGTTTTTTTGATTTCAAGATGGCTAGTGACTTGGACAAAAGGTGGTCAACTATTGGTTATGTTTTCACAATTGTTTGGGGCAACGATTAGTTGGGATTCTAGATTGCAACAAGTAGTTACACTCTCAACTACCAAAGTGGATATATTACCCTCATTGAAGGTACTAAGGAAATGTCATGGTTACAATGTTTATTGGGTGAATTGGGTTGAAAGTTCATGTTTTCACTTTGTTTAGTGACAAAAAATGCTATTTTTTGGCGAAAAGTGCAACATTTCACAATTAATTTAAAAATTATATTAAACTAAGATATGACTTCAATTGAAGTGTTCTTGAAGAGGGCTAGCTAAAATTGGAAAAGGTGCATACTAGTGTGAATCCAATTGATGTACATACAAAGGTAGTATCAAAGTAGAAGCTTGAGTTATGTAGAGCTTCTCTTGGTTTGGAAAAAAGTTGTGATGATAAACTTAGAAATGTGGGTGCATCTCAGAGTTACATGGTTTGGACTTCAATTGGGAGATTGTTGCATAATGTGAAGTTCAATAGTCACATTGGTTGTCCCTTCACATTCTTTCTCTTACACTCAAAATACTTATATAATATACATAAATGAGATCAATAATTGTATCATTTTGTATGATAAACTTATTTTTGTTGTTGTTGAATAGTAAAGGTTTATGCCTACCTTTATTGTGGATGTAGCCATATAGGTGAACCATGTAATCTTAGTGCTAATCTTTTATATGTGTGTGTTCTATTTTATTTGCAACTTTTTTAACATTGAAATCTATTTTTTTAATTTTTTTAATTTTTCTCTTTGGTATCAACAATTAGTTGCAAAAGATAGAATTGGAATAAAGATGTATTTTTAACATTTTTTTGGTTAAGTGTATTTATTAAAAGATAATATTTCATATAACAAAAAAGTGGGTTGGAAAAAGTCACAGTTCTAAAGTTCAAGTAGAGAAGATTGTGAACAACAAAAATAAACGTTATTATGTGGTGAGAGAAAATGAAGTAATATAAGGAGGAAGGGCTTCTTGGCAATCCAATGTGTCCCATTCATCATTCAGGTCAAAGTGACATTAAGGGAATTTAATCTATCATTGTCATCTTCATCCGTTTTTTCTTTGTTAGGTAGTTGGGTGTCATGATCTCAAAAAATATAGAAAGAGTGAGGTAGGGGAATTTGTTACTGAAAGGCCAACCACTACACCCTTCTTGATGTTTTACTAAAACACCAACTTAAGGTTTGACTGAGGCAAGCCCCTATATGGCACAACCCTTCCTCTCTCTTTGAATGTGCAGGTTATAGATCTAAAAAAGATTGGAGGAGGATTGAAGACCATTTATTCATTGTTGCATTAAAACCTTACAACTTGGAAAGATACAAAAACTCAATTATCTCAACAACTGACAAAGATCCAACACTAGTGAGCTGAAAGGAAGAAACCTTAGACTAGAGACTTGAGGACTGTGAATGAAGATTATAGTTTCAACTCTCTTGAAATAGGCATTCTAGGTACACTTTTCCAAGAAAATCAGGCTCAGATTTGTATGACAGGTGCACAAAAACTCTACTCTTTGCATATGTGCTGTTGAAATTTGTTTTTGTAGTTTCTCTACTATAGAAAAGGTGCATTTTCATATTAGGTCTCATAGTTTCATCAAGTCAATACAATCAAATCAATTTCATATCCAAGGATGATTGATTCACCTTTTAGGTTGCAAGTCAATCTAATCTCCTTGTTGATTTGCATCTTAATGTTCTTTTAAAAATGATTGATGTTAGTGATCTATGCATTAGACCTAGGATCCCTTTTTCATAAAAATATTTTGGTGAATCTAACATTTCTTACACTTGCAATTTTTCTGATTTTTCAAAACATAAATATGAAAATTGAATTTAAAACTTAGGTTTTTTAAAAAAATTGTGATAATTTGCATTCATGTTCCAAACTATCCATTTTTCGTTAGTTTTTCATCATAAAATTGAAAAATAATTTGGAAAAAATTGCAAAAAAAATCAGATATGATTTTCTATGTTTAAATCTTAGATATGAATTATTTTCATTGAGAAAATTAATTATATTTTTTTCTATCATTTATGCATAAGTATTTTTAGTGAAAACATTAAAAAAGTGACAAAATTGCATAGTATTTTCATTCCAAAATATCAAAAAGTATTACTTTTGCGTATTTCTTTGGAAAAATAGTCAATTATAGTATTTAATTTTTAGAAATGATCATTTGAACATATTAAATTGTCCTACAAATATCCAAAATTGCATGTATGTATGTGATTCATATAGCAAAATTAGGTTTTGGTGCATTTCTAGAAGTATGTTGACTTTCAGGCTCGAACATTTGAGACATATGACACTAAGACACTGAAGATCATTTCTAAATTTTGAATTTTATAAAAACACCTATTAGACTAGGGCACCTTGTTGCCTAGTCATTTTGGGCTATTTTTTTGTGAAAATCCTTGTGCATGTCCTTTGTCTAGATTTGGTTCCTGTTTTGGAATTTTGTTTTTCAAATCTATTTAATTTTGCTAAAAAATTGCTTGCTTGATCCATAGGACATACCGCAATGTTCTCATTGCAAAAAAATTATTTTTTCATAATTCATGTTCTATTCTTAGATCTTGTTAAGCATTTAAAAGGATTTTTGTTACAAGCATGTGAAAATAATTTTATTTCTCCTCTTTTTAAATTTTCATTGATCCCTTTCTCACAATCTCTCCCATGTGTGAGGTTAGATTGGTGTAAGAGAATGCAATCATTAACAATCATGACAATCATGTTTGTTATTCTCCTGATATCTCAACTACTTGTAAAGAAAGCATCTTGGTATTAGAAGATCTAATCATTGAATATCATGAAAATCTTGTTTGTTTCTCTCCCAATACATCTCCTACTTAGGAAGATATTGTGGAATAAGAGGATAAGATCGTTGATACATTTATTTCAAAGGATAGTAAGATGGATTGCATATATTAAGATTCTAAATTATCATTAGATCCCCCATTGTTAGAAGATAATCAACAAGTAGTTAAATCCATTGAGGTTATGAACACATAATTAACATTTAAATCTCCTTTAATTATTATACCTCCTAAAAGTCCTCTAATCATTGGACCTCCTAAATCACCTTTCATGGAAACATCCTAAAATTTAGGAAACAACTCACTAGTAATCATGTGTCATAGCAACCAAGTTATCATGTAGTTGCTCATAAAAATAACACTAGAAATAACAAGCAACCAAAAAAAAAAGCAACATCCATTCTATTGCCTCAACCATACCTTCCACCTGTACCTAGTATTCCCCAGCATAGTGGCAAAGAATATGATCTTGTTGAGAGACTTCATAATACTCTAGCAAAAATATCCCTTTGGGATTTGATTAATTTACATCACCTAAATACCATACTATGCTCCACGAGGCTTTACAAAAATATTGATATCTCAACTTCTATTAAAATGAATGACGTAGCTGACTTGTTTGACTGCATGCAAATGACAAATTTGGATATTATATTTCCTCAACATGAATTTCCCTCACTTGAGATCCAAAGTAAACATGAAGTTTTAATGATAATGGTGGTTTTTAACAAAATTGGAGTTAGGCATACACTCATAGACAATGGACTAGGTCTTAATGTTTGTATCCTTGTTCTTTTAGATAAAATTTGTGTGGATAATGTTAGTGTAGGTTTGTATTTCCTAGTGGGATATTTAATTTTTCTAGTGGGGTATTTAATATTCCTAGTGGGATATTTAAAATTCCCTTAGTTATAGGTTTTTCCTACACATTTATTAAACTTTCTTAGGATAATAAAGTGGGTTAATTATTTAATAACTAGGAGATAAAGTGATGAGTTGTCCTCCACCTTTTAAGGGTGGAGTATTTCATTTTTCATCACTTTATTTAATGTTGGTGGTTTTGGTGGTCAATTCTTATTGGTTGATATGCCACCTCCATCCTCTCCTAAGTTCTATATAAACATACTACTTACTTGTATTTTGTATCAATCTTGGAGTCTCTTAATGCATTCTATCATATCGACGTTGCATAATCTCTCAAAGTTTTGGTTTGCATTCTTTATGCTTTTCTAGTTTATGTGACTTTGATTTTGTCTTAAAAATTTCCTTAGGTTATTCAATCTATTTCAGATTTCTAACATGGTATCAGAGCTTTTGTTTTGATAAATATAAGTTCTTAGATTACTAATTGAGAGATTGATATTTTCATGTAAAAATCTTGCAATTTCTTGTATTCTCTTCTCTTACGTATTGAATGATTTGGAGAATCAGAAAAGGTTTGCAAAGATTTAATTACCTCTATATTGCATATGTGTTTTGTGAGATTTGGGTGATTACAACATTTCTAGTTATACTATTAACCTTTTTTACCATTCCAATGTGTTTAGGAGGTTCGATTAATATTTCCTTTTGTTTCATCTGAATTGGAGATCATTTGACATAGTTGCAAACAAGGGTTTGAAGCTCAAATTTGGAAAATAACTTTTTATTGGAGCATTTCCAGCCCAAATAGATCATGGGATTATGCTCAAAAGGCCCAAAAATCCATATTCTCATATAAAATTTATCTATTCTAGACAAATTTGATTTTTGGAAATTTTTTATTTTGCCTTGGGGTCATCACTTCAGGGTAAATTCAACCATTTTAAAAAAATTCATAACTTTTGTCATAGTTTCCATTTTTTCAAAATGAGATATCATTAGAAAGCTAGAGATGAGAACTTTCCATCCATGGCTGTATTGAAAATAATTTCTACCATCTTGTACTAGATATATTTTAGGTTTCAAAGCTATTTGTTGCTAATTTCTTCAACATGCCATAACTTTCACCTCGATGCTCTGTTTTTTGGAAACAAATAGGCATTGGAAAGGTGGTGAAGAGTACTACACAGCTATAAGGCTAATTTTTCTAGGTTTCTTCTCAGAGTCATTCTTTATCAAAATTTGTATTTCTGTTTGTTCTTAGTCCATTGAGCATTGTATCTTGTAAAAGGCTTTGTAATCACATTGAATTATAAAGTGCCAACATTATAATATTTGGGGGTGATATTTGATACTATTGTAAAGGGTGGGAGTGTATTGATGTTATTTTTACTTATTCTTGGGGATTATACATGCAATTCGTAATCACAAACTAAGATAAAGTTCCATTTAAGGGGGTTAATTATGTTTCTTAAATTTCATCCTTTTGTTGTCAGGATAAATTTAAAGAACTATTTTTATTGGAAACAAGGGATAAAGAATTGTTGCCTTGAGTGGGATTTACTACCCTATCTCCTTGGAATCATTCTTGAGCCAAGTGACATTAATAAGAAGAATGCATGGTTTAAAAATGATGACATGGTCTATGGACTAATATGTCTTACTATTTCTGAGGATAATGTACATCACATAGAGCACACTGAGTGCCTTGTCACTGTTTGGACCATCATCAAGCAGTTGTATGGAGACATTGAATCTTTACATCTAAACATGATGTTTCCTTGGAGAACCAGGCTATTGTGGATAATATTGAGACTTATGTTGGACCATCTAAGATGGACACATCTTATATCAATGATCAATTCATTGATACTCCATCAACAACACCTGTTATAGATTGAGATTCTTCTTGACGCAGTAAAGACCGGAGGACCTTATCAGGCTGTCACAATCTTGTAGCCAACATAGACCACACACATACATAGATTGACACAACATAGGAAAGTGCAAGAAAACATAGCTTCCTTTTATTATTGAGAAGACATTACATCATTCCAAGCCATCGGTGGCTGATTACAAAACGTCTGCTAACATGTAGATTTGAGCCTCAACTACAATCCTACTTCTCACATGCTCTAGCCTACACTCTCTGGCTTGCTTACTCTGGCACACAGTTTTGGCACCCTAATTTGGTACCCTTATTCTAGCACCCTAATCAATACCCTTCCTCCCGCTTCTCACTCTATCTCTCGCTATCTATATATAGCATTCCCCTTTTGCATGTCGGCCTAGTTGTTCTTCACTCCTGTGTCGTAGTATCACCAGATAGTTACCTTGCCATCAAGAGCTTCCAATCATTGACCAATGAACATGTATTCCACAATAACGATGTGGAATTGTCGAATAACATTTCACCAAATGTTGTGATCTCATTTTCCAATCATCGTCATTGACCAATGCACCAATCATACCACTCACGCTATCGATTCCACCATCACCCTATCGATGAGACCACTAATCACCTCCCATAGATATGGAGTCCTACCGATAGATATGCATAATGCCAACTTAAAGAGGTATCAGTCTGTCGAGGAGACTTTGACTTGACTCCTATCGATACACAAGCATCTTGTCAATGTTCACCTTCCACTCTGTCCATCATTCCATCATTGAGACATCCCAGAAGGTCTCACCAATGAAAATAACTCTTATCGATCCTTGTCCACCTCATCGCCATGTCACACATCATAAACCACAAGGATGTGGATTACCGATCACCCTATTACCATGTGTCTGCTCATCTAACACGTCATTGAATTCCATCTGTCGGTCACCTTCCACTTGGTCCCACCATGGTCCTCTTCATGGTCATCACCATATTGCTGGTACCTCAATGCATCTCCTACTGATCAATCATGTTTTGACTATCATCATTCATCCGCCTATCGGAGAGACTTCCTCCACTATCTCACTGATACCACACACTCATGCCGATATTAGTTCATCACTGGGACCTATAATATGGTCCCTTCGATGACGCCTATTACCCTAATGACCTTCAACCTGCCAACTCTATCGTTCTATCACCGAAACGAGTAGCATCCTCTAGATGAAAAGCTAAAGTCCTACCGACAAGGGAACAATGTCAACCCAAAGGGGTAGGAGCGTAATGCTCCTACATCAGACTCCCAGGTGATTGAAACATGTGCTCCTACACATGGCGTCCTTAATTCCATCCATCTTTTTCCTCCTCTTCCAACATCTTTCTAGAACAAGCAACCTTCTCCTCTGAAAGCTTTTCTCTGCCCTCAACGTCTTGGATGTGGAACCAACTCCACTAGAACCCGACCACCTCCTCCGAATGCATCTCTCATTCGCCTTTGATCTTGTGGGATTTAGCCCACCATAGTTCATCCGCCACCACCAATATGCATCCACCTCTTCATCTCCATACATCTCATCCATCTCATATGCACTTACTAACTCATCCATCTCAACATGAAGATCATTATGCATTATCGCCTTCTTTGGTAGCGCTACATTCACATGTTCAACATCACCCTTGGGTACAACACTATACTCCTCTTTTATATGCCTTCCAAAAGAAATCTTCTAGCTATAATCATTTCCTTGTTCGCATCCACACCAACATTAGCTGTGTCATCAAAGGAATCATCCTTTTCTTCCTCTTTCTTCATCGAGATCTTCACTGTACTAAATGTCATTGTCTTTATTGTTGTATTGAACAACCTCTCTATCTTTGCAATCTCTTCCTCAAGAAGCTCTAGATCTTCATCAGGTTCTTCATTGAACACTGGATCCTCATTCATCACTACATCACCCTCAAATACTGCAACCTCATTATTTGCAACAACTACATCCTTCATCTCATTCTCAAAACATACTTTTGCAATATTTTCTTCAGCCTGTTCTCTTGCATACACAACTATGAAAAACTTGTTGCTTTTCTTCTTTGTCATTTTTTCAAACACTGACCACGCACTCTCAAACTTCAACCTTTTAGGTTTCACAAATGTAAACTACCTCCAGTTTGACGATCTATTTATAAAGCTTCAACACCTTCAGAGACTCACAAGTTCCTCTATAGTCACAAGTACTCCTTGCAACAATCTCTCCCTCTCTATTAGGGTATCGAGCCTCTGCAGTCACAAGTACTTCCTACAACAAGTATCTTTAGGGTTCAAGTCCTCTACAGTTACAAGTCTCTTCTCACCTACAACAATCTCTTTTAGAACTCAAATCATTTGCAACTATCCTCTACCCAACAAAGATCTTGGAAGATGCACCCTCATGATCTCTTCTACCCACTTCCTCTTAGTGGAAGAGATTTGCACACTTTCTACCTAGCCTCATCTCTGCTGGAGGATAACAATTACATACCCTCTTTCATGCCTGCAACAAAAATGCTTTCCACAACTCTTCTCAACTTTTCACCCGTGGGTCTTCTGACTTCAACCCACACTCACAATTCCTGCTACAACTACCTCACGTTCGACACTCTGTTACAGACTCGGGACAACCAACTCTGATACCTTTTGACATAGTCAAGATTGAAGGACCTTATTAGGCCATCACAATATCGTAGCCAACATAGACCACACACATACATAGATTGACGCAACATAGGAAAGTGTAAGAAAACATAGCTTCCTTTTATTACTGAGAAGAAATTACATCATTCCAAGCTATCAATGGCTGATTACAAAATGTTTGCTAACATGTAGAGCTGATCCTCAATTACAATCCTACTTCTCACATGCTCTAGCCTACACTCTCTCGCCTGCGTACTCTGGTAGATAGTTTTGGCACCCTACTCGGTACCCTTCCTCCTCCTTCTCACTCTATCTCTCGCTATCTATATATAGCATTCCCTTTCTGCATGTCAGCCTAGTTGTTCTTCACTCCTATGTTGTAGTATCGCCAGGAAGTTACCTCGCTATCAGGAGCTTCCAATCGTCGACCAATGAACATGTATTCCACAACAACAATGTGGAATTGCTGAATAAAATTTCACCAAATGTCATGATCTCATTTTCCAATCACCACCGTTGACCAACACACCAATCGTACTGCTCATGCTACTGATTCCACCATCACCCTATCAGTGAGACCACTAATCACCTGCCACTGATACAAAGGAGTCCTGCTGATAGATATACATACCACCAACTCAAAGATGTATTAGTCTATCGGGGATACTCTAACTTGACTCCTGCCGATACACAAGCGTCTCATTGATGTTCACCTTCCACTTTTCCCATCATTCCATCATTAAGAAGTCCCAAAAGTTCTCACCAATGAAAATCACCCCTATTGATCCTTTTCCACCTCATTGCCACATCACACATCATAATCCACAACAAGTATGTGGATTACTAATCACCCTATCACCATGTGTCTGCTTGTCTGACACATCATTGAATTCCATCTATCAGTCACCTTCCAATCTGTCCCACCATGGTCCTCTTCATGGTCATCGTTGTATTGTTGGGACCTCAATACATCTCCTACTGATGAACCATGTTTCATCAATAATCATTTGTCATCCTGCCAAAGGGACTTCCTCCACGATCTCACCGATACCACACATTCATGCTGATATCGTTCCATCATTGGGACCTATAATATGGTCCTGCCGATGACGCCTTGTTACCCTGATGACCTTCAACCTTCCAACTCTATCATTTTGTCATCAGAACGAGTAGCATCCTCTGACTGAAAAGCTAAAGTCCTGCCGATGAGGGAACAACGTTGACCAAAAGTGGGGCAGGAGTACGATGCTCCTGCATCACTTCTTTGAGGGCCTCTAGTAATTCATTGCAAAAAGATCATTTATGTCTTTTGGATTTAGTCCATTAGGACCAATTTCTACTAGACATATCTTGTTTATTTGTAGAGTCCCTCATTTGGGATATAGATTACACTATTAAGGACATATGTTTTATCTTTGAGGACCTTTCTCTTATCCTTGCATCTATTGCTACTTCAAAGTTTAGTCTTGCTTCTTTGCAAGCTTCCAATGACTTATGATAGTAGGGAATCCATAGTCTTCCTAATTCGTCTTTGTGGTATGATCTCTTGATAAGTATTTCAAACTTATTTATGGAGACACATATTGCAAATTTGGGAGACAATATTGATTGTATCCATCTTCTCTTTGATGAAGTTGTTCCTTCTTTAGTTGTTGTGAGGGAAAATTTTGACCCTCTTATTCATTCTCTACATGATTATTCATCACAATTTGAGATGAGCATGGATAATTTGGAGGAGACAAATTTAAAGGAGATACTCGTGTCTTTGGATGGTGTTCTACGTCAGTCTCTAGGAGATTCTAATTTGTCATTTTTACCAGTGTGGCCTAGAATGCCTGATTTGGTTGTGACAACTTTTAACATCAACATGGGGATACTTGAGCCAACTTAAAAGACTTCATAAATTTATCATTTTCTTCCTACATATTTTGTTCATGACTTAGGAGATAACTTGCATATACCATTGGTTTTGTTTCTTCCTAAGGGGAGGAACGTTGTTCGATAATCGTGGACTATCTTCTCCATAAAGTCTTGAGCATTTACCATTGGATCTCTTTGGGAGGGGCTACTTAGTCCTTTTCTTCGTCTCTCTCTCTCTCCATTATTTGTGGGGGGGGGATTTCTACTTCTTTATGGGGGAATTTGATATGTACATGGGTACCTAACATGGCCTTATTTTTTGGGACCCATCATCTTTTGCATCCTCCTAAGTTGTGTTTAAGGTGGGGTGTTAGTGTAGGTTTGTATTTCCTAGTGTGATATTTAATTTTCCTAGTGGGATATTTGATTTTCCTAGTGGGATATTTAATATTCCTAGTGGGATATTTAATTCTCTTAGTTATAGGTTTTTCATACACATTTATTAAGCTTTCTTAGGATAATAAAGTGGGTTAATTATTTAATAAATATGAGATTAAAGTGATGATTTGTCCTCCATCTTTTAAGGGTGGACTATTTACTTTTTCATCACTTTATTTAATGTTGGTGGTTTTGGTGGTCATTGGTTGATTTTCCACCCCCATCCTCTCCTAAGTTCTATATAAAATCACTACCTAGCTTATATTTTTCATCAATCTTGGAAGTTATTAATGCATTATGTCATATCAAAATTGCATAATCTCTTGGAGTTTTTGTTTTCATTCTTTATGCTTTTCTAGTTTATGTGACTTTTATTTTCTCTTAAAAATTTCCTTGGGTTATTCAATCTATTTCAAATTTCTAATAGACAAGAATATTATAGAATCTAATGATGTTAATATTTGAGGCTTTGATAATGTTAGTAAGAAACCATTAGGAGTGATCACAATACCCATTAAGGTAGGGCCTATGGTTTTTCCTACCCCTATCCATATCATGCCAGGACCTCTTTCATACAATCTTCTCCTAGGTAGACCATGGATTCTTGCCATGAAGTGAGTCTCATCTACTCTTCACCATGAGATGAAGTATGAATATGATAACAAGGTATATACAGTTAAAGCAGATAAAAAAAGCTATAATTCACAAATCAAAGTCGAACATGACACTTCCAACTCTCTTAATACTTTGATTCCAACTTGAAGGGTAGAACCTATACATATTGAACATAATCATGATTATATTCCACATGTAACAAAACTCTTAGATGATGATTGGGTATTGTTAGATTTTACACCTTGTTTCAAAGGGGTGTCTAAAATCTCACCATCAAAGTCCAAAGAGTCAAACACAAATGATGATCACGATATTGCTTCATCTTCAAATACATGTTTTGGTGATGATTGGGTTTCATTAGATTTTACACCCTCCTTTATGGGAGACCACAAAATCTCATAGTCTAAACCTAAAGAGTCTTGTGCTTTATCTTGTTCTACACCAATAGATTCAAAAACATCACCCCATGATGGTGATGGAAACTTTTTAAATTCTATCCCTCATGAGTGGAAGATGCCTAACTTTAAACAAATTAAAAAGGATTTGTGTGCTTAGGAAAAATGCAATTCTTCTCATGAGATTGTAGATATTATTTCTTCATTTGAGTTGGAAGGATGTTATGGGCTTGGATATAAAATTATTTCTAAAAATGGATAATGATACAAACATGGAATAAAATGATAAAGATCAATTGAATTCTATATCTTACTTTTCCAAAAAAGGTCTATGTTTCCAACCTTCATCCCCATCTTCATCTGTTTTCTTTATCATCTACTGTATTTATGACATCTTGTGGTAAGTGTTGTCAACTAGATTTGCACCCTGTTGAATGCAAGATTCAACAATCTACTAAAACATGGAAACCTTCTTCAGATGTGGGTGATTTGAACGAAGAAGGAATCTCTAGAGTGAGCTGGTTCTCCAAATGATAAATCCTATTCTAAATAATTTTCGAGAAAAGGGATAGAAGGATGACTAATTAAAACTTAAATCTAACTGGTATTTCACTTAAAGTTATGAAATTCAAACATTGACACTCACAACAGATTTCCTATCACAATGAATCTCACAATCCCACTGGCACATACTTCCATCAGTATTTTGCATGAAGATCCCTAAATGAAATTCAACAGGAAACCTAAAACTATGCAATTCTGAAAACACAACTTACAACAACAAGACATAAAAGGATTCTGATTTGAACCACAAAGACATCAAATTGCTATTATAAAACTGAGACATAAATGAGAAGGAGAATTCTGCTGCTTTATTAAAACTGAAAGAGTGAATAAATTTGAACTGAGTACAAAAGGGGTTCACAAGCCCAAAAATGTGTATGAGTAGGAACTAAAAATCTGAATTGAGAAGAGAGCAAAATACTAAGTCTTTTCAGAATATATCTCTCAAGAAACCCTAATTCGAGCTCACAAGAAGCTTAAGGAAAAAAGCTTCAAACTATCTCAAAAACTGCATGAAAGCAGAAAAAAGCATACTGCTTTTATGATCAAACTGTCAAGCCTCTAAAAATAGGCTGAATCCACTTTAAAAGCTAGAAAAACACCTTATCTCTCCAAGATGAGACCCAAATCCGACCAAGAGGAAAAGTCGACAATAATCTACTAAAAATAACAAGAACTCATAAAACAATTTATAAAAGATTGCTTTACAATTCTACTTTACAGGCTTGCAGATTTGATAATTTATCTAGTTTTTGCAATTAAAGATTATTAAATATTTTGCAAAAAGAATTACATTCTTATCTCTTCGTCACAATGCATTGATTTTTCTTCTAAAAAAAAATCATAAAAATATCAAGACAACTCTACTCATTGGTATCCCTAATTGGTTTCTTCAGAATCAATTCAAAAAGAAAAAACCCTAAGTGTCAAATGTGTAATGATATTACAACTCATATTTGATTTCTCACTAAATCACTAAAAATAGGGTTTTCAAGTCTTCAATTCACTAAGGCACAAATGTAAATGTAACTCAAGCCTTAAAGACTTCACACATAGCCGACCTAGGCATATGAATTTTTGGCCCCCTTCAAATATTAAACTTCAGACTTTAATAAATCACAATGCAGAATAACCCTAATTCGAATTAACACACATGCTATTGACAAACATGAATATTCCAGATGATTATGATGTTGGATCAAATTAGGGCATGAACAAAAGGAGTCAAACCCTAAAATCATTCCATTTGCACTTTATCATTTCAAAAATATTGAGCTCTGCCTAAGAGAGCACACCGCCACCATGGTTGAGGTCGGTCTGAGAAACTACATGCTTGAGAGTCTTCACTTTCGCCTTCAAATAACTGAACTCCTCAATGGGTAAGCTCGGTTTTTGTAGTATTGTAGTTCTTTTACTTTCTTGAAAGAAAGAAAAGAGCCATAAGGCCGCAGTCTGCTCATGGTTGTTTTCTGATTTCCTTAGTCTTTCTATGCTTGCTTTATCTCTTGCTAGCCACCATATAAGAGTTAGGGTTTTATTTTTCCAGAGGGATTTTAACTCCATTGTGGTCGCAACTTCACCAAAATTTACCTCTGCTACTCATGGTAAGTGTTGGTTATGATTATTTTATTTCTTGGCTCTTTCGAATGATAATGAAGGCCTCATAGGCCGTATCCATAAGATAATAATCTGATCAATCCTATGTTTCATCTTGTTGTTTTTTTGTGATCTATTTCTTGTAATCACTATGAGAGCTCGACTGCCATTTTGAGAGCATGAACTCTTGGTTTCTGGAAGCTATGTGGAGCTCTTGGCCGCGGATTCTTGTCTCCCACAAGCAACAATGGTAAATCCTTGCTCTTTACCTATTGGCATCTCTATGTAAAACGAAAAAGCTTATGAATTCTCATCTTTTAATTATAACTTTTTGGCCATTACACGGCCACACCATGTGTATCTCAGGGAAAGCACCTTTTAGAGCCTTTGGGCTCGACCCAAAACAAGAATCTTCTCTCTTTCCACAGTTGAGAACAAAACCCAATATGGGTAACATGAAAATTGAAAGAAAACTAGCATTCTCCACTTTTGAAGCTTGACCCACCAAAGGAAATTCGCAATTTTGTATTCTTGTTTTTTCATACAAAATCCTCATATAGGTTACCACTGCAAATTGTATTTTTTGTACTTAAGACAAAACCCCAAACGTGGGTATTATGTATATTCATTTTTCATTCAAGCTATGAGCTCGACTTGACTCGATCATGACATCTCTTGGAATTTTTTATTCTTAAAATTTCATCATAAGGGTATTTCCATTTATGTAGAGAATGCATCTCTGTTGCACCAGTGCTAAAGACCATCGCATAGTTATGACTGTATAGAACCCCTATTCTGCTGTTCTGATAAAATACCCATATGGGTAAGCTGGAAACAATGAAAACTGATCATTTACTCGAAACCCCAACATGGGTATTTGGAAACAAGATTTGTATATCATTTTGTATGATGGCTAGTGATATTCTTTGATATTCTATGACTTTCTTATTAAACCCTTACACAGGTATCCCCCAAATGTCATAAAAATTGAATATTTTGATAGAAGCCTTCAAAAGATATTTTGACTAAAATTGTGCAATTTCCACATAATATTTTAAAGCTTTGTTAATTTGGAAATGGCTGCTTCACATTGTAAATTATTCTTGCTCAATCTACCCATATTTGTCTACCTGGTAATCGTAATTCTTTGAGGATACAATAGAATAAATCTCTCACCATGCAAATTGGTTTGTGATATGAAAAGTTTGCACATTTCAATAATTGTGAAAAATCTGAGCCTCCTACCTTCTTATATCTGCATTTTGCTTGCAACTCGTAGAGTTATCCCCGCACTCCTGCATTTGTCTCTTTGTGAAGAAAAGAACCACAGTTCCATGAATGCTGGAAATGTATCTGTTGCTTGCATTACTTAAATATCGACTTCATGTTGTTTTCCTTTGCACATAGAACCCTCTTGGTTGAATCTGAAAATCACATATTTAATCGACAACAAACTCTTTCTTTCTATTTTTTGTACTTATGCAAAGATTTTAACTGAAACATTGTAATTTTATGGACTGCATCTTGCTTGATCGCTTTAATGCATGATCAAGTGCATGACTAACACTTTAGAAACACCTTTGTTATGTTTGTCATTCTGGAAAGATCATTTCTCACCTTGCAATAATGCTGCATTTGTATTATCAGTCAAGCTGGAATTGATCGTTCATTTATTATCTGAATACATTGTCTGTCTTTCATACTCTTGGGCTTCAACCTGGCACTCTTCATGCATTTTTATGCTCCACTTAACAAGTTGTTCCATAAATCTGTTCTCTTCCATGATGAAAATTGAAACAAAACTCTTCGTTAAGGCATAATGTATGCCTTTTCACTATCCTTGGCTATGAAAAAGAACACTAATGAACTGAACCTTGCATGACATATATGATAATGATGAACAAATAACACAAAATGTGAACCATACAACAATGTTTGATATAATGTACTCAGTTAGATGATTGAGCGAGTTAAACTCACTGTTCACCTGTAGCTTTCAAAAAGTATCCACCTGATCGTTATGAATGCACAGTTGGTTTAATGCTTGAGAGATAATTATGTTTACTCTTTAAGTTGTATATCATTTCTTTTGATAAATATGATGATACGATCTCTTAATCAGCCCATTTATAATGAATAAGGGCAGCATGCCGAGCTCTACCCTTGTGGGAGCCCATTTTTCTCCACATGCTTGGTATTCAAATAGTAATCAACATCGTGATTTTACCTATACCTACACAAGGAAACAAATAATGTTAGCATAAAAACAAGATATGATGATCATGATGTTTCTCCTTCAGTTCATTTCTTCTATACTTTTCTTGATTATTTCAATGTATGATTGATAGTAGGCAGCACTATTGTTGGTGGTTCATATAGGTGTCTTCATAATCAGAGCCTTTGACATCCCCCTCTTTCGTCTTACAGGTCAATCGGAGCTCAAGCAAACAAAAGTGTGCCATTCAACGTCGACCATTGATAATCAGACAATGATGATTATGATGTTACTTATGTGATTTATTCTTTCGCATCTTCCATAGTGTAGTGTGCTATTAATGATGCACCGTGACAGTCACATCCACGACTTGTGTGGATATTTGATTTCATTTTATGCTTTTCATTTCGAAAAGAAAATGCATTCCAATGTAATGTTGTAATATCATTTGGATTCTTGCAATCAAATGAAGCTTTGTAAATATGAATCTTTTCATGAAATAAATGAAAGCATTTAAAAAAAATGCTCTGTTGTTTATATGGTCAATTTTGTACTTCATTTAATTTTGGAATATTTGAATAGCACACTGAAATTCAGTTGTCTCTTCCTAATGCGCAACTGTCACTTAATGAATAACGGACGTGATACAAACATCACTAAACATAATCTGTAATTTCACCTTAAGATATAATAATGTTTAGCCAGCTCCACCAATCGAGCTATGGAGAAAAATTGGTAACATTTTGGCGATTTCTGCTAAATGCTTGCCTGCTAAGCATAGATCAATGGCCTTAAAAAAATCTATTGGGTACAGAGTCAAATCTTCCTCATCTTAAAACTCAGAAACTTGAACAACAACACTCCAAATAGCAGCAAAATAAAACAAAACAGAACTGAAAGTAAACTAATAGGCCTTGATGGCCAATAGAACAATGCACAACAACACTTAGGGAAAACAAAACTACTGAAAGTAAATGTGTGGAACACACTTATTTGCAAACCACTCACCTAACTATGAGATAACTTATGTCAGAGGGAATGCTTGAGGTGGATCCCATTAACTGGGATTAACAACACCTCACCAGTCAACTTGGTAAGTTGGAATCCGTTGTGTTCCTTGCATTCCGTGATCACATAAGGCCTGTCCCACATTGCATCGAAATTGGAATGTCATCCAGGTTTGCTTTTAAATTCATTCCACTTGAAAATTAGATCTCCAACAATGAAATCATGTGGTCTCACCCTCTTATCAAAAGAATTCTTCATCTAAGCTTGATGTATCTCCAGCTGTCTTAGAGCTTCTTTTCTAGTTTCTTTGAGCTCTACTAGCTGTGCAAACCTCACCTCAAGAGGCTGTTCATTCATCAATTCTAGTTCTTTAACATAACTTAAAGTTGGCAACTCAATTGAAATAGGTAACTTAGCCTCTTTACCATAAGTTAAAACAAAAGGTGAGCAACCAGTGCCCCTTTTAGGAGTTATCCTGTCATCCCATAGAGCCAACTTCATCTTTTCATGCCATGTCCATTGATTATCTTTGACAGTTTTCTTGATTATCCGAATCAGATTCTTATTTGTAGATTCCGCCTGACCATTGCCCTGTGGATAATAATTGGAAGATGTGTTCAAATAGATTTTATTTCTAACAGACTAATAAGAAATCCTCAAACCAATAAAAGCCAAACCATTGTCATAAATGATTGAGTCAAGAACATCAAATCTCGATATGAGATCTTGATAGAAGTTAAGCATTGAAGTCTCATTTGCTTCCTTTAAAGCAACAACTTCGATCCATTTTGTAAAATAAATTGTGGCAGTAAGAATCCATTTATGAACCGCGCTAGAAGGTGGATTGATAGAACCAATAAAATCTAAGCCCCACTTAGCAAAGGGCTGCTCTACCTGAATTAGATGTAGGGGCAGCAGTGCGAGCCTTTGTTTACCAGCAAATAAAGCACATTTCTCACATTTCTTGACCCAAGCAATAGCATCTTTAAACAAATCTAGCTAGTAATAACCATCTTGCATAATTTTTAGAGTTGTTGTTCTCGCAGCAAAGTGACTTCCTGAAGGTCCATCATGAAACTCTGCTAACAGCTTGTCAACTTGATCAGGCTAAATACATCGCAATAAGATACCTTGAAAATCTCTCTTATAAAGAATGCCATCAATGATTGCATAAGGGATGGCTTGTAATATATAATACCTTCGTTTTGCTCTGTCTAAGCCTTCGGGGCACTCACCAGTTTGTAAATAATGCATCATTTGCTGCAACCAAGTAGCAGGAGAGGCTGGAACAACACCTGCAACATCATTATTTAGTACTGTTTCTGTATTTGCAACCTCTTTTAAGTTGTTGTCCCCATTACCAGCAATTTGTTCACACAAACCCTTGCCTCTAATGAGCTTGGTTACTTTTATATCAACATCAAACTCCATTACTTTGGTAATCCAACCAACACGCTTATCATTAATATCTTTGTTAAGCAGAAAATCCTTAATAGTTGAATGAGCTACCAGTAAATGAATCTTGTTGTTGGAAAACATATTCCTGAACTTCTTCAAACTTCTTACAACAACAAAAACATGCTTCTCAACAAAAAAATATTTTACCTCATAATCATGTAACACCTGATTGAAAAAAGCAATAGGTTGCTCCAAGCCTTCATCGTTTTGCTGGCATAACATAGCTAAAAATGTATCTACTCCTCCAAAGGCATACAAAATAAAGTCTTTGTCAAAATTTGGATTAATGAGAGTAGGAGCGGTTGTGAGGGCTTCCTTAATCTACTCAAAGCTCCTCCTACTTTCCTTGGTCCAACTGAATGGCATATTCTTTTTAAGCATAGAAGTGAGAGGTTGCAGCAAGGCTTCAATATTTGGTATGAACCTCCTCACAAAATTTATCCTTCCAAGAAAGCTTTACAAGCCTTTCTTATGAGCTGGTAACGACAATTCAAGAATTGTAGAAGCTCTTTCAGGATCAATTGAAATACCTTGCTTTGAAACAATGTGTCCAAGCAATTTGCCTTTGTGCACTGAAAATATACACTTCTTCGGATTGAGAGACACTCCGAACTCTCTGCATCTCTAAAAAATCTGCTCCAAATGATCAAGGTGTTTGTTAGCATTTCTGGAAAAAATAGTAATATCATCTAGATATACCAGAACGAACTTGTTCATGAGGCCGTGAAAGGTCATATCCATCGCATGCTGAAAAGTTGCTCTAGCATTAGATAAGCCAAAAGAAATTTTCTTGTAGGTCATCGTGCCCCACTTAGTTGTAAATGTTGTTTTGAACTGATCTTCCTACTTCACCAGAATCTGGTTGTAACCTGAGTAACCATCTAACAAAAAAAATCTGTCAGAACCAGAAACTACTTGTAAAATTTGCTCCATGGAAGGAAGTGGGTAATAGTCTTTCAATGATGCTTTATTTAAATCTTGGAAATCGACGCATAGTCTGATTTCCCCACTTTTCTTCTTGACTGGCACTAAATTTGACACCCAAGAGGTGTGTTTGATAGGAAAAATAATACCACTCTCAACCAACTTATTCAATTCAGCCTTCATAAGGTGCTCTAATTTGGGATTAAGCGGTCTTTGCTTCTGCCTTACTAGTTTTGCATCAGGTTCAAGTTCGATGGTATGCTAGGCTAGTTCACGGTTAAAACCTCTCAAATCCTTGTACTCCCAAGAAAAAACATCACTAAATTTTTGACATAACAGAATAAAGGCTTGCTGTTCGTCTTGACTACATACCTTTCCCAGCTTGAGAAGCTTTCCTTTGAAGATTTCAATGGCTGTGTAATGTTCCTCTTTAATAGTCAAGCTGCATTTGTCCTTACGCACTTAGTCATCTGAGTTGAACACAGATTCCAAGGTCACCAATTCTTTTGGCAGCTTATTGGTCTTCAATTGCACAATCTGATCCTCATATTGCTACTGCCACTTTTGCTGATTTCCATCTACGAACTCAGCTTCAACAATCAGAAAATTTACGATTTGCGCATCACTGTCAAAAACCTGCCAGCTCACATTATTGTCAGGTATAGAAGGTTTGACCACTATTTTCACGTATTGACGTGCTTCTACCTTATGAATCTCCTCAGGAATATCAAACTAGGCTCCTATGGCAGTGAGCCTATCAGCATGCTTATTTTGATTCTGAGGAATTGGCATGATATTAAAAGCATTAAAATCCTCCATTAAATCCCATACATGATGCTTATATTTCTTAAGCAAATCATTCTTGGCAGCATTTAAATTTTTGATCTGATTTACAATCAATTCTAAATCACCATAAACTTGCAAGCATTTAATACCTTGTTTGCGGGCCCATTCAAAGCCATGCACCAACACTTCATACTCAGTTGTATTATTCGAACAGCTGAAAGCAAATCTACAAGCTGAAAAGTATTTATCACCTTCGAGTGATATCAACATAGCTCCACCTCCGACACCAACACTGCTCCTTGAACCATCGAAGTAAAGCTTCCAATGCTCACTTCTTGTTTTTGTAGACGGTTCTTCCTCTTTACAAAGATTAGGCATATCGCAATCAGGCTCTCAAATCATATAGACTCCTAATCCTATCTCATTTGTGTGCTGAAACGTATCAAGCTCGTGATCTTTGACTGCCCATTCATCTAGATTGATATTGTCTACATGGGTGCTACAGTCTGAGGTCATGGTTTGCTCCTCTAGTGCAAAGGTGGCGTAGAGGTTAGTGTTTATAGGGTTTGGTGAGTATGGTTCGATATGGTCTTTGGCGAAAGGCTCAAACTTTATGGTCACTTTCGTACCATACCTTGTTCTAAAAAACAAATGAAACTAATCAGAAGACAAAAACCCACCCAATTTGGTTGTAAAATCCCTTGAGAGACAAATGGCAAAGTGCGGCGGTAAGTCTATGACATGAATATCCTAATGAATAGAAAAACTTGGGGATGCGTGCAAGGTAAGAGCTAAATTTTTGATAATACTAGCAGTCTTAACAACAGACCCATCTAATTTCACTATGCCTTTCTGAGGATTAGGCTCGTAAACAAGACCTAGCTTATTTGCTAAACTCTTAGGCATGACTGAACTACTGGCACCAAAATCAACCATACAGTTGTGAACAATTTTATCACCAATGATCAAACTTAAATAGAATAGAGGGGGCTTTACCTCTTTCATTTTCTGCTCATTTTTATCCTCCAGGTCATTAGCCAACACAACCTTCGCAACTCCTTGATTAGCGTTGTCAGAAATAGACAACTCAACCAAAGAACTCAGCAGTAAACCTTTTTGCCCTGGAAGATGTAAAGCATCTAATATCGACATGCTAACAATGGTTTTCTTGAGATGCTCAACAATGTTAAACGATGAAGAGTTTACCTTTTGCTGCTTTTTTGTGACAACATCGTTTTGTCTCTGCAAAGGCTGAGAATGCATTCTTGATTGCTCCTTGCTCGGTATCTCCTACCCTCTTTGCAAAATCTATATTTTAGGCTGCGCTACAGCATTAACATCTGATGAAACAGGCTGCTTGTTGTCTGTTGGTTGTTGCTGTGAGTTTCCAGCTTGCTGTCCTAAATCCATAGCCCTCTTTTTTGACCTGGTATTGGCCGAAATAGGAGAATTTTGCTGACTTTGGCCATTCATGCCACATAATTTGGAGCTCTACCAATTTGGCAAGGCAACTTCCACGTTATCTTGCTATTCTTGATTATGATCTGCAACATTTTCTGAAACATCATAGTTATTTTGAACCATTAAAGCCTGATTTCTCATTCCATTGGTGCACGCTGATTGGTTATGGGGCTGATTGCACAAATAACACCAATCGCAATCCTGGGCAACATTATTTTGTGGCACAAGTTCCTTTGACGAACTAGTTGCGTCCGAATTGTATGATTGGAATAGCCTAGGGTTAAAATTCTTCCTTTGGGCTTGATAATCATTCTGAAAGGCGGGTCTATTTTGCTGGCTTTGCTGATAAGGGACTTGATAAGGCTTATTTTCTTAGCCAACGTGTTTTTTAATAGTCACGAGATCATTCCCAAAGGTCTTTAATATGCTTTTAATCTCTTGCATCTCTTGATTTGGGGTTGGGGCAACAACTTCTTGGGCTGTGTTATGATATCCTATTGCTAGAACAGGCGGGACAGTAGCCAAGGGAGGTATAGCAGCAGGAATAGTTGACTGTATTTTTGGAAACAAAGACATGGGAGGTCTAGGAGCTATGTCTCCAGCTTGGATGAGGTAGTTTTTAGTGTGAATGGCTATATTCTAGGTGTTAGGAAGTGTTAGCCCACCCATAGACTGAGTCATAACTACAATTTTACTATTCAAAGCTTTTAAATAAAACAGAAAAGCGTGTGCTGATAAGGGCTTTACCATTGCAGGAATCCTATCACAGGTTCATTGAAATCGGTAGTTGAAATCAACCAAGTGCTCATGTGGTGCCCTTTGAATGGTGCTTAGCTGCTCTAATAAAGACAAATTGTCAGATTTATCAACAAAATGTTGGTATAAGCCGTTACCTAACGCATCTCATGTCGTGATTGAGTTGGCTGCGAGACCTCTGAACCATTGTAACGTTTTTCCTTTGAGCGATGCAACCAATAGCCTTAGCGCGATGTTCTATGTAATATTGTGCACTGAGCATAACATAGCTATGTCATGGATGTGCTCGACTGGTGTGGTGAAATCCTCTCTGGTGAAGTATGCCAAACCTCTAAGGGCTACAACTGGAATTTCATCATGCTGAAGTATATTTAATGGGGTACCTCCATTGAAAGGCATGAACGGGTGCTACATTGGTGCTGCCATTGGCGGTACTTATGTAATTGGAACTGGTACTCCTGGTGACAAAACTAAGGCACCAAGAACATGAGGTGTAGATTTTGATCTTGTAGGGGTTTCAAAAATCCTCCTTATTGTTCCGCCTCTTCTTCGTGGTGGGGAAAACTCTTGATACTTGAAGGGTGTTGTGCTTCACCTTATCTAAATCTTTCTCATGCGCAGACTACACTAGTATACAGAAATAAAAAATTGGAGTCGCCAGGTATATTGTAATGAGCCTCCAAAAGGCTAGAAAATCTGCTACATACACCAAACAACAAACTGAAACAATTAAAATTTATCTGAAAAATGACTTTTAGAGTCCCACCGGGCGTGCCAAAAACTCTTGCCAACTAGATTTGCACCCTGTTGAATGCAAGATTCAAAAATCTACTAAAACATGGAAACCTTCTTCAAATGTGGGTGATCTGAACAAAGAAGGAATCTCTAGAGTGAGCTAGTTCTCTGAATGATAAATCCTATTCTAAATAATTTATGGGAAAAGGGATAAAAGGATGACTAATTAAAACTTAAATCTAACTGGTATTTCACTTAAAGTTATGAAATTCAAACATTGACACTCACAACAACTTTCCTATCACAATGAATCTCACAATCCCACTGGCACATACTTCCATCAATATTATGCATGAAGATCCCTAAATGAAATACAACAGGCAACCTGAAACTATGCAATTCTGAAAACACAACTTACAACAACAAGACATAAAAGGATTCTGATTTGAACCACAAAGACATCAAATTGCTATTATAAAACTGAGACATAAATGAGAAGGAGAATTCTGCCGCTTTATTAAAACTGAAAGAGTGAATAAATCTGAACTGAGTACAAAAGGGGTTCACAAGCCCAAAAATGTGTATGAGCAGGAATCAAAAATCTAAATTGAGAAGAGAGCAAAAGACTAAGTCTTTTCATAATATATCTCTCAAGAAACCCTAATCCGAGCTCACAAAGAAGCTCAAGGAAAAAAGCTTCAAACTGTCTCAAAAACTGCATGAAAGCAGAAAAAAACATATTGCTTTTATGATCAAACTGTCAAGCCTCTAAAAATAGGCTGAATCCACTTTAAAAGCCAGAAAAACACCTTATCTCTCCAAGATGAGACCCAAATTTGACCAAGAGGCAAAGTCAACAATAATCTGCTAAAAATAACAAGAAATCATAAAACAATTTATAAGAGATTTCTTTACGATTCTGCTTTGCAGGCTTGCAGATTTTATAATTTATCTAGTTTTTGCAATTAAAGATTATTAAATCTTTTGCAAAAAGAATTACATTCTTATCTCTTTGTCACAATGCATTGATTTTTCTTCTAAAATAAAATCATAAAAATATCAAGACAACTCATTGGTATCCCTAATTGATTTCTTCAGAATCAATTCAAAAAGAAAAAACGCTAAGTGTCAAATGTGTAATGATATTACAACTCATATTTGATTTCTCACTAAATCACTAAAAATAGGGTTTTCAAGTCTTCAATTCACTAAGGCACAAATGTAAATGTAACTCAAGCCTTAAAGACTTCACACATAGCCGACCTAGGCATATGAATTTTCGGCCCCCTTCAAATATTAAACTTCAGACTTTAATAAATCACAATGCAAAATAACCCTAATTTGAATTAACACACATGCTATTGACAAACATGAATATTCTAGATGATTATGATGTTGGCTCGAATTAGGGCATGAAAAAAAGGAGTCAAACCCTAAAATCATTCCATTTGCACTTCATCATTTCAAAAATATTGAGCTCTGCCTGAGAGAGCACACCGCCACCATGGTTGAGGTCGGTCTAAGAAACTACATGCTTGAGAGTCTTCAATTTCGCCTTCAAATAACTGAACTCCTCAATGGGTAAGCTCAGTTTTTGTAGTACTATAGTTCTTTTACTTTGTTAAAAGAACAAAAAGAGCCATAAGGCCGTGGTCTACTCATGGTTGTTTTCTAATTTCCTTTGTCTTTCTGTGCTTGCTTAATCTCTTGCTAGCCGCCATATAAGAGTTAGGGTTCTATTTTTCTAAAGGGATTTTAACTCCATTGTGGTCGCAACTTCACCAAAATTTACCTCTGCTACTCATGGTAAGCGTTGGATATCATTATTTTATTTCTTGGCTCTTTCAAATGATAATTAAGGCCTCATAGGCCACGACCATCAAATAATAATCTGATCAATCCTATGTTTCATCTTGTTGTTTTTTTGTGATCTATTTCTTGTAATCACTATGAGAGCTCGACTACCATTTTGAGAGCACGAACTCTTGGTTTTTGGAATCTTTGTGGAGCTCTTGGCCGTGGATTCTTGTCTCCCACAAGCAACAATGGTAAATCCTTGCTCTTTACCTGTTGGAATCTCTATGTAAAACAGAAAGCTTATGAATTCTCATCTTTTAATTATAACTCTCTAGTCATTACACGACCGTTCCATGTGTATCTCAAGGAAAGCACCTTTTAGAGCCTTTGGGCTCGACCCAAAACATGAATCTCCTCTCGTTCCACAGTTGAGAATAAAACCCAATATGGGTACCATGAAAATCAAAAGAAAACTAGCATTCTCCACTTATGAAGCTCGACCCACCAAAGGAAATTCACAATTTTGTATTCTTGTTGTTTCATACAAAATCCTCACATGAGTTACCACTGCAAATTGTATTTTTTGTACTTAAGACAAAACCCCAAATGTGGGTCTTATGTATATTCATTTTTCATTCAAGCTATGAGCTCGACTTGACTCGATCATGACATCTCTTGGCATTCTGTATTCTTAAAATTTCATCATAAGGGTATTGTCATTTATGAAGGGAACGCATCTCTGTTGCACCACTGCTAAAAACCATCACATAGTTATGACTATATAGAACCCCTATTTTGCTGTTATGATAAAATACCCATATGGGTAAGCTGGAAACAATGAAAAACTGATCATTTACTCGAAAGCCCAATGTGGGTATTTCAAAACAAGATCTGTATATCATTTTGTATGATGGTTGGTGATATTCTTTGATATTCTATGACTTTCTTATTAAACCCTTACACGAGTATTCCCCAAATGTGATAAAAACTGAATATTTTGATAGAAGCCTTCAAAAGATATTTTGACTGAAATTGTGCACTTTCCACAAAATATTTTAAAGCTTTTTTAATTTGAAAATGACTGCTTCACATTGTAAATTATTCTTGCTCAATCTACCCATATGTGTCTACCTGGTAATCATAATTCTTTGAGGATACAATAGAATAAATCTCCCACCATGCAAACTCGTTTGTGATATGAAAAGTCTGCACATTTCAATAATTGTGAAAAATATGAGCCTCCTACCTTCTTATATTTTCATTTTGCTTGCAACTAGTAGAGTTATCCCTACACTCCTGCATTTGTCTCTTTGTGAAGAAAAGAAGCATAGGTCCATGAATGCTAGAAATGTATCTGTTGCTTGCATTACTTAAATATCAACTTCATGTTGTTTTTCTTTGCACATAGAACCCTCTTGGTTGAATCTACAAATCACATATTTAATCTACAACAAACTCTTGCTTTCTATTTTTTGTACTTATGCAGAGATTTTAACTGAAACATTGTAATTTTATGGACCGCAGCTTGCTTGATCACTTCAATGCATGATCGAGTGCATGACTAACACTTCAGAAACACCTTTGTTATTCCCAATGCTGCATTTGTATTATCAGTCAAGCTAGAACTGATCGTTCATTTATTATCTGAATACATTGTCTGTCTTTCATACTCTTGGGCTTCAACCTGGCACTCTTCATGCATTTTTATGCTCCACTTAACAAGCTATTTCGTAAATCTGTTCTCTTCCGTTATGAAAATTGAAACAAAACAATTTGTTAAGGCATAATGTATGCCTGTTCACTATCCTTGGCTATGAAAAAGAACACTAATGAACTGAACCTTGCATGACATATATGATCATGATGAACAAATAACACAGAACGTGAACCATACAACAATGTTTGATATAATGTACTCAGTTAGATGATTGAGCGAGTTAAACTCACTGTTCACCTGTAGCTTTCAGAAAGTATCCACCTAATCGTTATGAATGCACAGTTGGTTTAATGCTTGATAGATAATTCTGTTTACTCTTTCAATTGTATATCATTTCTTTTGATAAATATGATGATACGATCTCTTAATCAACCCATTTATAATGAATAAGGGCAGCAAGCTGAGCTCTACCCTTGTGGGAGCCTGTTTTTCTCCACATGCTTGGTCTTCAAACAATAATTAGCATCGTGATGTTACCTATACCTACACAAGGAAACAAACAATGTTAGCATAAAAACAAGATATGATGATCATGATGTTTCTCCTTTAGTTCATTTCTTCTGTACTTTTCTTGATTGTTTCAATGTATGATTGATAGTAGGCTGCACTATTTTTGGTGGTTCATATAGGTGTCTTCATAATTAGAGCCTCTAAAATCCACCTCTTTCCTTTTACAGGTCAATCAGAGCTCGAGCAGAAAAAAGTGTGCCATTCAGCGTCGACCATCGATAATCAGGCAATGATGATTATGTCGTTACTTATGTGATTTATTCTTTCGCATCTTCCATAGTGTAGTGTGCTATTAATGATGCACTGTGATAGTAACATCCACAGCTTGTGTGGATATTTGATTTCATTTTATGCTTTTCATTTCGAAAATAAAATGCATTTCAATGCAATGTTGTAATATCATTTGGATTCTTGCAATCAAATGAAGCTTTGTAAATATGAATCTTTTCATGAAATAAATGAAAGCATTTAAAAAAAATGCTCTATTGTTTATATGCTCAATTCTGTACTTCATTTAATTATGGAATATTTGAATAGCACACTGAAATTCAGTTGTCTCTTCCTAATGCACAACTATCACTTAATGAATAATGAACATGATGAAAACAACACTAAACATAATATGCAATTTCACCTTAAGATATAATAATGTTTAGCCAGCTCCACCAATCGAGCTGTGGCAAAAAATTGGTAACAGTAAGCAAGGAATATTTTCTGCACAAGAGAAATGAACATCTAGGAGCCTATTAATGAGCAAGAGGATATTTTTTCAAGGCTTCTCAAAGCCCGCTTGATTAATCCTCCTCAGGAAATATGAAATAAATTATATAAGAAAAACTCATTTTGTGCATATCATTGAGTGCATGGTCATTCTATTGATGAATGTTAGGCCTTGAGTAATAAAATACAACTTAATGATTGTCGTGCTCTCTCATGTGTTGATGCACTTAATCACTCTAAACAATAATGATCTTTATTCTATGGTGTTGCTTACCACTATGTTGCATTGGTATCTTTATGTGTTTGCCCATTGCCATTCATGGTGGTAAAATATTTAGTACAACTATATTTTCCATGGTAGCAACACGATAGTCTATTGTATGGTTTTACTTGTCTCTACACTCATGGGGCAAGTATAACTAGTTTTGGGAGGTGTGTGTTCTTCTTAAGGATCCCCTCTTCCCCTCTTCTTCCTTAAAATACCAACATAGCAAGTATGCTAAAATTTTAAGGGGGGAATATATTACCCCTATCTATTTTATTTTGTGAGATTTGACTTATTTACATACCCCTAAATAGTGGTGTTGTTGTTATACACCCCTTGAGGCATAGTTATCAATTCATCCACTATGACGTTAAGAATTTTTTCGTTCCCTTGGATGCTAAAAATTTATTCACCCCTTGAGGTGAATTTTCTTCATCCCCTTGGATGTTAAATTTTATGTGCTACCTGAAGTGATATTTTGCAAGATAGTCCATGGATTTAGCATAATGTAGCTTGTTGATTCATGAACTTGAGCACTCTTTTTGACATGGACACCTAGCATAATACAAATTGCTAGCAAGTAGATCTATGTAGCTCATGAGTGATTTTACATCCTTATGAATGTACCATTTTTTTAGATAGCACATTTGATGGATGATGTTTGGTATTTGAGACAATTTAAGATTGAGGTCTCTTTGCCTTACCAACTTGAATCTTCTTAGTACTAGCCTTATGTTTTTATTTTTTGATTATTATAAGTTATATGTTTGCATCATGTTTGGATTGTGTTGGCATCATGTTTGTGTTCATTATATTATGTCATGTGTCTTCATCATGTATACTTTGTGTCTCATGTTGAATTTCACTTCACATGTGTGTTATTTTTCCCTAATGTTGGTTTTCCATGGGATCTTGAATCTTGGGGGCTTGCACATTCCCCTAGATTCATCATCATCCAATCTCTTCAATATTTGGATAATCATACTATAGACATCTAAATTTGACCACCCCACATGGTCAAATTTATCTTTATATTTTGCTATCCCACATCCATTGTTGTGTTAATTAAATAAATCATTATTTAATTAATATTCATCTTATCCCTAATATACCCTAAGGTATTTAATTAATTAACTGAATACCTTATCCCCTTCTCTAAATTAAATAAATAAACCAATTATTTAATTTAGTAATTCATCCATTATGAATTAAAATAATTTTTAATTCATCCCCTTTTCTCTCTCTTCTTGTCCCATCCTCCATAATTTCTCCTAATCCTGATTAGTCCACTTAATCCTTAATTAGGGTGTGCACATTCCTAATTATGATTACGATCACATCCTCCATAAAATGCAAGTGGATTCTTAATCATGATTCACCCACCTAACCCCTCATTTGCACAACCTAAACCAATGATTTAGCCTCACCTAATCTTGTGCCATTTATGGCACCCACCTATGGTCAACCCTATTAATGAATTTCTCCTTTTGGAGAAGTCATTCCCAAACCTCCTTGGAATTTAAAATTCCAATTTATTCAACCAAGGCCTTTTGAGGAATTTTTAATTCCTCACATCTCCCCATGAAGAATTTTTAATTCTTTTGTTGCTCCTAATGAGGATTTTTGGGGAATTTTTAATTTCCCCCTTTTCCTCTAACCCCATGCCTTTGTAGAAATGGTCAAGAACCTCCTTTATGAGGAGATATTTCCCATTCCCAAGGTACTTGCAAGTACCTCCATGTGGCTCCATGTCACCTCCTCCTCACCATATCCTTTCCACATCATTTTCCACATGTCCTCATCTCATGAGTTGAGATGTCTTGACCCTTGATAATTTTCCATAGAATTGATCCTAGCCATCCATCCTTTGGAGGAAATTTTGATAAATACTTAGCAAACTTTCTCATTTGGATAACACACACTTAGGAAATCTTGAGCTCTCATGCACTTGTGACCATACCTCCATTGTTGCAGTATTTTAGAGCTTCATTCTTGCATCCAATCCAACAATCATGGCAGCCATTTCCTTCTCCATTGCATCCCCATCATTTTTATCCTAGTTGCATGTAATTTTGTCAAAGAAAGGAGCGCATAAATCACAATCAAAAGGGCCAACCAAAGATCAACTTGGGCAAGGTATAATATTTGATTTTATCTTTTATTTTGTTCAAGTTTAACTAGGCCAATCTTGAGTGTAGGTTTGTGATTTTGTTTTATTCATCATTTGTTTCTTTTTGCATTTTTAAGTTAGGAATCACTTGCACACATTTTTGACACACCCGATGGGACCCACGTCATGAGTCCTTAATGCTTTTTATTGTTTTACTTTTGCAGGTCCAAACATTTTCTGCATACAAAGCTAAATCCACCCGACGAACGATTTCACCTAATTATAGGGGTGAATCCTCTCTCCAAAAGGGTAACTGCACTCTTGGTCATCCAACACCTAACTTGTAGAGGTAATTGCACACTTGACCAAACAACCCCAAACTTGTAGAGGTGAAAACGACTCTCACTTCATAGAGAGGTGAACCTGCAACCTGAACAGGCGATTGCACATTTTCCCTTCCACATAAGAGGTGATTGCGTACCCACCCTTCCACTTAACGAAAACAAAGAAAAAGAGAGGGTGTGACCCAAAATGCGATTAAAAAAATGGGTACGTGCCTCTAATTTTTGTTATGTTTCACTCAATTATGAGAGGTATAATGCATGGATGATAATCAGAAATAAAACCTACCCAATATAGTAATCAAAAGGCAGGTCTTAAGAGGGTTAAATTTTGTGTACCTATTTCCAAAAGTGCTTTTTTAGGCCTCACTAAGGACTCATTCTCCCAGTGGCAAATGGGTCCCTGCTAGGGTTCTGGAAAATCAATTTATGGGTTATGTTTGTCAATGTCTAAAACTCCAAACTCCAGGTGTTCAACTCTCGAAAGTCAGAAATAAATTATGTTTAAGAATTTTTGTTATATTGCAAGAAAGTGAAAACTTTGACAACTTTTGCAAATTTTGTTCTCCAATTGATCTTCAACCTAAAACCTACAATCACACATCGAAGAGGAGAAACATGTTGATTGTTAGGGAATAAGGGTTTTCCTTGGTCAAACCCTATTTTGTTAATTAAACCTTGAAATGAAACAAGGAATAAAAGGAGAGATGAATGAACAATGTGATGTCACTACTCACCAATCCTCAATTGAAACCTTGGATTGTAAATCTGAAACTTAGCATGAAGTGGCCTCAATGTATGTAGATCTTGATCATAGAATTTGACATGAAACAATGCTTGAATAGGATCTCCAATGCTACATGAACACATTAGCTCAACAACAAACATGACTTTGACATGATGATTGATATCTTGATTGCTTCAATAAACTTTAATAAATATGATATTTATACATAACTTACGATTAAATCTTGAAATTCAAATGACACAAGCCAACATCAGATCTAGGATTTGAAATCATTAAAATACCACCAAAAACATATTCCAAGGGAGGTCCTAGGACACTTAACTAGGACACACTTCAGGGATTGTGAAATGTTATGTAAAAAGGGGGTCCTAGGACCTACTGAGGACCCATTCGTTAGGTGGCGAATGGGTCTTAGGTCACTAATCTAGGACACATACTTTGTGAAATTAAGTGTTGTGTAATATTATTTAAGAGTGTCGAGTCTTAGCTATCAAAATTTACAATTAATTAGGTTTGGATTTGAATTAAAGGGGCCAATTAAGAAAAAAATAACCTCAATTAATTAATAAATCCCTAGATTGGTGTGAAAATGTTTAAAGATACACTTTACAACACCCTAAATAAGAAACCATTAAGTCCATTTTATTAAGAAGGGTCCTATACTTAATGTGAATGTGTAAAACACATTACAACACTAAATTAAGGAAACATTAGGTTCATTTTAATATTAATTATTCATTCCAAAACTAAGGAAAAAGGGATACTTTTTCTATTACTACATTTTTCCCCACTTTAAATAGTGAGAGTATGACCCCATGTCAAACTCACACTAAAGTAGAAATTCAAGACACTTATGTATGCATCAATGGAAAAGATACACAATCATACACTATCAAAGACAAAGAAGAAATGGGAGGTGGATCAAGCCTCAACTATCCAACGTGATGTGAAAGACATCTCAATTGTTTGTCCAAGAAAAGGGGAAGGATCAAGCCTCTATTGTCCAATGTGATGCGGAACACATCTCAGCTATTTTTGCAAAGACATTCACAAGAACTCAATGCCCACTATGAAAATAATGCACACGCTCACTCTAGGGTAGTAGAACCTCAGGCCATCCACTAGGTGAGTATCCCTCCAGGAAGGTGGCTTAGTGAGAAAGTCATGCCTGTGTGTTGGCTCTCACTGTACTTACCATACCAAGGCTATCCCTTTGATAAATCTGATAGGGTACCACTCACATTCCTATCTCATGCTTAAGAAGGTGTGTTATGTGAAAAATTATGTATATAGGTTTTTTTTCAAAGGGAACTTGCTTCATTCATGTAAATTATTCTTCTTAGGGATCATTGTGCCTAATGTCTTCAAGAGAGGACAAATCAAGAGTAACAGATTGCCACTTAGGAGATACTTCGTGTCGCATCAAGCCATAAAGAGAAAGTCGTACGCTAAGAGATATTGTAATCTTGGAGGACATCAAACCCAATGAAACCATCAAGAAAATGATGTGTCACAAGAAAAAAAAATCACACCATGAAATATGCAAAAATGTCGAAAGATATCATCGATGTATGCCCCCACTTTAAAGTGGTTTCTAATACCATTGCTGTGAACAACAGCTTTAAAGTAGCCAATGTTTTCTCCTCAAACATGGGAGATTTCCTTGGAAAACCCTATTCCATGTCATATGTTTTTGAAATAAAGCTACATCATGAAAAGGGAGGGAGGGGTTGCCCCCAAAAATACATAAGGGATCTATGGATTCAGGGCCAGTATGTCTTTGCTACAATGTTGTTTAAAAGCTCAAAAATGTCATCATTCCCAAAATACTCATAGAACTAGAAGAATGACACAGAGAATGAAAACAAAGAAAAAGACTTTTGGGTGAACATGGAAGATACCTAAATTTCTCGATGCCTTGTGCCATCCCCAAAAGGAAAACACAAGACAAGATAAAAAATATTAAATGTTTACGACATGTAGAAGAATGTAGATACATATAGATGAATGCACAAAAAGAGAGAGATGCATCAAATGAAATGACATGAGGGATCACATTACACACATGCAGTCATGAAAAGAAACAAGAAACTAAATAATGAAATATACTAGTAAGGAACATGTGAGTCAACCTAAAGAAGGTCATCTACATCCCAATCTTGGTCAGTATATATGGAAGGCAGACAACTAGCCAAAGGGAAAACATTAAATACAAACACTAGGACATGACTATCTAACACCTTGCCCCCACTAAGTGCAGGAAAAAGATGAGCTGAGATAGGTGGTGATATTCTGCTCCTTGCAAAAAGGAAATGGTTTGCAATGAATTATCCTACAACTATTATATGGCAAGGAGCAAAAACTATGTTATTGATTATGATGAGTAAATAAAGTATCAACTTGATGCATATCTAATGAGATATCTATCAATTTAGGATGCACCAAAGTTAAAGTTGTCTTGGAAAAATATTTCATAAGATTGTTGACATTGAGTGAAGGATTGTTTGTTCCTTTTGAGGGACAATAACCAAGACCATTAGTCCTTTCTTGCATGTTAGTACCACATCCTTTTCCACTATACCCAAGTTGTTTCATAATTTCATAACCTCTTTCATAAAGCTTTTTCATTTCTTTCGGATTTGGTGGTTGTTCATAATCAACTTAATCAAATTTTGTCGTGTATGTTGTATTTTCTTCTAAATTGGTTGAAGTGGATGCTTTTAAATTTTGTATTGACATTACCACTTTTTCTTTATCCTTTTCATACTCTTTTGTTATGATCTTGTATTCTCCCATGAATGCAGGTGTGAAATAAAAGGAACTCCAAGTATCTTCCAATAGCTTTGTGACCTCTTCAATATGCTTTTCTTTTTCTTTCTTGATATATGCAAACAACTTTGAGGTTCAGAGTCAACCTTGATTTTCTACAATTTATTTTTAAAGTATATAGTTTGAGGTAATGAGAAGGATTTTGGAGTTGTTTGTCTTGGTTGGGGGTTGTTTCTAGTATTATATGTATGAGCAATGATACTATAACTTGGTTGTTGCAAAACATTATCATTATTGTATTGCCTCAGACCTGTGGTTCTAAGATAAGCATGGATTCATTTTTAACTTGTGGTTGTGGTGAGGGTGGATAAATGATAAGTTCGGGCTTGAAATATCACTTCAAGGGATATCTAATGTGCATGACATCAAAAGTCTTGTCCTTATTTTCATGATCTCTTAATGAAGGGGATTCTAATGTCACTTCATCATCTTTATCTAAGGAAGCCACATCACTATTTTTTGAAAGACATGTGTCAATGTAATCTTGCATCATGATATCTTCCCTAGTAGGAGATTTTTTAGGAGAACAAAAAACTATATGTTCATGAAATTCAATGGTTGGTTCTTCTAAAATAAATTCATCACAATTAAGGGAGTAATCGGTGGTTAGATTTTATTGCTTATCAATGATGGCATTCACTTGTTCAATAATGTTTTCCCTAGGGGAAGACAGACAAATAGGATTCTCATGACTCTCATTGATTGGATTTTCTAACACCAAAACATCTTCTTCACCAATGGTAGAGATATTAGGAGAAGGCCAAATTTGATTGTTGTCCATGATTACATCCTTTTTCTCTAAGGTCTCATTCTCTTGTGCCATAATATCTACCCTAGTACCTGAGAGCTTTTAGGAGAGGAGCAAACAAGAGGTTCATCACATTCCATGGTTAGATTTTGTAAAGTATCTTCATCACAAAAAGGGGATGCATCAAGAGAAGAACAACTATGATTTTCATGCTTACCAATGATTGGATCCTTTTGTTCAAATAGACCTTTCCAAATGTTAGGGACATTAGGAAAGAGATAAATAATGCTATAAATCTCAATCATTGGATCTCTTAACACCAACATATCCTCTTCACAAATGTGATTTTCATGATTTTCCACGATTGTTTCCTCTTTCACTAAAGCATTCTCACAAGTAAGGGAGGTGTTGGGAGATGAATGGAGACTAAGTAAAATAGTGTCAATAATCTCATCTACTTGTTTTGTAATATCTTAATCCCAATGTGTAGGAGGAGAGGGATAAACAAGAATTTCATGATTCTCAATGATTGCATCTTCTTTCACCAAGATACCTTCGCCACTAATAGGAGAGGTATCAAGAGAAGAACAAAGAAAAAGAGAGGATTGTGTGACCCAAAATGGGTTAAAAAAATGGGTACACCTCTAATTTTTGCTATGTTTCACTCAATTATGAGAGGTATAATGCATAGATGATAATAAAAAATAAAACCTAACCAATATTGTAATCAAAAGGTAGGTTTTAAGAGGGTTAAATGCTATATACCTGTTGCAAAAAGTGCTTTTTTAGGCCTCACTGAGGTCTCATTCGCCCAATAGCGAATAGGTCCTTGCTAGGGTTCTAGAAAATCAATTTTTGTGTTTTGTTATTTAATGTATACAACTCCAAGTTCCAGGTGTTCAGATCCTGAAAGTTGGAAATGAATTCTATAGAAGAATTTCCATGATCTTGCATGAAAGATGACAACTTTTGAAACTTTTGTTCTCCAATTGTCTTCAACCTAAATCCTACAATCACACATCAAATAGGAGAAAAATGTTGATTGTTAGGGAATAGGGGTTTTCCTTGGTCAAACCCCATTTTGGTAATTAAACCTTGAAATGAAATAATGCATAAAAGGAGAGATGAATGAACAATATGATGTCACTACTCACCAATCCTTAATTGAAACCTTGGATTGTAAATCTGAAACTTATCATGAAGTGGCCTTAATGTATGTAGATCTTGATAATAGAATTTGACATGAAACAATGCTTGAATAGGATCTCCGATGCTACATCAACACATTAGCTCAACAATATGCATGAATTTGACATGATGATTGATAAAATTTAATAAATCTTCCCTTGAATTCCTTCTTTAATTCTCTTGAATGCTCTATAAAGCTCTTGTGAAATCTTAGGATGCTTGAATGAAAGTTGCTAGGTGAAACTAAATGAAATAACCTTATATTTATACATAACTTAAGATTAAATCTCAAAATTCAAATGACACAAGCCAACATCAGATCTAGGATTTGAAATCATTAAAATACCACTAAAAACATATTTCAAGGGGGGGTCCTAGGGTTTAGTGAGGACCCATTTGCCATGTGGAAAATGGGTCCTAGCAAACTTAACTAGGACACACTTAGGGGATTGTGAAATGTTACGTAAAAAGGGGGTCCTAGGACCTAGTGAGGACCCATTCACTAGGTGGTGAATGAGTCTTAGGTCACTAACCCAAGACACATACTTTGTAAAATAAATTGTTGTGTACTATTATTTAAGAGTGTCGGGTTTTATCCATCAGAATCTGTAATTAATTAGGCTTAGATTTGAATTAAAGGGTCCAATTAAGCTCAATTAATTAATAAAACCATAGATGACTGTGAAATTGTAAAGATACACTTTACAACACCCTAAATAAGGCACCATTAATTCCATTTTATTAAGAAGGGTCCTATACTTAATGTGAATGTGTAAAACACATTACAACACTAGATTAAGGAAACACTAGGTTCATTTTAATGTTAATTATTCATTCCCAAATTAAGGAAAAAGGGATATTTTTTCCATTACTACATTACTGAGTGATTCTGCTCATTCCAGGGGCAATTTCATGATTTCTACAGAGGCGAACCTGCACTCATGAGGGGTGATCCTAAGGTAAATTTGAAACTAAAATCCTTCAGTTGTAACTACTTAACTAGTAAGTACACAAGCTAGGCATTTCCTCAATGGATAGTCCATCATTCCAAAAATAACCTATATACTTGGATAACCCTACTTACATGTAAGTATATAAAACCCTCTCCCATTCTGGATGACCTCTCCTAGGAGTAAACACAAGCTTTCCTAGCTAAATCAATAACTTAGCTAAGTGTACTATATGTGCCTTCCATGTTCAATCATACCTAGTATATAATACTTATGATAAACACCCATCTCCTACTATGGAGTAAATAAAAACACATTGCAACCCATTTTCAAACATATCTAGTATACTTAAATACCTATGTCAAGAAAACTCTTCAACATATCTAGTATAATTAAATACTTGTGTCAAGCAATCTCTCCTATCCTGGAGTACTTAAAAACACATTAAGAAAACATCATAATAGCTTCAACTTCCTTTCAAAAATAATCTAAATTATCTAATTCATATACTAGAAAAGACCTCTCAACCATGCATACAAGCCATATCTTTCAAAAGTAAAATAAACAAAGAAGAAGAGATCCTCATGCCTATTATCACTTATCCAACTAAAAACGACAATGCAGCCTCTCCAACCGCATTTAGCTTGATATCCAGCTTCTCATAAATAACTCTATCTCACTTGTTGATAGCTTACTTCTTTCAAACGTTAATGATACCTCTTTTTCATAATAAATCACTCTATTTCTCACTCATTTATAAGACAAGTATGGCTGGTTATAACTCATAAATATTGATCAACAAAAGATGTATAATCTCTTGGGAAAGAATGTGTCCCTCTCAAGTGAAATGGTTTAACTATTTATAGAGCAACCAAGCAATCAAAAAGCCTATAGTTTAGGCATTCAAAATGACAACAAGCTTCATGCAATGCAACTCAGCAATAAGGTGGTGATAAAATAAACTCAAACTCAACAAAACCTCCTCTAGATTGACTTACATATTTGACAACAATTCAAAGACCAATTCAAAATGCACATGGATAATTCAAATTGTTTCAATGTAAGAAACCTATAGGAAAATGTTTTAAGAGGTGGCACAAGCTTTCAACATCTATCCCTATTCTCATGCCGACAAGAATAGTCAATAATCACAAGGCTACACATATAGCTGGTTGACTTGGTCTGTGATTGACAATCAACACATTATTGAGTGAATCGACCTTTCATATCTTAGCATAGTCTTCAATTGTATACACAACATTCAAATGCTTGTTTATCACCTTTACCATGTTGAGTATGTCTCTTCTTATCGACTAAGCATGAATCAGTCTATTTCCTTTGGTAATGCATACCACTTTTTAAGCAATGTGTCGTTAGGTATAGCGCTACATATTGCTTATAATTTGAACTTTACTTAATGTCAATACTTACATATATTTGACCTATTGACAACTTGTATATGTAATATACTTTCGGCCCAACTAGATATATAAATTAGTCTCCAAGCTTGCTGAGGATAAACGTCTTCAAAGCATATAATCTTTAAATATATTTATATATATCTAATACATAATATATATATATATATATACACACACTTCTATATAAGCATTATCACTTATGTGTGTATATATATGTATTTCCATATATTTATACACAAAAGAACTTTAATACTATAGGTATATAACTATCTTTACTTCAAAACATTTGTTCTATAAAAATATTTAAGACAATCGTTTATAAATATATATATATATATATATATGCATAATACATATTATATATATAAATATATATATACACAAAAGAACATTAATAATGTCGACACATATATATATACTTTTGCATATATATACATAAGATAGTATTATATATATCTTTGAATATATATATATATAAATATATACATACTCCTCTATACTTATGTATACTTACGTATACATGTATTTATGTATACTTTCATATACATGTATTTATGCATATATCTTATATATATAAATGTATGTTCGATTGCACTGTCAAACACATGCACATGTATATATTCTTATTCTCGTCGATACATACATTTTTAAAGTATATATATGTATTCACATATATGTAATTGATCCCTTGAGTAAGTATGTTTGTAAGTATTCCTACTTACACGTACTAGCATATGATTGTGCTCTCACATACAGATCAATGTATGTATATACTCATACATGTATAATTTTGACGTAGATATGTATCGACAATAGGCTCAAAGACACATAACATCATAATTTATATACATATATGCATGTCTATACATATGTCGTCATACCCGTTTGGACATCCCATTATGTCCATCATACGTGTATGTCAACAAATGCATATATATGCATGTATGCATATATCCAAACACTCATTCACACAAGCAAACATAGTAGAATAAGAAAGGTCTCAAAAGATCAAACAGATAAACATCACCCAATATTGTACTCCAAAGTAAACAAGAAATTTACTAATGCAAATATTTCAAACTAGGGATGACTTATCAACTTCCCACTTCTATGTCTAGACTCAACCAAACTATTGTGGTGTGTGTATGCTTAGATAGTTTACATTATCGGTTACCCAACCAAGATCTTCTCCCTTGAAGTGATATTTTCCCTCCACCTGGAGAATGAACATTTACCTACAACCACTAACACATGCACTCAGTAGTCAATTGTTCACAACATATGTAGTATACATAAACATTTCCATTGTTAGAATAATAATAATTCAATAACCTTTCATTCACATATATGCAGTATTTCACCATGAATAAATCAACTGAGATAACATCAATTGAGACAATCATTAAATGAGATAAAATTCATATTGATAACAAGGTACAAGCATAATTAATTCATCTCTAGAATTCACATTTTTCCCTATTTAGTAATAGTAAATAGTAATTACACAATTTGGGGTGTAACATATACTATTATAAATTCATCATTATAAGTTATTATATTCATAAATTCAACACTAAAAAATATCCATCAAACCAAATTCATAAGTTCATCACTAAAAATATCCATCCAACCAAATTCATAAATTCATCACTAAAAATATCCATCCAACCAAATTCACAAATTCATCACTAAAAATATCCATCAAACCAAATTCATAAATTCATAACTATAAGATCATTGTCTTAATTTATAAAGTGTTGCAATTCTCTACAACATCTCTTCATTTCTTTGTGTTTTCCTTTTTAGAATCAAACTTTCTCCTCTCCTCTAGCCATCATCGATGCTCATCTAAGACCCTATCCATAACGCTAACAACATCAACAACATTTTGCATCCTAGATGCAAAAATCCTCAAAGGTGGTGCAATACATTCTTCATTTTGAATAATGTTGATTTGATCCTGAATGGTTCTAGCATCGACATTGATCCATTCTTGCAAGCGAGCACCATTGGTTTCAGATGGTGGAGGTGGGGGTTTATGAGGTGGAGTGGGTGGAGGTGGAGATGAAAGCGGTGGAGATGGAGGGCGTGGAGGTGGATTACAGATATTATTGAATTGATCCATGGTCTCTAAGATATAAGTGAACCTGAATTAGATTTGTAATTTAAAAATGTAGGATACATGTTTAGGAAATACCCTTAAACCATTCAATATAAATGGCCTAATTGAATACAAATGACAAAATGTGTAAGCCTCAATTATGTCTAAGGAATGTTACTTGAATGAAAAATAATTAACTATTAATATAGGATGGCTTAAGGGGATCTATGTATTAATATAGGGCAACTTAAGTGGATCTATGTATACAAAATGACATGGCTTAAGGGAATAAAATTTGGCGAAGTTTCCCAAGGCAACCAAATTTCATTAAGCTCCTAGGACAAAATGAATGCTTTAGGGTTTACGGTTTAGAGTTTATGGTTTAGGGTAATAGGATGTCTTAAGGGGATCTATGTTGTAAGGTCCTAGGACAAAATGACATGGCTTAAGTGAATAAAATTTAGTGAAGTAGCCCAAGAAAACCAAATTTAATTAAGGTCCTACCTAAAATAATTATGGCTTTAGGGATTAGGGTTTAGAGTTTAGATTTTAGGGTTTAGGGTAATAGAATGGCTTAAGGGGATTTATCTAGTAAGGTCTCAAGACAAAATGACATGGCTTAAGGGAATAAAATTTGGTGGAGTTGCCCAAGGCAACCAAATTTCATTCTAAGGTCCTAGGACACAATGAATGTTTTAGGGTTTAGGGTTTAGAGTTTAGAGTTTAGGGTTTAGGGTTTAAGGTTTAGGGTGAAGTTTGGGTGGCCTTTGGAATAATGAACTTGCAAGTTAGTGAGCAATAATTTTCTTGTGGAATAGTTGATTGATATAGTTCTTGTTTCGACTGACCAACCTCTCATTAAATCTCATTCATATTATAATCTTGCAAGATCTTATTATTGTTAAATTTGGTTTCCTTGGGAAAATTCACCAAAATTTGAGAACTCCTTTGATCCCTTAAGAAATGTCATATTAGGACCCCTTAAGACATCAGTTTATGGTTTATGGTGATACGATGGCTTAAGGGGATCTATGTAGTAAGGTCCTAGGACAAAATGACATGGCTTAAGTGAATAAAATTTGGTGAAGTTTCCCAAGGCAACCAAATTTCATTAAGGTCCTACCTGACAAAATGATGGATTTAGGGATTAGGGTTTAGAGTTTAGAGTTTAGGGTTTAGGGTAATAGGATGGCTTAAGGTGATCTATGTAGTAAGGTCCTCAGAAAAAATGGCATGGCTTAAGGGAATACAATTTGGTGGAGTTTCCCAAGGAAACCAAATTTCATTTTAAGGTCCTAGGACAAAATGAATGCTTTAGGGTTTAGGGTTTAGAGTTTAGAGTTTAGGGTTTAGGGTTTAGGGTTTAGGGTGAAGTTTGGGTGGCCCTTGGAATAATGGACTTGCAAGTTAGTGAACAAAATTTTCTTGTAGAACAATTGATTGAGATAGCTCTTGTTTCAATTGACCAACCTCTCATGAAATATCATTCATATTATAATCTTGCAAGATCTTATTATCGTTAAATTTGGTTGCCTTGGGAAACTTCACCAAATTTTGAGAACTTTTTTGATCCCCTTAAGAAATGTCATATTAGGACCCCTTATGACATTGCTTTACGGTTTAGGGTGATAGGATGGATTAAGGGGATCTATGTAGTAAGGTCCTAGGATAAAATGATATGGCTTAAGTGAATAAAATTTGGTGAAGTTTCCCAAGGAAACCAAATTTTATTAAGGTCCTACTTGAAAAAATGATGGCTTTAGGGATTAGGGTTCAAAGTTTAGAGTTTAAGGTTTAGGGTAATAGGATGGCTTAAGGGGATCTATGTAGTAAGGTCCTAGGATAAAATGACATGGCTTAAGGGAATACAATTTTGTGGAGTTTCCCAAGGCAACTAAATTTCATTTTAAGGTCGGAGGACAAAATGAATGCTTTAGGGTTTAGGGTTTAGAGTTTAGAGTTAAGGATTTAGGGTTTAGGGTTTAGAGTTTAGAGTTTAGGATTTAGGGTTTAGGGTTTAGGCTGAAGTTTGGGTGGCCCTTGGAATAATGGACTTGCAAGTTAGTGAACAACATTCTCTTGTGGAACAATTGATTGAGATAGCTATTGTTTCGACTGACCAACCTCTCATGAAATCTCATTTATATTATAATCTTGCATGATCTTATTATTGTTAAATTTGGTTGCCTTGGGAAACTTCACGAAATTTTGAGAGCTTCTTTGATCCCCTTAATAAATGTCATATTATGACCCCTTAAGACATTGGTTTAGGGTTTAGGGTAATAGGATGACAAATAAGGGGGTTAATATTTTTTATTCATCACATATGCAAGAACATTAGTTTATGAATATTTTTGATTTTATGAATATACTTACTATTTCTGTAATAGAAACACATAATTATGTGTTAATAAAATTGAGTTTGATGTATACATTAACCTAATATTTTTTTAATTGAATATAAGATTATTTTATTTAACATGTTTTTCATATATATATATAAGTTTAATATACCATGATAGAGTTGAATATTTCCCACTTAAATGAATTTTATGCTATAAAATGTATAATAAAATTAGTTAATGTTGAATTTTTCCAAAGTGTGGGAGTAAATGGTGACTCCCCAACACCCCCAGGAATAGTTGCTAGACCAAAACCACTTCCACAAGAGAGAGAATGGCAAGAAATATTGCCTCACAATGCAAGATTGATTAATGGTTGAATATTGATGCAAATGTACATGAGTTGCCTTGCTTATAAAGGCAAGGTTGAGAGATAGGATAAGACAAGAACATGAAAAGTGTTGTAATCCCATGACATGAGACAACTAACTACCTAGGAATCAAGCAATCCTAGCTAGATAAGATAAGTTCTAGAAAAGCCAACTAAGACTTCTAGAAAGAATCTTATATCCTAAGTAAACTTAACATGTGAATATGTCCCCTAATTACCTTGTGAATGAATTAGCTAGGTACAAGAAATTTATTCACACCAACACCCCCCCCTTAAGTGCAACTTAAGGAGAAGATTATTATGCACACTATGCAAAGACTATGAATATGGGTCCCGACTACTAGGACATTTTAGGTACCTATTTACAATGCAAATGCAAAATTCTCTCACAAGTGGAGAAAAGGAGAAAACCCAATGGGACAAAAATCCTCTCCAAAAGAGAGAAAACAAAACAAAACAAACATGATGTATGGAGGAATCAATGATACCGCCAAAGGAATACATCCATCATGTACATACAATCAAATACCCCCCATAAGAGGTAAATAGAGAGATAAGATATCCCCCCATAATGTATGATCTCTTGAAAATATGGTTAATGTCTGAAGACAAAAAATAATCCAATGCCTACAAACAATGTTTCTCCCCTTGGGAAGAAGATACACCATGTACAACTACAGGAATGCTTCCCATTCTGGATAGGAAGAGGTAGGAAGAGGAATCCATATGCATGTAGATTGTGTCTCTAAAATATGCTCATGTGTTGCCAAGTTCTTGGATGAAGATGATGATGCCACAATCCAATCAGGTACATGCCCAGTCACAACAAATTGTGACAAACCAAGAACAAGTGGAAACTAATCTTGAGCAAGATCCAAAGAAAAAAATGAAGTGACAATAGTGGATCCATTCCTATCATCAAATAGGAGAGTTAGACGCTCAAGTTGGTCCTCAAAATCTGTAATGTGAGACTCACAAACAAAGAAGCAATGTCTTTCAAATAGGAATCCCAATAAGACTCTCAGATACCTATTGCAATGAATCACTAGAAGTAGTCAATGACTCATCAATAGAAGATGAAGAATCGAGAACCTTTGAAGCATCTGCAATCTCCTCTAAAGGATCACAAGCATGGGTTATCAACTTTGAAGAATGAAGAAGCACATTTGAGTTGGAAAGAGGATCTTCAAGAGATGGAGAACAATCATGGTCTCCATATACCTCTCTAATGTGATTACAAAGAGCATGAGGGCATTTGAAGTGAATAAGTGTCTCCAAAATGTCATCATTTACATTTTCAAAAATAACTCTAAAATCTCTAGCCCTAAAGCCTTTCCAAATGTAATACTCATCATATGTGCTAGGACAAGGAACTTTATTAAAAAAATATGAAAATAGATTCGACTCACTAAGATGAGTGAGAATTAAATTACTCCATTGCTTATAGTTACCTTTCTCCAAAGTAATTAAGAAACCCATTTACAAAGATATAAGCTCTGAAGCCAAAAATGAAGATTTGTCTTCAACTTGGAAAAAATGGTACAAAACTGCAAAAACCCTACAAAATATCTACACCACTGAAAATTTGACACTTCCAACTTTTCGACGATATCTCATTTCTAAAAAATGGCCTCTGTTTGCAAAAGTTATGCAAAAATGAAAAAAGGCCTGTAAAAGGCACTTGGGGCAAAAACCAGGTTCAGTGAATACTAAACTGGTGCAAAAAATAGGTGCTGAAATGAAATGAAATATTTTAATGATTTCCACGAGGCCAAAGAAGCCTATGGGACCCAAGAGCAGCATAGGAACCTCCCACAGAAAAGCCCTAGACAATTTGTAGACTCCATTCGAGATCAACCCTTCTGCAGTGTATTTTGATGATGAAGTTTGTAGTTTTTTCCAGTCTTGACCCTTCAAACAAGGTATTTAAATTATCAACCTACATGGTATCCCCATAGTTGGCCCAAATCTATGATAAAGTTCCATTCCATCTCCACCATACCCTTGTTACAAAATCGGCATATTCTATTTTCCCACTCCTCTTTAGTAACCACCCACCTACCCATTTCACACCTAAGTTGATGTGAACTAGTTCGCAATTGAGCTATCAACATTTTTTCTTTCCATTTGATATTCTCTCCTATATAGGCATTTTCTTCATGGTCCGTCGTGGGATTGAATTCTTTGATATAATAATCCTTTTTACGCCCTATTTTTTTCGTCCATATAACACATTTAAATTTTTCTCTCACATATTTTTTTATTTCTCCATTTGTGTTTGGACACTCATGCATCACAACATCCCATTTTTTCATCCATTTGATATTAAGTTTCATCCATGTGTTCTTTCTTCTAGTTAGCTCGTCCTTCACAATTAGCTTAGGCCATCGATGATTCTCCATATTTAGGACCTTCTTTAGGTAGCTTAATAAACGGGTCATCCCTGAGGCCTCTAAGGGAAAAGTACCAGTCTCGACCAATAAAATTTCATAAGGCACTGCAATCTTAAGCTTGAGGCTGTATATAATTAGATGTTTTTGTATTATTTCCACTTGTCTCCATTTATGATTTGACATGTTTCTACCCTAAATTTCACACCCATAGAGAATTACCAGAGTGACAAGTAGACCAAAAAGCATTCTTTTAGTTTTCTAATCCCATAATTCTGCATTTCTACATCTATTTTGCAAAGAGTACAACACTTTCTAGCCTCCCTGAATTCTTTTTACTCTACATGTTTCCCAACTAAGTTTGTTGTGAAAATTAAGCCCAAGGTACTTGTACTCGTCCACTATTTCTAGTGGCCTGCCTTCAAAGAGAAATTCAATCTGCTATTTTTTTCTTCGTAGCGAGAAGATCATTATTTTGGTTTTGCTAGTGTTCACTTGCATCCCGACCTCTTGACAAAATGTTTTAAGGGCCTTCAAATGTTTTCTCAAATCAAGCACAATTTTAGAAATTAATATGAGATCATCAGCATATAAGAGTAATTTTATTACAAAGTTGGCCAAATGAATGCCTTCCCCACCAACCTTGTCAATCCATTCTTCCAGCTTATCAATGTAAAGCCAAAATAGCTTTGGGGAGAGCGGGCAACCTTGTTTGACACCAATGTCACTGCCAAAGCATTCCAACATACCATCATTGGTTCTAATTTTAGCTCTGACTTGCTTGTAGAGCCTATGAATAGCCACCCTAATCTCATGCGAAACTCCCAAATCCTCCATTCTCTTCCATAACTTGCCCCGAGGAACCATGTCAAAGGCTTTTTTAAAATCAACAAAGCAGCAATAGGCTTCATCGCCTTGAATGTCCCAAATTTTTTTAATCAAGAATCTAAGGGTAACTCCATGATCAATAGTGGAGTGTTTGGGCCTAAAACCAGCTTGTCCTACTCTTTTCCCCTCTTTTTCAGCCCAGCTGCTAATCCTGCGCTCAATCATGCTTCCAAAAAAAAAATATTGCACTGCCAATATAAAGAACCCACAAGCTTAAATAAGGTCGGCCAAATACAATAACTCGTCTACCTTTTGAATCCTACAACAAAGATTGTAGAACATAAAAACTTCATTTGACCAAACCAAGCCGACCAAGGAGATATGACCAGTTGCAGACTAAAAGCAAATAATACTAGTAGTATAAATAATAGATGCGTACCGACGATGATGAAGGATTGTGGATGTCGATGTGAGGATGTTGTGAACTCGTACCCACAAAGCAGGGATTGGATAGTGGAGTACATCATCAAAATTGACAGGTTCTGGATATCAAAAAGATGTGGGGAAGTTGACCGATACAAATTCTATACCCTATTATGAAGACTACAAACTACTGACTAAAGGCTTTGACCAACTTGCAAATTTAATAAATGTCGATAGACATATAATGACTAACCCGATCCAATGTTAAAGGCTATCCATCCCTCAAAAGGGCATGGGGCATCCTGCGTACCATACACCTACATACTCTAAGTACATGTGTGTGCATGACAACAGGCTGACAATTACTGTAGGTGGTCGTATTTGTCAATTTTTTTTTTACTGTGCCTAATATATTAATATATATAATATGTTCTAATATATTTGCTATATATTTCTAATATTTTAATATATAATATGTGTCTAAACTTATTAATTAATTTATGATGAAAACATATAATATTTTTTAATCAATATTTATATTATATATTATTATTAAAATATTTAGATTATATTATATTATAGTAGATTATATATAATTTTTCAATTATTAATTAATTTAGGATGAAAATATATATTTGATAAATATATTAATTTATGATGAAAACATATATAATGTATTTTAATAATATATAGTATAATATTTAAATTATATATATAGGCAAGACTTCGACCTCTTGCTTGCAACATCATGTTTTAGTCAATCAAACTAGACCCACTGCCCCCTATTTTTAATATATTAAAAATATTAAATATATATAATTTAAATATTATACTATATATTATTAAAATACATTATATATGTTTTCATCATAAATTAATATATTTATCAAATATATATTTTCATCCTAAATTAATTAATAATTAAAAAAAAATATAATCTATACTATACTATAATATAATATAATATAAATATTTTAATAATAATATATAATATAAATATTGATTAAAAAATATTATATGTTTTCATCATAAGTTAATTAATAAGTTTAGACACATATTATATATTAAAATATTAGAAATATATGGCAAATATACTAGAACATATTATATATATTAATATATTGGGCAAGGTAAATTTTTTTTGACAAATATGGCTGCCTGCAGCAATTGTCAGTCTGTTGTCGTGCACGCATGGGTGCTCAGAGTATGCAGGTGTATGGTACGCAGGATGCCCCATGCCCTTTTGAGGGCTGGATAGCCTTTGTCTGATCCGATAGTCACAGGAATGGAGAATGATGTACAAGACCGACGTTAGTACCACACAAGCCGATTGGTACAATATGATAGCAGGTGCAGATATGACACAAGAGTACACTGAGAAATATGACCGCTGATGACTGGAAAAAAATGACTTGTGAAATAAATGCAGACAAAGATGCCGGCCAAATCTCTTGTACCCTACGTGAGAGTACAATGACAATAGAATATTCTGCAGAAGGATGTCGATCCACAAATAAACCACAATTATTTGCCCTGATTTATAATATAATGCCACAGAAGATATTTTTCAAAAAAAAATTTGGCAAAAAAATGAAAATTGTACTACTCGGGAGGTTTTTCTAGCAAAACAAATTTTTCCTCAAAAACAACTTTACCCAAAATGGATGAATTTATAGTCAAAATTTGTCTACGCGGCCACCTAATCTCAACCATGAGGCTATTGAAACCCCAATCTGCACCCAACAAAAAAAAATTCAAGCCAAAATAGAACCCTCAGATCTGGGAAGGAATCTGCAACACCTGGAGTGCTCTGATACCATGTGGGAGTAAATGGTGACTCCCTAACACCCCCAGGAACAATTGCTAGACCAAAACCATTTCCACAAGAGAGAGAATGGCAAGAAAGCTTGCTTCATAATGCAAGATTGATTAATGGTTGAATATTGATGCAAATGTACATGAGACACCTTGCTTATAAAGGAAAGGTTGAGAGATAGGATAAGACAAGATCATGACAAGTGTCATAATCCTATGACATGAGACAACTAATTACGTAGGAATCAAGCAATCCTAGCTAGATAAGATAAGTTCTAGAAACACCAACTAAGACTTCTAGAAAGAATCTTATATCCTAAGTAAACTTAACATGTGAATATGTCCCCTAATTACCTAGTGAATGAATTAGCTAGGTACAAGACATTTATTCACACCAACACAAAGATCCAAAATCTTATTTTATTTTGGATTGTTTGGAATTGAAAGAACCTAAAAGAAAGAAAAGAAAAATATTTAAATTCTTTGTGTCTAGGTAACTAGTGTAAATTGAGATTTTAGACTAAACTAGAAGCCTAATTAACAACTAATTGACTTGAATGAGAGTTAAGATTGCTGAAAGATAAGAGACAACACATGCAAACAAGGCATGACTAAGATAGATAAAAAAATAAAATAGAAATGAATGCAAATATTATCTAATTAAGTGACAATTGGAAATGGGATTGTACAAGGATTTAGGAATTTACTAACTAAATTTACAAACAAACATTGAAAATTTATCAATTGTAATGATCCACTAGTCCCACAAGTAAAGTTTAACATATTGTTTTCTATTCTAATTATATGTTCATAATGTTTAATTAATTGTGTCTCTTGATGAATACACATTTAAATGTATAATATTTATATCAAATCCTATTTCATTGTCAATATCAAGGACTCTAATTTACCATTTATCAACCTAAATCTATTGAATAATTTCTTCCTTAGGAATGCCTACATACTTGTCTCTATACAATGCAAATGAAATTTAAAACATTTAAGCAGTGCAAATGAATTTTTTCCATTATCAAATATTCTTGAACTTGAAATTAGGGTTTTCAAATACAAAATGATTTGTTTGATTTCAATTTAGGTTTTTAGCAATTTTTTTGTTTGAATTCAATTTAGGATTTCAAGAAGCAATTAGGGTTTTCAATGCAATCTTTTTAGTTTCATTTCAAATTAGGGTTTTCAAATGCAATTTTTTGTCATTTCAATTTAGGTTTTTCAAATGCAATTTTTTTTGTTTCCTTTCAATTTAGTGTTTTCAAATGTAAATTTTTTTGGTTTGATTGAACAATTTAGGATTCAAAAGCTAAATTTTGCTCTTAAGATATGATTTCAGATTGATTTTTTCATTTCTATTCAATATCTTGAGGGTTTCATTTCATTATTTCTTCTACTTCTACTACTCATCATTTCTTCTATTATAGGTAAATAAAATACATAAAATGCTAAATAAATTGAAAAAACATGCTAAAATCTATTATTGTATTAAAAATTTCAAAAAAACAAGAAAAAAGAAAAAAGATTGGGGGTGGAGGTGCACGTGGAGGTCATTGTCATCACTGTCGTCTCTGTGAAATCGGGATCCCATGCTCTGTGAATATCTAAGTTTTTTTTTTTAAAAAAATAAACACCTCTTTAAAACAGGATCTCGATCTTTACAAAACAGGATCTCAATTTTTACAAATCGGGATCCCATTTTGTAAAGATCGGGACCCCATTTCCCGTCTGTAGGTTTGGGACCCATTAATAAACGTGATCTTGTTTAGATTTTAGGCTCGAGATCCCTTGAAGCTAAATGGGATCCCATTTTTTAAAAGCGAGATCTCGTTTATTAAAAAGAAGGATCCCATTTTTGGCAAGCTGATTTCATTTTTTTTCCTAAGGAGAAAAATCCCACATTTCATGGACTCATCTTCTTGCTCTTACCCATAGAACATAATATTCGGTGAATCCACATGAATATGAGCTATCAATGCATCAACATTTTCTGGCCTAACGGAAGAAGGAAAGAGGATCTTTTGCAATGCTTCCTGGAGCATACCTTGATAAATTGGAGCAGACTGAAGCAAGTCTCATAGTGAGATCTTAGCTGGAGTAACATGGAGTTGCTCGACAAGATCATAATCACCAGGTGATTTAGTTGTAGGTTTAAAAGTTGAAGGAAGACTTGGTTGTTTATTCGTTCTATTCTTATAAGTATGGGATATCACTCTAGAAGAGGGAGCATTAGAAAGATCAAGGGAATCATTATCAAATGGGACACCCTCAATAGAAAAAATCCTTTTACGAGAAGAACTAGCTGGAGTTAGGTAAATGACCGGTCTCTTAGGCCTTTGAGGGGTAGCATAGACATTATATTTATAGAATCATCACAACTAGTAAAATAATTATTCAAAGAAACATTCTCAACATCAATCCAGGGAGGATCGATTGTGGAAGGAGGTTCATCATTCGCTAATGCATCATCTCTGGAAGAGAGTGCATAGAACAAAGCTGAGATTCATCATTCACAAATGCAATGTCTCTAAAAGAGAGTGAATTGGAATAGAGAAGAGATTTATCATTCAAGAATGCATCATCTTCGAAAGAGAGTGCATTGGAATGAATAGAAGATAGAGTAACATTAAAAAGGTATCAATGATTTCATCCTCTTGTGCCAAAATATCCTTAGAAGGAATCTCGGGAGAGGGATCAACAAAGAATAATAAGAAAGGAGACAAGAACTCACTTTCGCACGCTTGTAAGAGAACTTGTTGAAGCTTCTTAACAAAGATAGAAGGAGATAAAAGTAATAAAGATAGAAAGTATATTTTCAAATAGAGATATAGACAAGCCAGTCGAAGGCCGACGTATATCGCTATTGATGGCATGGAATGGGGTTCGGGTTTATCCTCCTTTTTTTTTTTATAAAAGGGTGTTCACGTCGGGTTCACCAAAATGTAGAGAAGGGGGATTCACTACTCATGAATCTCTTTATTCTCAAGAGATTCCCAAGGGGAGAATTTCCCTAAACTACCTCAAGGAGCAATGCGAGAGATCTATATTCAGAAAAAGTAGGTCACAAAGGTTTTCTGGACAAATTGACAATCTCTCAGCCAGAGGACATCAGTGCGAGATATAAATGGAAACAAAACACACTGGCGTCCCAAAGGCACATTGGCATCTCATACAGACTAGAAAGCAAGTTTGTCATAGAAACAGTGAAGTGACCACTAGTGATCTAATTACTAAGAACTTCCAAAGTATTGGAAAATAACATAATACAGTAGAACTAGAAATAAAGAAATAAAGTAAAGTATAGATGATAAAAATAAAGAGTAGAAAGAAAGAAGATGCTGATGAAAACCCAAGTAATGAAGCCTCCAACAAATGAATGTATTCAATACTTGCATGCGTAAGATTTGGAGAAAGTGTTGGGGCTATATAGGGGTTTACCTCAGTCAAACCCCTATTTTGGTGTTCCCACCTCCACGGACAACCAAATAGATAGAGAGATAGAAATGGAATGAATGCAAGAGTGATAAAAGCAAATCTCACTCAAGGAGGAGAACCCGTATCACAAAAATATAGGTGATAAAAACAATCCCCACTCGAGGAGGAGAACTCGTATCACAAAATGAAGATGCACTAGATAGGGGATGTATGAAATTCTAGGATGCTTGAAAGCACAAGATAAGGGAGATATCAGTTGCAAGGCTTAAGGAAGCCAAAGAGGGAGAGCAAGATAGCTACAAGAGCCAAGAGTGTTGTAGAGGGTGCTGTGAGAACACAAGAGTGTTGTAAAAGCTTGAGAACTTGAGGTTGTTGTAGCAAGTTATAGGGAGCTGCACAAGAAAGATAATGTTGTAGAGAGGAGAAAATAATTTAGGAGATAAGCCAAGAAGGCCAAATAGGTTGAAAATGCAATTTTTAAAGAGGGAAAAAAAGCTTCCCGAGCAGTTACAAGGCATCTCGAGCCGTTACCATCGACAAAAGCAGATAACAAGTGGCAAACATGCTTGGAAACGACCATTTGAACATTGAAATTTCATGGGACGCTAGCACAACACGTAGATGTCGCGCAATCCACTAGTGTGCAGACACATCACACTACAAAACGACAAGAACGAGAAAAACATAAGGTTTAACACAAAGCTGACATGCGAAGGTAGCTGCCAAAAAGGGGTTTTTGACAATCCTGAGAGGGGAAAAGGCTAATGCAAGGGCTAAAATGAGCCTACATAGGATGCTAAGGGAGTGGCCACTAAAGTAGATGGAAGAATGTATGTGAAATTTCAAGGGGTGCAATTTTTCAATATTACAGATATATTGGCTCATAATATAAGACCAAGGGACCAAGGTAATTTTCAGTCCACATGTATGAGATCTAATACCCTTGTCATTTAGACTTCAAATTATATCTATGAACAACATCACTGAGTAAGTGTCTTTAACTGGTAGGTTGCATTTTTCTTTGACCTTGGGTATCAAATCTCTTGTAACAGTCAGTAATTCCTAATTAGTAGTTCATCAAATAATTGGTTATAGTATAAAATTGAGGAAGCTAAAATTTGTAATATCATGATTAGAAATTACATAAATATTAGATTGCTTCCACTCCTATTCCATTGATAATATTATTAGAATTAGGTGTTGTAAACCATTGAAATCCTAGGAACAATACAATATTTAATAATTTATAGTATGTTAATTGTTGGCTCCTCATAGAATGGGGTGCCACACTTGGAAGGAATCTCAAGATTCCTTGGATGACACACTATAACATGTGGTCTTAATTTTTTCATGTGTGTAAGATAGCATTGATATGATCTTTATATAGTGGACTAAGAAAAACACATTGGAATTATATCCTATGATACACTATGTAAGAGCATTTTGGAAGAGAAGTCACATAGTTTACAAATAGAGCATGTGGCTTTGATTGGTTGACTAGTCAAATAATGGGAGTTACAATTGCATGCATGCAAGTTGATGCTTGAGTTTCAATGGTTCTCATGACCATGAATTAGATACCTCATTTTCAAGAGTTGTTTTGAAACCATAAGTGTTTTCCTAGATGGTTCATCCCCTATAAATGAGCGCCTTGAAATAAAGATAGACATCATGTATTGAATGATATTGTAGGTTGAGATTATGGGACTAGGTATCAATATATTGTTTTATTTGTTACATCACTTGTGGGCTATTACCATTGTATTATAATAATTATTTAGATTTGATATAATGAATTTTGTTGATTACTCCATGTAAAATGAAAATTCATACCTTCATGTTTACCCCTATTCTATATTGAGTACCTTATTAATAATTGACTTGAAGAACATATGTTAATATTTTATCAAACTGACTTTGTTTCTACATCTAAATCATGATCCCTTATATTAAACTTTCATTAATATTGCCTTGGTCTTTGAATTCTATCATAAGAAATTGTTTGCTATCTCTATACTTGTGTGTTTATTTTAGAATCATATTATTCTCATAAATTTTCTTCTTGATATGCTTTATATCTTGCCCTAAATGCTTGTTTTCATCATAATCTAATTGGTATTTTGCATTTAGTGTTTATAATGTCATGGGTCCACATGCCCAAGTTGCCCCCATGTACTTACATCTCTTTGTCCATTGTAGACCCAAATCTTCTTTATGGATTAGATTCAGGTAGTACTTTGAAATTAAAGTGCCACTCTTCATGTGGTTCACTGTTTGGTGGGCCTGAGAGTTTTATCTGCTAGAGTTTGGTCAATAGCTTGCGTCTAGATTCTAGTTTATCTTCTGTAAGGTGGACCCAACATCTTTGATATCCATACGGCTCACTTCTTGGTACACATAAAGTCTTCATTAGCCAAAGTATTCTCACCACCTCGCGTCCTTCTTGTGGTTTGATTTACTCATGGTGGACCCAAGTTGCCTATATTTTGATGGTTTGTTTTGTCTGTGACTATGTGCATGGTACCCTAGGGAGTTCTACAACACACACACAGCACTCTAAGAGTGATTTTGTTTAGTTCTACAAACTCCACTGCACTGGTTTTGGCTATCCGTGTGCTTGATTCTTAGCAAGTACGATTGCACTAAATGTCAAAGTTTAGTACAAAATGGTTAAATGATGAAACATGGTGCATGCATCTCTCTCAGCTACGTTTACACTCTAATTGTTGATCTTGAATGGATAATACAGTGTTGATGATCTGCAAGGAAGGTGTACAATGTTTAACATATGGAATTTGTAAATTGAGACATGCCATGAGCGGGGAGTACGGAGAGATTGGTCGGTAGGATTAATGGTTGATTGGTGCTCAGTAGATAAAGTCATGGCCCGGCCCCGCATCTAGAATGGTAGCGATCGTAAGTCACAGATTTTTTAAAGAGTCATAAGAAAGTGGCAGTATATTCTTAAACTTTGATTTGTTTAGATGATTCATTTGAAATTATACTAATAGGTAGGTTCTATTAGAGAAGTTCGAGTGATTTCAGATGATCCGCTTAAGGAAGTCAAAGATTAGAGTTTGTTGTTTAAGCCTGTCCCAATATGATGGTAATAAAATATGGACAATGACTTGGTTTTCTTCAATTACTCTACATGAACACTTAGACATTTTACTTTCAATTTTTTTAATTAAAGGGATTGTTATTTGCTCGTTGATTTTCTAGGAATTCAATTGCTTGAATTTTGTTATATGTTTTTAGATTGTCATGTATTTCATGTAATGAGATAGTGTAGTTATTACTCAAGGTCAAAGTTCTCTAGGAGGTTGGTTGTAAGAATCTTGTTTGATGGGAGATTTAATCCTACTTCTTAATGGTTAATAAATTATGGGGTAAGTGCATGAAAGTGAGAGAGGAGGAGGTTAAAAATGGTTACCTCTTTCTTGAAATCATCTAAATTAAAATTTTGACAAGTAATTTGGCATGTCTTTCTTTAAAATTTGAAAATTTGATAAGAATAAGAATTGTCATACTCTAAATTCTAGTTTCTAAAATATGAAGACTTTTAAAAATAATTAAGATTAAGATGATCAAATTCTACACACATACAAAACAGTTTCTATTTTTATCACTAAAATATAACATAGTTTCCAATGTGCGCCCTGCAATTTTTTTTGTTGCAATATATTTTCTAAGATAAATTAGTGGAAAGATAACTAAGAGCTAGAGCTACAATATATTTTTTATTGAATTTTTAAAAATTAATTTTCAAATTGAATGGACCCTAACATATCATTAAATGTGTGCATCACATCTTTCATCAAATTTATTAAAAATACAAAAAAATATATATATAGAAAGAAGAGTACAACAATCTACATGAAAAAAATACATATGTATTTGAGGAATATGAATTCACTACATAAAGAAAAATTAAATTAAATCTTTTAAAATATTTTAAAAATTATATGAGTAGACAGATAAAAAGTAGCTTGACATTTTGATGGTCATTTTATAAAATTTCATTGTAAAACTCATAAATCTAATGAAGATGAAGTTTAAATTTACTATTTTATACATTGAAGACATGGATTTGGGAGTGAAAAGGGAGATTCAACCTTAAGCTTGGAAATCCAAGTTTAAAGGGTAAGATTTAAAAAATGAAGTAGGTATTAGAAATGTGGACACATTACTTAAAGTATTATTTTAAGATTTAAAATAATGTTTAAAGTAATGTATACACATTGCAATATTTATGAGTCATACTATGTATGTGTTACAATTCATATGAATTTTACAAAGTTTTTATGCATTTCACTTAGAAAATCCCTTTTGACCCCCTTTTCCCTCATATTGGTGGCAATTACCTTACGATGATATGTCATTATAAGTTGTAAAAAGTATTTTTTATGGATATGCATTCAATCTTATCATAGTGTGCTAACACCATGGTCTTATGGAATGTCCCATTTGCAGGCATAAGTGGTTGAGGAAAAAACTTATCCTATTTTAAATCATGTAGGCTAATTGAGAGGTAAAAAAAGAATAATTAATCCGCTAATCAAGTTGTCTAAATTTTAGATGACTTGAATATAATTAATTACTTTCTAAAGCTGAACAGTTTAAATTTTAAAAATGACTTATGAGGCCCAAAATATAAAGTTAAATGACAAAGTCACTTAAGGGAGAAATTGAAAGTTATTTAAAATAATAGTTAATTATTTTTGAAAAGTATATTAAAAAAAGAATTGAGAGGGGAAAGTTCATCACAACATTTCATTTTGTAAAACCCCAAAATTTTGGAAGTGAGAAAAATTTCATCTTTTATCCTTGACAAAAATCCTACAACAAGATTGGTTTTGAGGATGAAAACCCTCATAGACAATCTAGTCGTGGATTCAAATAGGATTCAAAAGTGTGTTGAATGATTAGAGTTTGTGGAGGAATTATTAAAAGATAAAATATTTAATGAATGTATTTGTAAGAAAATATTAATCAATTTATTTCAAAGAAAAGGTTGGTATTCATCTAAAATCTCTAACTTCAAACTATTATCCTAGCCACCCATATTGAAAAACAATACATGTCATGCCAATAAGATTTTTAGGAATTTTCACTAAAAAGGGGAGTTTGCACTAGTATAAGAATATGGCAATTGATTTTGTGACAAGTGAAATTCATGGCTAGAGGCTATTTAATCCACTATGGCAGGTTATTACAGGTAGTTGACAAAGTTTTGAGTGCTATAATATTTAGCGACCCTCCATAAAAGGGGCATGCAAACCATTCTAAGGGGAATGTGGTGATTTGAGAGGGTTTTTAACACTACAAACCCCTAGCTATAATAAATTACATTTATATGGAGTTTGGCGTTGTGGGGAGAATAGACAATGTAGGTTGTTACATTTTTGGGCCATCATAATTATATATCACAACAATAAATTTGCACCAATGCTTGAGGATTCAAATAAAGAACACATTTCTTTTCATTTAATGGTTAGTAATAATTTATACTCTCACTTGTATGTTATTTCAAACCTATTTTTATTAGTGTAAGGCCATAGTAAAGTGATCAATATATGTATATGCTACATTAAAATTTCTTTGTAAATTTCTCATACCATATAATTTCAAACAATATTTTATAAGGAATTCATGCAAGATATTGTGTTAGTATTTCCTATACAAAATTTGTGCAAACATTCCAAAATTGTAATCTATGAAACATTTTTTAAATGCACCAAAAAATTAGCCCCAAGATTTTATACTGGTATCAGAGCTATTCTTCTTACCAACCTGCTAGGAATTAGAAAACTTGATGCAAACAAATAGCTCATATAAAAAATAGTGAAAGAGATAACATGTAATATTAGAGGAATTTGGGAAGAGGGTAGTTAAATTTTCTTCAAAAGTTGAAAGAAGAGTTTTCTTTTGCAATTTTTTTGGTAAATGAATAGGTAGAAGTCTACATGGTTGATAAGGAAAGAAGAAATGAATGGAATATCATAAATCAAATACTTAATAATGTTTCTATATGATAACAACAATTAGAAAATATTATAACACAATAAAGAAGAAATTTTGGAAGCTAATAGGGGACAAGCAGATGATGAAGAGATTTATCTAGACTATTTGAATGAGTACCAACCATTAGGGGATAATTTCCATGTTGCTATTGCGTGCAACAAAAAATATATTCAAAGTGAATGATTAAAGCAATAAAACCATACAAAACACAAGATTCAAAGCAACAATCACATAGGGTAGAAAGGGAACTCAAACCTCCATGGATTACAATGATACAGTATGTCAAAGTTCCTGTTGCATAGATTTCCCCAAGATGATTGATTTGGATGTGTTCTCAACAAAAAAACAATAGCATAACATTACTAAATTTCTCAATATTGCATGCATGATAAAAATGGTTGTTTTTGGTATATGAGGATAGGAATTTAATGGATGGAGGGATAAGATTGATTGGATGAAGATCAAGGGATAGGAAAGGGTGAGGCAACTCAAAGAATGAGATGACACTAAGTGCCACATAAGGAGTGAATGAGAGGGAGATTGTACCCTTGGAGTGTGGATAGGAGATTTTGTCATAAAGACAACATTTATCTTCACACTCCAAGGTATGAAGGTTAGGGAGAGAAAGAATTTTTAATTCCTTGGAAATACTTTTGGTGTACTTTGGAAGGAAAACCCATATGGGGTTCCTTTCCAAAAGGGGAAAATTAATGAGGGAGGGTACTAGGTGGGTGGACATTTAAGGGGAAACAGTTGAACTTTTCCTTAATCATGGATTAGGGAATGTGAAAATGATTAGGGATGGGTTAGGTGGGGATTAAGATTTGGATTTGGATTAAGGTTAGGGGATTAGAAGTAAGTGAGAAAATATGGAGGATGTCATATTTGTTCAGAGAAAATGAGGGAATTAAATATTTTTATTTAACTCATGTGGAGGGATGTGATGGACAAAATAAATAAATAGGAATATTTATTTATTTTAGGGGAGGAAAGGGGGTAAAGTATGGCAAGTAATTAAATTAATTAATTATTTTAGATCTTAAGAAGAATCAAGGAATAAATAGGCAATTTTTTTTTTGATTGGTAATAATTGCTAGGGGCAACACCTGTTATATTGATATCAAAAAAGGTTTTTACATCCATTGCCACTGTGGCTGTCATATTTGACCAGAGACTACATTTCCCACCCATTACATACTACTGGAGCCTATTCCTAATGTATTTCACCCCTACCCATTACAAATTACAAAATGAGGGTTCTCATACTAGTTTGGAAACAAAACATCCCTCATGGAAAGCAAAACATACAATATCAATTATATAAAAAAACCAGAATGGAAACACGTAGTACCCCAAACCTAGTCTTCATCAGACACAACTTCACATATCTTCCTTTCCTCCCTTTCATCAGCTACCACTGAGCATTCAGGTCTGCATGCATCGTGTTCCAGATGGGTGGCCTTTTCTTCTATGTCTCGAGAGTCTTGTTCTCACCATTCATCACCACCACCAAGCTCCTAGTCTTCCTTGTCTCCCACCAACACCCTACCATCTAATCCTCCTGCTTGTAGATATTCCCCAACCCAGCCCATCACTAGAGTTCTAGACATACCTGGTTCCTGTAGAAGGAAAAAGATAGATCTGTCAATCTCTCCCCAATGCTTCTTCAGTTCTTGCGGGTGTAGCATTCGTACCACCACGAACTTTAGATCCTCCAAACCATTACCAAATGACATATAGTAGTGCTGGGGAAACATGACAAGTAGGTTGTCATCCACATTATCCAACACCTCGTCTATTTCCCCAAGACAAGCGTGTTCAAAAACCATTTGGCACAACTTCTTGCTCTTCGCCTTTGAGAGCCCCATGTATAGAAGCATGGCCAAGAACATGGTCAATATCTCTACCTTAGCCTTGAACCTCTATTAAACCAGGAGGAATTCTTTGCCCAACACTTTCTTTTTTGCCCATAAAATCAATAGGTATGATGAATTCAACAACCCCTTCAACCTTTTGTCTAGTATCTCTCCATAGAAAGATTGTTGTTGCTTGGCCGTGTTCAGGAAAAGTGGAGTCTCCATTGCAGCTACTTGACTCGAGCACAAGATGTTTCCAAATTTGAATTATTTAAAGCCACCTCTCACTTTGATTGCTTTTTATCCTCATCCCATCTATCTGTGTTATAATTAGAGAAGCATACCAATACATCACATCTTCTAACTCTTTCATTTGATATGGCTACACTAGCCGTCAGTTACTTATGATCCACCATTATAGATCATAGTTGCTATTTTTATGCGAGTGTAATTTTCAATATTGGCCTCTTTCCAACCGTACCCTTGCATGACATATCCCATGGGTAATCTTCTCCGATGACTCACTTCCATTTAATGAACATTTCCTTGGCATCACGACTACTAATGATAACATATCCTCCAACTCTCCCCTATTTTATTTTGATGGCAGCTTAGAGTGTTGTGTCATCACACCAAATCCACCAATTCCTTAGTGTGATATAGCTACATGAGCCACTAACGACTTAGAATCCTCCCCTACATGAGATCATTGCTATTTTCATGTAAGAGTTATTTTCGATATCGGTCACTTTTCAACTGTACCCCTGCAAGACACCTTCAACGAGTTTTTTGGTTCCGATGACACATCTTCATTAATGAGAAAATTCACATCATCTCGGCTACCCATGGTAGCCTATCCTTGAGGTACCACCTAGATCTGTTTATCATAATCAACACCTTATGATTCTAAATTCACTAACTCTTTAGTGGAATACCCTTTTTATTTGCTAGTGAACATGTCATGTCCCATATATGAGGTTATCATCATAGGGAAAGTGGGTGACCACATTTTCCACCTCACATATCTTGTCATCCAACCTTCTCAACCACCCCCTTGGCCAAGCTGTCTGCCACGTGGTTTCCCTCTCTGTAGATGTGGCTTACCTTATAAGCCTCAAATTTTTCAAGGAGTTGTTTTATTGGTTGTAACCAATGATTCAATTTCCAATTGGGGGCATTGTTGAGTCATATTGCATTGACCATGATAAGAGAATATCCTTCCAAGTGACTCCTGTTTGCTCCAATTGCAATTCCCAATTGGAGTCCCTTCAAGACCACTCGAAACTTTGCCTCATTATTGGTACATGTTCCCAAGGGAATGGATCTTTCAAAAATTATCCTCCCTTGTTCATCTCATGCCATACACCCTGCCCCTCCGAGCCTTGGGTTACCTCAAGCAACTCCATCAAAGTTTATTTTGATCCACCCTTCTTCCAAAGCTTCCCATGACACTTCATTCCTTTTTTTGTTAACCAGGCCACTCATGCCTAAACCATAAAGATATGGAATGTCGAGGCCACTGAATGCTTTTTTTACTTTATCATCCCAACTTGTGTAGATCATCTACTTCATCGATTTTGATTGAGCTGCCTTATTAACTGTTTCTATGATAATACTTTCAATTTTGGTGCAGAGTCTCTCCTGGGTCATTTCCTTGTCTTGAAATATTCTCCTATTATGCTCCTTCCATATTTCCTAGATTATAATGGAGGGGGAAATTGACTATATGCTATCAAAAAATGCTTTTCTTTGAGGTTGGGGCTACATGTTGAACCAGGCCAATAAACATGAGGGCATCAAGCATTGAATACTCAATTTATTCAAAAATAATTTCCAGCATTGCTCTGCATAGGGGCAAGCCATTAACAAGTGGTTTGCATTTTCACTGCTCTACTTACAAAGGAACACGGCCTTGGTCCCTATATTCCAAGCATGGCTAGCATATCCTTTGTGAAGATTATTTTCTGAACCGCCAACCATGCAAAGATGCCTTACTTTGGAAGGAAATGTTTCCCCAAATGAGTTTTTTGGGCCGGTTTTTCCTTGCTTCTGCCATTTCTTTTATTCTGTAACCAAAATTGACAACATATGACCCAGTAGACGAGCCACACCATATGATAATGTCTTCTTGATTGGATGGGGAGAAAGTTCTTTCTTTTAGGATTTTAGTTAGAGTGTTCTTCTACTCCTAAGGGGCATTTAGATCTTGCAAGAAGTACCACTCCCATTTTTGGACTCCATCTTGCCATTTTGTTTTTCCATAATTGCATATCTTGTTTCCCCAAATCCTTGTTTTCTCTATTTTGATTTGCTCCAGATTGGGGTGAGTTGCCAAAGCTTTTTTTCCATTCCACGAATCTGACCAGAAAGAGGTAGAATGTCTATTCCTAACTTCCCATGTTACGTGCTTGGAAATGATGTCTCTACATTCCAACAAATAGTTCCATATTGCTGAGCTCTCGAGGGATTTGCAATAGTAAGGATTCAAGTTGGGGAGTACAAATCTAGGTACTTTCTTCTCAATATCTTGACCCATCTCTGATTTCCTTTTGCATACATATCCCACACCAATTTGGCCCCTATAGCCATGTTCATCAATTTTAATTGCTTGATGCTTGTCCCCCCTACTTCCTTGGGTGTACATACATTCTCCCAGGACACCAATGGGAACTTTTTCTATTCCCCTAATCCACTCTAGAAGAAGTTTTTGAAGATATGGTTAAGTTTGTCTTCAACCACCATTAAAATATTTAAACAGGCCATTGAGTAAACTGGTATGGTTGAGAGAACTTCCTTTACCATCATGAGCCTCCCTACTAAAGAGAGCCATTTTCCCTTCCATATCCCCAACTTGTTTTTGCAGCTATTCACTAGGTTCTCCCAGTAACATTTTTTATTGATACCAATGAAAAGAGGTATCCCCAAAAACCTACCTAGGAAGTTTTCCAATCTCAACCCCAATATCCTTGCCAATTCCCTCTGAAGGCTAGGTTGTGTGTTGAGGAAGAAAACCTCTAATTTTTGCCATTGATGCTTTGTCCTAATGCTAAGCAGTACTCATCCAAAAAAAATTTGATTGTCCTTGCCTCCTTTTTGCTAGTTGTGCCAAACAGTATGGTGTCGTCTGCAAATTGTTGATGTGTTGTTGCTTCCATCCCATTCGAAATTGAAACTCCCTTCCATTCGCCTGACTTCCTTAATGCATTGATTGGTTCCCCTTGTCGAAGGCCCCTGGTAGATGCAAAGAAGCCCTATGACATCCTATTTACTAAGATAGAGAACCTGACTATGGATATGCAACTTCTAATCTAATTGATCCATAATTCCATGAAACGAAATTTTTTGAGCACCTCTACTAGGAATTGTCGGTCCACTAAATCATATGCTTTGAGGATGTGGGTATGTGTAGGATCATGATGGGCCAAAAAGTGGCAATATGATGGGTATGTGGCTGATGACTTTTTTTACCCAAAATTGTTGAAATGAAAAGGGTTTTTAAAGCATATTCTCAAATTTCCACCAATATAAATTATGCTTTACTTTGAATTCAATAAATAATAATTATTCATTTTCTATTTGAATTAAAGTCCTAATTGATAGGCTAATTGAAAAACATCTATAGCTTTCAAACGGTATCATATTTTTTGAATCTAAAACATGTGTCACATTCTATGCTTCACATACTATAGAATTAAAAAAATGAATTTCATGAAGTTTTGACCAAGTTAAGATGGTCGGACATACACGTTTTTATATTTTTTAAAAGTTGTAATAAAAATTCATAATTAATTATTTACTTGGAAGAAAAATACAAAAATTAATGCATCACATCGACATGAGTCCTCTACTTATATCTAAAATATTATAAAAATATTATCATTTTATTGTGGTTAGGGTGGTCGACAGACACCTACTTCTTATTTTTCCTTGAAATTTAAGTACTACTACATTGAAATTTCAAATTTTCACCAAATGGATTTTTTATTTTTTTTAAATAAACCTAGTAGTTTAAAAACTACATTCAATTTTCTATAGATTCTATTGTTACATATTTTTGAAATAATATAGATAACTTATTTAAATTTTTACATCAAGTTGCCTAACTCTAATTTTTCTGAAATTTTCACCACTTAAGGGCCTATTTTTTCCATGACGATCCTGCACATACCCATGTATAACTTGATAATCATACATGGATCCTTTGCATTTCTAGCCGAGTGCAAGGTTTCATGAACTGTAATGATGCCTTCAACAATTGATCACCCTAGAGCAAAGCCACTTTGTTCTTCCAATATTATCTAGTTTAGAACACCTTTCAATCTATTAGCTATGATTTTGGTGACCACCTTGTAGACCATATTACAAAGTGCAATCAGACTGAAATCTCCCATTGTCTAAGGGTCCTTCTTCTTAAGTATTAGGGCCAAGAAGGTGTGGTTTGTTGAGCCCAACATTGTCATTTTTCTCCTCGATTCTTCCACTGCTAAAGACAAATCCTCTCCCGCAATGCCCCAAAGTTTCTAGAAGAAGCCCACTAGGAACCCATTTGGGCCTAGAGGCTTATTAGGATTAAGCTGGAAGGTTTCTTTCTTCACCTCTTCCATACTGATCTTTTGAAATAGTGCCTTGTTTTGATCTTCTCCTATTACTGCTGGGATGTAGCTCAAAAGTTTGTCCCATACATTCCTGTTCTCTGAAGCTGGTCTGTTTAGAATTTCTTAAAAGAAGTTTACTACTTCTTTATTTACCTCCCCCATTGATTGGGTTTTTGACCCATCTTCCCTTTTAATTATTGTGATTATGTTTCTGCTCCTATTTGTCACTGTTGTTCTATGGAAATACTTGGTTTTCTTATCTCCTTCCTTTAGCCATGTTTCCCTTGATTTTTCTTTCCAAAAACCCTCTTCTCTTTTTAGGATTTTGGCCAATTCCTCTTTCAATGTTTTTTCCACTTCAAAGTCATCACTCCCCATTCCATTTGCTATGATATGCTCATTGAGAGAAGCTAGCTCTTTTTCCACTCTCTCTTTCTCTTGGAAGATTTTTTTGAAGTGTAATTTGTTCCATTCCTTTAGTTTGTTTTTCACATGGTTCAATTTTTTGCTAATCTTGTATAGATGAGAGTGGTTTGCAATTTTTAGCTCCTCCAACCATTAGACAACAAGATTTGAAAGTCTTTCATCTCTGAGCCACATGTTTTTAAACTCGAACGGGCTTCCTTATGGGGAAGTATCTGGCTAGATGGAAAGCTGAACTAGGAAGCGGTCCGATCCAACGCATGGCATAATCGTTGCTTCTTGTAGAAAATTCTCTCCTCCTCAATCCCCAAATAGGAGGAATTTGTCTAGCCTGTCTGCAATGCTACTAAAATATTTCCTCTTGTTGGTCTAAGTAAAAGTCCCATTCTTGGTTTGTATGTCCATCATTTGATTGTTGTCCACAAATTCCTAAAAATTATGTTGAGTTCTTATAGATCTACCCATCCTTCCCCTTTTTTCTCAACAATTTAGGGAATCATTGAAGTCACCAGCTAGGATACCCTTCTCTCCCTTGAGATTTTCTATGGATATGGATAGTTCTTTCCATAGATTTCTCTTTTCAACTATGGTTAGAGGCCCATACATGTTTATTATTATGAACTGTTAAATCTTTTGGAGTAGTTTGCATTTCATCATTATCGAGTTTTTTTTCTCTTCTAGCACCTCTCCAGATATTGGTAGCGGGTTCCAAAGGATGCCTAGTCCCCCTGAGGCCCCTTTAGCTCCCATAAAATGCCCCTTTCACTGCCTCCAATTGAGTTTGTTTTTGTTTTCTTCTAAGTCCCATTTTGTTTCTTGTAGTAAGAAGATATCTACTTTTGATTGGCCAATTTGGTGGTTGATCAGGCACCATTTGTTAGGGGCATTTATGCCCCTAACATTCCATGTTATGAAATTCATTACGCCTAGGGAAGGATAAGATCCTTCCCTATCCTCAACTTTGTTTGTCCAACTGCATTTGTTGCTATCTCTAGTTTTGCCTTGTTTGTCTTGGGCACCCTTTTTCCTTTTTTCTTGATGTTGGGATTCTTTATTCTTGACTAAGATTTCTCAAGAGTTCTTTCTTCCACTAGCTCAGCCTCCTCTTCCTCATCTTGATCCTCCTCATCTAATTCTATCTCTACTTCAATTTCATTATAATCCACTTGCAAATCAATATCGTTTCCTTCCTCCTCGGCTTGCATTGCATTTACCAATTTTATATTGCTTTCTTCTTCCTCCTCTTTCCCATCTTCAACATCCCTGCTTGCCCCTAATGGCCTCTTCAATTGATTTTTATATTCCCCTTCCTTTTCCTTTTGATCCCCTATCCTCGGGCTATTTATTTCATTTGAAATCTCTTCTAATTGTATGATAATGTCCTTTTGTAGTTCCCTGGTTTGTTCCAGAAGAGTGCTTAGGTCTTTTTCTGCCTGTGTTGCCACATTCACATTGTATGCTATTTTTTGACACATTTCCTCCCTTACTTCTAGGCTTCTCCCATTCAATTTTATCTTTTTAGATCCTGTATCAACTATTTGACCTAAGCATCCACTACCTTGAATGGTGGCAATCTGAGGACTCTTAATGTGACTTACCTTTTCTGCTATCTCTTTTTTTCCATTTTTCTTACCCCTGTTGGGACTCTTGTCTTTGTCAACTACCATTCTCCGTGAGCATCCTTCCCTTATGGCTTTCCTAAATAAGCACCTATCAATTTGTGTTCCTTCACATGTGACCACTTTCTGTTGCTAGCTTCCAAAATTTGATAATATTTCTAGGTTTTTGTAAATCCCCACTCCTTCCATGATTTCCACAAGGATATTAGCTTCAACTTCTTTTTTTCCATTAATGAAATCTTCATTGACTCCTAGGCATACCTCTAGGGCATCCCCAATCTTTACCAGAGCTTCCACACTCCAATACTCTGATGGGAGGTCATCCAATTTAATCCATGTGGGGATATTTTTGATGGTGTACTTCCATGGATCAAAATTAGGTTCCTATTTTATACAATGAAAACTATAGCCCTTTAAGAATATATGATATCCATACACAATTTCTTGTTTTAAGTTTATGTCTATGCATTCAATGAGAAAAAAGGAATTCGGTAATTGGTGAACACTTACCTGATCCTTGAAGCTTTGCTACCACCAATCCATGATCTCTTCTTTAGGGAATCCTAGGCCACACCATTTTTCAAATAGGGCTCTATCTTTCAGTTTGGAAACCCTTGATTAAATTGTTTATGTTACAATTGAAAACAATTTACTCCCCCATGGCCCAAGATTTATATCTACATCTCTCCCACTTCTTTTTCTTTGATGGTTCTGACTTCCGCCTCTTCTACCACCTTGGTTCCAAATTTGTTTGGAATTTTCTACTTGCTTTCCCTTCTTCCAGTCGACTCTTGCTTGTTCTTCCTATATTTTCCAAATTTTTTCTTTTCTCGACTGGTCCTTTGGATTCCTTGCTTTTGGTTCACCAATGTCATTGGCCCCACATCTCAACTCTACTTGTGGATGCCTTTGATCGATCGGATCCACAAATTTTTATGGATGTCCCTTTTCTTCAGTGTTCTTGTTTCTTCCTTTCCAGGAACTACTGGTTTGTTGTTTGTGTTTTCTATACAATAATAGCCTAGACAAAATGTAATATCCTCTCTCTCTTAAAAGGTAAATCTCTATCAGCAAGCCTCAAGAGATAACCCTAAGGTATTAATGTCAAGTCTTGATAGTGCATAAACAACTCAGTAACAAAATGTGAAAATGCTGGTAATCACAATGGGACCTTACTACGAGCAAATGCTAGATCAATTTTATCAGATTTTAACAATCTGATGATACTTCATTCCTAGATCTAACTCGATAATCAAAGAAATGAAAAAGATAAGGGTTTTAGAGAGATTTTAAATCTAATGCTACTCCTAAGATTAACAATGCCAATGATAAACACCAAAATGGACCAATCCCTCAAACTGATCTCTATTCGACCCAGATACATCTGCAATCTTGTAGAAACAGTGCAGTCTTCTAAGGTGTTAAGATTTTCAAATCGTGAGCATCCATTCAAACAACCTTATTGCAGCTAAAGTGAATAAACCCTCACAATCGAACTTAAGCACAATGAATATGATAGTCCAGGCTAACTTTGCAAAGCAACTAACAATCAGTTGGTTACGAAAAGTATGGACTGAAGGATTGCTACAACATTCAAGTACAAAACCATAAGCATTATTGAATCAAATCTAATATGAACCTTAACCAACTCAAAGCAATTTTAAAGATGAGAAAACAGGAACCTTGCAAGACAAGAGAAAACAAATTTGGCACCAAATCACAATGTCATTATTTGCATTCGAAATATCCACTATAGCAACAATTCCAGCTTCTGTTACAATATTTTCTTGAGAGCCACTATTCACTAACCCTAGCTCTACTTGATTAACTATTCTAGTCTACTTCTATCTTATAACTCTTTTTGACTAAATTTCTAACCATCTAACCCTTTACAAATGAGGCCAAATGCCCAATTTATAGAAATCCCCAGAAACCTGTCAGCCAGACAAGGGTTTCCCAACAATAACTCAGCACAACAACCCGGCCAGGAGAGTCTTCGAAATGGGTCAAATGGGTATTAAATGCACATCCTGTCAAAGTCGACCTGGGATCTGCAATGTAGCTCAGACGACGTGCAGGAGGATAGTAGGGAAGCACAAATCGCACTACAACCCATCATTAGCTCTCTTCCCTATTATCCCCGCCCCGATTTAACTCTTCATGTAGCTTCAAGAACGATGCATCTAAGTCGGCCACAAGTGGTACTGGCAGAACCCTAAATTGCCTCTCAATAGATGCAATTTTGTCCCTTGAGTGTTTGACTGACTTATCCCAGTCTACCTTATATGTCACATGCTTATCAATAACTATGAGGTAGGTGGCCGCATCATCCAGTTGGTGCTCAGAAACAGAACCATCATCAAGTGGTGCATACACATCATGCCACCATTCTCTTAACTGTTCTAGGCTCAAGTACTTGGGCGCGATCTTTCTTCTTCCTATCATGATTTCAAAGAAGGCAATGGAACCATTGTAAACCCCAGTTAGGGCATCATCAATCTGCTTCCTTCGTTTGATCTAAAATTCTAACATGCTTTGCTTCCTGAAGCATTCTGGTGATATGCATGGTAAATGCATCATTTTCCCTCCTATAGTCCGAGCTTCCTAAATACAACTGAGGGAAAAATTCATAGATGATGTCCCTTCCAAAAATTCCCTTTGTATCCAATCCTCTATAGGGATGGAATCTAGCAAGTGCATATACCAAATATGAGGTCATTGTGAAGGTCTTTGTCTGCAACACATTGGACAATTGTTTGTGAATTACTTGGCTGATGACCCCTGCCCAATGGTAGTCAATTTTCTCTTGTTCCATCCTTACAATCGCATGGCACATCCAATTCTCAAATGTACCAGCACTCTTCAATCCAACCACCCTTCTAAGAAAGGTGATGGCATCATAGTACTCCTTGAATTTTGCTTTGAACAGCTGCTTTAGCAATTTGGAGTAGTACGACTTAGGCTTCTCCAGCCAGGAATTGATTAGTTGCTATGACTTCCCAGTCTAGTCGTCGTAGAAATCCTGAGCTATCTCAATGGTGAATCCCACCACATGAGATCTGTCTGGCATATCAAATGTTTGGGTAATGGAGACCGGGTTGAGATTTGCAACAACTCTCCCTTGAGGCCCAATAATCCTCTGTGTATCCTGATCATAGTGCCTGGCGCACTCAAGGACCAACTCATAGCATTGCACTATAGAAGGGAAACCGGCTACATGGGACAAGCCTGATTCCACCATCCTTCTAGTCACCAAAGGAGGATCCTTAGCCGCGATTCTTTCTTTAAAATTCATAGTCCGAGAGGCCAATGTTTGTATCAGTGACTTTTGACCAGACAAAAGTGATCTTACTCTCAGGAACTTTGCTCTTAATGTCCAACTTGATCCTTTCTGCATTAGACAATGAGGAACCAGCTACCGCCTTGCTTGATTCAGCCTGTATTCAACACAAAAACATAATAAAAACCATAGGAAAGCAAGGTTAATCCATCAACACACCATTAAAATGCATCTCATATAGTTAAGGTGTTATGAAAATCCATATAAAATGACCACAACAAATTTTGGGTTTTAAGACCATCCGCAGAATCTGAGCCAGAGAGGAATTTTGGGAAATTCCAGACCGATCGGATTCCAACGGAATAGTCAGGAAACACCTACTTAATCATTAAACTTGATCATTTTTTACCAATAAATTCACATGGGAGATCCAAATACGACATGAAATAATCATGAAATGCATCACAAATTATAAACGAATCCAATTATTTCATGCTCCTTTATATTTTACCAAATTTCAGGGAAATCTATGAGGGACAAATTTCCCCAAGGAATGGGTCAAAGAGGATTTTCGGAAAATTTGGGAGACGACGGATTTCAGAGAAATATGGACCTGATGGACATCCGTAGTTAAGGAAAAGTTCCAAACCAATGGGGATTCCTGGAACGCAGGTTTCAGCAAGAGTTGATCATTTCGACGAGAAGTCTCGGCAACTCCCGGGAGTCGTGCCAAAGGAAGTCACTAGGATAGGTTTCGCTAAGACTTAGCGGTTTCGGTGTAACATCCTGGTGACTAGGGGGAAGTCTCAACGAAGCAAATGAGTGTATTTCGGCCAAACAAATTTCATTCAGAAAGAGGTCATGCCAAATGGGGGAACGTCTCGCCGAACGGCGATGAGGAAATTTATGTCGGTGAGAGACTTTCTCTTCAGGGTAAAGTCACAGTGAATCTCTCTTTGTCTCACTGACTATGGGAGTTTAAGTAATCATTTCGGCCAAAGTAAAGTTTATCGATATGAAGTCCTGGCGAAGTTATAGAGTCTTGCCGAATGTCAATGAGGAACATCTCGATGTGACCAGCGGGTAGTCAGGGTAAGGTCTCAGTGACTTCATTGGTCTCACTGACTAGTGACAAAACATGGGAGACCTTCAGTGTGAGAAAGATACAGTCACAACGAACATACGGACTTAGGAGGGCTTTCGGTGAAGCGTTTGAGTTCGGCTAGAGGTCCCAGCGACTACATTGTGTCTCACTGAATGGGGAGTTCCATCAGCATAACCTCTTGCTGACATTAAGAAGTCACCCCAACAGAAGATCAGGGCTCGCCAAGAGAAAAGTTTCGCTATGAAGTCCTAGCGATGAGGACATGTCCCACCGAAAGCGAGTATGAACAAGCATATCAATGAGACATCTCCTTGTAGGGTGAGGTCTCGGCGAAAGCAAAAGTCTCACCAACTGATATGCATACAAGATTTCATCGGTGTAAAAATGATAGTGTCACGGCGATCCGACATGAACCTAGGAAGACCACTTCGGTGAACCTCAAGGTGGTCGATATGATATCTCAACGATCTAGAATAGTCACATCGAAGGGAATCCAGAAGGGATGGAGTCCCAATTTCATCTAGACACTAAACCAACTGTGGATTTCAAAATGTTTAACTTAGGACGAGTCGGGAACAGACCTTTCATGAATTTTCTTTGCATTCTAGGTCAATCTTAAAATGAAATCACCTAATATGGCACTGCCCTAGGTCCAAACCCTATTCTTCCATCATTAGCACACAGGTAAGCTCAAAATTTAGTTGTTTCACTGTTGAGTCATCACTAGGGTTTACTAATTACTCTCAGGCAAGATTCATTAAAAAATGTAGATGGACATATGAACTCAAAACTTACCCAAGGGATGAAAAATGATGCAAAATTGAACACCCCTAGCATGAAACGATCACTCTCATAACCTCAAAGTGACATACATAAGTCTCAACCAAAGGTAGGGTAATCAGACACATACCATTATGAAGCATAAATTGACCCTAGAAGCGGCAAACATGAAGCCCAATAGCGCCCACAAAGAATAGAGGCGAGAATGCCCAAGAAATAGCCACCAAATCAAACAGTTCAAGCCCAAACGCCCCAAAACCAAGTCAATCAAAGCCAAAAGCCTCAAGAATAAACATCAAAGATGTAGCTTGACTCAGACAATGGCAAATAGTGAGCATAATGGGGAAAAAGTTCTCAGAAATCAAATGAAAACCTAGCCTTCGAAGCACGTACGAAGCCATTAATGCAATCAATAAGACAGTCATGAAACCTAGGAAACCAACAACAGGGTGGAATTCAAGAAAATCCAGACCACATAGAAATCCACAGATACTGAAAATCCCTGAACCATGTTGCAAAACCGGGGTCCAAGTGGGATCCGGGAAAATCTGACCAGGGCAAAAAATCCTGAATCCGAGCAAAAGCCCAAAATTCATCTAGCACTTAAGATTTTCAAAGAATAACCTGGGGAAACACTCAGGCATTGAAAAATAAACTTTAAAGCACATGCCTAAATAACATCACCTCAAAAGAAAGGGCCAAAACACCAAAACCGAAGTAAAAGAGGGTCTTTGCTTCCAGCGGGGCGTGTGTACGAAAACTGCACAACAAAGGGCGACTTCTACTAGGGAAATGATCGATAGCATTTGATGACAAACATAAATCAAGAACCCAAAATCTCTGGTTTCAATCTCACCATCAAACAAACAAGTCAAAATGCCAAGATTCAAAGAATCAGAACCAAAGGATAGACCAAACCTTCCATAAACTGAAAAAAATCTAAGTGTGTGCGCATGAGTTCATCCCCTCCTTAAGTTACTATAGAAACCAAGTTCAGTCAAGTCAGGCTACATAAGGACTCTAACTTCAAAAGCAACCTAGATAGGGCCTCGCTGCCAGTCAGGCATCCATAACCCTGACGAGGTTATCGCTGTGACTCTCCTGAACATAGCTCTACTGCCAGCCAGGCATCCATAGCCCCGGTAGAGATATTCAGGTACCCCTGATAAGTTGGATTTATTCTTTTGATATTCAATATTTCATTTTTCTTTCTTTGATATTCTTTATATGTCACTTTCATTTCAACTTGTGAACAATGAAGTTCACACTCAGGGCTGAGAACCATAGTGGCACTGAAGCAGAAATAGGATTTTTCACTTGACAAGACTTCACAAGGGTTCCTATAGTGACATCAAGATTCTTAAGATATATGAAAGATATAAGATTTTCAGAGTACTTCAAGTTCAAATCCACACCAGTGACTCAATCTTCTATAAATCTGACATTAAGACTGTTGGCAATAGCGAATACTTCAACCATCCTTTCAGGATGCAAGATTAAAGTTCACCAAGGAAATACTTAGAACAATTCCAGAGAAGATAGATTTGCCATGCAGGTGCAACACATCCAGGAAAAAACAAAGAACCCCAAAGCAAAAGCAATGCAAAAAACAAACAAACCAAAAGGAAACCTACACTAACAATAACAAACAAAAGAAAAAGTAGAAAGGGAAACCCTAATCTAATTATATACAAGACAAGAGCTGAAAATAGCTCAAGACTAGAAATAATGCTTCAAATACCGCCCATTGACAGGTAGTGGGGTATCCTCTCCAGTGAGAGTTTTCAAATGAAAAGCATTATCTCCTAGAATTTCTGAGATTTGGTAAGGTCCAAGCCAAAGTTTATCAAATTTTCTATGCTTTCCCTTACGGTCATGGGCTTTATCCCAGGAAAGAACCAAGTCAAAAATCCTAAAAGCTTTAACCCGGGCTCTCTTATCAAACCACCTCTTGACAACCCCTTGATGATTAGCAAAGTTCTCTGGGGCTTCATCCCTCTTTTCTTCAAGGTGCAATAGTTTGGAAAGTCTTGCCTCACATCTATCTCCCTCATCATAATACTCATTAATGAACTAAATGGTAGGAATTTTCAATTGTATGGGGAACACAGGTTCTAATCCATAAACCAGATGGTAGGGTGACATCCCTATAGAAACTTTATGTCTTGTACGATCTACCCAAAGAGAAAATCTGAGTTGGGTATGCCAGTCTCTAGGGTTCCTTCCTAATAACTTGCGGATGACAGTCAGAAGATTCTTATTGGATGACTTAGCCAACCCATTACCCTGCAGATAGTAATTGGATGCAAATTTTATAATGGTTCCATGATCAAAAGCCCAATTGGAAAACTTTAGCGATGAAAACGCAGGACCATTGTCACAAACCAAAGACATAGGACATCCAAAATGATTAAGAATACCAGATTCAAGGAAGTTAATCACTACATCAGAAGTATACTACTTGCATGCGAGAGCTTCAGTCCATCATGTAAAATAATTAGTAATGGTGAGAATATACCTGTGACCAGCGGAGGAGGGTGGATTGATGGGGCCAATGAAGTCCATTCCCCATTGTGCAAAAGGTTTTACCTCAATGACCGGCTGAAGTGGGAGCGCTGCATACTTCTCTTTGGTGGCCGTCGTCTGACACACATGGCATGTCCTGACATGACTATGGGTGTCTTTGAACAATTTAGGCCAGTAATAACCAGCTCTGAGAATCTGGTTTGCTGTAGATGGTGCTGACCCATGGCCTGTACCATATTTGTCATGGAATTCTGACATCATCCTTTTAGATTCTTCCCTTCCCAGGCACCTTAAGTACACACCTTCGTGATTTCTCTTGTATAAGACAACCCCTTTTAACATGAAACTATCACTCTTTAAGTGCAATTCCCTTCTTTGTACTAGATTGAGATGATTAGGGCACCTCTAAGTCAGGAGATAATGAACAACATCATCATACCACTCTCCAGGAGAGACATCCTCTAAAGTATAAGCCTGAGCTATAAGATCAGGGCCTGTCTCTGCCATTGTCTTTGTGAGCCCCTGCCCTATTACCAACTTCATGGGCTGAATTTCCATATCATACTCCTATATCATAGTTACCCACTTGGCTCTACATTCTCCCAGTTCATTCTGTATCAAGAGCAGCTTGACTACAGGATCGAGAACTATAGCAAATACCTTATTTATGAGGATATAATGCCTAAATTTCTTTACCGCCCTAACTAAGGCATAAGCCTGCTTTTCCACACTTGGTTATCTCAACTCTGCATCCTTCAATGGTGTGCTCATGAATGCTATGGGGTGTTAATTGCCTTGGTCATATTTTTGAGTTAATATAGTAGCACATGAGTGGTCAGAAGCAAATGAATATATGTAGAATGGTTTGGCATAATCGGGGCTTACTAAAACTGGGGCTTCAGCAATAGCCCTCTTTATTTCAGCAAATGCTTCTTTCGCTTCTACACTCCACTCCACCTTGGCCTCTTGCTTCAACATTGCATTCAATGGTTTAACTATTTCTGCAAACCCAGTGATGAACTTCCTGACAAAATTGGTCTTGCCATAGAATGATTTCATTTCTTTTTTACCAGTAGGTGGTGGGATCTTGAGAATAGCCTCTATACATTCAGGATCAATTACAATCCCCTTTTCAAAGATAATATGCCCTAACAACTTACCTTCTGTTACTCCAAAGATGCATTTCTTTGGGTTGAGGGATATCCCAAACTCCCTACATTTCTGAAAAACTTTGCATAAATCTGAAATATGATCACCTCTTTTTTTGAAAATATCGTCAAGTCATCCATATAGATGATTATGCACTTACCAATTATATCTTTAAAGGCAATATCCATTGCTCTCTAGAATGTAGCTCCAATATTAATTAAGTTGAAAGGCATTCTTCTATAAGCAAAAGTGCCCCACTTGGTGATGAAAGGCAGTCTTGTGCTTATCTTCATACTACACCATAACTTGGTTGTACCCTAAATAACCATCCAAGAAGGACATCATCTGAGATCCATTGACATTCTGCAGCACTTCGTCCAGTGAGGGTACTAGATAATTATCTTTCTTTGATGCTCTGTTCAGATTTCTGAAATCCACACACAGTCTGATTTCACCATTTTTCTTTCTTACTGGAACCAAGTTTGCAACCCAAGTAGAGTGTCTGACTAGGAATATGATTCTCGCAGACAACAGTTTTTGCACTTCCTTTTGTATTACAGGTTCTGCCTCTGTCTGAAAGGTTTCACCCTTGGATTGAGAGGGATAGTATGAGTTATGACTCATGTATCATAAGTCTTCAAGTCCTCATAACTCTAGGCTATCACGTCTGGATATTTGTAAAATGCATCAATGATTCCTCGTCTTTCTTTTGGGGTGCATACTTTGCCAATAAGAACATTTTTTACATCCTCCTGAGTTCCCATGTTATGCTTATCACACTGTTCATTGATGGACTCCTTTCTAGCATCCTGTTCTTGATCTCTGATCTTATCCAGATCAAAAATCCTCTCTAATTGCACCATTCCCCTAGGAATTGTGTTGGTCTGCATGTTGAGTACCCCTTCCAAGTTTATCTCTGCCTCTCAAGGCTCAATTTCATCAATGATCTGGGAAGCAAAAATATCTGTGTTTGTGATAAATTCTAGAATATGCTTCTCATCTTCAAACACCTGGAAGCTGGTAACATTATCAGGGACTGAGGGCACTGGGGTCAATTCCACTGTAAACTTCTTTAATCTCGAAAGAAACAGAGGCTGCAAAGTGCTGGCTACCTGGGCAAAGGAATCAGCTATCTAGTTTTTATTTCGTGGAATCAGTTGAATGTTAAAGGCGTCAAATCCTTCAACAAGGTCCCATACTCTGTGTCTGTAGTTAGTCATTCTTCTGTCATGGCAAGAGTATTTCCTTCTAACTTGCTTGACTACTAATTCAGAGTCTCCATACACTTGTAAGATCTTAACCTTCTTCTTCAAGGCCATCAACAATCCATGCACTAAGGCCTCATACTCAACTATGTTATTTGTACAATGAAACTGAAGTCTATGAGCAACAAGAAACATCTTACCTTTTGGGATGATTAGCTCAAATCCTGCCCCAGCTCCTTGCTTTGATTTATACCCATCAAATCTTAGAGTCTAGCATCTAGCAACTGCAGAGTTTCTTGCTGTATTACTTGCACTATTACTGCTAGGTGGCCTGTCAGAAGGCATCATTCCTTTTCCTTTGTGGTCTTCTTGGACATTGATTGGGATCACCAGAGTAGGATTAGTATACTTCTGTATTTGTTTTACTACAGCTTGGCATAAGCAATAGTCCAATTCTGAATGTGAAGCATTATGTACCCTGCACCAATTGGGAAAAAGTAACTCTTCAAAGTTCATTCTTCTTCCTAACTGAATCTGATCTTGAATACATTTTTGAAGGAACTCTTGAAAACTGTCTAACAAAGCCAGCTGATTATCCTCTGGATCATCATTACTTTCAGCTAGTTCACCATTGTCCTTAACTGGGTCCACTAGGGCTTCAACACCACTAGACTCTACTGTAAGGTTAACAGACGCTGTGTGGAACATAAGAACTTCCTCCACATCCGGTTCTTCAAGAGGAGCAGCAAGCATGTAGTTACCCATACTTACTTCTGAAATCATAATTTTAGTAGAGGTTTTCTGATATTCTGTAATCATATACTTCATTCTGGATTCTTGTTCAATTCCAATATGATTTGGCACTCCTTTCTAGGGGAGCCATATATGGGAGTGATCGGTTGAAACATATCCATTCAACGCCCTGGTAAAGTCCCTTCCCAGGATTAGGCCATAAGCATTAGGAATGTCAGCCACTTGTATATTAATAACTTGCTGAATCCTAGGATTAGAAGCAATCTGCATATGAATCATATTCAATTCTCCTACCACATTGACTTCAGTCCTATCCAGCTGTGTGACTTTCTTTTGAGAATCAGCAGGGGTAATTCCCATAGCCCTACAAACACCAAGGGGCATAGCATTCGTTGAGGCCCCCGAATCCAGCAGACAATTATGTAAATTCTTGCCAAATACGCGAACAAAAATCAAGAATGGGGGTGTGTCTATTTTCCCTTGAAATAGAGTTAAGGGAGTATCTACTTGAGCAACTTGATATTTATCCTTTTCTTTCCCAGTATCTCTAGGGGGCACATGGACTTGATCATGAGATTGATTTTTCCCTCCTATTGGCTGAGAAATAGGTACTTTATGGACATTCTTGCTAACTGATTTATCTTGTGACATGGAACTTGCATCATAAGAACTTAAGACTGCATTCCTAATGGATGGAACTCTTAAAAGCTCAAATGCAGATAGATTGACCTTCAATTTCCAGAGTTCTTTAGCAACATACATGGCCAATTGTTCTTCATTTAAATCAGTGGGGGTCTCTCTCGGGTACTCCATCATCTTTTCTTTACTTGCATCAACATTTCTTCCCTTTTGCGCATCGACATGTCCTCCTTGAGATAAATATTGCCTGGAAACCAGGGGCAGTGAGGGATTGTTGCTAGCATTAGGGTCTAGAGGCATGTTGAAATTGTTCGGTGGGATAGAAGTAGTAAAGGGGCCTCCAGCCTGCGGGCGCTTGTGTGGCAGTTCTCTCAAGTCATACTTCTTGACAGGCCTCTAGAAGGTCTGTACTTCTTCAATGTAAGCTTCTTCTTTGACATAAGCCTCTCCCTCATCTCTGGGACCATTTTCATTTACTGGATTCTCATCAAACAATTGTGTCATTTCATCTCCATTGCACACCTGGTCTGCCTCGTCCTCTAACTGATCAGATTCTTTTTTAGGTACATTGTCCTCACTTTGCAGAAAAGGAGCATGGTTTAATACCAACACTGGTGAATCATAAGGAACAAAAGGTACTATCTCCTGGTAGCTTGTATTGTTCTCCACTTCATACTGAAAGATTGAGGCTGCAGTTTGGAATTGTTGACAGTCTAGCTCAAAAGGTTGACTAATCTTGTGGAGCCTACACCATCCTGATAAAGTGGCCTCAGCCAGATATACACCGCTGGGAGGCTTTTCTTGATTAACTGATTGATTGGTAGAATGATTAATAGGTTGACTGACTAGTTGATCGAATGGGGTGGGGACTCCTCCATTGTTGGGCCCTGTGTTCCAGGTCCTATTCTGTCCTAATTGTTTCCTTTTCTCAAATCCTTGTCCACCACCTTGACCTCTGTCAAAGTTCTGACCTGATGATTGTCCCTTATCATAATTTTGTCTTCTATCATTATTATATCCCCTATCATTATTAAATCCTTTGTCATTGTTGTAACCTCTGTCATGGTTATATCCTCTTTCATTATTGTATCCTCTATCATTACGTTGCCCTCTATCAAAGTTTTGTCCTTGTGGGTTCTCTCTGTTTTGATTGGACTGCATGTTTCTTTGAGTAGCTTACAACTGACTGTTCTGTTTCCTTAGGTAAGTTACCTCCATATTCAACTTCTTTATTTGTTCAGATAATTCATCCAGTCTTTCCTTGTCAGGATTACTATGCAGAGGCTGATTCACATTATTCTACAAAATGCATCTTCTCCTAGTGAATAAGGAAATAATCTACAAGCTACATCCTCATGGTTTATCCCTCTATCCTTGAGGCCAGTCTGAAAGATCCTGATGTGTTCCTCAACGGTTCTATTTGGATCATTAACATGGAACTTCGAACATAAGTGTTCAGGGTTTTTGGGCATGACATTGTAGATGGAAAAACTTAATGGGGATGGGTTGGTCACTACGAAAGCCATTGGTGGAGGTGGGGGTGGTAATGGCTAATTTATGATTGGCTGAGGTTGTGGACTGGGAATGCCCTCAGACTTAGATGAACTTGATGAAGATGGGGATGACGGAAATGAGGGGGGTGGATGTGATGATGATGATGATTCCCTTCTTCTGTTAGTCCTTCTTGACCTAGTAGGGTCTGGTAATTCCTAAAATTCTTCCTCTTTCAGAGCAGATCTTGTTCTTCTTCTGAACCTCTTAGGAGAGATGGCGTTCAAAAATTGATTCAGCTTGCTTATTCGGGCCCTCCTTCTAGCGTGAGTTCTTGTTGATCGTGTTTTCTGCACAATAACAGCCTAGATAGAATGTAATATCCTATCTCTCTTGAAAGGAAAATCTCTATCAGCAAGCCTCAAGAGATAACCCTAAGGTATTAATGTCAGGTCTTGATAGTGCATAAACAACTTGGTAACAAAATGTGAAAATGCTGGTAATCACAATGGGACCTTACTACGAGCAAATGCTAGATCAATTTTATCAGATTTTAACAATCTGATGATACTTCATTCCTAGATCTAATCTGATAATCAAAGAAATGAAAAAGATAATGGTTTTAGAGAGATTTTAAATCTAATGCTACTCCTAAGATTAACAATGCCAATGATAAACACCGAAATGGACCAATCCCTCAAACTGATCTCTATTCGACCCAGATACATCTGCAATCTTGTAGAAATAGTGCAATCTTCTAAGGTGTTAAGATTTTCAAATCGTGAGCATCCATTCAAACAACCTTATTGTAGTTGAAGTGAATAAACCCTCACAATCGAACTTAAGCACAATGAATATGATAGTCTAGGCTAGCTTTGCAAAGCAACTAACAATCAGTTGGTTGCGAAAAGTATGGACTGAGGGATTGCTACAACATTCAAGTACCAAACCATAAGCATTATTGAATCAAATCTAATATGAACCTTAACCAACTCAAAGCAATTTTAAAGATGAGATAACAGGAACCATGCAAGACAAGAGAAAAAAAATGTGGCACCAAATCACAATGTCATTATTTGCATTCGAAATATCCACTATAGCAACAATTCCAGCTTCTGTTACAATATTTGCTTGAGAGCCACTATTACTAACCCTAGCTCTACTTGATTAACTATTCTGGTCTACTTCTATCTTCTAACTCTTTTTGACTAACTTTCTAACCTTCTAACCCTTTACAAATGAGGCCAAATTCCCAATTTATAGAAATCCCCAGAAACTCGTTGGCCAGGAAAGGGTTTCACAGCAATAACTCAGCATAAAAACCTGGATAGGAGAGTCTTCAAAATGGGTCAAATGGGTATTAAATACACATCCTGTGAAAGTCGACCTGGGATCCGTAATGTAGCTCAGATGACACGCAAGAGGATAGTAGGGAAGCACAAATCGCGTTGCAGCCCATCATTAACTCTCTTCCCTATTATCCCCATGCCGATCTGAATCTTCATGTAGCTTCAAGAACACCGCATCTAAGTCGGCCACAGGTGGTACTGGCAGAACCCTAAATCGCCTCTCAATTGATGCAATTTTGTCCCTTGAGTGTTTGGCTAACTTATCCCAATCTACCTTATATGTCACATGCTTATCAATAACTGAGAGGTAGGTGGCCACATCATCCAGTTGGTGCTCGAAAATAGAACCATCATCAAGTGGTGCATACACATCATGCCACCATTCTCTTAAGTGTTCCAGGCTCAAGTAATTGGTGTTATCTTTCTTCTTCTCGTCATGATTTCAAAGAAGGCAATGGAACCATTGTAAACCCCAATTAGGGCATCATCAATCTGCTTCCTTTGTTTGATCTAAAATTCTAACATGCTCTGCTTCCTGAAGCATTCTAGTGATATGCATGGTAAATGCATCATTTTCCTTCCTATAGTCTGAGCTTCCTAAATACAACTGATGGAAAACTTCATAGATGATGTCCCTTCCAAAAATTCCCTTTGTATCCAATCCTCTGTAGGGATGGAATCTAGCAAGTGCATGGACCAAATATGAGGTCATTGTGAAGGTCTTTGTCTACAACAAATTGGAAAATTGTTTGTGAATTACTTGGCTGATGACCCCTGCCCAATGGTAGTCAATTTTCTCTTGTTCCATCCTTACAATCGCATGGCACATCCAATTCTCAAATGTACCAGCACTCTTCAATCCAACTACCCTGCTAAGAAAGGTGATGGCATCATAGTACTCCTTTTTGAATTTTGCTCTGAACAGCTGCTTTTGCAATTTGGAGTAGTACAACTTAGGCTTCTCCAGCCAGGAATTGATTAGCTGCTGTGACTTCACAGTCTGGTTGTCGTAGAACTCCTGAGCTATCTCAATGGTGAATCCCACCACATGAGATCTGTCTGGCATATCAAATGTTTGTGCAATGGAGACCAGGTTGAGATTTGCAACAACTCTCCCTTGAGGCCCAATAATCCTCTGTGTATCCTGATCATAGTGCCTGGCACACTCAAGGACCAACTCTTATCATTGCACTGTAGAAGGGAAATCGGCTACATGGGACAAGCCTGATTCCATCATCCTTCTAGTCGCCAAAGGAGGATCCTTAGCCGCCATTCTCTCTTTAAACTCTTCATAGTCCCAGAGGCCAACATTTGTATCAATGACTTCTGACCAGTCATAAGTGATCTTACTCTCAAGGACATTGCTCTTAATGTCCAGCTTGATCCTCTCTGCATCAGACAATGAGGAACCAACTGCTGCCTTGCTTGATTCAACCTGTATTCAACACGAAAACATAATAAAAACCATAGGAAAGCAAAGTTAATCCATGAAAACACCATTAAAATGCATCTCATATAGTCAAGGTGTTATTAAAATCCATATAAAATGACCACAACAAATTTTGGGTTTTAAGACCATCCGTAGAATCTGATCCAGAGAGGAATTTCAGGAAATTCCAGACCGATCGGATTCCAACGGAATAGTCAGGAAACACCTACTTAATCATTAAAATTGATCATTTTTTACCAATAAATTCACATGGGAGATCCAAATACGACATGAAATAATCATGAAATGCATCACAAATTATAAACGAATCCAATTATTTCATGCTCCTTTATATTTTACCAAATTTCGGGGAAATCTGTGAGGGACAGATTTCTGCGAGGAATGGGTCAAAGAGGATTTTTGGGAAATCTGGGAGATGGCAGATTTCAGAGAAATCCGGACCTGATGGACATTCATAGTTAAGGAAAAGTTCCAAACCAATGGGGATTCCCGAAACGCAGGTTTCGGCAAGAGTTGATCATTTCGCTGAGAAGTCTCGGTGACTCCCAGGAGTCACGCCGAAGGAAGTCACTAGGATAGGTTTTGCCAAGACTTAGCGGTTTCAGTGTAACATCTTGGCGACTAGGGGGAAGTCTTAGCAAAGCAAATGAGTGTATTTTGGCTGAACAAATTTCATTCAGAAAGAGGTCACGCCGAATGGGGGCACGTCTCGCCGAACGGCGATGAGGAAATTTATGTCGGTGAGAGTCTTTCTCTTCAGGGTAAAGTCACTGTGAATCTCTCTTTGTCTCACCGACTATGGGAGTTAAGTAATCATTTCGGCCAGAGTAAATTTTATCGATATGAAGTCCTGGCGAAGTCACTGAGTCTTGCCAAACGTCAATGAGGAACATCTCGATGTGACCAGCGGGTAGTCAAGGTAAGGTCTCAGCGACTTCGTTGGTCTCGCTGACTAGTGTCAGAACATGAGAGACCTTCGGTGTGAGAAAGATACAATCACAATGAACATACAGACTTAGGAGGGCTTTCGGTGAAGCGTTTGAGTTCGGCTAGAGGTCCCAACGACTACGTTATGTCTCGCTGAATGGGGAGTTCCATCAGCATAACCTCTTGCAGACATTAAGAAGTCACCCTGACAGAAGATCAGGGCTCTCCAAGAGAAAAGTTTCACTATAAAGTCCTGGCGATGAGGACTTGTCTCACCAAAAGTGAGTATGAACAAGCATATCGATGAGACATCTCCTCGTGGGGTGAGGTCTCAGCGAAAGCAAAAGTCTCATCGACTGATATGCATTCAAGATTTCATTGGTGTAAAAACGATAGTGTCACGGTGATCCAACATGAACCTAGGAAGACCACTTTAGCGAACCTCAAGGTGGTCGATATGATATCTCAGCGATCTTGAATAGTCATAGCGAAGGGGATCTAGAAGGGATGGAGAGTCCCGATTTCATCCAGACACTAAACCAACTGTGGATTTTGAAATGTTTAACTTAGGGCGAGTCGAGAATGAACCTTTCATGAATTTTCTTTGCATTCTAGGTCAATCTTAAAACAAAATCACATGATATGGCACTGCCCTAGGTCCGGGCCCTATTCATCTACCATTAGCACACAAGTAAGCTCAGAATTTAGTTGTTTCACTATTGAGTCATCACTAGGGTTTACTAATTACTCTCAGGAAAGATTCATTAAAAAATGTAGATGGACATATGAACTCAAAACTTACCCAAGGGATGACAAATGACGCAAAACTGAACACCCCTAGCATGAAATGATCACTCTCAGAACCTCAAAGTGCCATACATAATTCTCAACCAAAGGCAGGGTAATTAGACACATACAATTATGAAGTGGAAATTGACCCCAGAAGCAGCAAACGCGAAGCCCAACGGTGCCCACAAAGAACAGAGGTGAGAATGCCCAAGAAATAGCCACCAAATCAAACAGTTCAAGCCCGAACACCCCAAAACGAAGTCAATCAAAGCCAAAAGCCTCAAGAATAAAAATCAAAGATGTAGTTTGACTCAGACAATGGCAAATAGTGAGCATAATGGCGCAAAAGATCTCATAAATCAAATGAAGACCTAGCCTTCAAAGCACGTACGAAGCCATTAATGCAATTGATAAGACAATCATGAAACCTAGGAAACCAACAACAGGGTGGAATTCAGGAAAATCCGGACCACGCGAAAATCCGCGAATACCGAAAATCCCCTAACCATGGTGCAAAACCAGGGTCCAAGTGGGATCCGGGAAAATCCGACTGGGGCGGAAAATCCTGAATCTAAGCAAAAGCCCAAAATTCATCTAGCACTTAAGATTTTCAAAGAATAACCTGGGGAAACACTCAGGCATTGAAAAATAAACTGTAAAGCACATGCCTAAATAACAACATCACCTCAAAAGAAAGGGCCAAAACACCAAAACCAAAGCGAAAGAGGGTCCCTACTTCTAGTGGGGCATGTGTACGAAAACTGCACAACATGGTTCTTTTTGGTGTTCCTCCCTCCTTGTTTCTCCAATTTGTTGATGTTTCTGCCTTAGGGCTTCTTTTTTCCTAGAACCACCCACACTTATGATTTGGACAACTACAACAAGCGACCCCAAATTCTCTACTCCTATTTCATTTGTTTGGTTTTAACCCTGGATGCATCAACCTTCCCCTACCCACCTTTGAATTCCTCCACCCAATATGGCCTTGGGGGCACAGGTTGCAAGCATCCCTATTGCCATAGCTTGAATGGGACTTGTCCACCCATTCGCCATTTGAGAAAACCCATTGTGGAATGTGGGTGATAGTTCTATTTCTGCTCTCCCCTGCCTCACCTTTCTCTAATCGGTTGCCATCTTCAACATCTCCTCATCGCTTCCCTTCTAGGCCACCTACCCCTTTTCGCTCCTTGCCACCTTGTGCCATTTTTTTTTTTAAATTCATCACTTCAAATCCAACAATATTGATTTCAATGAGGAATTATGCAATACCCAAAATCCATATTCATGTGGTGTGCCTGGTATCAGGACATAATAACCCAGCCAAAATAACCCTGGACAGAATAACCCAACCAAAATAACCCAAGGAAAAAATAGCCCAGGGTCATAATAACCCATGGACAAAATAACCTGTGGTCAAAATAACCCGTGGTCAAAATAACCCATGGACAAAATAACCCATGGTCATTTGAGATCAAGCTAGTAAACTAGAAATGACATAAAATAAATTATAAATATGATTGCGAGGCATCATAGCCACTATTCGAGGATGTTTTTTCCATTTCTCTCAATGCTTGTGGAGGAAAGTTCAAGAAGAATGTCTACAAACACGCTACATGCCGATGAAGTATTTGCATATGAGATCAAGAAACTTGTTGCATTAGCTTTCGTGCCTCAGATAGATGTAATTGATGCATTTGAAAAACTTCAACAATCTCCTTATTATACAGAACATGAGGAGACCCTGCAACCCATAATTGATTATTTTGAAGACACATGGATTGGAAAACTAACCAAAAGAGGCAACAGACGATCACCCAAGTTTCCAATCACAATGTGGAATTGCTATTCAGCTACTCAAGATGATATTCCCATAACCAATAAAACTATTGAGGGATGGCACAAAGGATTTAGTGAATTGCTTCAAGCATTGCACAACTCAGTCTAGAAATTCATCAAAGTAGTGAAAAAAGAATAGTCTCCAAGAGAAAAGAATAGAGAAATATATGGTTGGATACACTGGGCAACCAAGCAGGAAAAAATACCGTGAACTCAAAGAAATAATAAAAATATTGGTTGATGGTTATGACAACCATACAATTTTAGATTATATAAGAGGCATCACTCATAATTTGACACTTTAATTGAAAATTTGAATAATAAAGTTTTTTAGCAACATAGATGTAATTTATAAATTTTGTTTTCCTTTCTCTATATTCTTATGGGGATATTTTGTCCATGGGTTATTCTGACCACAGGTTATTTTGGCTTGGGTTATTATGACCCTGGGTTACTTTGTCCCTGGGTTATTATGTCCAGGTTATTCTGTGCAGGGTTATTTTGGACGGGTTATTATGTCCCGTAACCGGTGTGCCCAATAAATAGACAATATTAATTAAATAATAGAATATTATTTAATTAATGTAGATGATGAGGAAGTAGAGAAAATATAAGATATAATTGACTAAATACAATTGGTCAATTTTAGGTTTTTACATTTTGAACCTCTTTAAAATAATGTTAAAATAATGATTCTTCAAAGAAAAAGAAAAATGTGGTTGAATCAAGGGAAGGATTGGATGAAAATATGCCCCAACATGGAGGAGATAGAAGAAATAAAAGAGATAGAGAGAGAGAGAGATGTAGAGGGAGTGATGAAACCTTGAGAGGATGGTTGGTAAAAAGGGGCCTAGGTGGCCTATTGAAAGATGAAAAATAGGTATGAAGAGAGATCAACAGCGAAAAAAGAGGAAGAATGATGAAGAAATAGAAGGAAACAAAGGTATATGGAAGAAATGGAAGTGAAAGAAATGATTAGGGTAGGCATAAATAGTAATTAGGGGATTATTACTATTCATTTTAACCTAAGAACCTAAGAGATCAAGAAAATAAGTGAGAAGAGTACAAGAGAGAAAATGGAACATGGAGGAGTGACCATTCATCATGCATACCAAGCGAGGGCATCAACATGATGGGGAGGTTGAAGTGGCTAGGCACAACTTCAAACTTGTATGTGTACATTCAATTTACGCATTTTTGGAAACTTGAACACTTGTGGGGGATCAAATCTACCTAACTTGATAAGGAAGATCCACCCAAGTGAGAAGAAATGGTGGATGGGCCTCAATTTGGGAAAATATGTTGAAACTGAGCTATATGCACAAATGGGTGTGTTGGTTTGTTTTTGTGCTATAAAGCTCTAACTAATTCTAAACCAACCTAAAAGAATATCCAATTATTTATGTTCAATTATTTTAGGGGTTGGCCAACGAACATGAGAAATATTTTATCAATTATCTCCTATGCACTTTAGGCTCTATAAAACCTAGGAGGGTGCTCCTATCCAATATCAACTAGGATCTCATACAATTGACATTAGATATTGCTTTAAATAGATATGTTCTCTCTTACTAATCAAGAATTACATATAAACACATTGAATGGGCTAAATTATTGACAATTTTATGCACTCTAGATCTAAGAACATGCAAATAATATTATGCAATAAATATTGCTTTAAGGTAAAAAGTGTTTTTTATGAAGTTGTTGATCATGAAGATTACAATCAAAAAAATTTCTCAGAATGGTACCTTAGACCTAGGAAAAAAATTCAAGGGAAACACAATTGAAAACCCTATATAATAGTATGATTCTAACTTTAAAGCTTAATGATAATGCATTACATTACCATCCCTCAGAATTCTACAATCAATTCTACTTATCAATCCTTGTATAAACCTATAACATTCAACATTTCTTGCAAGGAAAATTAATTTACTTTTTGAGTAAAAACCATGAAAGAAACATTAGTTTATAGGAAGACAATTTCTTGCAAAATTACCATAGTATTTCATTCAATATGCTAGTACTATCATACAAAATTATCAATCATATTGACATCCTTTTCTAACAAGACCTAAACTAGACCAAACTAATATTACAAGATTTCTCTACTTACAAAATTTTCAAGATCCTTGTAAAATGTCCTTGAATTCCCTTTCATAACAACAAGGGAGAAAAAAGCTTCAAGACATAGGATAGATGTCACATTTTCATTTGACAATTTTGTCCTAGGAATACAAAAAGACAAAACCTTTTGAGGAAAATAAAATGAATTTTTACTAGAAGACAAAAGTTGCTTTAGGTGATGAAGAAGATGTTCGTTGATGCTATAATGATGCATAATGGAATGATTTCTCTTTAAGGCTTCATTTACCAAGCTGAAGGCATATCCCCTTTTGAGGATGTCTGAGTCGATTGAAGTTGATGCTGAGTAGACCATAAGGGACCAAAAGAATTCCAAACCATCTAGATAAATAATGAAAGAATTATTAAATACCATGCCACTTAATACATTATACGTATATGGAAAAATGACTTATAATTTTGGAAATTGATTGTATTTTCATCCTAGGCCTGATATATTCTTTCTGATGGCCATTGGTATGTAAGGAGTAAATCAATATTAGATATATAACAAGGATATTGGATAAAGTTGATTCGTATCCATCAATTTATCCATACAACTTTGAAGGAGCTCAATATCAGTTTTGTTTTCATCATAGATAAAGAAAGACAAGGTATGAGTTATTGCCTTGAATTGAGATTTCCATTTAAGGAATCCCTTTATTTCTTCATCCTCATTTATGATATCAGGCATAATTCTGATCTCACTATTTTCAAAATTTTCTACCCTTGTCTTTTCTCTCTCTGCTAGTTGATCTATGTATCCTTGCATCTTCCCTGCCAATTTAACCATTTTGTAAGTAGGAAAAATGTCCTTTAGTGGATTGGGCTCATTTCCAAATCCCTTGTACATTCCTTGCAATGGATTTAATTTTGGGATCCATTTATTCATCATTTCCCTAGTCTTCTCCTTATCCTCGACTATCTATTTAACTGTCATCACAAGTTGGGAATAATCCATATGGACAACCTCTATTCTTCTCAAAACTTTAGACAAAATATCCCAAAATTTTTGACACAACATGAAACATGTTTTTATGTTGGCCACTCTATATGCCTTCCAAATTTTCCTCCAAAACCTTGATATGCTATTTGAGCTCTTCATTTTCCCTAATCAGATCTAATGATAGTGGTGCATAAGAAGAAATTTTTGCTTGTGCACTTGTTGGAGGAGAAGTAGTTATTTCAATATCCTTCATTTTCAATCTATTGTACTCTATTGTGAGTGCAAGGTGACCTTGCAACAATTTTTCATACTAATTTTGCAATGCCTCTATAGTAGCCTTGCTAAACTTAGTAGCATCAATTGCTAATGTGACTACCTCAACAATAAAGGTGTCAGACACTCTTTTGATCACTAGGCCTCTCATGACATTTTTTGCAAAGTGTGAAACCTTATTCTCCTTGTATTGTGTAGCACAACGCTTTGGTTCGCGACATGGCTTAACCACCTCCTGTGGATTCATTAACTATGGTAGTTGTATCAGGCATTAATAGGCCAATATTTTGGTGCAATGAGAATTTTCTATGCAACAATTAGTATTAGAGCCTAGGTCATAGGTTCGAACCCATCGCTTGCACTGGGGGGAATTTTTGCTAGGTGTGCACCCTTGGTCTCCTTTTCTTGTGCAACACAACACTTGGGTTCGTGACATGGCTTAACTGCCTCCCATGGATTCATTAACTCTAGAAATTGTATCAGGCATTAACAATTCGATCTTTTGGTGCAATGATAACTATCTATGCAACAATATCTTGGGTTGCTTCTGCGACCAAAGGTTTATTAGTATTCGGGGTAAGGGCCCAAATGGCAAGGGTTTCCCACCTAGGGTTGAACCCTGATCCTAATAATGCTCTTGCCAACTGATCTTCTAATTGGAAAATTTCTTTATCCTGCCTCCTTATGGTATCAAAGTAATGATGGATGCAATGTCCCATTTAGGTAGCAATAGTAACCCACTATCTCTCACTATTTTCCTTCCCTCCTCCAAGGTGATGTTCCTAGCATTAAAATTCATCTCTGCTAGTACTTTCTTTGTCACTTTTTTGTATTGTTCCCTTGGAACATCTGCCTTTTCTTGTTCAATCTTCCTTTTGAACTCATCCTTCCTTGATTTGATGAAAAAATCTCTAAATTCTCGAGTCTTTATAAATTTATTGTCATTGATAAATTTTGGCAAGCCAATCTATGATATCATTAGTGTTGTCTCTTCCCCATATGGTGTTTTCACTAAACCTATTTTAAGGCAACCTTATTTCTTGATCTATTTGGGGGGAAGGAATCCCTCTATTCACATCCTCATTGATCACTTCAATTTCATCATCCTCATCAAGACCAAAGGGATAATAAACAAATGGTGACTAATCAAATTTTATCCTCTTTGGTGGCTACTCCTGAGGAAGAGGATCATCTAGAATAATTACATCAAAAGGGGATCGAGGTGCTTGAGGCAAAGATAGTGGTGGTATTGCATGAGGGGGAGATTGTTGAGCATGCTCTCTTATTACATCCCCCTTAGGCCCTCTTTTAAAAGAATAAATAAATGGATCAATAGTTGGGGCTTGATAAGTAGGCCTTTCTTCTAGAGTTGGGGCCTTCCCAATTATCTTATCAAAGTTTTGAAAGATCATTTTGATCCTTACAATTGGGTCCTTTATTTATGCATATGCTCCTTGATAATTGGAAATCTTGTCTTCAGCCTCTTCAACCTTTCTAAAGGCTATCCATTTGAATTTTATTTCATTTACCTCCTTGTCATCCTTGTAGTTCCCTGATGACATCTTCATTGAAATACACTTGATGCATATAAGCTAATCTTTTTATATTTATTCTAATTTGTTTTATAAACCCCTTTGGATCAAAGGCTCTTGCAATTTCCTAAGCCATCCAATATTTCTTTAATTTAAGGAATATCTTATTTAATCCCTCTTTGTTTAAACTAAAGTAAAAAAAATGTAATATAAGGGAAGAAAGAACCTTTCTTCTTCCCACCAAGATGAAAATTGTTAGTTTCGCTTAAATGCCATATGATTTCTAAGAATACTAAAACGTAAGGCACAAACCTTGGCAGGATATGTGGTCCAATAGGGCATCCATATACCCTCAAAATTATGCAATTTGTATAGAGACAATAATATCCCCAATTGTGTTGTATCCACAACTCTGGCCTTCTCTCCATTGGCCTTAAGAAGTCTAAAATTTCTTTTTGCAGTCTGATCTCTACAACCCCCAAAAGTGTGAGTACTTTTCTTATGAAGTGATTTTAAAAAATCACAAAATTAGCACTTTCACAATCCATGTCCCAAATGTGTGTCCAATACTATACTAGGATGGAATTTCCATTTACATCATCAAAATGTATTTGGAGTGTTGGACCCCATTCCTTTCTTACATACACAAACTTGTGGAAAATCAAGGAATACCATCTCAAAGTGATCATCTTGTTGCTCTTCTTGATCTCCAATAATTGCCTGTGAATAGCATGTGCACCATAAGTTACAAAATCAAACTCATCATTAACAAGGGGATTCTAAATTTCCACTACCATATACATTACATGGACTAGAATCTTCTCTTGTGAATCCCCTCTAGGGACCTATCATAAAGAATACAAAGTTCTAATGAAGGGTGTGTGCAAGAAGTTGAGTCCACTTTTTGGCCAAAAAGTGGAAGTGTTTTCCCTGATTTTAAGAATTTGTCAAAATTGACTAAAAAATTTGAAGCACTTAAAGAGTAAATCCTTAAAGAATTCAGTAATATGAAATGTAGTACTTGGAGTCTAGTTTCCAAATATGTCATTTATTTTAATACCCAAATGCCACAAATTGATTTTCAATAGGCATGTCAAAAAACCACTATTTAAAAGTCACTTTTTTTTACCATGCCATGTATGTGTACATCATCCATATTTTGACCTAAATAATTGTATTTTTCTAAATCCTTTTGGGAAATGATCTCTAACACATTGAACAATGTTCACAATATTTTTTTGTAATTTTTTTTAATATATTTTTTTGTTAATTTTTTATTGGCTATAATTGTTGTTTTGAAAATACCATGTGTACGTCACGCATAAGATGATCTAAACTTACCATTTTTTTCTTTTTCTTTTTCTTTTTTCAAATTGAAAAGGATTTTCTAAATATTATTCACGTATAATTTTTTTTTCAAAAAATTATATTAACAAAAAGTTATTAAAATAATAAAGAACCTGATATTTCAATTTTATGGACCAATTTCATTAGAAATTATTTGAAAAATAGAAAAAATAATCCTATTGGAAAAGAATTACATATTTAGAATCTATACAATCTCATCTAAAATGGGTTTTAATTTCATAAAATAATTCTAAAAAAATCCTATCAGCCATATTGACATAGTTTTTTCTCTTGATATTGTCATGACTTTGTACTTGTAGGTCCAAGGCTAAGGGTTGGTTTACCATGCATTTTCTAAGCCTAAATCCAAATGAGAAACATGGATTATGATTTTCAAACCTTTTGGAATGAGTACCCACTTTAAAATGTGCTCCTATTCTAAAAAATGAATGGGTACCTATTTTAAAGCTGCAAAATGACACTTCCACTAGAAGTGGACTCAACTTCTTGCATTTACCCTAAAGTAATCCTCAGATGTCTCAACTTTGAAGAGATCCACTTCATTTGAGGGAATCCTAATGGATTTTCTATCAAAACCCTTCACCTTGTATTTAGGAAGCTAGTAATCCCTAAAACTACTTATATCTTGTTGATATTTTAGTTTGAAGGACTCAAAATCAATGGCCTTATAAGCAAGCAAGTTTAACTTGAAGAATTATTAGATGAAGGCCTTGTCAATTCTTATTTTTACACCACCATTTGTAGCCCTGGCCACTCTTACATTTTTATTATAATTGGTTGTAATAGCCTTAAGGAATTCTACATCAATGAATACATTGGGTACTACTATCTTCCCAAAATCATAAGTCCACATTTGAAATTCAGACCTTTGGGTTCCTCTTCCCGTACCAATGAATGAATAATTATCAACCAGACATGGGGATTTTGCATCTCTACACTCATAGGAATCATCCAATATGTCATCCACATCACTAGAACCATGAACGTTAATTTTGTTCAAGGATGAGCTTGGAAATTGGGAAATTAATTCCTTGCCTAATGTTCTCTTTGAAGTTGAAGCAGAGGGTTGAATCTTTGGTGGACTCATGATTATGGTTCAAATTTGAAACTAGGGTTTTCTAGGGCTGAGTTCTAGGGTTTTAAATAATTTCAAAAAATAACTTGAGAAATTTAGAAAAAATCAAAATAGAAGAACACATTCCCTAACTTAATTTTAACCTTAGAACTTAGTTTATTACAACTGTAAACCCTAGAACAACAAATTGAGTGAGTTTCTCAGTCACAAACATACTTGTTCTTGTGCTTGTAAAAACCCTATCATATAATGCTCTTGATCTCTATAAATTCTTCTTGTTAGACACTTATAATGCTAGGTGAACCATTTAATTGATGGGATTGTAACATTTATAGAAGGATAATTCTTTAGGATTCGGTAGAAAGCCATCTTTTTTTCCATTACTCTCAGATAGTGTGAGCCACAACATGAAGATGCCCATTTTCTAATTTTTAATATGATTCATTGATCTTTGAGCAAAAGGATAAGATTTGATGGTTGCTTGCCATTTAACTAATTTGAGTATTTTTGACATGAGTTGAAAAGATCCTTGGCCAATAGAATTTTTCCATTACCTTTACATATCATCATGAAATACACTGTCAGGAAAGAAGATGAAATAAGTGTCTTACTGGCCATGTGACAACTTTTCACACTTTCACAACCTAAAAATATAATTGCTAGAAAGGGACCATATAATTGTAGAATGCTCGGAGATTGTGCCATGTGTCATTCTCTTCATGCTTTAGAATTTTCACTTTTTATATAGAAATTTCCTAGAACAATGAGAAACTATCACGTTTCCCTTTAGTAGCCTTAGAACTTGACACATACCCCTTTTTCACAATTCCACGGACTTCATTTAAGCCTTCCTTGAAATGCCTCATAGAAGGGAAAAATACCAATAAAACCATGCCATGTGTTGACCTTTGGACACATTTGATGAATGCCTTAAGAAACATGCCATGTATCCTTCTCTTGTGGTTCCATAAGGTGCTTGTGGGTACATCTTGAGGTTCTCCGCAAAATGGAAAAATACGTCAAAACTGGCCATGTGGCACTTGTTGAATCTTCAAAAGGGTCCCACAATAGAGACTGAAACTCAATACTCCACATGCCGCCATTTCTTTAATTTTATTGCCTTCATTTTCTTTCAATAATAAGCCCTCTGCAGAATTATAAATCTACTAAAATTGTGTCATCTTTCAATTCTTCATTGGTCCTATAGACCTTTTATTCAATAAAATACTCTTGTGGGGAAGGATAATGGGGTTTGGGCATGGGTAAATTAAGGGTCCAAAGTGCACATTATTTTAAGGCAACTTAACATTACTAGGAAATGAAGGGGCCAATTTAATAAAGGGCATGAATATAAGACCTTAGGCCCTTAATAAACCATTTCTTAAAATGAGTTAATGTGGTAACCTTAGGCATGAGGGGTTGGTAAATGAACGAATAAGAGACTCAATATTGTAACTTAAAGTACTGGAAATGGGTAATAGGTAGTCAGCGTGTGAATAAAAAAAAGTGTAGGAGCATTTCCTAGACTTAGGGTTTTTAGGGCTTCAAAAACCAATGGAAGCATATGACAGTACTTATAGTAAACCCTAAGGAAGAAACACCCACTTTTTGAAGCTCAAGGAAAAGGAAAAAATGGGAACCAAAATTTTGTAGAAATTGCTATTAGGGTAGATGCTTCATAGAAAGGTGGATCTACCAAAGGATAGGTTGATGCACCCTATAAGGGTAGATCCACAAGAGTATAGGTGGATGTTCTTTATGGGCTGATTTGCCAAAGGATTGGTGGATGTTCCCTATAAGGGTGGATTTTTGGGAGGATAGGTAGATGTGCCCAATGGGAAGATCTGCAAGAGGATAGGTGAATACGCTCGATGAGAAGATCCATGAGAGGAGATAGAAAAAAATAAGATGAAAAGATACAAAAGATAAAAAATGACATCTTGGACTAGGTAGGTGTAGGTCTTGGTGAGTTTGAGGACAAGGGAGAGATGATTAGTTGTACTATAGTTGATTACTCATTTTGATGAGGATGATTGGGCCTACTTGGATGCATGTGAGCTAGGCCATGTAGCCTAGATATTGATGATTTGAGTGCATTGACTATTGCTAATCACCCTATTTGAGTGATGGAGGTCAAACATTAGTACCTTCCATCTCCCTATAAGGGAGATGACAATCACACTAGATGATGTGTGGAAGATCCTACAACTACCCATATAGGGTCCATGAGTGTTGGGATCAAGCATGACAATACCAGTGTTTCTAGAGAGGTTATTTGGGAGATCAGATATGTCGACCAGGAGGATATCCCTAGATATAGACAAGTGTCTAGATCTAGTTCCTAACATGGAATTGTATGTATGCAGCTTATCAATAGACTACTCCTACCAAATAGGAACGAAAAGTTCTTTATCTTGACATTAGGAGAGGTGATGGTGGAGATAATGGAGAAATGGTGGAGGTATGTATGGGGACCCTATATGTTGGTGTAGCTATATAGGTATCTCCACATGTATGTGTAGACACCTAAAAATGACCTAGGCCTGCAAGCTTCATTTTTACCACTTTCGTCCTAGCATAATTGTGACATTTAATTATATCCTTGGTCCACATTCGACTATTAATTAAATAATTTATAATTGTTTAATTAATTCACGTCTTCGTATTCTTCATGATTATCAAATAAATAAATTCTATTTATTTATTAAATACGTCATTAATTGTCTAAGTCTTCCCTTAATTTATTTAATTCCTCTTCGTCATATATTTCTTCCTGATTATTAAATAAATAAGTTTTATTTATTTATTTAATATGTCACTAATTGTCTTAATTAAATAAATTGATTAATTTATTTAATTAATTAATCTTATCTTCTAAATTAAATAATTAAACTTAATTATTTAATTGCCAATTTAATATTCCTCTCATTTTAAATAAATTAAATTATTTAAAATGTCATCTCAATCTTAACTGTCAGTCCTTTTTGATAAATAATCTGAAAAGATTATTTATTATCTCTTAAAATCCATAATTTGAATTAATTTAATTCAAATTGGTAATTAATCTTCCAAAAATCAAGCAATCGGGCAGATTCTTGATTTTTCAAATTTGATCTTCAGTCCAAATCTTATCTTCTTGATTTTTCAAATCTTGCAAATTAGGCGATCTTATCTTCTTGATTTTTCAAAAATCTTTATTTCTTTAATTAATTTCCTCTTTTATTCTCCACCGTCGATTCAATTTTGTTCTGACCGTTCGATTAAGGATTTTTCCCTAACCCTAATTAGGGATTCTCAGGTTTAATCTGGATCGCTCATTCTAGGTTCTCATCATTAATTTATCTCGTCCATCCATTCGAAATGGCATTTTCTATAAAATTCCATCTTCCTCTCACTTTTTGATTACACACACACACGCTGACATTTTATACATTTAGTCATTTGCAGTCTTAGATTTATTATAGCATTTATTATAGTCAGTTGATCAATTTTGGCATTTGTTTTAGGCATAGACATTGGCAATAGGCATAGGCATTTAGACATATCAAATCCTTCAAGGCTTGTTGTAGGACTTAGACAATTTTCAGATTTTGCTTGCACAATGAATCTGAGGGCCACACTATCTAGCAAGTAAGAAGGTATTACGAAAGGGAATCATGGAGGTATCAGCAATCAGGTATAATTGTTATTTCGTTTACTTCCTTTGTGTTTCGTAAGATCTTTGGGTTTCGTTTATTTTTATTGTTTGTTGCTAACACTCCTAATCTAAATACTAGAAATTACCCTCAGTTACATTGGTGAACCCGACTCTATTTTTTCTGGTTTCTGTATGTTTTTTTTGTGTTTTTTGTTGTTTTATAGGTATAGGTACAGAACAACGCAATTGATTTTTTAAAAATATCGTGATGCATTTGATGCGTCACGATGCATTCGCTGACAGAAGAGCCGCAATCGCCCTGATAAGCCACAACTAACAGATAGAATGACACATCTGATCAGTCCCGCCGCATTCGAAGACCCGAACGATGCATCTGCCCTGTTGCACCACATCTGACTGGTAATTTTTTTCCTGTCATTTTCGTCATCCTGATTTTTGGATTTTAGGGTTTTTTTTTTTGGTTTCTGGTTTTCTGTGATTTTTATTCCTGTATGTTGGCTAGATTAGATTCTTTTTGTGTTACTAATCTTCGCTTGTAGCGTGTGGTGATCCCTATTCATGTGTCGAAGACCATTGCATAAGGAACTACTAATCTTTTGTTTGCAGGTTCGAATGTCAAAGACAAGATAAACAAACATTGTGCTTGTTTTTCTGTCATAGATTAGCAAACATTTGATTTTGGTACATATAAAAAGAACACATGTCTTCTTTGATTGATTGTGCTTGCAAGATGGTAGGTGAGTATGCTCTCACTTGGTGAAAACCTCGTGATCAGAAAAAGACCCATCTTTATTTGTTAATTATCCTTCACGATTTGGTATATCGATATCCTCTCCCCTTGCGCATTCGTGCGATCCTGGGTGTAAGAGAAACGGTTACTAACTCTAGAACTTGGGCCTGTTATGGTGGGAAAAAGTACTCACTGATGACGGGAGCACCCTACACAGGAACTTCCAGGTATATAAAAGTGGGTTCTTGGGGTAAGCCCAAGAATCACGAGTGTGGTTCCGACGAGATGGATCCGAAAGGGGACTCTCGCCGCATGGATCATGCCCCATGAACAGAATGCCTAAATTAAAAACCTATTGTTTTAGTGTCCAACCGTTCTATTGGCCGTTGCTTGGTATAGTGCAGGGTACAGTATCATGCCCGAAGACACTCACTACTGATCCCCTTGAGTAGAGATAGTAGTTCTTGGGAAGTCACTACCCAAGAATTCAAATTTGGTGTGCTCGAATGACATTAATGAGCCGTGGAGGGGAGCCATTGCCACCAAAATTCTAAGCTATCCGCTCTCGAGAAGGAAAGGTGTTTATCACCAATCCAGGGTATATCGGTGGGCTATACCAAGTATACAAACCCTTGGCCTATTGGCCTTTCTAGGATTGTGCTTATCTGATGTGTGTTTGGTTACTCTTAAAATACTGTGTTTGTCAAGTGTTTTCTAGTTTTACCACAGTTCAAAACAAAACATTCACCAAATAGATGAAAATTTCCATCAAAACAACAAGAAAATCACTTTGAAACAAAACTGTCATATCTGTCGAACCGCAAGTGATTATCTGCAATGCAAATTCTTTGTTAAACTACATGTGAAACTTAGAACGCCACATCTATAGGCGTCGCGACGCATTTGAACACTGAAAAGCCGCATATGCAAAATCAAGTCGCATTTGACAGTCCAAAAACTGCAATTGAAAAACTGAACCGCATTTGCTTAACTGTGATGCATTTGAAGCTTCAAACGACGCATTTGCTTGTCAAAACTTTATACTTTACAGTCGAAACCTGAGGTCTTCAAATTTTCAACCATTTGTCAACCATTGTTTCTAGGGAGATTCTGTTAGACACCAAACTTGAAATTGCTCAAAGTCTTGACCATTAGTTTGCATCAGTCACCATAGGTTTCATACCTCATTCCTTTTAGTTGCATACATTTGACATTAGGCTATCCCTAGGTTCACATTTTGCATACTTAGGATTAGAAAAATCTCAACAAACTTTGCAAACACCATTGTTTTCAAAATTAGGCTCTCTTGGACCAAGTTATCAACCCCCTTTTTAGTCATTGTCATCTTTTGTGAGATTTTTTCCAACTCAAAAGTCTAGTTAGGAAAAATCACTAGTCATTTAGACCTTGTCAACTTGTCATTTCCAACAAAGTCCTTTAGCTGTCAAAATTGAAAACAAAGTTAGAGCCTAGAAGTGCTTAGATAACCTTGTCTTACATAGCTACACATTGCATATCCTATTCATGAAAATCCAAAAACATTAGTCATTCTAGTTGTCATCTTGAACTTAGACTTCACGTAGTGTCCTACTTGCATTTAGTTGTCATTCTCGTTTGAGCAATCTCATTTATGGTCGAAACTAGACTTCAAAAACAAAAGAGACAAATGGAAAACTTTCGGCAAGACCCCCCATTTACTGTCAACAATCCTCCACATGACTCAAACTAGACCCTTTATGATCCATTTTCCAATTTAGACAATCAACCTCCAATAACAACGCAATCCTCATCAAATAGTCCATTTGAACAATTCTTGCAAAAGGATGAAAATGGCCAACTACTTCAGAAAAACATAGAGGCATTGACACAAGACCCAGAGGCCTGTCAGCTTGCTGAAGCAATGGTCCGTCAAGACAGAGACAGATTCTTAGCTATGCTCGTGAGTGAAGGAGCTAAGTTACCACAAGGATTTGACGCTAACAGGCTAAACTTGACACCTCCTGACCTTAATGCCAACAATACACATAACATGTTACACAGTGTTCAACTTTTAAACACTACGAGCAACACTTTCTTTGACACCACAACGACAGTGCATGCTACATCCAACATCCCAAACATTTCCAACACAATAAATACTACATCTATTGGAGGATCACAATCATCCACAATGCCCACAACATCCACGATACTACCCCAATCAGATGGAACCACTCTTGGCTCCTCAACAATATGGGAAAATTATTCCAATCCTCTTTTTACCACGACAGTAAATACCACGGGGGCATCATCAAGTCACAACAACCCCCCCTTGACAGCTCCATTTAATACCATGAGCACAACTTCGACACATCCGCTCAGTGGTATTTCACAAAATCCTTTGGGAGGGGGCGAGGGACACATTTTTATCCAAGGACAGCAACCAAACATTAACACAACAACACAGTCAAATGTCATTGCCTCCCAAGGTACAAACACAAACGTTCCCCTTATACAAAATCAACAATTCGCACAAGGTGGTCAAGTAACACAACCCATGACATCATTGACACACCATAACATTCATGGTCATAACATCCCCCAAATAATGACACACATGGCTGGGGGACACATCCCAACATACTCATCCAACATTCATACTCATCAACATGCACCCAATCATAACTTCCAATACCAACAACATGTCAATCCGCACACGTCATATATACCACAACAATCCATATCGCCACAATACACCAATATCCACGCACAACAAATAGGAACACATGGTGTACCAGGAAATCCAATGCAAGGAAACATAAATGACCCTACCATAGATGAACTCAACACAAGAATGAGGGATATGGAGAAAACCATCCAAAACATGTACATTTCAGGCAAGAAATCAGAAATATCATATGACCTAAATGTATACCCATTTGACACGAGCTTATATATGCCTCCATTTCCGCTAGGATATGTGTCACCCAACTTCACAAAATATAGAGGCAAGACAAATCCCATTGAACACGTTCGCGAATTCGCAACCAATTGTATGGACATCGCCTATGAACAAACATACTTGATGAGACTTTTTTCTAAAAGTCTGGCGGGTCAAGCCCTTGAATGGTTTTCAACTCAAAAAGATATCCGAACATGGGATGAGCTTAAACAAAAATTTGTAAGAAATTATGCCTACAACATTGACATGGATACCTCTATCACTAGTTTGTACAATCTCACGCAAGAAGATTCTGGTGAGACATTTATCCCATTCTTTCAAAAATGGAGAAGCCTCGCTAGTCGATGTCACATTGATATCCCCGAAAGGGAAAAAGTTGACATGTTTGTCCAAACACTTCTAGGGCCCCTAAAATTTGCATTGCAAATACATTGTTGCACAAACTTCACATAATTAGTTGAAAAAGGGGTCCAGATTGAGAAAGCCCTTATTGCAAAAGGAGAACTGAGATATGGTTCCAAAAACACAAACACCAATCCACCCGCTGACAAAAACAAATATTGTGTTAAAAATAAGCATGTTACAAATGATGGTGTTGTTGACGCCAAGACGAAAAACACTGTAGGCCCTGTATTGGCTCTGAAAGGGGTTCAACAGCAAAACATACCAACAACAACATTGACACGTCCTCCCAATACTTCTTCAAACAATCAAAGTGGTCAAAACAATCAGGGACAATATCGACAGATGAGACAATTTCCTAGGGGTCGCACATACACCCATTTGGGTGAACCCATTGAAGAAGTACTTAAGAAATGCCTCCAGCATGGGATCATTACACTACCGAAAATAAAACCATATGACCCAGGACAATTCAAACTAGCATGGTGGAATGACAATGCACTTTGCGAATACCATCGAGCAAAAGGGCATACAACCTCTAACTGTTGACAATTGAAAAAAATAATACAAGACCTTATCGAAAATTGCACCATCGAAGTAGGTGGATCGCAATTCACCTCCAATTCAGATCACACTATCCACAAGAATCCACTACAGGACCATGGTTCTCATAATGCTTCCACTTCAGGTTCACAGAACCAAGCTAACTTTGCCCGAGTCAAGTACGACTATTCTGGTGGACCTATTATAAACAATGTCCAAACTGAAAATGAATACATCAATACCATTACGGTTAGAAGAGTGCCCCAATGTAATGCTACAACTCGCAGTGGCAAGGTCACTATAGCTGGTCCACCTTCCGCTACACAAGCCAAAATCACTATACCAGGCCCATCTGCTAAACAATCACAACCCGATCCATCTGCTAAACAGCCAAAACCTATCCCAACCATACAGCAGTGGAAACCCAAAAGTCAGTTCAACCTCATTGACCAGCTAGGAAAGACTCATGTGCAAATATCTATCCTTGAGCTGCTTCATATCTTTCCTGCACACAAAGAAATCCTAGACAAAAATCTCCTAGATTCGTCAGTCCCCAAGGACATCGATGTCAATCAGTTTGAAACTATGGTGGGATATCTCACTACGCCGCACCACGTCACCTTCTCGGATCAAGATTACTCATCACATAAAGCCAACCACAATGACGCATTACACATAGAAAATTTTGTCCACAAGCACAAAGTTAGATGGGTTTTAGTAGATGGCAGAGCGGGATTGAACATATGCTCCCTCAAATTGGTTAAAGCTCTAGGGTTCTCTGATGCGTGCATAGACCCAACGAAAAGCATAGTGATCAAAGCATACGATGACGAGGAACGCTCTTCACGCAGAGTAATCTCTCTCCCAATCAGAGTGGGACCGGTCATCGTGGACATGACTTGCCAGGTCCTAGATTTGGAACTACTGTATAACATGTTGCTAGGCCGTCCATGGATTCACACCTTAAAATCCGTCCCATCCACATACCACCAATGCCTCAAGTTTCCATTTGACGGCATAGAAGTAACCATATACGGAGACCCCGACCCTTTCCAATATTGTACAAACTTAAGGGGTATCTTCGAAAATAGAGTACCTATTAACCAAGAAGCACCTGGCTCCTCGTCATCCAAGTATATTGACCCTTCCACACTCACGTCATCTTCCACATCTGATCCATCCACGTCTTATGCCATACCACCACCTTCCACCGGCCCTAAGATTGAATCAACTGTCAAAATCCAGGACCTTGGCTGCGGAGAATTCAAACTAAATACAACATACAACATAACAACAATACCCATGCCTCCAAAGATATATGGTCGGCCATGTTTTAGAATGGAACCTCAAGAAACTTTCAAAGTTCCACCAAACACATTTTTTATCAAGTGGGGAGACATGAGTGATGAAGACCTTGCTGACATCACAGGATGGATCTATAAGGATACTGTCGCATTACCTCCATTACCAGTTCAAAGATATGGCAAACGTTATGACATCATGAAGGCTAAAGGCTATGATGGTACTAGTGGCCTAGGAAAAGATGAAATTGGCTGAAGGGAACCCATAGAAACTTTTCTAATTCTGAAGTATCTGGGATTAGGGTTTGGATCACTTGCCAATGATGATCGACGTACTTCTAGACTTTCAAATGAGCGAGTACATGCTTCTAACAGTGTTGAGACTACTAGGGAAACCCTCACCGAAATAGACTCCCATGAGTGGAAATTTGGATCAGAACGATCCCTAAGTGACTGTTGTCTTGATGATTTGTTTGTTGAACCAGGGGAGCTGACATTTGAACAACGATTCTGGCAAACATTCAAAATTGAACAAGCACCAAATAGTCAAAGTCCCACTACCACCTCCCAGGACGTACAACACCTATCATCTGAACCCCATCAGTCCAATCCATTCGAGGTATCAGACGACATTGACAACCAGGGCTCTACAACCTTCACTCCTTATCTTGACAATGAATATGACACTAGTGAAGGAGAATATTGGATAGATTTCGATGTTGAGTTGGATGATGATAACCTCATCTACAACATCAATAAACACGTTTGTATGCTATCCACATCCTCACCCCAATTCACCAACATAGATGATGGCATATCCTTAGTTTACCCTAACCTAGTCAATTGGGACCAGCAAGGACCGCCAGTGCTAGATACATTTCAAAATGATGAGGCAATTGCTGAATTTATGGGACAGAGAGAAGGCATACCCTATGGGGACCACAAATCAGGATTTTCTATTGATTTAGACTGCACGACATACTTCAGAAAGACTGTTTAGTCCTCTAGTTGCAAAAGTAAAAGTAAAAATAAAACAAAAAGTGAAACGTCTCTAGGTGAAAACCGAAAGGCACCTCTTGATGATAAAATAGTAAAAATAAAGGACGTATCTGCGGGTGAAAACCTCTCTGAGGCACCCAAAGATGGAGGACTGGACTTTCTCCCCGTGCAACAGGAGAAATCAACCATGCTTATTGAGGACACAATAGAGGATAGCATTTCAACTGCAGAAGACCCCAAGATGGTCCTATTTGCGGCATCATTGACTGATGAAGAGAAACTAGAATTTCATAAATTCTTTGCAGAACAAAAAATAAATTTTGCATGGTCCTATTCTGACATGCCAGGACCCAGAACTGGTTCTGCACCATCTCCCACTATTACCCAATGCTAAACCAGTCAAACAAAAGCTGCGCAAAATGCATCCCCAAGTTGCTCTATTGGTCAAGGCCGAGTTAAAGAAATTGCTAGATGTCGGATTCATAAGGTCTATAGATTATGCTGAATGGATTTCCAACCTGGTACTGGTGACAAAGCCAAATGGGCTGATTCGTGTATGCACAGACTTTCGAGATCTGAATAAAGCATGTCCAAAGGATGACTTTCCTTTTCCCAACATTGACATCATAGTTGACCTAACTGTAGGATATGAAATGCTATCCCTCATGGATGGTTTCTTCGACTATAACCAGATTCGCATTGCTCCTGAGGATCAACACAAAATGGCATTTACTTGCCCATGGGGTATATATTGTTGGAACGTCATGCCCCTTGGTCTCAAAAATGTAGGTGCCACATATCAAAGGGCTATGACCATGATATTCCATGACATGATGCACAAAATAATGGAGGATTATTTAGATGACCTCTTGGCCAAGTCAGCAACAAGGAAAGATCATTTGAAGGTACTCGACACAATTTTCAAGAGACTTGAAGAGTACAAGGTTCGGCTAAACCCTAAGAAGTGTGTTTTTGGGGTCACATCAGGTAAACTCTTGGGGTACATAGTTTCCTGAAGAGGCATAGAGGTCGATCCAGCAAAGGTCAAAGCAATCATAGACATGCCTCCGCCCAGAGGGATCAGTGAACTCATAACTCTGCAAGGCAGAGTACAATCTATTTGTCGTTTCATAGCCCAATTGGCAGATAAGTGTCATCTGTTCCAGTATCTGTTGTGCAAGGGTATCCCCTTCATATGGATAGATAAATGTCAAGAAGCCTTCCAACAAATAAAAGATTACCTACTGTCAACACCAGTCCTCATGCCACCCATTCATGGAAAGTCGTTGATTCTATACATCTCAACTACTAGTTCAACACTGGGGGCATTGCTGGCCCAAAATTATCATGAAGGAAAAGAAAGAGCAGTCTATTACATCAGCTGCACACTGATAGGCTATGAGTTGAACTACACATACATTGAACGTGCATGCCTCACTGTTGTCTTTGTGTCCCAAAAACTATGACACTATATGCTCAGTCATCAAACACAACTAGTCGCTAAGATTGATCCACTGAAATATCTACTAAGTTGGGCGGCATTAACAGGTTGGTTAGCAAAATGGGTCATGATACTAAGTGAATATGACATACAATATGTCGAGTGTAAGGCAATAAAAGGATAGGTAATAGTAGATCAACTGGCAGATGCACCAATCCAAGTCACTCATCCACTAGTGACTGATTTTCCTGACGAGTCCATTTTTCATGCGGAACCGACATCACCATGGAAGCTATATTTTGATGGGTCTCATACTGGTCATGGCTCAGGCATTGGAATCTTGTTTATTACACCACAGGGGGATTCAATTCCTAAATCATTCAGGATCGCTTTCCCTTGTACAAATAACATTGCCGAATATGAAGCACTAGTCATAGGTCTCAAGTTGGCAATCAAATGGAAAATTCAGACATTGCTTGTATTTGGGGATTCCCAGCTCGTGATCAACCAAGTGAATGATGACTATGAAACAAAAGATGAGAAGTTGCTTCCCTACAAGAGGATGGTGGACAGTTTCCTGACATACTTTCAATCGATTTCTTTTGAACAAATCCCCAGGGTACAAAATAAGGTGGCTGATGCAATGGCTACTATTAGTTCTCTTTTGGACATCCCTAAAAATGTGTCACAATTTGAGTTCTTAGTGGAACAGCTTTTGATACCGGCATATGATATCCTAGAATCAGAAATGGTTTGCGAACTTGTTAGTCCCAACTCTCCTTGGTATCAGGACATTTATGAATACCTAAAATCTCAAACTCTTCCACCGAACCTATCCAATAACCAAAGGAAGTCCTTCATTAGGAAATCTGCAAGGTATGCCATTGTCAGTGACACCCTATACCGCCGTAGTTTTGATGATACCCTCCTTAGATGTCTTAACACCGACGAAGCATGTACGACCTTACAAGAAGTACACGATGGTATATGCGGGTCTCATTCGAGTGGTCCTACTCTGGCTAAGAAACTAACGAGACTTGGGTATTATTGGCCGACCATGGAAAAAGATGCAATTGAATATGTTAGGACTTGTCGCAAATGTCAAATACACAGTGACCTGGTCCATGCTCCAGCACAGGAACTTCGACCGATCACTTCTCCTTGGCCCTTTTCTTAATGGGGACTCAACCTCATGGGTAAGATTCATTCAACCTCATTCAACGACCACAAATTCATTATTACTGCCACTGAGTATTTCACAAAGTGGATTGAAGCCATCCCATTGACATATATTACTAGCAAACAAATATCAAAGTTCATCCTTAATTACATCATTTGCCGGTATGGCCTTCTGTAGTCAATCATCACTGACAACGGATGTCCATTGAAAAACCAAGACGTACGTGAGTTATGTGAGCGATTCCATATCCAACACCATTTTTCATCTCCATACTACCCACAAGGAAATGGCCAAGCTGAGGAATCCAATAAAACCATTGTCAAGATCCTAAAAAAGACTGTCAATGATGCTAGCCATGACTGGCACATACAACTTACCCCTACTCTATGGGCTTACCGAACTAGCATTCATACACCTATAGGAGCTACACCATTTTCTCTAGTCTTTGGCGCTGAGGCCATCTTACCCATTGAGGTCGAAATTCCTTCACTATGAGTTTCCTTGAAGGGCCTAACTAATGAAGAGGAGTACTGACAATCACGCTTGCACGAGCTGGAAATGCTGGAAGAAAGAAGACAAAACTCACTGAATCATCTTCAAGCATATCAGAACCACCTTTGTCACAGCTACAATAAAAAGGTTATGGTCAGAAGGTTTGACATTGGCGACCTAGTTATCATGCAGAACCCCAAGAACCAAGCAGACAGAGAAAAACCAGGAAAATTTGAACCAAACTGGCTGGGTCCCTATATTATCATATCTTCTTTTGGTTTCAGAGCTTATCAATTGGAAACTCTAGATGGGGAACAGTTGACAGAGCCCATCAACAGTTTACATCTCTGAAAGTTCTACGCATAGCATTAGAGGATGGAGCTGAGAGCCATAAAATACAAAAAAATTGAAAAATTAAAAAATCGTCACCCTAATGAAAACCTGGCAAACAGGCATCTTGGTGACACCAAAAAAATCAAAAAGACAAGAAAATAGTAAAGAGAAAAATGATTCGTTCAATAGTGAAAATCTGGCAAACAGGCACTTTGGACAAGTACCATGGTGAAAACCTGGCAAATAGGCGCCATGCGTAATCAATCATTGCTCTGCCATCTACTGTCACTTTGTCTAACTTGGCCTAGGATGAAAGGTATGTTCACCATTATTCTGCAAATTGCCATCACATCCTACCCTACCTATCATAGTGGATAAATGATTGACATCAAGTCCTGATGACTGTCCGTCTAGTAAGTTAGCAGCATCCCGTCTATATTCCCTACAAATGGCTAAGTCCTAGACCTGACTGGGGGAAAAATGTTTATCATGCAACTGCAGTGGATGTCACATATGATCACAAAAACATCGCAAAAATTCCTAAAAAAAGACAAACATTTGCAAAAAGTCTTGAAGAAAGACCAAAAAACATCGCAAAATGTCCTGAACAAAGACCAAAAACATTGTAAAAAGTCCTAAAAAAGACCTAAAAATCATAAAACATCCTAAAGAAGACTGCAACAAATTATCGGACCGCTTGATGAGCACAGAACATCAAGTCAATCTCTTGTCAAAGTTAATCAAGTCAATCAGTCCTTCTCATCTGTCTGAACTACGTTGTCTCTGCGCACTTGCTACGTAGGCAAGACTCACATTTTGAGTCCCTGAGACATTAGGTTAGTCCTTTTAAGTTTGTCAAAATAAAATCATGACGCAATCTTTGCTCATCAAGACAAAGTCATTGGTCGTGTCGAACTACGAGGTCTCTGAGTGTATGATGTAGGCAAGGCCATCTATTGATGAGCCCCCGAGGCCGCACTAGGTCAGTCCATTAGGGTTCATGGCACTACACTGGCACACATGTCAAAAGTTTCCAATCATTTTCCACATGGGACAACTAAAAAAGTAAAAAAATCATTTATTCAGCATGGAAATCTCATCGGCACATCACTCACATCATCATGACAATATCGACATATAGTCAAACACAAGTCAAACTCAGTCAAAGCAAGTCAAATCATCATAAACTGGTCAAACTGTCAAAATTTGGTTAGTATTCAAATGAGTCCTTCTGAACGATAGCCTCTGTCATTTACGCCTTAGGATGTGTCCTTCCTAGGCGGCGTCATCGTCATTTTGACATTTTGAGTGATCCTCTTGACATCTAAAGATCACTCTTCACGACATCAGTATTCTTTAGATGTGTCCTTCTAAAGAACCAACTCTGTCATTTATGCCTTAGGATGTGTCCTTCCTAGGCATCGTCATTATTTATAGGGACCCCTTACGACCATTAGGGATCAAATCCTCTCGACATCGGCATTATTTAGGATGTGTCCTTCCTGAATTCACCAATTCTTGGAATTTTCCAAGGTCATCAAAACTTTAAACATTTCGACATCTTGACATTATCAAACATGGCATCTTGGCATCAGAACAGTGGATATCCAGACGCACTTGGCAAACACTTGACAATTGTCTTTTAGTTTTTATCATGATATTAGTTTTTCAGCGAGATCCCACTAAGCAGGATTTAGAGAAGCAGCAACGTATCATGTCAATTGACACGCATGACTACTAGTTTCTCAGCAAGGTCCTGATTTTGGGATTTAGAAAAACAATGACATATCATGGTAAGGACTCTTTTTTTTTTGTATTTTGACAATCATGCTACTAGTTTCTCAAGGATGTCCTGGAAACAGGATTTAGGGAAGCAACAATGTTTCATGATTTGTCCTTGTCTTTTTTCTGCATATGGTTGATTATGGCAAAAAGACTGGGGCAAGCACGCTCCTAGTATGAGTCATGATCATCCTTGTCTGTGATTGTTTGTCTTACGTGATGGTACAACCTTGCACACCTTGACCTATGTCGTATCATGGTGTTTCTTGGCCATTATAATAGTCTGCCCAATGATTATGAGCAATAAATACTAATGTCCTATGATAAAGTTTTGAAGGATTTGGTCTAGGAATTAACATGCATTTTCATTAGTCTGGTCATCTTCTCTTCTTTAATTTGGTCATCTTCTCTCATCATCCTCATCATCTTCTCTCGTCCATCTCATGATGATATCTTGTGACATCCAAAAACATAAGGGCATACATGATCATATAAACATTGCATTAGGTCCATACATACATCATCCATGGCATCAAATCATATGCATAAACATTACATTATCATAATCACCAACACTGCATCTTTTACTAAATACATTATGCACATCATTAACATAGTCATATAAATAAAAATTGCATTATCATGACATCAGTATCACAAATACGCATCATAGGACACACATGGCATCATAAATTAAACATTATACATCATACATATCATAAAGCATTAAATCAAAGAACATCACATAACACATGTAGGTCACATCAAAACTGCATCATCATATAGTATCATCTAAAAAATGTACAATGTCACAGGATAAAGTCATGGGATATCCCAAAAATGGAGCTCGTAGGCTCAAATGATATACATAGTGTGTCATAATAACAAAATGCCCCTAGGGTAGACTCTCATCATCCCCTCGAGGCGAAGAATGTGGCGGCTGAAGCTCTGTCATGGGCGCTGAAACAATAGGTGGTCCTATAATAACCTCTGCCTGTGCCACTGTCGGAACTGAGAAGGCAAGTGTCATCTCAACAGTATAGAACACCTGTGAAGTCACTGCTACTGGACTCTGAGAGGGGGACAAATCTGTCACTAGTGGCTGACCCTGTACTGATCTCTGCGTTGAACCAGTCGACCCATGGCTGTGACCCAGAGTGTGCCTGCGCGAATGATGTGACCTGTGACCTGAAGTGTGTCCTGTAGAGGTAGACCCTCTGACACTGGTATGACTCCTGGTACCACTACGACTACCTGACCTATGTCCACTACCTATCCTCGACTGTGACCGGGACAAGGTAGGATCCCGCTGCTCTGGTGGCACTGCTTGCTCATAAAGGGTCTTGTACTGCCCTAGTCTAGTGCTCACTCTGGCAAGCTCACAAGCCATGTCTCCCATAGGCCCTGTGCATAATGTGGCAAACTCTGTACACCACTAGGCTGCATCCTGCTGGCGGATCACTGTTTGATCTCACTCTACCCATGCTACCTCCAGAGCTGACTGTAATGATCTAACCTGTGCTATGCTCTCATCCAGCCTCCGTTGTAGGTCGGCCACCCTCTGATCTGTTGTGGCATCTGGTGGAAACCCTGAAGTGGATGGTATCTCCTCCTCCCCCTCTACCATCTTCCATCTGAGTAGTCTCTCGGCCTCATCTATGGCATCATCCTCCTCGTCATCATCATCGACCTCCTCCTCCTATCTTGCCACCTTAGCCTCCTCCTCCTGTCCTGCCACCTCCACATCCTCCTCTTGACCTGCCACCTCCACATCCTCCTGTCCTCCTGCCTCTCCTCCTCGTGCATCTCCTCCTCATGCCTCTTCGCCTCTACCTCCTCCTCATGCCTCTCCACCTCTGCCTCCTCCTCACGCCTCTCCGCCTCTACCTCCTCATGCCTCTCCGCCTCCACCTCTTCCTCATGCCTCTCCATCTCAGCCTCCTCCTCGCGCCTCTCTGCCTCTGCCTCCTCCTCATGCCTCTCCTCACCCTCTCCTTCCTGTCTGGGCTTCTCCTCCCTCTCCACCTCCTCACCGACCTCAGGGATAGCATCTAAGGCTACCCTCGCTACGCGCTGTCGCACCCTTCGGCCGTCTCCACCATCATCTGCCCCCTACCTCCGTCTTTGCCTCCATCTCCACCCCTCCCTCCGTCTCCACCCCTGCCTCCATCTCTACCTTCGTCTCCACCCCTCCCTCCATCTCCATCTCCGCCCTTGCCTCTACCTCTCCCTCTGCCTCCATCTTTTCCTCTGCCACCTCGCATAGCTTGTGGCACTTGTAGAATAACTGATCATCTATCTACTGGCGCTGTCCCATCAAGATCTGTCAGTGGCACTGGTCTGCGTACCTACCACCATAAATCATAAGCTGGCGTCGTCCCAGGATCAGCTGTGCCACCTCTCCATCCCCATGCCTGGGCTACTAGCCCATCTATCTACTGCTCTGTGAATGCTACAAGAATAGCTGGCCCCCATGCATACTCTCTAGAAGACCTAGCGTACTCTATTGTCCCCGCAGGTACATCCTGCTGCTCCCTGAACTGCCTCAAAACATGCTACAGCAAGTACATCTCAATAATCAGGGATGTCTACACTCTCTGGCTAATCAGGTACCTGAACTGCCTGCATAGACTCAAGTGCTCATCCTCGTCATCCCACTGACCACAATCTGTGTCTGTTGTAGCGCACCGACATAGTAATAGGCATAGGGCATCCCATCGACCAACTGCGGTCTCTCAATGGGAGGTTGAAATATCGCAATGTGCTCCCAAGCCTAGATCATCATAAGTGTCATCCCATAGGAGATGCTCTCTCCTCCCCTGTAAGCAACATCGTGTAGCTGATGGTAAAGCATCCCTAGCAAACAGGGACCCCAAGCGTAAACTGTCTTGTCCCGTCTCATGCCAACTAGGACGTCTCCCCAACCAATAGGAAATCCATGTCCTTGGTGGTCATGAATCAAAATGCCAGCAATCAGAGTCGCCAGGAAGGCATCAAAGCACCCATAGTGATCCGCCATGAACTCCCATTGGATCTCATAGCCTTGAATCCCCTGTCCTGCTCCCTGATCTCAATAGTAGGCATGGAAGGTTTGCTCGCCATGTCACGGATCATAGACGATCCGCTCCCTGCGAATTGGCACTTGGAGAATCTGATAGACGTCCTCCAGGGTAATGGTGGCCTCACCTATCGACAGGTGGAAGGAACAGGTCTCGGAACGCCATTGCTTGCACAGTGCAGTCAATAATCCCCTGTTCGCCCAAATGGCAGGCATGAACGTAGCATAGAATAACCCTAGTTGCATCAATCACCATCGCTCTCGTGGGCCCAACTGATCGGTGAACTGAAAGGTGGTCGGTCTGCTCTCTCTCGTATAAATAGGGGCAAGCTGCCTCTGCAAAAAGATGAACAATGCATCAACACTTTTTGGACAACTTTCAACATCATGAAAAGCATATAAGGACACACAAACATCAAAATCAATACTAGTCAAGATACAGGCAATTGCGTCACAATCAGACAATTACATCACGAAAAATTCAATTGCGTCATTCCAAACATCAAATGCGTCGCCATTTGTCAATTGCGTCTCACTATGGCACTTGCGTCACAAAATTTTGCGATTGCGTCACAACTACACATATGCGACACACCTTGGCAGTTGCGTCGCTCAAAACATCAATTGCGTTGCTAATTGACAATTACGACATTCCAATGGTCAAATGCGACTCGATGAGTCACTTGCCTCGCATGAATTCTCAAATGCGGTGCAAACCACCAGTGCAACTTATTTTTATTTGACACTTGTGTCGCAACGCATCAAATGCGTTAAATGCGCAGATAGTTGCGGCTTACGTGAACGCAGTTGCGTCGTGGCGCAATTGTTACCTACTCTAGAAACATAAAATTGGCATGCAAAACGAAAAAATGACAAAGTAAGGCAGGAGTACTTACCACTGGCTCTAAGCCCTCAGGCCATCTGAAGGTCCGCACAATCTCTCTGCGATGCTCTGACACCGGAATCACCATCGTCGCTGCTATACCTTTCGCTCTGAGCTCTCAAATTTTGCGAGGTAAATAGTAGAAGTGAATTGACTTTTACCTCTTTGTCAACCTATTTATAAGGTCAAAATGACATTTTTCTCAGGTGGGTTGCTACTGGAGGCTCATTTGACCACCTTGGACTCCCTCCTTAGTTGTCTTAAACATGTCCGAATCCGAAACCGACTGTGCCGTTGCTTTTCTGGTCATTAAATTGATTTATCGGGACCCTTTGCAAATTCTTCTATTGCCGACCCAAAATTTGAAAATTTTCTGAGGGGGCAATGATACTCCATACCTTTACTGGGGCACGACTTTGACTTATTTTTCTTTGTCACAATGCGACATGCTACATTATGACAAAGAGGGGCAAAATGTAGACACCTAAAAATGACCTAGGCCTGCAAGCTTCATTTTTACCACTTTCGTACTAGCATAATTGTGACATTTAATTATGTCCTTGGTCCACATTCGACTATTAATTAAATAATTTATAATTGTTTAATTAATTCACGTCTTCGTATTCTTCATGATTATCAAATAAATAAATTCTATTTATTTATTAAATACGTCATTAATTGTCTAAGTCTTCCCTTAATTAAATAAATTTCTTAATTTATTTAATTCCTCTTCATCATATATTTCTTCCTGATTATTAAATAAATAAGTTTTATTTATTTATTTAATATGTCACTAATTGATTTATTTATTTAATTAATTAATCTTATCTTCTAAATTAAATAATTAAACTTAATTATTTAATTTCCAATTTAATATTCCTCTCATTTTAAATAAATTAAATTATTTAAAATGTCGCCTCAATCTTAACTATCAGTCCTTTTTGATAAATAATCTGAAAATATTATTTATTATCTCTTAAAATCCATAATTTGAATTAATTTAATTCAAATTGGTAATTAATCTTCCAAAAATCAAGCAATCGGGCAGATTCTTGATTTTTCAAATCTGATCTTCAGTCCAAATCTTATCTTCTTGATTTTTTGAATCTTGCAAATTAGGCGATCTTATCTTCTTGATTTTTTGAAAATCTTTATTTCTTTAATTAATTTCCTCTTTTATTCTCCACCGTCGATCCAATTTTGTTCTGACCATTCGATTAAGGATTTTGCCCTAACCCTAATTAGGGATTCTCAGGTTTAATCTGGATCGCTCATTCTAGGTGCTCATCATTAATTTATCTCGTCCGTCCATTCGAAATGGCATTTTCTATAAAATGCCATCTTCCTCTCACTTTTCGATTACACACACAGACATGCTGACATTTTATACATTTAGTCATTTGCAGTCTTAGTTTTATTATAGCATTTATTATAGTCAGTTGATCAATTTTGGCATTTGTTTTAGGCATAGTCATTGGCAATAGGCATAGGCATTTAGACATATCAAATCCTTCAAGGCTTGTTGTAGGACTTAGACAATTTTCATATTTTGCTCGCACAACGAATCTGAGGGCCACACTATCCAGCAAGTAAGAAGGTATTACGAAAGGGAATCATGGAGGTATAAGCAATCAGGTATAATTGTTATTTCGTTTACTTCCTTTGTGTTTCGTAAGATCTTTGGGTTTCATTTATTTTTATTGTTTGTTGCTAACACTCCTAATCTAAATACTAGAAATTACCCTCAGTTACAATATGCTATACGTTAGGCTAGATTTTGAACCATATCACACTGGTATAGATATGGGTATGGGAGCATATTAGTGTGACACAACCAATAGGGTAGAGATTGGAGAGGGATGTGGTGGAACTAGTTGTATTCAGCTAGTGAGGGGGCTTGAGGTACTAGGAGGTATGCAACATGGCCTACTAGAGGTGCATGTTCAATGATCTAGAGGAGGGTGAGGTGACATGGATGCCCTACCATAAGCATGAGGGATGGAAAAATAATCAATATGTCTCTCGGTATATGTGCAGTATATGTTACATCATAGGGATACATGCCTATTTGATTAAGGTATATCATCCTGATAATGTCACATGACAATTCAAAGTGGTACATGAATCCTTGAGGGAACCCATAGGTTTACTCAAATTTCTATGGATATGGGGGAGTGGTGGCCATAGATAGCCCTGTGGGTGGCTACACATTCATGGGAGAGAGTAGAGGAGACCGTCTAGGACATGCATAGGGGAGTTGATGAACTTGGGACCATGCAAAGATATACAACCTAGTGGGAGAGACACATACCCATACTGATGGTGGAAACTCAAGGTTTCATCACAGTGGGGAGGATGGAGGTGGTTGTAGAGGAGGTGAGGAGAAGAAAGTGATAGAAGATCGACTAGAGCTAATGGTAGGAGGGAGAGGAATTTGTGGTGGAGGAGATAGTAGAGAAGGTTGTGACTACCTCTAATAAGAGGAGAGAGGAGGAGAAATGATATAGAGAGGAGAGGATGGAGGAAAAAAGAGATGGGGAGAGGGAGAGGATGGAGGTGGTTGTTGAGGTCAAGGTGGAGATATCACCTAGCATGCCTCCATTGGAGGATATGACATCATCAAGGAAGAGTGGAGGATATGGGGAGGACCTAGAGGATTGATTGGAAACAATAGAGTGTAGGGTATCAATGATATAAGGGAAGCTCTAGCAGGCCTAGGATGAATTATCCTTCATGAAAGCTGAGTGACATAATGTATAGGAGGAGAGAGATAGGTTGTAGGCACAAGTGAGAATGTTGTAGGATGAGGTGTAAATATTGACAACAAAGAGGGACAACATCAAATTAGTATAGGATGCTTGGGATTTAGAGAGGGCCAAACTACAAAGTGATCTAGGGATAGATATTGATAAGAGAGGGACACTTCCAAGTCATAGGACAAAGGCACTGAGATGTAATCTAGCATATTAGTTTTCTCAAGTGAGTAGGGAGGTAGAGTAATATTGAGATCTATACTTTGGGGTCGTGCTAGCAAGGGAGAGGGGGCCAATCTTTTCATAGGTAGAGAGCTCAAGGAGGAGTGGTTATTGATCACTATAGTCGAGATCCAATAAGAGTGCATCCATGGGGCCACCCAGAGGAGGTAGAGGAGAAGGGGTAGGGACAACAACATTTGGGGAGTGCCACCTTTCTTAACACATTCAGATTTCGAGAGTAGTAGGTAGGAAAGATGAGTGTTGAGTTGATAGTTTTGATTGATGCATGGGTTTTGATGATTTTATGATGAGCCATGTGTATAGGCGGTGACTAGATTATTGATTTATTTGTTACATTTTTCATTTATGGAGATGTACTATGTGTATACATGATATATTTTATTATTATGGACATTAACCATATGAATGTTGATTTATTTTATGATGATGTATATTGATGATTTGTGGACATTGAATTATTCAATGATGATGCATATTGATTATTTATGGACATTGATAGATTTGGACATTACATGCATTTATATTATGGATGGGTTACATATGTCATGTGTTGCAATTATATACATTTATATTATTGATGGATGATAAATGTGATGTGATGTGATGTGACTATTGATCAAGTATATTGATGAGTGGTGATGCAAGAGGAAAATAAGTATGTTGTGAGGATATGATGTGTACTAATCATTTGTGATGCAGGGTGGATGGACATGTATTTATATGATTCCAAAAGACATGGTTGTGATTTACTGTACTTATTTGAAGACATGTAATGATAATGGATGTATTTTATTTATGGATGTATATGATAGATGTGTAAGTACTAAATGGATAATATGTGATGCAAATAATTCTAATGGATGAACCTCGAAATGTTATCATAGGAGAAAGAACAAAGCCTCAAAAGTTGCCAAAATGAGAATGGTTTAGTAACTTCTATGAGAATCTACATTTTTTTGAAAAAACTAGACACCAAAATGAAATGCATTGGCTAATAATTAATTAATATTTAATTAATTATTAACCTAATTTCATTACATGCACTTTAGCTAAACTTAGGAGTGATCTTTTTTGTTAACTAGAGTGAGCTATTATTAGAATATTTTTTCCCATCATATTGGATGATAGTTTGAACTTGTCATGATCTAATCCCTTTATCATTTAGGGTTTTCTCTTATAAAACACTCCCCTTCATTATAACTATTTTTTTTTTTCATTTTATAAGTTCTTTCTTGTTGAGAAAATAACAAATCTTTGTTTGCAACTCGCATGCGTGGAAGGTGTTCTTGTTTGTTGTTTGATCTTGCATACTATGTTTTACACAAATTTAACATGGTATTAGAGTGTAGATTCAACAAACCCCTTCTTGAGAAGGTTTTCTTCAACTAGGGTTACATAGGCTTCAAATCTAGCATCTTTATATTTTTTTGCATGTTTTGGAGTTGGGCGATTTTTTTGCATAATTTAGATATAAATGAACCTCATAATTACATTCAAGAGGTTGAATAGATAAATTTTGACTTTAAATTTATCCAATTTTGACATTGAGAGCTTTTGAGGCATTCTTTTGTTGGGAGGTCGTATTGGCCCCTAAACACCATATCGTATGATGGTTTTTAAAAAAATTAAAAGAAATTACAAGGTAGCACAGTTAAGGCAACTAATCGTTGTAGCCTACAAACCACCACATCAGTGGCATTGCCACTAGTAACCTAGCCAACCCTTGCCACCTAATCGTTGCTCTACCAGTGATGGGTTGATAGGGCTCTTTTTTAAGCCCTTATAGAGCCCACAGTCATATTCTACCTATTCCTAGCATGTGATGTTAGTGGAAGTATTATATTTTGTATATGTTGAGATGTTAGATAATCATATTTTGTTACTATTGTTCTATGTCTTGATTCGTGTTTCCTCTATGGTTATTTTATATTTATTCTTGATGTAAATGGCACTAAAGTGCATGCATGATATAATTCCAAGTTCCTTGAAATGGAACGGATGTATTTCATTATGTAGGTGTTCTTGGAAGGCATGCATGATGTTGGCTTGCGTGGGTGATTATTATTATGTTTTTCCTCATGAATATATGCATTAATATCGATGTTGTAATTAAATGATATCATGAAATGTATCATTTTAATGTAATGAAGCTATGGATATGATGTTGTACACTGTTGTGTAATTATGTGATGCTTTGACTATTTATATATGGAGCAAGTATGCTTGGCATGTGTGTTGAGTGGTTATAGGCACTAGGTATTTCTCCACTTGGCTCCACAAGTTTGAGTATACCTTGACGATGGTTATAAGGAGATGCCACATTGGCCATTTATTGTTTTTCCTTACCTACCGTACTCGATCTGAGTGCAAGTCCCTAGTTATTTTTTCATGTTGACCTGGATACCACAATTGGCATGATTTTAGATACTATAATCCATTTTGTGGATGTCCCATGAATGTGTGGTTGATGTCTTGTTAAATTTCTTATTTCCACAATTTAATTAAGTTAAATGCTTGTATAGGTCTAATAGTGAAATTAAATGTTGAATGTTAATTAGGGAATGAATTTAATTGATTATCATTATTTGGGGTTATTTGTGGGAGATTCAAATTGAAGAAAATGGAAATATAAATTGTATTATTTTAATTGATTTAAATTCTAGTCCCTCAAGTAATGCTAAAATATGTGTATATAAGCTTAAATTGTAAATTGAGTGTGAAATAAAAAATTGGATTGTATTTAAATGTCTTATTTTGGCTTGGGTGAAATCAAGAATTAAATGCAAGTATTTGGAAAAGAAAATATATTTTATTATTTTATTTTGGAAAAGGAAAATGGGGTTAAAAGGGAAAAAGACATCTGTTTTTCTTTTCTATGTTATATTTTTGTGATGAATTTGGAGAAGAAAAAACCCTCTTCTCTCCAAATTCATGTTTTTGTGATTAAGTGAGCAATTGGAGAAGATCAGTTGTATATAGATAGGAATGGGTAGGAGATCATGCTCATGCATTTGTGGAGTATGTTGGTGTTCTTATGATTTCAAATTTTGGATAAAAATGAGATAAGTTTTCCATATCTTCTCAAATTCTTATTGCTTTTCATTTTGAAAGGTTGCAAATGGATTTGTGGGATGTTAGAACCTCCCAGTTCCTTTTATTTCATAGATTTTGATTGTATATTACATTGTATGTGGAAATTTGGTAAATTTTCTAAAATACATTGTTATTATGCCCATTTCTTGGTAATAGTGAAAAATGATTATTTTATAGCATAAAAGGAGCATTGGGCACTTTTTTCAACAAAGGGTATTTTTAGGATTTTAATTTTTAAAACTTCAAATTTTGGTGAAATGGTGATTTGTAAAATTCTTGGTTTTTGGCATTGAAAAAATAGTTATAAAATTTAAATTTTAATGTGAAATTGAATGACTTGGAGTGTGGGATTTTAAGTCTCCATGAATTCTTATTTTGGATCATTTGAGATTATGTTCAAAATTTCCATTGGGTCAAATTATTACATTTGTTTTTGTGCCTGATTTGATGTTTTGGTGCTTGGTGTTTTACTCCATTGGTGAATGTTCCCAATGAGAGTGCTTCCTATGTCATTGGTTATTAGGTCAATTAGGACTCCTTTGCATACTCCATTGGTGGTGTAGGAGAACCCTAGGTTTAGTAGGTTAAAATTTAGCATTTTGGTTTTGTTTGATGTTCTTCCATGTAATAAGGTCTAGAAAGACCATTTAATGTATTTTGGGGTCCAATTAGTGGTATTGGTCATTAATTAGAGTCTAGATGCAAAATTTGTAAAAAGTTGCATAAATGTTGTCAATGTTGTAAAAGTTGCAAAAACATGGAATATGAAGTCATAAGTTGTAAATGAGGGAATTTGAATGGTTGTAAGTTGAAAAGTTGGTTGAGAACCATTGGAAAATGGTTGTAAATGTTTTAAAAGGATTTTTAAGGTCAAAAACATGGTTGGAGGGTGTCGTGGTTGAAGTTTTGGAAGTTGAAGCAATAAAAATACCTCGATTTACTAAATTTTTGAACATTTCCTTATTGTTCTTTGATGTAGTACAAATCTATACAATCCCATACTAACTCCAAATCAATTGTGTTTGGTAAATCTGTGAATATAGTGTCTATTGGTGTTGGTTTCATGTAAGTTCATCAATTTTCCAGCAAGTTGTGTCCATTTTACTAAAATAGGTCTAAAATCCTAGTAGGCCTAATTTAAGGGAGAGCAATCCAAATTTAAGTCTTGTGTTCCAAAACAACCCTACCCCAATTCTTAATATGTTGTATAAAGCCCATATGGGTATCTAGAATTGTGTTTATATTTTTGGTATCAAGTTTGGTTTGAAAGTTATGATAAAAAAACACGAGTTTGTTGCTTCATTTCAAGCCTAGTCAAGAGTAGAACAGTCAAGTTTTGAACCTTTCCTTCCAAAGTAACCATATCTTATTTCCTTATATGTTGAATAAATCCATAAAGGGTATCCAAATCTGGTTTTTTCTTTTGGAGTTCAATTTTACTTGGGAAGTTGTGCCCATTTTAGTCAATCTGAAGTACCAGTAGAGTGGGAGTGAACCTTGTTGGTTTCATGTGGTAGGGTGGAATAGAAACCACTATTGGGGTTCAAAGGTTCAAGGAATAAAATGAAATTAATATCCTCTTATTTTATTGTTCATTCTATTTGTACTTATTTGAATTTCATGTATTTTGACATTGGAAAGGAATTTGAGTCCTCTCATTATGTAAATTCAAAGTATTTTTAATGTAATTTGTAGATGAACCTCTCTCTTGAGATAGATTCTAATCATTTGTAATTATTAGGCTTTTAACATTAATTACACATTTTGATGTTGGTTCCAAAAATGATTTTAAATGCATAATGTTGCATTCATGTCTTGTAGGTTTAAAATTAACTTATTAACATTTATTTTTGGTTTAAAATGAACTTAAGTGTCTTCTAGTGAGTTTGGGCAACTTGGTGTTCCATCTAGGTGGCTTGGTTAGCTTAGGAGTCTCCAAACTCCCTAGAATGTTTCTAAGTGTGTTTGGGAAACCTTGTCATCATGGGGTAGCCTGATATCATATTGGGGTAGCTTGTTTAATAGTGAGGCAACCTAGTTATGAGGGATGATAGGTTGAAAATTTCCTATCTCTGTTTGGGCAGCCTGGTCTTGTGTTAGGGTGGCCTTGTTCCCATACAAAAAAAATATAAATCCTCTTAACCAAGGTTAGCCAAGATTTTTCTAAGCCTATTTCCCTTGTAAAATATTTTTCATGTCCTATATTTTTTCCATGATGATTATTTTTATTGACCAGGTCTTCAAGAACCTAGTTAAGTTTTATCTCTTTTAGGACTTGTTAGTTTCTCTAAGTTTCGAGATCTCATATGGGTAAACCATATAAATGATAGTTATTCATCATGGCCCTGGGGGTCAAATGATGGTTGAAAATTTTCCTTAAGTGTCTTCATTGAAGACTTGTGGTTCTCCTGCATCATTTTGTATGCACTCTTTTGAAGTTTCCTGATTGGAAAACCTAGGGTTAGGGAGATGGTGCACCTAGTCTTGTGAAGTCTTGGGAAGGTTGTAAACCTTCTTGGATGGTCTTGTTAGTTTTCTTAAAATTCCTCATGGGTCTTGAGGTGTTGTGTTTTAGTATGTTTCTTCTTATGTGATATCATATATTGTGATGAGACATCTTGGAAAGTGTGTGGTGTGTTTGGAAGTGTCATGCCATCATTCTACTTAGAAGAGAGTTTCTATCTCTTGGTTTGGAATACTTTGGTGAAGGTTTTTCCTTTTTTTGGTTGGTTAAGTTAGTGTAGATGTTGATTTGAGGTTGATGATTCCCTCATCATATTATAGAGTCATGTCATGAGATAACATGATTGTAGGCTGTAACCGATCATCGTGTAGGAGGTGGTATCTCTCTCTCTTGTTCTTCATGGTGGCTTTATCCATGAGTAGTTAGTCTTCCACTATTTCCACCTTTTTTATGAAATGGTGAGGTCATCTTGTTTTTTTCATCATTTCATTGCACGTTCATGCAACAATTTTGTGCACATCATTGTGCAAGTGTGACATGTTGATGTCATATCTTTGGTGTTGTGGTTGTGTTTCAAAAAAAAGTTATTCGATCAATTTTTTCCTTGTGCTTTGGGTGGGGCATTACAACATGGGAAACCGACATCCAGCGCCCAAGGGATAATTTTTCTTATAACTAAAGTAGAATTGGGAAAATCATGATAACTTTCGCTCAGGTATCAAATTTGGAAAAACAAGATATCATCAAAAAGATGGTTCCAAGCACTATCTAATGGTGTTGGTTTTTTCTCAAATTTTTTTGTTGGTACATTTTTTAGCTTGTTGAAGTCACAAGTGTTTTTCACTCCTAAGCTCACATTTTTTGACCTATTTCTCTAATTTCCATGATTCCAAAGATGTTGGATAGATCTTTTAGATCTCTTCATAGATTTCCATGCATTTTTCCATATTTTTCTCTAAGTACATTTGATTCATTTTTTTGTGTTTTCACATTCTAGTGAATTACTTGGATATTTTAGCTCTTGTAAACATTCTATTTGCATGGGATGACTTGTTTTTTGGCTGTTCTACATATATTTCTAGTATTCTATACTATTTGAGCATCTTTTGCATGTAATTTCTCTTTTGTAGATGCATTGAGATAAAGTGCCACTATTGTACTTGATTTTGGAAATTTTGCACATCTTGTTGTGCCTTTTGTACTTGCACTAAGTTATAAAGTGCCATGGGGAGTTGTGTAGGCCTCTTATTTTGACATCATACCTTTGTCAAGTGAGTGTCCCTTCCATGACATCATCAAATCCAAGTGATTTTTCCTCATACACGTGTGTCTTGTTTGTGTGCAACCTTTTTTATTTGTAGGTACTCTTTTGTGCATGTTCAAATATTATTGGTTGTCCTTCATGCAATACTTGGTGACACACAATTTTAGTGGACCTATCTTGGCTCTCCCTTTTCTACATTATGGGGGGCTTCTACTATTGGTTCTAATGCTTACTTGGTTTCATTTTGGAGTGAGCTACGTATTCATTCTTGTACCTATGTACTAGGTGGATGCAACAGTTGGTTACCCATAAATTTTTGTGAGATGGAGTATTTACCATATGGAAACTCTTGGATTCCTATTTTTTTGAGGTGACCTTCCATTTTTCACTTGATTAGTATTCTTCACACTATTGGTACATTTGTTTTTAATTTCATCTTGCATGGTTGAGTAGTGTCATTGGGCTCATTCATGTAGATTCATGTGCCATCTATTTTTTTGACTACTAGATGGTTGAATTTTTTGCCATCTAATTCCTATAGTATCATTGGGTGAACTCATGAAGATTCTTGTCTTCTTAATCTTGATCATCATCTATTTCAAAGGAGGTTCTTCATTTCAACACTATATCAATCATCATTCAATAGTTGTCTATGACTTTGTGCTTCAATAATTTTTTCATGTTCCTATTCTTTTTGGGACACTATTTTGGAGGCTTCTTAGTGCTTCATTCACCTTCTCTCTTTTGGAGAGGATTTTTCCCATGAGGTTTTCTCCTTTTCTCCAGTTGTGAGAGATTAGATTTTTTGTACATGGGTACCTCATCAAGCCTTGTTTTTCAAGAATCATCATGCATTCTTTTTTTTGCATTTACTTTTTAAGGTTTTTAGCTACTCTCTCTAAGTTTTTAGTTAAGGGGGTGTTAGAGTAATCATGCATTAGCTAATATTTAATTAATTACTAAGCTACTTTAATTTCATGCACTTAAGCTAAACTTAGGAGTACCATTTTTTGTTAACTAGAGTGAGTTATTATTAGATCAGTATGTCTCATCACATAGGATGATGACACTTGTCATGATCTAATACATTTATCATTTAGGGTTTGATCTTATAAAGGACTCTCCTTCATTGTAACTAAAATCAAACTTTTCATTTTTTAAGTTATTTTTTGTTGAGGAAATAATAAATATTTGTTTTTAACTCTCATGCATGGAAGGTTTTCTTGTTTTCTATTTAATCTTGTGTATTTTTTTCATAAATATAACATGAAGAGAACAAGATTCTATCTTTAGAAATAAAAAATTTATCTAAGATTGGAGGTCTTAAGCTTTAGTTATGAGCCTCTAAAGTCAAAATATGAAATCAAAAACTTCATTGGAGAGGGGATTGAATTTGAAAAGTCTTGATGATGTCATGCTAATGTCATGATGACACAAGTAAGAAATATGTTATGGGATGCTAAAATATCTATACATGGATTCATATACCTCCAAAATATTCTTCAATTAGTTGAAATCTTTGAGCTATGAATCTCAATAGAATCTTCTATTGAGAATTATAGTCGAATCTTTTTATTAATAACTAAATATTTGTTGGTGTCAAATAATCAAATACTTTTTCATGCACTACTGAGTTCTTTGTGAGAATGTGGGAGGGGCCATAAGTGGCCCAATGGTATGCAACCACATGGCTACCACTAAGTGGCTTGTACCTCTACAACCTATATAGGGACTATGCAAGTAGTACCTTGTGTTCCACAATTTTTTCTAAATCTAAAAAATCAATAATAAAAAATAGATTTAATATACCTTTTGTATGATTCCTACATAGAGGAATATTCCTATGCGAGAATATTTTTAAATATTTTGATCTAGTATGATCTAGACAACTGACAAAAAAAGTCTTTGATTTCTTGAGGAAAATTTCTCTAATTTTGATGAATTGACTGTTAATCCTAGAGTTCTTGGGCCTTCTAGATGTAATGTCAGGATTTTCTTTGGCCCAAAAGGCTCCAAAATTGTAACTATTTTTTGGATTTGGAAACCATGTACCCCAACTGTAAACCCTTGTAGATATAGCCTCACATGTCTAACTTAGACAAAATAAAAGAACAAAATTGACTAAATTCTTCAACACCATAAACTCAATGGAAATTTCATATTTTCATCAAAAATCCCAAAATTAACCTACAATACAAAGCCACATAAAGGTAACCCCTAAATCTAGTATTTATATCAATTTTTTCTAACTCTTCAAGTCATCATTTGATGGAAGAGAAGTACTCAAAATTTTAAGATCCACCAAGATATGAAACCCATCTCTCTTAATTAATACTAAGGTGTCCCATAAGCTCTGATACCATGTCAAAGTTGGTGTAGAATGCCACATTCCATGCAAGATTTTTTGAATTTTGTAGCCACTCAAGATCTAGGAAATTATATGGAAGCACAAGAAATATAATATATGAGATAATAATTTGATTCCATCAAATGAAACAAATTACAGTTTATTTACAATGAATTGAGATTACAAAGATAACCCCTTGGTAATTGTAAGAGAGGGTGATCAACCACGTCAAGGCCCCAGGTCACAGAGAGCTAAGAGAAGAAGGCTGCCCTAACTTACCTCACTCTAAAGGGGTGTTTGAAATGAAGGATTAGAATGATGAGGACTATAAAGTACTTTGATCACTCTGCAGACCCAAACTTTAGTTTGGGCTAGGCGAGCTAGCTTTTTGGAGTCAGTTTTGTGCCTCAGATAGCTCTCTGTTCAAGGATGACAATGTAGTTCTGAGATATTAGCACGGTGCACCAACATCTCTCAGGTACGCTAGCATCTGTATGACTAGAAAACAAAGAACAAAGTATAACTTCCAAAAAGACCTACTAACAACCTAGATAGTTCAATCTAGATGGTAAAAACAAAATGAGAAAGTATGCAAAATAGATACTGAAATGATAAAGTAAATAGACAAGAACTAGGGTGATGAAGAAAATCTCACAAAAGTTCCTATTCGCCAGCTAGCTCCAAATGCACATCCTCCTACACACAAGAAAGAGGGGAAATTTGTTGGGGCTATATAGGGGTTTTCCTTAGTCAAACCCCCATTTTAGTGTTTCCACCTCCACAAACAACCAAATAGCAATGATAGAGAAATGTATGATAATGAAGTAAAGAAGGAAGAAATGCAAATAACACTACAAAATAGTATATAGCTACTCAACCAAATCGTGAAGGAGAGGAGTGAAACATTACCACCTCCACCAAGAGCTCACTAGCCAATGATGGAGTAAAAGAGCTTGAACAATCACCACATCCTTGACTGTGATGAAGGGAGGTGTTGCAAAACATCAATCCCCTGCTGCAATGGCTTGCTTCACACTTGCTTAACAGAGTTGATGGAGTGTTGTTGCTACAATGGAGTGTTGAGCATGCTAGAAATGCTAAGAAACTATGAAGAAGGATGAAGTGAATGCTTGAAAATTGCAAAAAGAGATGAATTGAATGCTTAGAGGATCCAAATGAAGTGAAGATAGATGAATTTGAAGGAGAAGAGGGAATAATCTATTATTTTTGGGGTCGGTTGGTCAAAGAGGGACATTACAAATCATTCCCAATATGAAGTGTAATGCCTTTGCCAACTTCAGATGCAAGAATCTGTTAGGGCCGTAAGCGTGTTGTGTGGATGTCTGCGCACTGCGCCGATGTCCCTGACAAATATTCTTCTACCGACACAATAGATAGATGCCAAGTGGAAGGAAATTAGCCAGCTGATGTGAAATTTCACCTTTGGATTTGGTCTTCTAAGGTGAGGATGTACAAAAGGGGAATTTGTGTAAGGGGTAAAAATTTTCTCCTATACATTTTCCCCCACTTTAGCAAGCATGAATACTAATGAGTTCTTCAGTAAAGTAGATCAAAGAGTGAGTAGGGTTAGAAATTTATACCTGAACCATCGAGGAAGTAGACCACAATCTAGAAAGCTCGAGAGTGTAGGGTAGGAAAAGGACTCCATAGCCCCACAAAACTATGAAGTTATAGAATGAAAGCATCTTACAAGCCCATATAATTAGAAGAAGGTGACCTCTAAGATCTTGAGCACATGAGGAAAGCATCGAGAGGTAAGTGCCTCACAGGCCCACAGACCTGTAAGGAAGGTGTCCTCCAAGATCTCTAACATGAAGGAAACCCTAGAAAAAGTGCTCTACAAGTCCGCAGACCTGTAGGGAAGGTGTCCTCCAAGATCTCTCACATGAAGGAAACTCTAGAAAAAATGCCCTTCAGGCCCACAGACCTATAGAGAAGGTGTCCTCCAAGATCTCTCATATGAAGGAAACCCAAAAAAAAAGTATCCTAGAGGCCCGCAGACTTGTAGGGGAGTGTCCCCCCAAGATCTCTCACATGGAGGAAGCTTAGAAGAAGCACCCTACAGGCCCACAAACATACAGGGAGGTATCCCCCAAGATATCTTACATGGTGGAAACCCAAGGAAGGGAGACTTTGTAAAGTCAGAAAGCGGCTTTATAGGTGCACCTGCAAAGTGATATGCTTACCCGTAGATAAAACATGTTTGAAAGTGGCCACACAGGAAAGTAAGCAGACAATCATGCAGACCATCAATAGATTAGAAAGGTTTCAAAGGGGTCTCTCAGGAACCCAGCATGAAAAAGGGGTCCACACAAGGGACACACTGTTTTGAAAGTGTGGAAGAGATTTTGTTTCTCAAATCGATTCATCATCAAGGAATCCTTTTGAAAGATGTTCACTTCATCAAGGATTTCGAAAGGAAGAAAATGCCCCCTTGTGAGGGGAAGGTCAAAGTTGTTACCACTTCAAAGGAAATTTCTCTAGTTTTTTCTTTACAAACCCATGATGAAGGAAACACATTATGTTAGGGTTTCAAGTCGAGAATGCAATTCTTTGAAATTTTTTGCAAAGATTCTCGAGAAAAGATTCATTGGCAAAGAATGCATTTTCTAAAAATCGAAGTGTTATAGAAATGGTGTTGTCACACATGAAAGGGACAACTCAAGCAAATAAGAGAAAAATATGGAAGAAAAGATAAGAGAGACAAAGACATCACAAACAAAGGGCACAGGGATGATCTAATATTTTAGGGTCAGAATTGCTCATAAATATATATAAGTATAATAATAGTATATAAAATGAACTGTCATCAACCCCCTACTATATCAGACCATGTGAAGAATGCACGAGAAGACAAAGTAAAAATAAATAAAATTGGGTCAACATGGAAGGGAATCCTAAATGCCCCCAACACTTTGCATCATCCCTAATTTTGCTGAAAATCAATCACAAACATGGAAGAATGATGATACAAATAGAAGAAGGTTTATGACACAAAAACCACTCCTATATCCAAGCACCAAAAAGGCTGACAAGGGTCATCTAGGAACACATAACATGATCACAGGGGGAGCATATCACAACACACACACTTCTAATCTAAAGATAAAGAAGAGGCCTCCCCCTAACACTCATCGACCAAGAGGTTGTCCACTTCCCAATCTTGATTATCATAAGGGGAAGACAGACAAGCCTACAATGGTGGAATGTTAAGAGGAGGAGATTTCGACCCTCTCGTAACAAGGACTAAGGAAGAAGGCCTTGCAAGGTCTTCTCCACTAGGCTCTTGTGGAGATATGGTCAATGATTTTTCAAAGATCGTTGATAAGGCTAGAACTTCATCTAGAGAGATAGACATGTACTTTACTGGAGTGTCATGTCGTACCTCAACATATTGAGAAGGTTGTGCCTAAGGTTCAACACTAGACTCACCGAGTGACTCAGGAGCAATGACGAACTTAGGGGAAGCTAAAACTAGTTCCGTTACTAAAATAGAACAAGTCAGCATGGGGCCACCTTTCAAAGAGTCACCTTTCAAAGAAGGTGGACTCCTCTCACATCTTTCATTGCTGGAAGGACCACTCTCCATCTTCTACTTCATCGGGGGATGGGAACTCCCCATAGACGAGGCAAGAGGTGCAGAGGAAGAGGAGGAGGAGAAAACTGCAACAGATACCACCAAAGTGTTTGAAACATATCTATGAGTTTTTAGAAAGGTAGGACATCTAGAAGGGACATCAACAAGGGTGGCTCCACTGAAGGAGTGATGAACACATGCACCTTTTTAGGGTCAAGCACATTCATACTCACAACAAAAGATAGAAGCGATGCAGAGCTTAGTTGAATGGAAGCAGAGGGGAGGAGAGAGGAGGAAACAACAGGAGGACCTGATATAGGGGTGGTCATCTCCTCTTCCTTCCTCTATAAGGTAGCCTACTCAGTCACAAGAGCCTTTCACTGGTGCTTGCGTTCATGCACAAGGTGGTTTCTAGGACTCTTTGAGGTAGATACCAGAGGTTACAAATGAACAAAAGGCTCCTACTCAGCCATGGGAGTGTCCTCCACAACTATTTCTAGTAGAGGGACAAGCTCCTAAATGGGAGCAAGAGGAGCAGGTTGAGAAGTGGTAGGGAGAGTTGGCTCTAACACCTCAGCAGCGGGCCTCTTCTCATTTATTTCCTTGAGAGAAGAAGTGGTAGGAGGTCATGGGGGTTGAGACATAGAAGATTCCCCACAGGAAGCTTTCTTCTTTCTATACCAAATGGGATTAGGCTTTGTGGATAGAACATAAATATCATTTGTGAGACGCTTGGACTTTCACCAAGTAGGCACCATAGGATTCTCTCACAAACATGAGACAAAATCTAATGGAGCCATACTAGGGTGAGAAGGAGCATCAGATTAAACAACGAAAGAGGAAGGAGGAGGATCTCAAGACCACTTCTCTTCTTCCCTCCTATGTGCCTTGGTGGCATCACTATCAGCTTTTAGGCAAGCCCTATGTGAAACAAAATAAGGCAATGGAGGGTATCTCACTCTCAACGTTAAGCACCCTCTCTTGCAATTATGATAAGTCTGATACAAGAGGTCCTTCCTAGGTGGAAGAGGACCAATGGGCATAGGCCAAGAGTAATCCAAGAAGTAACTACCATGGGTAACTGATGGTTTATAACCAGTGTTATGAATTACATGCATGAAACCCTCGTGGATAAATTTTAAAAATTTATGCACAACCGAGGGGACTACATTCATAGTTGTACTAACCAGGAGATACCCAGCTTCACTTTGAAGAGCTTAGATCCAGGGATTATGTTGAACAAAAGCTTCATAGATTTAGGTCCAACCAAAACTGACAAGACAATACTACCCAAAGGAGGTACAAAAAGTCTGTCATGCGTGCGGATGGTGCTCACAAGTGCATCATACCCATATTTATGCAAAAAGTTGATTATCACGATCTCCTCAATTATGATGTTTACTTGAGATGTTGGATCATCAAGAACACCCGCTACGATGTTTCTGTTGATTCACACTAGGATGTACAGAGGAGATGGTTCCTTATTAAAACCCATTGGAAGATCCTATGAGGTGAAGGTTATACCAGTACCACTGCTCATAGGCTGCATAGATGGGATAGGTTGATGCAAGAAAGAGGCCATCGCATGCAATAAATGACACTCTCACAGGCCCCCCCAAAGGTTGCAAGATAGGACAATGACCCAATTAAGGTTTCATTGCACAATAATTTTAGAACCTTCCAACTATGCCTACTAGGGGTCGTAGGTTGGGATGTAAGGCGAAGGCCTCAAAACTCTCACACCTACAACACTCCTAGAATATGAGGAAAGGGATCGTTTAGTATCGCCAAATGGAACCAAAATGGTTTATGTCGGGTTCACCAAAAATGTAAGAGAGGGGGACCAACCATGTCAAGGCCTCAAGTCATAGAGAGCCAAGAGTGGAAGGCTACCCTAACTTACCTCACTCTAAAGGGGTGTTTGCAATGAAGGATGAGAACGATGAGGATTGTAAATTCCTTCGATCACTCTGTAGACTCGAACTTTAGTTTGGGCTAGGTGAGCTGGCTTTTTGGAGTCAATTTTGTGCCTCAGAAAACTCTCTTTCCAAGGATGTTAGTGTAGTTATGAGATGTCAACGTGACACACTGGCATCTCTCAAGTGCACTGGCGTCTGTACGGCTAGAAAATAGTGAACATAGTAAAACTACCAAAAAGAACCTACTAACAGCCTAGCTAGTTCAATCTAGATGGTAAAAACATAATGAGAAAGTATGCAAAATAGATACTTAAATGATAAATTAACTAGACAAGAACTAGGGTGATGAAGATAATCTCACAAAAGTACCTATTTTCCAGCTAGCTCCAAGTGCACGTCCACCTACACACAAGAAAGAGGGGAAATTTGTTGGGGCTGTATAGGGGTCTGCCTTAGTCAGACCCCTGTTTCAATGTTTCCACCTCCACAAACAACCAAATAGAAATGATAGAGAAATGTATGATAAAGAAGTAAAGAAGGATGGAATGTAAATAACACTACAAAACAATATATAACTACTCAACCAAATCGTGAAGGAGAGAAGTGAACCTTTACCAGCTCGAATAAGAGATCACTAGCCAATGATGGAGAAAGAGAGCTTGAATAATCACCACAACCTCGACTGTGATGAAGGGAGGTGTTGCAAAACCTCAATCCCTTGTTGTAATGGCTTGCTTCACGCTTGCTTAACAGAGTTGGTGGAGTGTTGTTGCAATAGAGTGTTGAGAATGTTGGAAATGCTAAGAAATTATGAAGAAGGATGAAGTGAATGCTTGAAGATTGCAAAAAGAGATGAGTTGAATGCTTAGAGGATCCAAATGAAGGGAAGATAGATGAATTTGAAGGAGAAGAGGGAAGAATTTTCTATTTTCAAGGTCGGTCGGTTGAAGAGGGACATTACAAATTGTTCCCAATAGGAAGTGTAACACCTCTGCCAGATTCAGACGCAAGAATTTGTAAGGGACATAAGCATGCCGTGAGGACATCTCTACACCACATGGATGTCTGCATGCTGTGTGAGCGTCCCCGACAAATATTCTTCTACCAACACAACATTCCAAGTGGAAAGAAATTAGCCAGCTAATGTGGAATTTCACCTTCAGATTTGGTTTCCTAAGGTGAGGATGTACAAAAGGGGAATTTGCGTAAGGGGTGAAAATTCGCTCCTATACAGTAATATAGTCCAAGGTGAGACATAGGATTGAATAAGACTATGAAATGTTTCTTAATATTATGAATTGAGACATAAAGTGATAAGTATCCTATGTGTACTCTAAGTAAACTCAAGTAACTAGTGCGAATAGGACCTAGGTGATGAACTAGCTAGGTAAAATGCCCCTTTCACACTAACAACCCCATTACTTCAAGTCCTCACATTTCACTATCAAAAATATTAATTCATCTAATCTTTTTTAATACAATTTATTACTCCAATCATCCCCATACATTAAATTATAAACTTTTCCATATTCTAATATTGTTTGTTTCTTTTAAAACCTTGTCATATCCAACATTCAAAATCCATCATCCATAGTCTTACTATAGTCATTACCATAGTCATTCCTAAACTTTTTACCACATTTATACTAAGAATTTATTCTAAAAATATTCATCTCGCATCCATTCACCAAATGTTAATCTTGTCCATCTATCAAAATAGACACTTTCATAATTAAAAAAATCATCATCCATGTTCTTACTCTAGTCATCACCATAATCACTTCACCAAAATTTTCTATCATATTTGGACTTGGATTTTACCCCATAGCCTCCATCAATAACCATAATATCATACACATTCACCATTATCCTAACCTTTATTCCAATTCATAGTTCAACTTACATCTTTCATCCACCATTAGTTTGAACCTAACCTTAAAAGAAAATCAACCTTCTGTTGGTTCTCAGTTATGATCATATGGTTTGTCCTTGATGACAAAATCCTTTTCAGTTGATTCTACTTGTTGAAAGTTTCTGATTGGTTTCTCTTGCTTTATCTTGGTACAACTTTGTCTATATGGTTTACATGTCTTGGCATTCAATGGAAAGTTTACATTTAGAATTTTAATATCTTATGGTACTATTCAGTTTGAGCTTCGTGCAGTCTCAGGTTATCTTATTTATACATTGTTTCGATGACAAGAAAGTTCATATCGGCATGTGTTCATCAAGGGTTTCTTGATCCATATTTTTTTCTACTTGTATGAGTCTGTTTTGCCTATCGGCAAGACTTATTTGATGTCACAGCGATCAGGATCCATCTCCAAGTGTCTTTCAGCATAACATTCATGTGGTTTTTAGCAAAAGAGGAAAGGCCTATTGGCATGAGTATTTTTCATCAGGGAGAGGTCTTTCCGAATGAGTCGGGTCTCACCGACTAATACATGAGGTGGTTCATTGGCATATGTGATCCTTCATCAGCATTGTGTCTTGGCGAGTTTGAATTGTTACATCAAATGAAGGAAAAGGAACATATTAGCAGGAGTGTTGCATTTGGTATGTGGTCTCACCGAAGACATATTGTCTCACTGACCATGCACTGAAGGTCTTATTGGCAAAGGTTGTGGCTTCGCTGAAATGTCATAGCGATTTCGTGGTGTCTTTCCGACTTGTGCACAAAGTTTTTCAGTATGACATAGTGTTCTCTTCAAGAGGTCTCCCCGACATTGTTATGTCTCGGCGATGCATAAAACAAAAAAGAACATTTTAGTATGAATCATGTGCATCGAAGAAAGGTCTTCACGAGTTTGATTTCTTATATCGACCGAAAACATAAAGGCATACATCTTGGTAAGAGTTAGGGTTTTCAGCGTGAGGTCTCAACGAGTGACCTCTAGTCTCACCGATGGAACACAAAAGGACTTTGTCGGCATAGGATCAGTCTTGTCTCAGCAACACACAAGATGGTTGGTGACTTTCGGTATGACTCGAGAATTCTACGAGAGGTCTTCCCGATGACGGTATGGTATAGTGACCCTCATAAGATAGAAGGATGCAGTGGTGAGAGAACCATTATGTAATAGCAACTTACAAGGGATAAAGTCTTTCGGTGAAACTTAATGAAATCTATGAAACTTCTTCCCGATAGTAGAATGTCACAGCGACACATAAGAGATAAAAGGGCTTTCGGTGAAACACAGTGTGATCTGCATAGGGTCTTTCTGATATCAAAAGGTTACAGCGACAGTGAATGAAATGAAAAGGGGATCTCAGTAAGAAACTTTCTTATGTCTTAGCGATTGGAAAGAACATAACATATAAGCTTTCAACGTGACATAATGTATTCGTTATGTCTTCTCCCCGACTCTGATGGGTCATGGCGAAAGCGATAACTAAGGGGAATGACTGGCAATTTAATTTCCTTCGGTAGGACTATCTGGTTGTCTCAGCGAATGGTTAACGAAGACTCAAACACTATGGCCGATATGGGAATTTCTAAATATAGGTGGAGGCCGACATCATTGGTTGGCATCGAATCTCAGAACGGTTACATGGCAAAATATTCTCTAAGAATTGGGAGGTTATGGTTCTCAGCTGGTGGGAAGTCATGGTTTTGAAGAAAATCTATTAGTTACAATTTGAAATCTCTGTGTTGAGGATGGCTCTTAGCTGGGTGAAACGACTCTTGTATTGGAAAATTAATTTCACTTTGATTTATGATTGTCAGTTTTTTGACAACCTATTGGATAGGCGTTACTCCTGCAAACATTTACTTTTCTGACAATTCCTAAAATGGTAAGAGAGTTTCAGTTTCCTCTGATAAATGAATATTTGAAGATTCTTCTTCATGATAGACATACTTGAAATGTATATAAAAACCAGTATTGAAAAACTATAAAAAATGGGAGTGGGAACTGGATGTAATTCTGGAATATTGTTCCTAGGGTATTAGAAGCAGAGAGTTATGAGCTTAACTAAAAACAGAGAGATCCTCTGATATATTTATTATTGTTTTGAAAATAATTTGACGGGTTGGTGCTCCTTGAAATTGGTGTTTCAAAATGAGGGGTTGGTGCTCCTTGAGTTGGTGCTCAAAAATTAGCCTATAAGACATTGTTAACAGTGGTTTTTGAAGATTAAGCCAGTAAGGCGGTTTAGGAGTGATTTATCTACCCCAGGAGGGTTTTCCACTCGGTAAATCCTTTGTCTTATGGTCTCTTTGTTTTGGTGTCATAATGTTTCATGATTGTGATAATTTTTATCAGTCTAAACATTTTTGAATGATAGTTCCTTCATATTTGCAAATATTTAGTTCAAATATCTTGCACAAGTCATTGCTGAAGAGTCTAATTCAAAAGGAAGCTTAAAATTTATCATTTGATTCATTGCTCAAGAATAGTTATAATTTTCTAAAGTTTTTTGTTGTCTCAATACCTTTCTTGTCTTTAAAGCTGCATTCAAATCAATTGTTTAAGAAGTGAGTCAATAATGTTGATCATCATTTGCACAGTCTTATGAGTTGCACCTGCACTGTCATCATGCTTTGATTGTTAATCAATGTCAGCCATAACTATTTTGGAAAATGCAAGATATCTCACTCAAATCATATTTTCATAAGTTGTCTAATAGACTGAGTTAATGTTGTCATATCTTTGTGCTTTCAAAAGTGATTACCCTACTCTATTGTTGAAAGAAAAGGAAATCAGAATTAAAAATCTTGGTCAAAGTTGAAAAATTTTAGACACTGATTCACCCCCCCTCTCAGTGTCTGTCCTTAACTCCAACAATTGGTATCAGAGCGTAGGGTCCTCTGATAGGTCTGAACCACCTAGGATTGTTCCTGGTTTCTTGGAGTACTTTGGTTAATATGGGAAAGAACAAAAGGAATAAGGGAAAAAGATGTTCTCAACAAAATGCTATTCATCATGTTCAACCTAAATCTAGTATAAGGAATAATGAGGAAGAATTCATAAATAGTAGCTCTGAAATGGTAGAGTATCCCAGATCTGGAATTCCTCAGTTCGAAGGTACAAACTTTATTATATGGAAACATAGTATGGAAACATACTTTCTTTCTTTAGGGTCTGAAGTGTGGGCAGCAGTTGAAAAGGGTTGTACTACATTTGCAAAATCTCCTTCCACTCTTGAGGAGAAGAAAGCACTTGAATTCAATACCAGAGCTATAAATGCTATTTTTAATAACTTGCCAAATAAATTCATTACAAAAGTCATTCATTACAACAGTGCTAAGGAAGTTTGGGACAAGTTGACTGAAATGAATCAGAATAGTGAGTTACAAGAGGAGACATCTTTGGATATTGAAATAAGTTGTGAAACATTTGAGAGTGAAGAAGGTGTAAACCTTCATAGTTTTGAAAAGAAGTCCAAGGAGATTATTAATGAATATTTAAATGATCAAGAAACTTGTGTAAAAGTAGATCAATCTTTGGGTGAAGTTAACTCTGAACAGGAATATGATGAACCAGAAAGTGAGATTGATTTGGAAGGTGAACTCCTATGTGCCCTAGATACTATTAAGCAGCTTAGAAAAGAAAACCAATTTTTAACAAGACAGCTTCAACAAGAAGAGAGTTTGGAAGTCAAGTTAAAAGACAAGGGTGAATTGTGTAATAAACTAGAAAATGAGATTGATTCTTTAAAGAAATGTTCAGATAATGATTCCTTGTTAAAAGAACTAACTCTTAAGGACGATATGATTATAAGTCAGAAAATTGAAATTGAAGAATATAAGAGGATAGTAGACATTGTGAGTTCTGATTTGGAGATTAAAAAGATTGTTTGTCTAAAACTTGAAGAGGTAGTTGCTTTAAGAAAAGAGCTTGAAAGTATCAAGGCTCAATCTGGTAAAATTTAGAAATTTGATCATAGTACTAATATATTGAATGAGATGTTGGGCAGGCAAAAGCATTCTAAAGATCTTACAGGAGTGGGATATGAGGTTGGACAAAGCTCTGCAGACAAATCTAAAAATGAAATAGTGTTTACTACTTCAGATGGAAAGAATTTTATAGCCAAGCAAACACCAAGAATGAAGGTTGATCTTGGTTATAGTATTGTTGCATCAAAGGATAACATTGACACTAGAAGACAATCTAAAGATATTCATAGAGAAAGGAAAAATGTCTTCTAATCTTCACATCCTTGGCATGATCATTCATTCAGGTATAATCATTCTTTCCAAGGATATTGTTATGTTTGTAATGACTATTGTCATAAGGCAATTGATTGCATAAGATGGTCAAATAAGAATCATTCTAATGTCCCTAGAAATGAGGATGTGGTGTGTTACAACTGTAACAATTTTAGTCACTTGAGAAGAGACTGTAGAATAAATACAAGTGATAATAATGTAGGGAACAATGCTGGAAATGTCTGTAGGAAGTCTTCTATTTCTCAGAACAATCACAAAGTCATTTGTTTCAGATGTAATAACATTGGACATAAAGTACATCAATGCAGATTCAATAGAAAGACATGTACTTTAAGCAAACAAGTGAAAAAGTATTCATTGGAGTGGAGAAGAAAGAGAAATCAAGATGACAAGAAGAGCAATAAAGATGCTTCTGAGAAAACTCCTTGTGCACTCCTTGCACAAGTGTTTCCTTCCAAGTCTTGAGAAGAAGCAAAGACTTAGGGGGAGTCTATTATGGTAATATATTTTACCCCTATGGAGTCTAGAATGAGGTATGACATCTTGCATTTGCTTTTGGTGGTATAAGATGTGAAGGAATGTTTTTGCTTGGTCTAGTGGTTGATAGTTTTCATAAGTTTTTGAAATGACACTGCTCTTTGTTTTTAAATGAACTCTTTGGATGCTTGGGTTTTGGAAATAATGGTATGACCTTATGACATCTTTGAGCGGTATGTAGACATATAGATGAGTTCCTCAATATATTAAAAATAAGAAAGCCTTTGTTCTGAAGTGATGTCGATGTATTTATCTTTGGAGAACAATGATTGTAAAACATGTTTGATGTTATGAGTTATTTCTGTGATGATATTATTCGGTGTTGTGTGAGGGATGAGATTAATTATCTTTGGTATTTTTCATTGTTCTTGGTGTGGTAATAGAAGTTCTCATATGGACTGAGGATGGGTGTACAAGAATAGATTGACGATGAATTATGCAGTATACATGCTTTAAAGTTATATTTTGTGTATGAAAAGAGTAAAATGGTGTGTGTTGTTTGAAGAAGAATAACCAATATCATTGGTCTTTGATATGTATTGTCATGGACAGTGACTGAGGTTACTTGTGCTGAGAAGAGGTTGGTTGTTTGTGCTCAAATTCTGGTATTGCTAGATTGAAGTTAATCAAATTGAATGTGGAGTAGGTGATCTTGAATGTGCCTTGATCGAACATGACAAAGAAGGTGGTATGTTCAAGTAACAGATCTTCAATCTTTAGGTATCAATTTGGTTTGTTACATTATAATATTTTTGGTACCTTTGCTTTGGCGTTGATGATATGGACCGAGATTCTTGAAAAGGACATATTGTTATTTTTGCTATGATATCAGCATGTTACAATCTTACTGCTCTCCTGCAAATATGTCTGCTGCACTATTGCTCTATTTGCAGCTGGTTCTTATGGTATTTGGTTGGTTTCTTAGTTGTGTTTCCTGGCATTGCACATTCTTCTCTTCTATCCTTTGTCATTGAGGCAAAAAGGGGGAGAGTCATTTGTGTTTTGCCATCAAGGACAAAGGGGGGGTTTGTTGGTTCTCAGTTGTGATCATATGGTTTGTCCTTGATGACAAAATCCCTTTCAGTTGATTCTACTTGTTGAAAGTTTCAGATTGGATTCTCTTGCTTTATCTTGGTACAACTTTGTCTATATGGTTTACATGTCTTGGCATTCAGTGGATAGTTTACATTTAAAATTTTAATATCTTATGGTACTATTCAATTTGAGCTTCGTGCAGTCTCAGGTTATCTTATTTATACATTGTTTCGGTGATAAGAAAGTTCATATTGGCATGTGTTCATCAAGGGTTTCCCGATCCATATTGTTTTTCTTCTTGTATGAGTCTGTTTTGCCTATCGGCAAGACTTATTTGATGTCATAGCGATCGGGATCCATCTCTAGGCATCTTTCGGCATGACATTCATGTGGTTTTTAGCAAAAGAGGAAAGGTCTATTGGCATGAGTATTTTTTACCGGGGAGAGGTCTTTCTGAATGAGTCAGGTCTCACCGACTAATACATGAGGTGGTTCATTGGCATATGTGATCCTTCATCGGCATTGTGTCTTGGCGAGTTTGAATTGTTACATCGATCGAAGGAAAAGGAACATATCGATAGGAGTGTTGCATTCAGTATGTGGTCTCACCGACCATGCACCGAAAGGTCTTATCAGCAAAGGTTGTGGCTTCGCTGAAATGTCATAGCGATTTCGTGGTGTCTTACTGACTTGTGCACAAAGTTTTTCGGTATGACATAGTGTGCTCTCTGAGAGGTCTCCCCGACATTGATAAGTCTCGGCAATGCATAAAACAAAAAAGAACATTTCGGTATGACTCATGTGCATCGAAGAAAGGTCTTGGTGAGTTTGATTTCTTATACCGACCGATAACATAAAGGCATACATCTCAGTAAGAGTTAGGGTTTTCGGCATGAGGTCTCGGCGAGTGACCTCTGGTCTTGCTGATGGAACACAAAAGGACTTTGTCAGCATAGGATCAGTCTTTTCTCAGTGACACACAAGATGGTTGGTGACTTTTGGTATGACTCAAGCATTCTACGAGAGGTCTCCCCGATGACGATATGCTATAGCGACCCTCATAAGATAGAAGGATGCATTAGAGAGAGAACCATTATGTTACAGTGACTTACAAGGGATAAAGTCTTTCGGTGAAACTTAATCAAATCTACGAAACATCTTCGCGACAACAGAATGTCATAGCGACACATAAGAGATAAAAGGGCTTTCGATGAAACACAGTGTGATCTACATGGGGTCTTTCTGATATCAAAAGGTTACAACAATAGTGAATGAAACGAAAAGGGGATCTCGGTAAGAAAATTTCTTATGTCTCAGCGATTGGAAAGAACATAACATATGAGCTTTTGGCGTGACATAATGTATTTGTTATGTCTTCTCCCCGACTCTGACAGGTCATGGCGAAAGTGATAACTAAGGGTAATGATTGGCGATTTAATTGCCTTCGGCAGGACTATCTGGTTGTCTCAGTGAATGGTTAATGAAGATTCAAACACTGTGGCCAACATGGGAATTTCTAAATATAGGTGCAAGCCGACATCATTGGTTGGCATCAAATCTTAGAACAGTTACATGGAAAAATATTCTCTAAGAATTGGGAGGTTATGGTTCTCAGCTGGTGGGCAGTCATGGTTTTGATGAAAATCTATCAGTTACAATTTGAAATCTCTGTGTTGAGGATGACTCTTAGCTAGGTGAAACGACTCTTGTATTGGAAAATTAATTTCACTTTGATTTATGATTGTCAATTTTTTGACAACCTATTGGATAGGCGTTACTCCTGCAAACATTTACTTTTCTGACACATTCCTAAAATGGCAAGAGAGTTTCAGTTTCCTCTGATAAATGAATATTTGAAGATTCTTCTTCATGACAGACATACTTGAAATGTATATAAAAACCAGTATTGAAAAACTGTAAAAAATGGGAGTGGGAACTAGATGTAATTTTGGAATATTGTTCCTAGGGTATTAGAAGCAGAGAGTTATGAGCTTAACTAAAAATAGAGAGATCCTTTGATATATTTATTATTGTTCTAAAAATAATTTGAGGGGTTGGTGCTCCTTGAAATTGGTGTTTCAAAATGAGGGGTTGGTACTCCTTGAGTTGGTGCTCAGAAATTAGCCTATAAGGCATTGTTAACAGTGGTTTTTGAAGATTAAGCCAGTAAAGCAGTTTAGGAGTGGTTTATCTACCCCAGGAGGGTTTTCCACTCGGTAAATCCTTTGTCTTATGGTCTCTTTGTTTTGGTGTCATAATGTTTCATGATTGTGATAATTTTTATCAGTCTGAAATTTTTTGAATGATAGTTCCTTCATAGCTGCAAATATTTAGTTCAAATATCTTGCACAAGTCATTGCTGAAGAGTCTAATTCAAAAGGAAGCTTAAAAGTTCTCATTTGATTCATTGCTCAAAAAATAGTTATAATTTTCTAAAGGTTTTTTTTGTCTCAATACATTTCTTGCCTTTAAAGCTGCATTCAAATCAATTGTTTATGAAGTGAGTCAATAATGTTGATCATCATTTGCATAGTCTTATGAGTTGCACCTGCACTGTCATCATGCTTTGATTGTTAATCAATGTCAGCCATAACTATTTTTGCAAATGCAAGATATCTCACTCAAATCATATTTTCATAAGTTGTCTAATAGACTGATTTAATGCTGTCATATCTTTGTGCTTTCAAAAGTGATTACCCTACTCTATTGTTGAAAGAAAAGAAAATCATAATTAAAAATCTTGGTCGAAGTTGAAAAAGTTTAGACACTAATTCACCCCCCCTCTCAGTGTCTGTCCTTAACTCCAACACCTTCATCCACCTACCAAAAATAAAATTTGTCCAAAGAAAAGTCTAGACATTTGAGATCAAATAATCCTCACATCCATTAAACTTTTTTTCTTGAGAATTTGTGTATCTCAAGTAGTGTGTTGAGCTAATAAAATATTCATCAACCTTGGATAAGCTAACTTAGGAACTTGGCCTATCCTAAGCTAATCAAATCCAAAAATCCCAAATCCTATTTTTTCTTGAGAAATTTCCTATCCCAAGTGAGAAAAGGTAATACTTTTATTATTTTCCAATCATAAGGTCTAGATTATCCCAAAAAACTTATCTTGGTTACACACCATCATCAACCATTGAGTCCTTAGTTTTCTAAATAATTAAACAAGGAAAGTCCTTCAAATATATTCTCCAAATTCATCATTCAAATCCCAAACCAACCATCTAAAATCTTAATAAATTCCTACATTTATCGGTCATATAAATCTACATCATCCCAATCCTCAAAAAACAAATTTTCAATACAAATTCATCAACCTTACTCCACATTCCAAGTCCATAATCATCCAAATCCAAAAATATTAATCTATTTATATCCATCACCCAAATCTTCAAAAAAATTGTTTAGGTCCAAATCATTAATCAATCACCCTAAAACATCAGTCCACCTCAATTTATTTCCACCTCAACATCATCCTCTAAAATCCAAAAACTAAATCCAAACCATCAACCAAAATTTACATCGCCTATTCCTCCAAATCTACAAAATAAACTAACTCCCTCATATTTTAACCATCAATCTTAATCATCTTAATAAATCACACACACACACACACACACACACACACACACCTTCCACATTACATCTCATCTCATTCAACATTGGCAAGGAAAAAAATTTAAGGTTTCACCTTTGCATGTACTCCATCAAATGGTCACAATCTAGAAGATAAATGGAAACAACCACCTATACACTTGGTATGTCTAATCATGAAAATTGAAGTTATATGACTGGAGGAGAATCATCAACCCAATGATTGCCACAAGAATATCTTGTATCACAGCCATCACAGGTGGGTGCATGAAGTTGGGTTACACTTTTTTGGCCAAATTCAAAAAAATATTGGAAATGACATAACGTGAGCACATTATAACGCGCTCGTGTTATATCATTTTAAAAGAAAAAAAAAAGTGAAAGCTATTCATTTTCTCTTGTATATTTTTTTGCTTTGCCCGCGGCCAAAAACCCTCATTTTCGTGCTTGCGTTCTAGGAGGAGGCATTCTACAAAATTCATCAACAATAGTTTCTTTTCCTTTTCAAAGATGGCACCACGATGATGAAGAGGTGCAAGAGGTAAGTATTGTTTGCTATTTGTTTTGAATTTCTTAGTTTCAAGTTGATTTTGTTTGTTTTAGGTTAGATTTGATTTTTTTTTTAATTTGTAGGAAATGCAACTAATCCTGCAAATCCTCAATATCCTCAACAAGAAGAACAAGTAAATCCTCCTCAACAAAATCCTCAACAAAATCAACCTCCCCCACCAATCACTCAACACCCTCCTGGCACTCAACAAAATTTGAGGAGTGAAATTGAGAACAACAAAAAACAAATTGAGGATCTTATCAGTAGGTTGAGTGATCCAAATGCTTCAACTTCAAAAAGAATGACACTAGCAAATTCAATGAAAGAGATGCTAAAAAATGTAGATTCAATAACCCAACAAATAACGGGATGACAAGATAGGAGGCAGGCAGTTAGGGCATATTATGCAGATAAACTATCATATAAACAAGTAAAAGATTTAAAAATTACTAAAGGTTATTTGTGCTCTTTATTCACTGACCCTAGAAAAAATCAAAATCTTATCCTCAATGCGAAGAGGTTTCCTATTCATTAGTGCCACCACCAAGAGATTAGGAACTGCTTTTATGATAGGTGGTACTTGGTCTTTGATTACCCATTGTGCAACAATTGTGAAGTCCCCCAATATTTTCTTAGGAAACTATACAGTGAGTTTGTATTGAACCAAATCCCAAATTATTTTGATATGAGGGAGTTCCAGGGGAAAGGTGGGGGGTCGGCTCAGGATAGGCCCGATGCACAACCGAATCTTGCACGCAAGGGAGATGACCTCTCACTAGGCCGCCTCGTGAGCACATTGTTATGCCTATCATTGCGAAGGAGAGTGCCAATGTAGATACATTGCAGGCGATCAACACTTTGACCCAAAGTGTCATCCATCATACTATCCCTATTGTACAACACCATCCAGGGGAGTCTTTTGGTGGTGGCCTTCAAACCCATGCATGCCAATCTTGAGGGGCGACTTGTTCATATGACCCCATTGACTCTCAGGAGGCTACTACATAGGATCCATATGCTACTACGCAGGATCCGTATGCTACTACGCAAGATCCGTATGCTGCTACATAGGATTCGTATGTTGCTACGGGGATGGAGAGGATGACTGAAATTTTGCATCGTGCATATGGCATTGATAGTTAGGTAAAAATCAGCATGTTCATTGAATTTAATTTATTAAATTTCAATTCTGAGATTTAAGATTAACTAATTTAGTTTTATTATTTTAATAAAATTGCAGGGTCACAGTGTTGAGACTGGATACACTGGTCCTCCACCTACTTATTTCTACAGTACACCTATCAGTGGGGTATGTAACTAGTAAACAATTATAAATTTATTAGATGTTAATAGCATTGTTTTACGAATGGTATTTTAATACATGTGATTTTGGATGTTGAACAGGCTAATATTGGCGGTTTCAAGCGAACACCTCCTAGTGCCAGTGGATTCACTCAAATGTACAAGAAGGTAATAAAATAAAGAGAACTTAACTAATGAATTCTACTTAATAGATTTATGTAGTTTATATTCATATTGTTGGTTACGTTGCATTACTTCAAATTCCATAACTGATAACTAGATGTTGATAGATGACAAAATTTCAACTGTACAATATAGTTGTTTAGAAAGTCAACATAATTAGCATGATGCAATTACTTCACATGGAGGCATGTGCTTGCAAAGGTGCACCAACACAACAAACTATGGATACTTGGAAAAAATCTATGAAACCATAATAGTAAGCAATAGCATAGACAAGGCGGTTAGTGATGCAGAGCATCATATCAAAACACTTAATCATCATGGTACACCTGATGCAGAGCATCCATCAAATGCCATCAACATCATTTCTTCAAGGGATTTCAATCCCAAATAGAATTAGGAGAAGATCAAATATAATTTCATCAGAAATCTACTTTTCATCCAACCAAAACCCACTCAAATTATCTTAGCCATTCCATAGGCCATCATTCATCATTCCACTAATCAGTATTCCAATTGAATCATCAAAGAAAAAACCATATTAAAGAAAACTTTGACTTAATCAATTAGATTCACATCATTCTCAACCACCATAAAAACAACATAAACCTGATTATTGACACTTGAACAATTCATCCTTTCATTTATTCACCAAGGCAACAAATCAACTAAACCATACCTCACTATTATCGGTCCATTATCAAGCACTGTACTCACCATATTTTGACTGGATTAGTCTATTTATAGGTTACAAACTCCTGCTACAATAGAATCTTGATTATCATCTTGTGGTTAATCACCAATTTACTCAAAAGGCTTCATAATACTCACCCATCCGACCATCAAAGTCACCAAACATGTCTTATACACCTTAACCAAATTTAGTAACATCAATCATATCATTAGTTTGATAGTAACCAAGCACTCAATATCATCCTTTCCATTGTTTAAACAAACATCTTTGTTTTGATCAAACAATATCATATTCCTCTAGTAGGTCTGTCAACCATTGAATCAAGTAGTTACATTCCTATCTCAAATCTTATTAAAAAACTCAATGCACATTTAGAAACACTTTCCAACACATCACAACATATCAAAGTTCTTAGACGTTTGACATAAAGAAAATCATCATATTTCAGACTGTCCTATGAAGAAAGGCTAGTAGATTAGGCCTGTTTTACAAAGGAGACCCCTTCAAAACCATTCCAAATCACTTAAAACCTCAAAAAATTCTTCAATCATGTCTTATAACTCAATATAATTTCACAATTTATAGGGATTGAAAACCATGAAAATGTTCTAATCCAATAAACCCTCGTTTATAAGGTGTAAAAGCACAAATCAAGGAGGGTTTTGTGAAAATACTCTTGCAAACCTCTATTTCTCTGGCCACCACCTGGAACATGATTTTTTATGTCTGCCAAGACCTTCTACATCATTTCCAAGCCTCTGCAAGCTTTATTTATTCATGACCCATGACTGTAGCATCACTTTATGTAGGAAAATCCTCTATTTTCCAGTGTAACAGCAACTCCACCATGGTATTCTTGCTTTTCCCTACACTTACAATCATCAAAACATGCAAAAAATCCTAACATTAACCTACTCCACCAATTTTCTTGACCTACATTGGTGGAGTAGTGAAGATAAACCCTATTGGACTCTCAAACTTGCTTCTAAAAGGACTCTGTCGAGCACTGAAAACTGCCTCTTATTCTTTTGTTTCCTAAAACTAACCAAGTCCAACTCTTGAAATTGTAAACTAACTCCTCTTTACATGTATTCACACTATGATTTAACTTTGGGTGTTCCTAAATTACCAACACAAGAAAATAAAACAATGGAGTAATGCTGCAAACTCAAAAACAACGAATTTTTATTTCAAAATCTAATTACAAGAACACAAACTTCTGCTTTTTCTCACCTTTACATTCCTTTTAAAGATATTTCCTTTTCCATAACTGTCTTTCCATCGGTTGAAACTACCCCCTTTAACCCTTAATATGCCCGATTTCCTTGTTTTTGTCAATTTAACAACTTTTAACAATATTACATTATTGCATTGTTTGCATTTTCCCACTTTGACCACCTAGAACTTACCCATAACCTTAAATACATTCAAATAAGACCTCATATGACCTTAAACATGATTTACATCATTTTTCCATGACCTTTTGTGATTGACTCAATACAAATTTAAACACTCATCCCTTTTTCAAAATTGAAAAGTATTTGATGACCTAGGTGCTCCTACACCAACATCTGACCCAATTGAATCAAGAGAAGATCAAATTGAATAAGCAACTAAAAATTCTTTCTATTTTCATCAAAAATCACATTGTTTCATTTGCAAACCACAAGGCAACAACAAGCCAACTCATTTCAATACTTCTTATCATCCTCAAGCTTCAAACATCTTATTTATCAACAAAAATGACTTCAATTCATGCATAAGAAACCTAATTAGAGTCACTAAACAATCCACTCTTTCATCATTCACCAAGGAACCCTTCCACTCAATTTTCTTTACCTAGGAAAAATAACCAAAAACCAATCTTTCATGTTACAACCTATATCCATCAGATCCTAACACACCTTTTTCATCATCAATTTATTTGAATTCAAAGCAAAAACCTGATAAAGAGCTCTGAATCTTTCAATTCCTTAAACAACTCACCAAATTTTCACTTTTACCAACTAGTTCCTCAAGACCAAGATACTTCAATCAACCATTTACACCTCAATCATTTCATCTGACTTCCAAGACATTACTCACATCATGTTTATTGACTAAGCTTATTCTATGCACAAATCAAGCTCTACAAAGGAGGGTTTGTTTTATAAGGTACTTACAAACCTTAAATACTCCTGCCACCACCAAAAACACCATGGAAATAGCTTGAATAAGCTTTATAAATGATGCAAAGTGGCAGGGAAGGAAAACTCACAATCACAAATGGCAAAGTCACTCCACTGAACGCTTCTCTAAAATACTCTTATGAGGAGTCCTAAACTCCACTATTCTTTAAGAGATCAACCCCACACACCTAGGGTTCACAACTTAGACCACTCAAAAAGATTGAAAACATTTGGATCATATCTCATTAAGTCAAAACAAGGTTTAAAAACCCTCTAGCATTTAGGTTACAACAAACACCCATCACTATGGTGACTTAGACCTCACTCTCTCTTAAGGCTTGCAGCCCTTGCCCGATAGGACAGTTAGAATTAAAAAACAAAAGGAAGACTGTTAAGACACCAAACCTATGGATTCATACCCCTAAGATGGACCCCTACAAGATTCCAAAATCTGCCCTCTTGACTGTCAAAACATCACTCACAATGGCCCTTTCTACCACTGCTCCAAAAGGCCTAATTCACAGACCTACACCTAGGTCTTGACTATCTAGGCTCTCCCCTTCACCCCAAAGCCCAAATTTATACTCCTATAGGTTCTCCACGCCTATTTCCACCATTCCTAAGTGTCTCTTAAATAGATTCTTCAAAATCAAGCAAAAACTCTTTTTTTTTGCTTGTTAATTATGCTTGCCACATAGAGATGTCAAGCCAAAATTCATGCACAACTTCCAACAATGAGCCTGTCATTCTCAAAAAAATTGAGGAAATGATAGTACAACCTTATATCTTCCATCCCACTGAGATTTAGCAATTTTACAATGTGGGAATGGAAGAAATATACATTTTTCACCCAAAACCCTGATTTTAAGGGTTTTCAGGCCACCCAATAGAGAAATTGGAATATCTCCCTTGATGCTCAATGAAATATCACCACTCCAGCGCCAAAGGAAATATTATTCAATTACCTATCCAACCATTATGGGCTTGGAGCATGAAAGTGAACATACAGTCCATACCAAGTACGGGATCAAGAAATTCTTCAAAAAAACACAGGAAAAATAACAAACTTCTTATTGAAACTTCTTCAAAACATCAACATCAACCTTGCCTCAACCAAGAGAGGCATATTTGAAGTCTTAAAAACTCTCTCCAACTTCTTTCAACTGTCTTTTGAAAAGAGAGATGTTGGAAAATAACTAATCTCATGCTTTGACTTCTAATTTCCTAGTTAAGGCAATGTGAGCAACTTCTACCAACTCGACCACAAAGCGCCTTCCAAAATGTGTCAAATGCATTTAAAACCTTGTAAAAAATTAAGGTGACTCCCCTCAAGTGTCTAGATACAACAAGGCATCCTTTTTCCTTATTTTTCCAAGATGCACTAGACTTACAAAGGAGGATGGAGACCTTGTTGTACAAAGAAGTTGGTCACCAAGACCAAAAACTCAACAAAAAACCTAGAAGACCTACTACAAATCATTGAAATGGTCCATAAGACCTTATTCCATCCATAAACCAAGAAACAAAACATGAAAAATTATTCTAGGTCCCTTAGACCCATGGGTGTTCCTGCACCATACTCCCAAGCAAGAAAAAGATCTCAAGTCCTCTTTGAGATCAGGTCTTCTACAGTAGTTCCATGTTGTTTAATATCATTTTCTGACATCCATGTTGCATCATCTTTAGGTAGACCTTTCCATTTGACCAGGAATTCCTTGCAAACCTTCCTTCTAGTCTTGTTTGTCTCCTTGGTGTCCAGGATGCATTCAAGAGTCATAGGTTGGCTGGGGGGTAGTCCTTCGCCCAATCTTCATCTTCCATTGTTGTTGTACCTGCTCCATCACTTTCATTCACAGAAGCTTTGAAAGGATACAAGTTAGAAATTTTGAAGATAGGAGAGATTGCCACCCAGGAGGTAGCTCTATTTCATAAGCATTTTGGCCAAACTTGTGGACCACCTTGCAAGGTCCTATCTTCTTCATCATGAGTTTGGTATACTTTCCTTTTGGAAGTCTCTCCTTCTTCAAGTGTGCCATCACCAAGTCTCCAACCTTGAATTGGACATTCCTCTTCTTTAAATTTGCCTTTTCCTTATACTTCTCAACATTCTTTTGAAGGGTTTCCTTCACTTGTTGATGAATATCCCTAATTGTAACAGAAAAGTCCTCACCTTGAGCACTTCTCTTAGCAACTCCTTGTAGATCTCTTAGTTCATAGACCCCTCTAGGGTGCATGCCATAGACTACTTCAAAAGGGATTCTACCAATGCTCCTATTCATGGAGTCATTATATGCAAATTCAGCCTGAGGTAAAATCAGATCCCAAGCTTGTCCATGCTCCTTGGTAAGGAATCTTAAGAGGTTTCCCAATGATCTATTCACCACTTCAGTTTTTCCATCTGTTTGTGGATGGTATGTTGAACTAAAGGACAGATTTTTTCCTTGAGTTTCTTCCACAAGGTGCTCCAAAAGTGACCAATGAATTTAGAATCCCTGTCAGAAACAATGCTTAAAGGCAGCCCATGTATCCTAACAACCTCCTTAAAGAAGAGACCGGCTATATGAGATGCATCATTGGTGCATTTACAAGGAAGAAAATGGGCCATCTTACTAAATCTATCAACTACCACAAAGATACTATGAAAACCTCTTTGGGTTCTAGGCAACCCCAAGACAAAGTACATACTTACACACTCCCAAGGCCTATTGGGCATGGGCAGTGGTTGGTAGAGTCTTGAATTTGATGAAGTTCCCTTTGCCCTTTGACATATTGTCCAACCTTCCACATACTTGCTCACATCCACTTGCAACTTTGGCCAATAGTAAAATCTCCTAACTTGTTCCAAGGTCTTGTCAAGGCCAAAGTGACCTCCAAGACTCCCACTATGTTTCTCCTTTATGATATTGTCCCTCATTGAGCATTTACACACACACAATTGGCTTCCTTTGAAGAGAAAACCATTTTGCAATAAAAAGTTAGAGAATTCACCATGAAAAGAATTCAAATGTTGCTCACAAACATTGTATACCTCCTTGAAATCTAAATCTTCATGATACATATCCTTCAATGCTTCAACCCCCATGCTTTGGAGTTAGATCTCTTGCACTACAAGTGCCCTTCTACTGAGAGCATCTGCCACCTTATTTTCTTGTCCCTTCTTATGCTTTATTGTGAAAGTATAGGCTTGCAAAGACTACCCACTTCATGTGCCTATGACTGAGTTTGTCCTATGCATTCAAAAAACCCAAGGAATGATTATCAATATAAACAAAAAATTATTTAGGTAACAAGTAGTGCCTACACTTTTTGAGGGCTTGGACCATAGCATACAATTCCAAATCATAGGAAGAATACTTCCTCTTTGCTTCATTCAGCCTCTCACTGAAAAATGCAATCGGTTTTCCTTCTTGGCTCAAAACAACCCCTATTGCTTGATTGCTAGCATCACACTCAATGGTAAAAAAATTATCAAAATAAAGGAGCACAAGTATAGGCTATTGTGCTACTCTCATTTTCAGATATTCAAACCCTTTATCAGCCTCATTGGTCCAAGAAAACTTACCTTTGTTACCTCCTTTGATGGTGTCCAAGATTGGTGCACAAATTTGGCTAAAGTTCTTGATCAACTTTCTATAAAAGCTTGCAAGTCCATGGAAGCTTCTCACATCTCCCATGGATTTTGGTGTTGGCCAAGTAAGAATAGCATCCACCTTTGAAGGATCCATCTTCAAATTTCCCTTGGAGATGACAAAACCAAGGTAGACTAGTTCTTCCTTCATGAATTCACACTTTTCCATGTTGATCAGCAACTTCTCCTCTTGTAACCTCCTTAGTACCATGTGAAGGTGCTTCAAATGTTCTTCTTTAGACCTACTAAACACAAGGATGCCATCTAAATAAACTACACCAAACTTTCCAATGAAAGGTCTCAATACCTCATTCATAAGGCACATAAATGTACTAGGGGAATTTGATAACCCAAAGGGCATCACCAACCACTCATAGAGCCCTTCATTAGTCTTAAAGGTTGTCTTCCATTCATCTCCCTCTCTGATCCTTATCTGATGGTACCCGCTCTTTAGATCAATCTTGGAAAAGTAAGATGCTCCTAATAGACAATCCATGAGGTCTTCCATTCTTGGCATCAGGAAGCTATATCTGATTGTGATCCTATTAATGGCTCTTGAATCATTTCAAAGCCTCCAATTCCCATCCTTCCTTGGTGCTAGGACAATAGGAACAACACATGGGCTCAAACTCTTCCTCACTAGCCCTTTATCCATCAACTCTTGCACTTGTCGTGCAATCTCCTCATTTTGAGCAGGTGTCATCTTGTATGCAGCCTTATTGGGCAATTTAGCCCCTGGAATCAAATCAATATGGTGGATTATATCCCTAATGGGAGGTAGGGAACTAGGTAATTCATTCACCGTTATTTCCTTGTACCTTTCCAACAACTCTTGGACTTCCTTTGGTGCATCTTCCTTCTTCTTTGTGGCCAGATCTGCTTCACTTTTTGGCTTCATAACCAGGAAGAATCCTCTTCCTCCTTCCTTCAAGGTCTTCACGAACTCCTTCTCACCCACCATCAAAACACTAGGCCCTTCATGCTTTTCCTTGTATTCTTCTAGGAGAGGTGAAAGGTTGTAAGTCTTCCCATCCTTCACAATGGAGTATGTGTTCTTCTCCCCATCATGCTTGGTCTTCCCATCAAACTGCCAAGGCCTACCAAAAATATATAGTTTAATACTTGTACTCAAAATTTTGTTCATTAGATCTCATACATTATAAGTCATGATGTGGATCGCTATTGTAACTTTTTTGTGATTGAATAATTTGTTGTTTTATTTTCAGATGTTGGTTGTGGAAACACCTCCAAATGTTACTTGAGGGAAATTGATATCAGTGTTTCATCCGCTATACAATCCCTAATGGATTTGATAGAGGAGGTATGAGAAAAATTACTAAATTTCAATTTACATTCGTTGTTATAGATATTAGTTCTAGTGAAAAATCAAACCATTATTGATTCGTAGTTTAATTCCTATTTGGATGGTTTATACAGGGCTTGAGCACGCATGGACATCAACATGCAAATATTTCCATCGTGGAGAGTGATCATGAGATGGCTATAAGTGATTATTTTGTTAAATATATCATTTTTTATAATGTAATTTCTATATATTAATGTCTGTACTTCTTATTGCAACAGTTAAAACTTCACCAGGAGCTAAATTGTAGGAGGAGCAACAGGAGCACTCCTTGATCACATAAAAAATGAGTGACAGACTTATCGCCATCGGATCACCAAACAAAGGGAAAGAATTTATTTCCAAAGCATGGAGAGAAATGAATTTTGATTCCAGAGTCCTTTGTTGTATGCCTAGACATGGCAGTTTTGTACATATCTTGTATTGGATATATTTGACATTGTATGCCTATATGGCATTCTCGTAAGCCTATATGGCTATTTTGTAACTATATTTTATACTTATATCGGCATATATTGATGTATGCGTACATGGCTATTTGGTTAATACAATTTTTATTTATTGATGGTGTCCATATTTGCTCTTTTTGACAATGTCAAATGCATGGCTGCATACAGATTAGGAAAAATACTTTTCCTTTTAGATTAGCAATGCATGGAAGTTTCAAAAACTGTCCTTGATATTACAAAAATATATGTGTTTATACCATAGCAGCAAAAATCTTTTGGGGAAAAATTTGGCAAACCAAAAGTATAAGATTTTTTGAAAAAATCGGGAAAAAGTCTACAAAAATTTGGAAAAAATTCAGATTTAAAAAAAAAGGTAAAAAAAAGTAGAACAAGAGATAAAAACTTTTTTTTTAATTTTTAAAGGAATTTCCATACCATAGAGATATAGAGAGCAAATAAAATAAAGAGTTTAACTAATAAATTGTAAAAAATAGATTTTTGTAGTTTATATTCATATCGTTGATTACATTGCATTGCACATATTTCAAACTCAAAGCATTGCTTCACATTGCATAACTAATAACTAGATGTTGATAGATGGCAAAATTTCAATTACAATATAGTTTTTACAAATTCAACCTAAGCAGTTATGCAATTACTTCACATTGCATAACTAATAACTAGGAGCAACTCCCAATTGCATTTACTTATCATGGCATTCTATGAGATCACATTTCTTTGAGGCATTTTTTCAAACAATTCACTACCTTGTCTATACTACCACATTTTTTATACATGTCTACCAAAGCATTTTGTCAAATAGTTCACTTTGCCTTGTTGCTATGGATGCTTGGAAAAAATCTATCAAAAGCATAATAGTAAGCAATATCATAGACAAGGCAGTGAACTCTTTGAAAAAATGAAAAATGAGGTCTCATGGTGATGGAATTCCATGAAAATCAAAAGCATTTGATTTTCATGGAATTCCATCACCATGAGACCTCATTTCTTGAGGCATTTTTTCAAAGAGTTCACTTCCTTGTCTATCTTCACATTTTCATACATGTCTATCAAAGGAATTTTATCAAACAGTTCATTGCCTTGCTACTATGGATAAAAGCCTAAAACAGGTGCTTTCAAACAAGCTATGGATTGTCATGGCATTCCATCACCATGAGACCACATTTCTTTGAGGCATTTTTCTCAAGCAGGTTCCGGCCTTATCTATGCTACCACATTTTTCATACATGTTTACCAAAAGAATTTTATCAAACAATTCACCTCCTTGCTGCTATGGCTAAAAGCCTAAAATAGGTGCTTCCAAACAAGCTATGGATGCTTGGAAAAAATCTATCAAAGCATAATAATAAGCAATAACATAGACAAGGCAGCGAACTGTTTGAATAAAATCCTCAAAGAAATGTGGTCTCAATGGTGGTGGAATGCCATGACAATCCATAGCAATTTGCTTGTCATGCCATTCATCATGCCATTCCATCACCATGAGACCACATTTCTTTGAGGTATTTTTTCAAATAGTTCACTGCTTTGTCTATGCTACCACATTTTTCATACATGTTTACCAAAGAATTTTATCAAACAGTTCACCTCCTTGCTGCTATGGATAAAAGCCTAAAATAGGTGCTTCTAAACAAGCTATGGATGCTTGGAAAATATCTGTCAAAGCATAATAATAAGCAATAGCATAGAAAAGGCAGCAAACTGTTTGAAAAAAATCCTCAAAGAAATGTGGTCTCAATGGTGGTGGCATGCCATGACAATCCATAGCAATTTGCTTGTCATGGCATTCGTCATGCCATTCCATCACCATGAAACCACATTTCTTTGTGGCATTTTTTCAAATAGTTCACTGCCTTGTCTATGCTACCACATTTTTCATACATGTCTACCAAAGCATTTTATCAAACAATTCACTGGCTTGCTATGGCTAAAAGCCTAAAAAAAGTACTTTCAAACAAGCTATGGATGCTTGGAAAAAATCTATCAAAGCATAATATCAACACATTTTTTCAAACAATTCACTGCCTTGTCAACACTACCACATTTTTGATACATGTCTACCAATTCATGTTTAGATATAGTACTTGAATGTCATTACTATATTATGAGGTATTTTAGATATATGATGATATGTGATATTCTAATCCTAATTCATGCTTCTAGGTTGCATAGATATATATTTTATTTTTCATGTTTTTTGTACCAACGAACCCAAAACGAATTGAACCCCCCTCCAAAATTTTTTGGCCAAATCGGCAAACCGAACTCCCAAACCTGAACCTCAAAACCTATTCCAACACTCTTCATTTTTCCTGCACAAACTTAATTGACCACCAAATTATGTTGCCCCTTGATTTTACCCATGTTTACTCCCTCAAACCTCTCTTTTTCATTTAAAACCCCTATTTTCCCAACTAGGGCATGTCATTCCATAACATACTTTTGACCTCCCCTATCCTTGTAAACCTTTTGAACACATCAAAATCTACAATCTCACCCTATTTCCAAACTATTGTAAATTATTTTCAAGCAATTTCTTCTTTTCACCTCTTCTAGCCTTCCTTTTAAGGCGCCTCAATTTTGAATTTTCAATAGGGGAAACGTTAGTAATCTCTTCCAATTCCCTTACTAATGCTATTTTATTATTTCTACTCCCTATCCTACTTACATCAGACCTATATCACTGAGACACAGCTTGAACAATAGGTGGAATGGCCTATTTCAACATACTACACTCAAACCCTTAAGGGATCGATCCGGTTGAACATAGATTAGAGTGATTCCACATGTTTGGGTGAGAAAGAGGACCATGCCTAGTATGAACATTCCTATTTAGATGCATTGGAATAGTCCATTTGGTCACATGAGTTGCAGAATGGAAGTTGCACCACTTCGCAACTTTCCACTGCTTCCATTTGACACTTTTTCCATCAACTGAAATCTAGACACCACAGGAAAACCACTCTGAGATAACAAAAACTGAGAGAGGTTATTGTAGAGGGGCCCAACATGATCCCATTGGATCAGATGAGAAGTTTCTAAGCATCACAGTGTCTGAGTAACCTCATGCTAAAGTTTGCAGCCATTTTACCCTTTGGACCCTTAAGGGATTGATCCAGTTGAACATAGCTCAGAGCGATTCCGCGTGTTTGGGTGAAAAAGAGGACCATTCCTAGCATAAAAATTCCTATTCAGATGCATTGGAACTGTTTGTTTGGTCACAAGAGTTGCAGAACAAAAGTTGCACCACTTTGCAACTTTCCACTGCTTCCATTTGACACTTTTTTTATCAACTAAAAATTGGACACCATGGGAAAACCACTCTGAGATAATGAAAACCAAGAGAGATTATTATAGAGGGGCCCAACATGATCCTGTCAGATCAAACGAGAAGGTTATAAGCATCACGGTGTCTGAGTAACCTCATGCTAAAGTTTGCAGCCATTTTTCCCTTTGGACCCTTAAGGGATTGATCCGGTTGAACAAAGGGTCTATACTCTAAACTTATCCAAACCTTACCAACTATTGGGGAAGAAATTCTAAGGTGTCAAAACTTCAAAATCCACAATCAGATCTTAGTTATACCACCGTACAATGGGTAAACCACAAAACCCTCTATTGTAGCCTAAACCTTAAGGGTTTATTGAAAATGATACTTCCAAAGCTAACCACAACCTATAAATTACTCAAACAAGTTTTTGATACCCTACACATGCTCAAACAATCATAAAATAATGCTTCCCTACACAAAAACATAATTTAACTCTTCAAAACCACCATTTTTCTTAAAGAAAATTCACTTTTACACACATGGGTTTCACACCCATCTCACTTTCAGACCTCCCCAACACTAACACATCATTCCCACACCTTAATAATGTTAGTACAGACCCATTCCTCAAGTTACAAAGGCTACAGAAAGAGGAATGGGTCAAAAATCCATTTTTATTGACTCAAAACCTTCAAATGTAGAAGTTCAGGCCGATTTTAGTAAATTGATGATATTCTACTCCTCATTTGCCTTGATGAACAAAACCTACCGAATGGTGCTCCTGCACCAATCATACATTGACCTTCTTGTCCCTCCTAAAGTTTGGACCACATCCATTACCTCCACATAAAACTCGACATCCTTGGTCTTCTTGGTTCCCATGCCTTGATACGGTTATGCAAATGAAAATGAAGCAAAGTAATCATCTCCTTCTTCGCTGGCTGGAAGAATGCATGCTTAGTGTTTTGATACATGATATCAACTCTCTCATCTACTCTCATGGTTGAATACCAAAATCTAGTATGGTGGGCCTCCAGAGTTCTAGTCATCTTTCTTCCTCTTCCACCAAATGCTGGCTTGATCCACAAGTCTGTCAGCCTAATTGACTTTTTTTTTTGAAAGTTGAAGTTTCTCCTGAGTCACCAGTGTTGCTCTGTCTGCCTTTTTAGACTCTTTCATTGCTATAGATCATCTCTGGGATTTAATAATTTGTACCATTTGTGGTTGATGTGCTTTGAATCCTTGCATCTAAAGGAAATTTCCTCAACATAAATACTCTCTCAAGGTTAACAATCATACATTGACCTTCTTGCCCATCTTAAAGTTTGGACCACATCCATTACCTCCACATAAAACTCAACATCCTTGGTTTTCTTGGTTCCCACACCTTGATATGGTTATGCAAATGAAAATGAAGCAAATTAATCACCTCCTTCTCTGTTGGCTGGAAAAATGCATGCTTAATGTTTTGATACATGATATCAACTCTCTCTTCTGCTCTCATGGTTGAATATCGAAATCTAGTATGGTGGGCCTCTAGAGTTTCAGTCATCTTTCTTCCTCTTCCACCAAATGTTGGCTTGATCCACACATCTGCCAGCCTAATTGGCTTTGTTTTTTGAAAGCTAAAGTTTCTCCTGAGTCACCAATGTAGCTCTCTCTGCCTTTTCAAACTCTTTCATTGCTACAAATCATCTTTGAGATTTAATCATCTGTACCACATGGTTGATGAGCTTTGAATCATTAGTAATAGTCTTCAAAATTAGTTGCTTGTACAAGTTCATTATACTTTCATAATACTTTATAACCATGAAGTTCAACCATTCCTTGATGCCATCAAGTGAAGATTGAGGAATGGTGTCAATGCAGAGTACATCCCACTTGAAGTCTTTGAAAGCAATAGCCATATCAAATTCCTTTTTCCCAAGTCCTACTCTCTCAAGGTTAACAATCTCAATCTCACTAATAGTGATTACTACTAAGAAAGGTAATTCCACCAACTCTACCAAATAGTTTACCATAAGAATAATAAAAGCAGAGGCTTTGAAAGGAACTCCATGAAAACCAAGCTCTCTAAATGGTACATATCAAAGTCTAGTTCAAAATATTTTAGATGAGGCTGCTCCCATAGCTCTCTTACTCAGCTTGACAAAACTTGAAACTCAGATTGATTTTATTTTTCCTGTCCCTCTCTTGTTGTTCTTCCTCAATTTCATCAAGATCATACATTGACCTTCTTGACCTCCTAAAGTTTGGACCACATCCATTACCTCCACATAAAACTAGACATCCTTGGTCTTCTTGGTTCCCATGCCTTGATATGCTTATGCAAATGAAAATGAAGCAAAGTAATCATCTCCTTCTCCGCTATTGGAAGAATGCATGCTTAATGTTTTGATACATGATATCAAATCTCTCTTCTACTCTCATGGTTCAATACCAAAATCTAGTATGGTGGGCCTCTAGAGTTCCAGTCATCTTTCTTCCTCTTTCACCAAATGCTAGCCCAATCCAGACGTCTGCCAGACTAATTGACTTTGTTTTTGAAAGTTGAATGGTGCAGGAGCACCCACACCTCACCCTCAATTTGTGATTGTTTGATGGTAAATTGGGAGGACAGTTGGTAAATGTTAGTATGTTGAGGTCTTTTTGTCTTGAATAAGGTCTAATAGACCAATCTTTTATGTACTTTGGGAATTAGTAGGTTAGGGTGGACAAATGTGCAAAAGCACTCTTGAATTAAATAATTGTTGATATTGCCATAAAGGAAAATTATGTAAAAAGTAGGTGGGAGTGCAAAGAAAGAGTCTAAAAGTCATGTTATAAGGGTGTCTAAATGGTCCTAGGCCTTTAGAATATTAAATTTGCATGATAAAGCTTAGTAAGCAAAACCATTCTTAAATAATAAATACTAGTATTTGTAGGCTTAATAAGGGTTTGGTGGTTCAAAGGTAATTATGGGAATTAAAGGGAGATGATTCTAATTTTAAATGTATTAAAAAAATCATTCAATCCTGAATGGGGGTTCAATCAATAGTTTTTTTGAAGATTGGTGCTATTCACAACGCCTAAAACTGTGGAATTTCAACATTTTTCTGAGTTTTTAGTTTCTTTTCTTTGTGTACGGCCTAGTACAGGCATCTTATGAAAATAAATTCATGAAAAATTGTGATGTCAGGTCTTAACCTAGATTTCAATCTATTTTGATACACCTTTGGTTGTTTTAGTGAAAGGAAAATCCATTTTTCTTTATTCAGCCTCTACAGACCAGCATGGTCTGAGTTTACTTTAATTTTTGTTATGGAGCCCTTCCTCCTACTATGGTGAATTGTGACTCATATGAAAGGTTTAAAATGTGTTTTTTTCAAGTTTCCTTAACTCTTTTAATAATGGTAAGGTGTTTATAGGGCTGGTGATGTTGTTTTAGGTTGAGAATGTGAGATTTTGGCTTGAAATGGAGGAACCAAAGTGATGTTTTTGAGATCTACTGAGTCTAAAGGATAGGTGAAGGTTTATTATGTGTGTGCAGACCCTAAAAAATTTTTTTGATGCTTTAGTGAGGTTTGGAAGGCCTTGGAGTTGTGAGATGCTAAAAACCCTATGTATTTGTTAGAAAATTGAGGGTTTTAATCAATTATGGCTTAGAGGTTGAGTGCTTTTCTAAAACCTATGGAATTGGGAGTTTTGTCACCTATTTGATGACTGTCCAAGAGCTTTTGGCGTTAGAAGAAGTTTAAAGAGCATTTTTTTTGTAAAACAGGGCTAATTTTGTAGCCTTTTTACAGGGTAGTTTGAAGGATCTCCAAGAAATTGTAAAGAAACCTTGTATGTCTAACTTAGGAATGGTGTTGGGGGTTTGAGTAGATGCTATATTGATGATGAGATGTTCCTTGAGAGGTATTCTCTAAAATTTAAGCCAAATTGTTGAGTTTTGAAGCCTATTTGTTGGTAGTTGTTCCAAGATGGCCAAATGAAATAATAAATTTTGTTGATTTACTAAAATCCGATTTGCTTGAGTCTTCTCCACCTTGACTCTGCATCACTAAAGTTTCTCCTGAGTCACTAGTGTAGCTCTCTCTGCCTTTTTAGACTCTTTCATTGCTATAGATTGTCTCTGGGATTTAATCATTTGTACCACATGGTTGATGTGATTTGAATCCTTGCATCTAAAGGAAATTTCATCAACATAAATACTGCTACTCTCTAAAGGTTAACAATCTCAATCTCACTAATAGTACATTTACAACCATATTCAAAAAATTTCCTTCAAAAGCCTAGAAATTCAAATATTGACTTCAATAGCCTTCAAGAGGCTTTAAATAGCCTTTACAAATGATTCTACATCTTTCCAATCATGCCTAACTGTTCTTTTTGTAACTAACATGACTTATTACATTATAAATCAATTATGGATGTGTTATGACCTTATTCAATTGACAAAACACAAAACACAAAACTAACTTAAAAGATTTATGTGAACCAAATTTGCTCAATAACCTTGGTGCCCCTACACCAAATTTCATTATTTTAGTAAATGTCATTACAAGTAAATCTCATTACAATGCCTTAGGTACTCTGTTCTCACAGATATTTTACAATGCCACTCATACATTCAAGATTCTCTTATAATGTCTACATCATAGGTTCTCATTTAGAGGTTAACTTCAAATGAGAAACTTGAGATTCCCTCACAAAGCTTTGCACGCTCTTTTATAATGGCTTGAAATCAAAATTGAGATTTTTCAAGATCATCAAAATAAGGATGTTGCATTGCTTTTTTGGCTGAGATTCTCTTCAACAGCTCCAAAATCAGCATTTTCTGCAAGGAGAGACCAATCAATTTTTACTAGTTTAGTTACAGATAGGCAAAGTAAAAGAATAAAAAGAAACAACTTATGTCCAAAATGGAAATGAAATGAAAATAGATGGAAGGAACTTAAAGATAGGCATGGAAGTCTCTCAACTTAGTCACTCCTGCTCATACATCTTCACTGCGAGTTCCAAGATACCTATTGCACAAAACACCTCTCATGAATCTAGAATATCTTAAAATTTGAGATGCTCCTATAATGTCTACATCATAGGTGCTCATGATAAGGTTAACTTCAAATGAATAACTTGAAATTCCCTCACCAAGCTTCGTACACACTTTTTTAATGGCTGAAAATCATAATTGAGATTTGGCTTCATAATCAAAATAGGGATTTTTCATTGCTTTTATGCCTGAGATTCTCTTGGATGCCTCATAAATCTGTATTTTCTGCAAGGGGACACCATTCAATGTTTACTGTAAGGAAAGCAGAGGTGCGGAAACACTTTCCTAATGTCAAATCCATAGGGAAGAATGCAATACAGGGATTTTAATTCTTCAAATTACAATCTAATTAAGACACACATGAAAGAATTTCAAAAATAGAGCAAATACTCAAAGACAATGAACAACATATTTACGTGGGAAACCCTTACGGGAAAAAACCCACCACACCAAGCTGAATCTCTTTGTATTACAGTAACAAAATATTACATACAATGCAAAGATCCAACTCTCTGGTTATCAGTCCTCAGTAGCTACATTCACTGTTCATATAGTTACAGAAATGCTCTCACAACAATTCGATTCACTCATCATCATTTCAAATCAGAATCGATCCTTTAAATCTTATCCCATTCTAATTTTTACCTTCTGTGCATCCTTATACACCAATGCTCCATCGAAGAAAGTTTCCATGCCTTTTCAGATTTTTCCTTGCATGTAGTTTTTCTCCAGTGCTACAACTAATGCAAAAATCCAACCATCATTTGTTTGAAAACAGCTTCCTCTGATTGGTCTAGCAGGATGCCACATAGGATGGTCACATGGTCAACAACATTCAAACTTTGTTGGCATATCGGTGAGACACTAACAGTGTCTCCTCGATGCCACAAAGTATTCGCTATCGACATCAGCTTCAGACCCCAACAGTCGGCAAGAGGATTCTCATTCGACAAGACTCATACTGAAAATCATAAGTCATATCGAACTCAGAGAGACCATCGAAAATACATACCGATCTCGCCAAGACCTCATATCGAAGTCTTCAAGTCATGCCATCGAGTGTTTTCCATTCGGTGTTACTTATCGCTCTTCGGTGAGACTCATATCGAAGTCATAAGTTACACCGATGAGATATACTATTGGCAAGACTCATGTTTTTTTCTGTGACATTTTATCAAGCTCCATCATGTCTTACCGAGTTGGCAAGACTTAAGTCTTTCGCTAAGACCTTACACCGGCTGAAGATGTCATATCGAAACACCCAAGAGTTGGCAAGACTTATTGCCTTCACTAAGAGGTTACTCTGAGCACACCTTGTCATCCCGAGTCGGCGAGACTTATCCAAGTTTTTGAGACCTCTCATCGAACATCACCAAGTCTTACCAAGTCAGCAAGACTTATGCCCCTTCGTCGTGACATTTCTCTGAGTGCCCAAGGTTATCCCGAAGACTGTCTGTGGATACTCCCATTGGTGTGACCTAGCTTCATCGCTGAGACATCTCCCCGCGATATTTATGTTAGCTCGATGTCGGTGAGACTTACTTCGGTTGCCAAGACTTCATGCCCGAATTCTTTGAAGTCATCACGAAGATTCTACGTGGAGACCTATTCAGTGAGACATTCTGCAGATCTCCAAGACTTTATCCCAAGAGCCTTGTGTTTCCCCGATGACCAAATTCCATTGGTGAGACTTTCACCATTCGATGGGACTTCTCTCCAACACCCGTGAGTTAACCTAATAAGATCAAATTGTCGCCCAAGGATCTTCATTCGCTAAAAGGTCACAATAAACACACAAGGTCACAACGATAGACTTGTCGGCAAGACCTCGACCCTGTCACAGTGACATGAACATTTCAAGAGCTTCAGAACAGTTAGTCGGCTAGAAATCCATGATGTCACACAAACTTTTCTTTCAAAGAGTTTCATGTCAGTAAGAATTGAGGCACAGATTCCAACAAGCTCCCACTTGATGAAGATTTTACTGACACCTCCAGAGCATAATAAAACTACTGCAATTCATGGGCCAAGAGGCCCATCGAACTGGCACACCACCTGAACTTGTCTGTGCTCACAGGCTTCGTCAATGCATCTGCAACATTCTCTAGAGTATCCACTTTCTCCAAAGAGACCTTCCCATCCTCGACCATATCTCGTACAAAGTGATACTGTACATCTATATGTTTCGTCCTGGCATGGAAAGTAGGATTCTTTGCCAAACATATAACACTCTGACTGTCATAGTAAATAGTAATCTTTCCTGCATCAAAACCAATGTTAGAACACAAACGTTTTAACCAGATTGCTTCTTTACAGGCATGTGTTGCTGCCATGTATTCTGCCTCTATTTTGGACAAAGAGACTACAGCTTGCCACTTGCTCATCCAATTCACTGCACCACCATTCATCATGAAAATATATCCACTCGTGGATCTTCTGCTGTCAATGTCCCCTGCCCAATCAGAATCCACATGACCTTGAATACTAAGAGTCCTCTGTGATTCAACCAAGTTCCCATGGTAACATAGAGCATAGTCTGAAGTGACCTTCAGATATCTAAACACTCTCTTCACAACATCCCAATGTGTCCTTCTAGGATTTTCCATAAACCAACTAAGAACTCCCACTGCTTGGGCAATGTCTGGCCTTGTATAGACCATTGCATACATAAGGTTGCCAACTACACTAGCATAAGGTACACTGGTCATGTCCTCCATCTTAGAAGGAGATTTTGGACAATCCTCAATAGATAGCTTCGTTCCCTGTGTAACTAGAACAACTAGCTACTTGCACTCAGTCATACAAAATCTCTCTAGAACAGTCATGATATACTTACTCTGACTGAGCCAAAGTTTTCTATTCTTCCTGTCCTTGGTTATTTCCATTCCCAAAATATACCCTGCTACACCAAGACCTTTCATTTCGAACTTTGCAAACAACTGAGACTTAAGATCATAAATCATTAGCTTACTATTGCCTATGAACAACATATCATCAACATAGAGAGCAATAATAAGAACTTGATCACTTGCAGCTTTGTAATATACACAATGATCACATTTTGATGTTACAAATCCCAATGACAAGATAAAAGTGTCAAAATTTTGGTACCACATTCTAGGAGACTATTTTAACCTATACAGAGATTTCTTTAACTTGCAAACTAGTCTTTCTTTACCTTTTTCCACAAAATGCTCTAGCTGGGACATATAAATTTCTTCTTCAAGATCACCATGAAGAAATGTTGTCTTCACATCCATCTGCTCAATTTCTAAGTCATACACTGATGCAAGTGACAAAAGAAATCTAATAGATGTCAACTTAGCTACAAGAGAAAATATTTCTCCATAGTCAATTCCCTCTACCTAGGAATAACCTTTCACAACCAGCCTTGCTTTATATTTTTCCACACTACCGTCTAGACCTATTTTCCTTTTAAACACCCATTTGCAGCCACAAGCTTTCCTGCCTTTAGGCAATGGCACCAAACTCCAAGTATCATTCTTGTCTAATGATGCCATTTCTTCATTCATGGCTTCCAACCAAGAGTTTGCATCAGACATTTTAAATGCCTCTTTCACAGTCCTAGGTTCATCAGTGCTAGAAATTAAAGCATAGGCACAAGTAGACTCAATTAAAAAAAACCAATACCTATCAGGTTGCTTTCTTTCATGAGTTGACCTCCTCATAGGTTGAGGCTGAGGCGGTTCTTCATCTTCATCATAACTTTTAGAACTACTTGAGCTCTCCTCAGTATCAGGTACATTTTGATTTTTCAATTCCTCTTTATCTGGTGTTGGAGGAATTGCTGCTACATCCTTTTCATTTTTTGATTTCTTCTCTAACTGCATATCCAATGTTGAAGGCTTTAGCTCACGAACGATAACACTTCTGCTGCACAAAACCTTCTCAGTCTCAGGGTTCCAAAGCTTGTATCCTTTTATACCAACACTATAGCCAATAAAGATACACTTTACAACTTTGTTTTCCAATTTAGATCTTTTTTCAAATGGCACACATGCATATGCCTCATAGCCAAAGACACGAATATGTCTCAAAGAGGGTTTCTTTCCAGACCATGCTTCCAAAGGTGTCTTCTCAACAAGAGCAGAGTTAGGAGAGCAATTTACCAAGTAACATGCTGTAGAGACTGCTTCAGCCCAGAACTTCTCTTCCAAGCTAGCATTGCTTAGCATACTTCATGCTCTTTCCATTACTGCCCTATTGAACCTTTCAGCAACTACATTTTGTTGTGTAGTGTAAGGTGTAGTCTTATGCCTTTTAATCCCATGGTCCTTACAGTACCTTTCGAAATCATCTGAACAAAACTCACTGCCATTGTCAGTCCTTAGACATTTTATTTTTCTACCAGTCTGATTTTCTATGAGGTTTTTAAATTCCTTAAACCGATTGAATACTTCTGATTTGCTTTTCAGAAAATATACAAATTCTCTTCTTGAATAATCATCAATAAACAACACATAGTATCTTGATTTAGACAAAGAAGAAACATTCACTGGACCAAACACATCAGAATGTATATAATCAAGCAAACCAGAAGATTTGTGAGGACTGGAATAAAATGAAACATGGTGTTGCTTTCCATCTATGCAATGTTCACAAAAATTGAACTCAAGGTTACAATCTTCAAGCCCTTCTACCAAGCTTTTATTTTTCAAGGTTTTTAAACCTTTCTCACCAATGTGGCCTAGCCTATGATGCCAAAGCATGGTCTTCTTTGCTAGAAGTTTAACCTCCATTGAGTTTACTCCATCAAGAACGTTTTCCTTCTTTTCTTCATGAGTAGCCTTAAGTGACTTTTCAGAGACACTGTTGCATTGGACAACCAGTGCATCCAGCTTGTATAGAGTACCGATTCTAGCACCCCTAGCCAGCACCATAGAGCCTCTAGTCATCTTGCAGCCATTTCCAAAGAACATGACCTGCACTCCAATATCATTCAGCTTACTTACATAAAGTAAATTACGAGCCAGACCTGGTATGTGCATTGCATCATTGATTCCCTTCACTCTTCCATCAGGGAATTGAATTCTGACTCTTCCACGGCCAACAATTTCCAAAGATGAATCACTTGCTAGGTACATCTTTCCACCATTGTATTCTTCAAACTTCGTGAACCATTCTCTATGAGATGTCATGTGGAAAGATGCTCAAGAATCAATCAGCCAGACATCATCTGATGCCCGTGTAGCCAAAGCTACAATGAAGGCATCTGAATCACTGTGAGAAGAATCATTGCCAGAATTATTCTTCTTCTTCTTTTTCTCCTCCTTGCAATCCTTTCAGACATGACCAGGTTGCCCACAATTCTAGCACTTCACCTTGGACTTCTTGCTAGGAGATTTTGATCTCCCTTCTGATTTTGATTTGGACTTCTTGTCCTTCTTCTTGCCTTTCTCCTTTGGTCTACCTCTGACAGCCAAAGCCTCCTTTTCCGTCTTAGAATATTTTCATCTTATTTCTTCCAATAACAGAGAAGCAACATCTTCCATTTTGAATGTGGATGTTGTACTCCCTATAGCCATCACCAAATGATCCCAAGAATCAGGCAGAGAACATAGCAACAACATGCAACGATCTTCATCTTCAATCTTTACACCAACAAATGTCAGCTGAGCAATCAACATGTTGAAAGCATTTAAGTGATCAGAATCAGACCCTCCTTCCTGCATTCTTAATGAGTACAACTTCTTCCTCAAAAACAACTTGTTCACCAAGGACTTGCCCTGATAAATGGATGCTAATCTTTTCCACAAGGAAGATGCAGTCTTTTCTTCGTGCAAGTTCAGAAGAACAGAGTCTGCCAAATAGAGCCTTATCAGCCCTTTAGACTTTCTATCTGCTAGGTCCCAATCCTCTTGCTTCATGCCTTGAGGCATTGTTCCAAACACAGCAGTCCAAAGATCATGATCAACTAACATATCTTCCATTTTGAGTTTCCAAAACTCAAAATTGCTACCATTGAATTTGTCTATTTCCATCCTTCTGGATGTGCTCACCATCTTAATTTGTAATTAAATTATCAAACCTCTACAAAACTCCCACTGAAAAGGATTGACACAAAAAACCCAACCCACTCACAAGGACAACACAACTGGCCAGGCTTTGATACCACTTGTAAGGAAATCAGAGGTGCGGAAACACTTTCCTAATGTCAAATCCATAGGGAAGAATGCAATACAGGGATTTTAATTCTTCAAATTACAATCTAATTAAGACACACATGAAAGAATTTCATAAATAGAGCAAATACTCAAAGAAAATGAACAACAAATTTACGTGGGAAACCCTTACGGGAAAAAACCCACCACACTAAGCTGAATCTATTTGTATTATAGTAACAAAATATTACATACAATGCAGAGATCTGACTCTCTGGTTATCAGTCCTCAGTAGCTACATTCACTGTTCATACAGTTATAGAAATGCTCTCACAATAATTTGATTCACTCATCATCATTTCAAATATGAATTGATCCTTTAAATCTTATCACATTCTAATTTTTACCTTATGTGCATCCTTATCCGCCAATGCTCCATCGAAGAAAGTTTCCATGTCTTTTTAGATTTTTCCTTGCATGTAGTTTTTCTCCAGTGCTACAATTGATGCAAAAATCCAACTATCATTTGTTTGAAAACCGCTTCCTCTGATTGGTCCAGCAAGATGCCACATAGGATGGTCACACGGTCAACGACATTCAAACTTTGTTGGCATATTGATGAGACACTAACAGTGTCTCCTTGATGCCACAAAGTATTCGCTATCGACATCGGCTTCAGACCCCAACAGTCGAAAAGAGGATTCTCATTCGACAAGACTCATACCAAAAACCATAAGTCATATCAAACTCAGAGAGACCATCGACAAGACATACTGATCTCGCCAAGACCTCATATTGAAGTCTTCGAGTCATGTTGTTGAGTGTTTTCCATTCAGTGTGACTTATCACTCTTTGGTGAGACTCATATCAAAGTCATAAATCACACCGATGAGATATACTATCGGCAAGACTCATGTCTTTTTCTGTGACATTTCATCGAGCTCCATCATGTCTTACCGAGTCGGCTAGACTTAAGTCTTTTGCTAAGACCTTACACTGGCCAAAGATGTCATACCGAAACACCCAGGAGTTGGCGAGACTTATCGCCTTCGCCAAGAGGTTACTCCGAGCACACCTTGTCATCCCGAGTCGGCGAGACTTATCCAAGTCACCTAGACCTCTCATCAAACATCACCAAGTCTTACCGAGTCGACAAGACTTATGCCCCTTCACCGTGACGTTTCTCCAAGCGCCCAAGGTTATCTCGAAGACTGTCCATGGATACTCCCGTTAGTGTGACCTAGCTTCATCACTGAGACATCTCCCCATGATCTTTATGTTAGCCCGATGTCGATGAGACTTACTTCGATCGCCAAGACTTCATTCCGAAGTCTTTGAAGTCACCGCAAAGATTCTACGTGGAGACCTATTCGGCAAGACATTCTGCAAATCGCCAAGACTTTATCCTGAGAGCCTTGTGTTTCCACGATGACCAAATGCCATCGGTGAGACTTTCACCATTCGCTGGGACTTCTCTCCAACACCCATGAGTTAACCTGATAAGATCAAACTGTTGCCCAAGTATCTTCATTCACCAAAAGGTCACAGTGAACACACAAGGTCACAACGATAGACTTGTCAGCAAGACCTCGACCCTGTCACAGCGACATGAACATTTCAAGAGCTTTAGAATAGTTAGTTGGCCAGACATCCATGATGTCACACCGACTTTTCTTTCAAAGAGTTTCATGTCAGTAAGAATTGAGGCACAGATTCCAACATTTACAAGGTTACAGATACACAAAGTAAAATAAGACATGATAGCATTGGAATCAAACAAATTAACGTGGATACAAGTATAAATTAATAAGAACCATTGTGCATATACTTACAAATTCATCCAATGAACCATCTGGATCTACTCTACTCTTTATTGTGTCAAGTATTGCCTCATGGTCAGACTCACGAACCTTCCACAAGGTCTTGTTCAAAGGTCTACCCCCATATTTGCTCAAACAAACATTGGATGCCACAACAAGGTTTGAGTAATGAAGAATCTTACAATGCATGTCAAAGTCCTCAAACAACCAATGTTTAACACTCTTATGTGGGTACTTTCTAAGCTACGTTCCAGTAACAACAACTGAGCCTGTAGGGTATTCAATGTTTTCTCCATCTATAACTGGGGCTTCCAATTTATTTTTGGCCTCAACACAATGACACAAGTAATAGTTCGTTCCCTCTTCATTTTCTTCATCTGCAATAACTACATAAAAATGCCCTGCATTGATATGTGCATAAAATCACTTGAAATTAGTCAACATTACGAATATAGTACAAAGTAAGATAACAATATGGAATTTGAAAAACTAAGCAAGTAGATATATTACCTGGTTGAACTAGATCTAATACGTGGTCAAAGTCGACTAATGATTCCATTTGTGTTAGTTCCAATGCCATTGGAGGGTGATATGTGTGAAGTGGGGTAAGATAACTTGTCAACCATTTGTCAACCCACTCCCCTGACTCACAATCATTCCAGGCTTGCATTGTACATGAAGAACAAAAGCATGCCATCTTATGTGTATCGATACTCCATGAACCTGCATTTGAGCTAAGGAAAGAGTGTAGCTCACTCAATCCTGTTAGTGTACAACAATCCTTATATGGTGCAATGTTAGTATCATCCATCAACCAAAAAAATCTACGAACTGAAGACATACCTTCATTACCTGGACCCATCCAAGCATTACACCACTCGACAATTGAACTTGCATCTATCAACTTTGCACTATCTTTATACTTAACTCTTCTCATGCTAATGCTCTTTTCACGCATGCTCCTGCACCATCATGCTCCCCCTTTCCATGTCCGACCTCACAAAATTTCCACATATGTTGAACACCTGTAGTGAGATGCATCCTGCACAACTAGTAGAACATGTGCACATTCTTGAACTATGTTGCACAGTTATCTGACCATATTATATGTTGACTATATGTTATGCCCCTACGAGCCAAATCACTATAGAACATTTGGAAGCAACCTTGCACGAACTCTAGAGAATGTGTGTGATCATCACTAATATAAAAGTGATACTTCCTCAATACCTTCCTTTGTTCCTCTGTACTATCAGCTACATGAATGAATGCTATGTGCACGAATATCGAAACTTGTGTGGAGTTGTAATACTATGACTGCACCTCACACTGTGGTTGTAGAGTGTAGTTCTCTGCAAAGTCAACCACTAATACTATGCTGCCAACTGGAAAGGTGTCCTTGCATAGCTTGAATTGCATGTCCAACCATCAGGCTCTATGGGTATGCCTTGCATACTCATACACTAGATTCTCACGAAACATGGACATAAACTGATACACTGGAATCTTCTCGATAACCAAATCACACCTTTTTGCTTGAGACCCATCTTTTGTAGCATATTCCACTGTTTTATACTTCCCAAAATCTACTACTTTATGCCCCACCTCATCTGTGCCTTCCATATGTTGACATACTGGCATTCATTGCAAGCCACCGCAATGCTCGCATGAACCATCCAAGCATGTTGTCCTATAGAATATTTGGCCATCCTCTATTTGACATAAATTTTTTGATAAGAACTCTCTTGAACATTTTGGTGGGGCTTCTATGCCACAATCCTTCAAAACATCATTAGTATGCAAATCTAAACATATATAACGATAAACATCATAATGGTTAGTGAATTCAATATGTAGTCTACAACAACAAGTAGTGCGTGTGTGATTTATCTTGACATAAAAAGGTTTAAGCATTTCAAAAAATATTTGAGAAATACTAATTTGAGGATAAGCATTTTGAAATTTAGGAAAAAATTGGGTTTGAGTCGTATCCAAAAAATGCTTTGGATGTGGCTTATGGTTCCGACTACCGATTCTCCTTCTTATGACATCCCTTTGATTCAGAGATGGCCTTGTATTATTCTTCCAATAATCTTCAATTAGTGTTCTCAATGCTTCAACAACTTTTTTATCTTTGTGTGGTAGTCTTCTTGAGAATTCCCACAATTCATTTGAATTGGTGCCCTTAATTCTTTTCTGCCTTTGAACGACTTTTGATAAAGTTTTTCTACTAATTCCCATTTGTTCACTTGTCTTTTTAATGATACGAGATCTCTTTGTTTGATAGCTTACCAAAGTCGATGTAATGACACGTCGGGTGACATTACTATCCTTTGAGCATGAGGTCTTACCTACACTCTCATAAGCATCCATTAGATTCTTCACAATAGTGTTTTCACTTGATGCATTCGATGTTCTCAACCCAAGAGTCTTCATGATGTTTCTGTACTTTAAACCCTGCATCATTTGAACAAATAGTTGACATCTTCCGGTCTCATTTAACCTTTCAAAGAACATTTTCCAAATCTTATTAGAATAGCTTCTACAAGTGCGTTATGGAATCTTACCTTCCATGTGCTGCAAAATATCCTCATCAATATTAATAATTTTTTTTGGCTTTCTACGCAAAATTCTAGGTGGTGTTCTCTTAGGTACATACATCTCAACATTAGCAATTTCATCAATATTTAATTGAGGTGGGCTAGATTGTGTACCTTCGACCAAGGTTGGAATAAAATACATACCTTGAGGTTCACGTGGGGATGATGGCATACCTTGTTCCTCAAATCCGAGTGATGTTGTACTCTCAACTTCAGATGTGGTGGATGGTGTCCAACCATACTCACTTGTGGTAGATGGTGTCCCTCCATATTAGCTTTTACTTAATGGTGTCCCTTTGTATTCACTTGTAGTAGAGGGTGTGTCTCCAACTATGGTATCTGCATCTCCCCTAGCACGACTCTTTCGCATTCGTGCCCTTTGTGCTGCCAATTTCTTTTCTCTTTTTGATGGTTGAGGTTCCTCTTCAACTGGCTTGTTTTTGTCAATCATTCCCAATTTCTGCTTTTCATGATATTCCCTCATCCATTTTTCTCTTTATCTTTGAAGTCTTGGAGCTGATCATCTATTAGTTTTTTCCTTTTAACAGTTTGTTTCTTCAGAATGAATAATTTTACCTGTGCAAAAAGTGCTAAGTCAAGTCAAATTAACTAATAGTGAAGGGTTGTAAAAGTCTATTAAAGAGGGAGACCAATGGTCACCTCTTTCAAATGTTAGTTTTTGAAGTTGAAGTGGTTTGTTTTAAGAGGGAAACATTATAAAAGGCCACGCTAAACTTGAATGGAGGATGATCTTGGATTGGGCGTGAAACCAAATGAGGAAATGTTGAGTTTTCCTTAACAAAATCGAGCTTTTGGTGTTTGAAATTGAGTTTCTGAGTTGGGAAGCATTATTTTATGTTAGATTGAGCATGAAAAAGGTATATTAGGTTTGTTTCAATAGTTTTCAAGTTTTGGAGTGTTTGGCAAGTGCTACTTTCAATAAAACATATAGTTTCTAAGCCTAGGGAGAGGGTTTTATGGTTTAGGTGGTAAATGATCGAATCTCTGCAATCTAATGCTATAATTTGAAGTTTTGATAGATATAAAGTGCTTCCCCAAGGTTTCACGATATTTGGACACATTTTGAAGGTGGTCCCTTTGTCAAAGTGGGCTAATTTGGGCCCTTAAAAGCGTAGAAAACTTAATAATTTGTGCAGTTTAGTACAAAACAAGCATTGGTGATTGTTGGATATGTTGAAAGGCTATGTAGAACAACAAATCACTATGGTGCTAGGTCTTAACTTGGACTTCAATATATTTTGAGACTCCTTTGGTTGTTTCAGTGAACGAAAAACTCCATTCTTCATGATCAGCCTGTACAGATCAGCAGGGTATGAGTTTTACTTTAATTTAAAGATGGAGCCTTTCCTCCTACTGTGGTGACCTGTGATTCAGAGGAAAGGCCTATAATATGTTGTTTTCAAGTTTCATGTTTCTTTTAATAGTGGTAAGGCATCTATAGGGCTGGTGATGTTATCTTAGGTTGAGAATGTGAGTTTTTGGCATGAAAAGGAGGAACCAAATTGGTGTTTTTGAGATCTAATGAGGCTAAAGGCCTAGTGAAGGTTTATTTTGTTTTTGTAGACCCTGAAAAACTTGTTTGATGCTTTGGTGAGGCTTGGAAGGCCTTGGAGTTGTGAAATATAGAAAACCCTAGATATTTATGAGCAAATTGAGGGTTTTTGTATTGGAAACCTATTTAAGCACGCAAGGTCCTAAAACCTAGAAAATATTTTGTTTTGAGACCTAAGTAAAATTGTTTTTGGATTTGGGGGTCTGTTGAGAAGTGAGAAGGTTGTGTGGGGAATTATACCCGATTGAGTGAATTTGATATGCTACAACCTGAACAATGTGAATTTGTTGAAAGAAGAGGTCGTGATGAAATTGTAAATTGAAAATTTGTTTGTAGATTGGAGTTGTGTGTTTGTGTGTTGCAAGCCTCCCCCTATTGCATTAGGAGTATATTCCAATTTTTTAGAGACATGTATGGAAAATTTGGTAGCATAGACAAGGCAATCAGTTGGTTTGTATAATTGTTTGACAAAATACCTCAATGAAAGCTTTGGAAGCATACACAAAGAAAGTCAATTGTTAAATTTAAGAAAATGCCTCAAAGAGATGTGGTTTAAAAATGCAATAGGAAAGTGTATAAAATTGTGTAATTTAAAATATTCATTGACATCCTAAGGTTGTAACATGAGAAAAAAACAATTTGATCAACATGGAATAAGCAAAACAACAAAAATGAAAGCAATCCATAATAGAATGAAAGAAAATGTACAAAGACTTCACATACCTAAAAAACCAAAGTTTCAAATGGAGGAGTTCTACCCAATTATGCAGCCTTTGCTTCTTCTTTCCTCAAACTCCTCAAAAATTTGACTTTTTCAAAAACTTGTTCCCCTCCAAACTTCAATTGTATATCAATTATCACTATAATTCTAACTTGAATTGATATTATATGTCTTTCAACGTGAAAACTTTGCTATTTCATGCAAAGGTGATGGAAATATCATGAAAAAGGTGGTGGAATCTAAAAATCATTCATGCACACTTCACTCAATCACCAAAAAGCTACTTTTTGTCGGAGCACGCGCAGAACCAGGAGAATATGTAGAATGTGGGTCAACATCACGGGTATATTGTGTTTTTTAACCATTTTTAGTGCAATACAAAATGCACGCGCGTTATAACGTGAGCACATTATTTCTTGCTAAACAACCATGTATCTACTTTTTCATAATGCGCTCGCGTTATAATAAAGTTAGTTTTTTTTAAGATTTATAGGGTAGACCCACTCCAACCCACTCCCACCCTATCTCCCACACTCTTTCACCCTCTCCCACCCTATCTCCCACTCAACTCTCTCCCACCCTCTCTCCCACCCTCTCATTCCCACTTCAACCACACTTCTCTCCCACTCTTCCAACTCTCTCTCCCACCCTCTCCCGTGAGACTTCTCCTCAGGGACTCTCCCACTCTCCTACTCCTCTCCCACCCTATCTGGATGCTCTCTTTAACTCTCTCCCACACCCTCTCTTCACACCCTCTCTCCCATGCTCTCTCCTGACTCTCCCCACTCTCTCCCACACTCTCCCACGCCTTCCTAACTTCCTCACCCACCCTCTCCTAATTCTATCCAACCTCTCCCACCCTCTCCGCCTTCTCCAACCTCTCCCACCCCTGCCAACTGGGACATGCTCTCTAACTCTCCCCACATTCTTGCATTCCTCTCCCACCCCTCTTTCATACCCTCTCCCACTTCTCACACCCCACCCTCTCTCAGACTCTCCTGCACTCTCCCACCTCTCTCCCACTCTCCCAGCTCTCTCCAACTCTCTCCCACCCTCTCCCATGCCTCCCAACTCTCCAACTCTCCCACCTTCTCCCACCCTCTCCCCACACTCTCCCACTCTCTCCCAACCTCTCTAACTCCTCTCCCACCCCATCCCACTCACCACTCTCTCCAACTCTCTCCCACCCTCTCCTCAGCTTCCTCTCTCTGACTCTCTCCCACCCTCTCCCACCCTCTCTCCCAATCTCATCTACCACTCTCCCACACTCTCTCCCACTCTCTCCAACTCTCTCCCACCCTCTCCCATGCTCACCGACTCTCCCACCCTTTCCCACCCTCTCTCTGACCCTATCTCCCACTCACCCACTCTCCCACACTCTATCCCACTCTCCAACTCTCTCCCACCCTCTCCCACACTTTCTAACACTTTCCCACTGTAATGTCCCCTTCCAGTTGACATCTCTCAGTTCTTGAGATTAGCCTATTATGTGACCCTCGTAGGCTGATAGGGTGGACATAGGGTCTTGTTGAAGCATGGCTTGTCTTCAGTTATCATAATCATTTAGTTTGGCTTTCGTTCAGGGTCGTTTGGACATCATTTGCTTGACTTACTATTTTTAGTAAGTGGAGACACTCAGCGGAGCACCCCTGCTATTTTTAGCAGTATGGTCTGGTCATATGTAGAATCAGTCACTTATCATCCGACTTCAGATGGTTTGTCAATTGGACTTATATTGAGAGAAATATTAATATTTATTTGCCAAAAATAAATATTAATTAAGTTGAAGCTTATATTATAAAGTTATAATATAATTTAATATTATAACTTAGGTGAATTTTTGAAGGGGGTCGACCATCATGAAGAAGGGGCCATTTTTAATTAATGATTATAATTAAAAGGGCGTCCAAACTATTGAAAGATTAAAAGTGAAGTTTCAAGTTTTATTTAAATGATGCTTTTTGAAGGAAATCAACCCAACTGAGGAGATATAAGTTTTCTTTGAGAAAACTTCATTCATTATGTTATGAAAATCGATTTTAGCCAATTCTTCCTTAAGAGAATGAAGCCAAGGGTTTCAATTGTCTTTTTCATTGGAGAACTAGCCATCTTTAGTGTTTGCAGTTTAGAGGTTGTGAAATATCAACTGATTTATTGCTTGTCAGTGAAATAGCTTCATCCTGAAGTTATTATAGAGCATATTGAGAAGTTGTCATTCAGGGTTTGACTAATATTTATCTAGAGGTAGTGTTCTTTCTTTGAGTGGCTAGTTGACTTACATCTGGCATCAATTCTAAGGTGGTACAGATTTGTAATTGCTAGTTTAGGGCCATACTAAGTAGCCTTGAGGACGTACTTCTTCTACAGGCTTGGATGCCTTGCTTTTTTGGTCTCTACCTTCACCAAATGGGACGCCTTGCACTCTAAGACAGTTTGCATAGTTCATGAGGTAGGAGAAATGTCATTTGACGTTAGTCATACTGAATCTTCATCATTCTGGGGCAGCTACAAATAAAAATCAGGTTTTTAATTATTATAATTTCCTTTTCCTTTTTGACTGCATGTTAGGGTTTCAGCATTGTAAGCATCAAGAAGAAATAATAAATTTATATGCTATCGAGTTGGGAGTCTATCTGCTTCAATTTGTACTTCCTGTATTTATTTAGAATTTTTAGAAGTATTTATTTTCAAAATAGCACTTTATCTTTTTATGCAAAAACTACAAAAAAATCAAAACCCTTCAAAAACAAGCAAAAACACAAACATATCAGATTTAGCAGTTTGGGGTTGAAGTAGAACCAATAGGGTTCTTCACAGTGGTATCAAAGCGGTTTCCTACCAGCCTGAGGATTTGGGGATTCATATGCAGCCATAGGAGGTTGGGCCTCACATATATTACACTCATAGGAGAGCTTTGTTTGACAGGGAACGAGGATTGAACAGGCAGTCGGGTACCATGGATGACAGAATAGAAATTCCTCAGGATCCTAGGGATGATGATCCAGAGGTCAAACAGACTCTTAGAGATATTTGGAAAGGTCAGCAGCAGGTAGTTGATGTATTACAGCAGTTGACCATGGCGATACAGAGGATTGGTTCGCCTAGGAGACCATCACCATGTCGTGATGCAGACAGGAGTGATGCAGGTTCACAGAGGATACCCAAGACTATTTCACGGATGACAGATAGGCCTACCCACCCTACTTTTGTGAGATAGGAGCCTGATGAGGCTATTGCAGATGAGGAGTCTGAGGGAGTGTTCATTGATACTCTTATGGCAGCGAACGATGAGTGGGAGTTACTGACCCCGGAGGTTAGAGAGAGACTTACTTTTGACAGATTTCTCACACAGAGGAGAGAGCATAATAGGAATGGGCAGGATTGGAGGCCTAGACATCATAATAGTGACCTGAAGCAGCCACAAATAGACTCACTTTAGCTATGTTTGATGGTAGCAGCAAGGTTACCGCACAGGCTTGGATCAATAAGTTGGATACCTTCCTCACATTGCCTCCCATGGTTGAGGAGGATGCTATTAGATATGCTACTTTGCATCTTGAGGGGGCAGCTTATGATTGGTGGCATCATGGGATGGTGACACTCTAGCATGATCGTATCACCACTTACCAGGAGTTCGTGGACAGATTGGTGGAACGGTTTGACAAGAAGGATCCTGAGTCTTACTTCAGAGATTTGGCCCAGTTGAGACAGGTTGGTTGTTTGGAGGCCTACATAGGAGACTTCCAGCAGTTGTCCATGATGGTTCCCATCATATCAGAGAGGCGTCTAGTTGTGCTCTTCATGGAGGGATTCTTGGAACCATTGAGAGGTTGGATCAAAGCATTTGATCCTACTTCATTATAGGAAGCGATGAAGAAGGCACATAGCATGGAACTGGCAGCTCCATCTAGCAAGTTCAATTCCAGAAATACTTCTTCCTTTAAGGACACCAAGGGATTCAATAAAAATAAGGAGAAATATGATTTTAAGAGTGATTCAAAGGGAAAATCAGCAGCACCCTTGGATCATGAGACTTTTAATGATTTGCGTAGGAAGAAGCTTTGCTTCTACTACAAGGGTCCCTATGACGCTAACCATGATTTTCCTTTGCGACCTAAGGGAAAGGCCAATAGAGTTATGTGGGCTTATTATGAGGATTCAAAATTTGAGAATTCTGAATAGCAGGAGAGTTCTGAGGAGTCAGAATCAAAGGCTTCAGAGCCTAAGGCGGGGGTAGAGTCAGAGCTCCAAATCCAGGAGACATGGTTGTCTAGCATTCAGCAGGAGGGATCTTTCAGACTTTGTGGAGTTTTGGCTGGTCAAAAGGTTATCACCCTTTTAGACATAGGTGCCACCCATAATTTCATTGATGCCAGATTTGTGGAGAAGCGTGGGCTCATAACCGAGGAGTTTGAGGGCATTCGGGTTAAGGTGGCTGATGGTTATACTCTTAGATGTGACCACATGATTAAAGATCTCCCTTTGCGCTTGAATAATTATGAATTCAAGGATGATTATTATGTGGTGAATATGGGTGATATTGATTTAGTTTTGGGCATGAAGTGGCTTCATTCTCTTGAGGAAGTTACACTTTGTCTCAAAGACATGGAGATCAGGTTCGAGGTGGATGGGAAGACTCATATTCTGAAGGCCATCTGAGATAATAACATCAGGACTATTTCCTTCCGACGGATGGAGAGACCTATGCGTCATGAAATGGTTGAGTGGGCTGCCAAGTGCACTTTGACACCTACACAGGAGGGACAACATAAGACCGAGTATCATCCTGACATTCAGCAGTTGAGAGTTAAGCATGGGAAGGTTTTCAGTGACATCCCACTAGGGAGACCTCTAGACAGGGGTATTGAGCACATCATAGAGCTTGAGGAGGGCGCCAAGCCCATCATGATTACTCCTTATAGGCATCCAAAGTGGATTAAGGATGAGATAGAGAAGACTATCAAGGAGCTTCTTGCTATGGGTCACATTCGACCAAGTAAATCACCATTTGCTTCTTCAGTTGTTCTAGTGAAGAAGAAAGATGGTACACTTCGTATGTGCATAGATTACAGAGTCCTGAATAAGAGGACTATTAAGAACAGATATCCCATACCCCATATAGATGAGCTTGTTGATGAGATCCATGGTGCCTATTACTTTTTGAAGATAGACTTGAGATCGGGATATCACCAGATTAGAGTTCATGAGCAGGATGTTGAGAAGACCACGTTTCGCTGTCATTGTGGACACTTTGAGTTTGTGGTTATGCCATTTGGGCTAACCAATGCTCCAACGACATTCCAGTCCACCATGAACAGGGTCTTCCACTCACATTTGAGGAGATATGTACTTGTCTTCTTCGATGATATCTTGGTTTACAATAGAACATGGTAGGAGCACTTGGCTCATTTGGATACAGTACTCAATATTTTGGAGAGGGAGTCCTTGTATGCCAAGGAATCCAAGTGTGATTTAGGGATGATTGAATTGCTATACTTAGGCCATATTATCAGTGCAGAGGGAGTGTAGATGGATCCTGAGAAGATCTGTGCTATCGTAGATTGGCCTACTTCGGCCAACCTTACATAGTTGTGAGGATTCCTTGGGTTATGTGGTTTCTATCATAGATTTGTCAGTGGATATTCATGCCATGTAGCACCTATGACAGATTTGTTGAAAAAAGGTGCATTCATTCAGACTCCTGAGGCATAGGATTTTTTTGTGAGGTTCAAGGAGCTTATGACTACATGTCCAGTGTTGGAACTGCCAGATTTTATGAAGCCTTTTGAGCTTCAGTGTGATGCTTCTGGTGAGGGAATTGGAGCAGTGCTTATGCAGGACAAGCACCCGATTGTTTATGAGAGCAGAAAACTCAGAGGACTAGAGAGGGTTTACAGTATATATGATAAGGAGATGTTGGCCATAATGCATGCCTTGGCCAAATTTAGGCAATATTTAGTGGGCAGTAAGTTTTGTATTAAAACTGATCATAATAGCTTGAGGCATTTCCTAGGGCAGCGAGATGTGAATGACCATCAACAGAATTGGGTGAGTAAGTTACAGACATATGACTTTGATATCACCTATATCAAAGGTACACAAAATGTGGTTGCTGACGCTCTTTCACGATGGCCTCATCTGAGTTCTATGGTACAGATTGCAGAGGACTAGAGGCACCTGATTGTGGCAGAGTTTTCCAAGGATACATGGGAATTTGGTCTTGTTGAGGGATCTATTGTGGACACCAGGTACACACTTGTAAATGAATTGATCATTTACAAGAATAAGATTTTCTTGATCCCAGGGTCAGAGGTGAAGAACACCATTCTGTGGGCTTTCCATGATGTACCTACAGTAGGGCATCCCGGGTACTTTAAGACATACAGACAGGTTCAAAAGAGATTCACATGGAAGGGTCTTAAGGCAGATTTTCTTCAGTATGTGCATGAGTGCCCTGTTTATCAACAGAACAAGTAGGAGAACACATATCCGATAGGGTTGTTGCAGCCACTTCCGATTCCTAATAGGAAGTGGGAATACCTGTTGATGAATTTTATTATGGGCTTTCCCAAAGCCCAAGGATGGGTTTGCATATATGTAGTTGTGGATCAACTGACGAAGTATGCCCACTTCTTTCTGATCACCACCACTTACACAGCTACACAGGTAGCAGAGGTTTTCAGATTACATGGGTTGCCTCGGAGCATAGTTAGCGACAGAATAGTCAGTTCCTGAGTCACTTTTGGCAGGAGGTGTTCAGACTTTGTGGAACCG